>CM070653.1:9190000-9910000 GCA_036346575.1 Dendrocalamus sinicus | reverse complement strand
ACGGTTTTTGAACCGTCTGTGATTATGCGATATCACAGACGGTTTTTCATTAAAAACCGTCTGTGATTATCCGATATCACAGACGGTTTTGTAACTCTTGTCGGACCAACCGTTGCTTGCCTTCAATTTCAACAGTTCAAGCACGCCCGACAACCTCGTGTACTTGCAGCCCGTGTACAAAGGTTTCTCTAAGTCCTCCATCAAGCCACGGAATTTAACATACTCTCTCTCATCATAGTTCTCTTCTACATCGCGAAGCATCTGATCCAGATTATCATCGTGCAACCTATCCGAATCCGAGCCACAATCGACATCAGTAGCGGCATGTCATTCACTTCACCGCGATGTCATCCGGGGCATATCATTCACTTCGCCGGCGATGTCATCCGCGCATATGATCATTCACTTCGCCATGACTGGTCCAACACGTATAATCCTTTTGAAACCCTCCGAATCAAGTATGCTTCAATTTGCCTCGGTTCTTAAACATCTTCAAATTCTCGCGATCGGTGCATGGACAGCACATATATTCCACCCCTTATTCAACATATCCTCCTCGCGGCTCTTATAAAAGCGTAAACGCCATTAATGTACTCTTCACTCACACGGCTCGCGACATACATCCAACTTCGGTCCTACGTTACGTACATATATAACAACTTAGTATTAAAATCTAGAATAACTAATTATAACTACATATATACTGCCACATTTATTATATTGAGACTTAATTTCTAGCTCAATTCATATTACAAACACAATAGCTATTATATAACCAACAATTTTGCAAATTAATTAACCATCTTCAATAACCACTCATGGATTACTTACACCTAAATTGTAATGCAATTAAAAATAAATAAATTTCATTACTAACCATATCTACAGCAACCAGGAAAGTCTGAATCTTAATTCAAAGCTCAATCTCTGCCTCTTCCCACCAAATTAACTGGCCTGAAATCGCTCTAGCTTCCTCCCGAGTGAAAAAGTGCGCAGCAGTGGCTAGATCTGGATCGAAATGAAGACGATGCGGTCTGAGCAGCGCAATAAATGCCGTAGTCATTATCACAGACGGTTTTTTATAAAAAACCGTCTGTGATAAGCTTCATACCAGAACGCTTCGCGCGTGTTTCGATGCCAGAACGCTTCGTGTTTCGATCGTCTAATTAATGTCTCTCGATCGTTATACGAAGCGTCTATATCGTTAATATTTGGGTATACGAACCGTTTGTGCTAAAGGTTAAATATGCGCTCCTAATCCAGGTCTCTTCTACGTACGTACAATACAATATACAATACAACATGGCTTCTACTCATCGTTCTTGTGATCATCTCCTTCCTCTCATCTGCTCATCACGAATTGTTCGGCCGAACCTTACACAGCGCCAGCAATTTGCATCCGAGCAGCTTCTCCGCACCCGCCCGCTCTCCTTCCCCGACTTTCTTGCATCCGTCGGCTTGACTGATCCTCCGCCGACGGAGGCGTCTCGCCGCCGCTCAAGAAAGGGAAACACCCTCACCCCGATTCTTCTCCACAATGTGCGCAATGCGGAAGAAGCTCTACACGCATTGCGAGATCGATGGATAGCCTTGCCGATCAAGCGTAAACGGCGATTCTCGAGGAATCTTTTCATGCAATCTGCACGACATTATGGATCTCGCCGATCATTTGCCCAGCTGCACGAGGAAGTGCCGAGGACAAGGGCAATCTTAACGGCGTTCGAGAATTTAGCGGTTGATCCTCCAAGTCCCCAAGTTGAAGAAGAAGCTACGAAGCCCAAAAGAATACAACTGAGAAACTCTTTACCAATGCGACTTTTGTAATAAATTTGCCTCTAATTGAAATTAATAAATTTGCCTTTAATTTGTGACCTCTTGTCTCAGTAGTTTCGTAGTTAAGTTATTAGAAGCAATGTGTACTTATATATTAACCTCGATCTAGATTATGACAAACAAAGGGACATCACAAATGGTTCTTGTGAAAACCGTCAGGAACATTCCCGACGGTTCTTAACAACAACCGGCTGTGATAGTCGACACAACACGACGGTTTTTAATAAAAAACCGTCGTGATAATCTCAGATTATCACGGCGATTTTTAATAAAACCGCTCGTGATATTCGATATCGCTGCACGGTTCAGCAAGAAGAACCGCTGTGATACTCCTTTTCCCGCCACAAATACCACAGACGGCCTTCAAATTAAAACCGTCTGTAATAGTTTACATTACAGACGGTTTCACAAAACCGTCTGTGATTTGCCGTCTACTATTAGCCTTTCTGTAGTAGTGAGTCTCTAATAGGAATGTGCTTGAAACCTAAAAGTGACTTCCTAGCGGCTTTTCTTTTTCTCCTGAAGTTGGACTCTTAAGCCTCTAATGGTCGTTCTATGATATTACTCCTGTTAAAGGCGTGCTATATGGCTACTAGTTGCTACGTCCTGAACTTCTAATGTTGCTATATATATATATCATGTTTAGCTCCAACCCAATCGAGTTTGTGTCAAGCTCAATACATTTGTTGCTGTATATACATTGAGCCGAACTCGAGTTCATTCTAGCTCTGACCTTAAACTCCTACTGTCTCAAGCTTCAACCCTAGGTAGTGAGTGTTGGAAATTGGCCCCATTAAGACCTATTTCTTGGAAATTCCAAAATATATATGGTTTAATCCTATATTACCTAACTAAGTAATGGAAAAGCAATTTATATCCTTGCCACCACATAAAACATGTGATACATGACATACAGTTGCATAAGGACTTTGGCTAAACATACGCGTATATGTATTCACATATTTTCGCATGACTTGTGACAAATGATCATGCCTGTGCTGTGAGTAATGACATCTAGAATGAATCAGAGAATTCCTTCTCCATTCTTTCTCTTTCTATTTGCATTGTTTTGCCTCTGTGTTGTGCTACTCAGCCTAGCCAACCTTTCTCCTTGGTGTGCACCAAGAAAGATATCTCTAAGTCATTGCCGCAGAGATCACCTGCACGAGACGACAATTAGGTTTCTAGATAGTGCATTTGCGCGACCGCTCCTGCGTTGCTACTTCTACATCCTGAACTACATCAATCTATGTTGCTTTCTGTTGTTCATCAAACTCTACTGTAAGTCGTTTGTGCAGTCGATTGACTCATTCATATTTCTTTTCTTGCATACATTATGAAGTACAATGAGCTGTCTGTTGTTAGTTTTGATTATTTTATCATTAGTTTTTTTACCATATTTGTCACATAGTAAAATTTAAAATTAAAATTTTACCCATACTTTTAACAGCGAGGCATGCGGAAATGAAATATGGGTGCATTGTGTGTTGTGAGGAAAATGATCCGTATGACAATGTATATATAGCAGTCGATCTATGTAAAAACAAAGGGATTACATGAATGTAGTTTGAAACTTCAGAAAACAGAAGACATCCATTCGCAATTTTTTTTTTCTGAAGCTCTTGCAACCAACTGACTACACCAACGGATCGACATGCTCCAGGCAAGCAGGAAGCAGCAGCACAGGAACTTTTTACTGCAAGTCAAGACAACACGACAGCTCAGTACGTTCCATGTACGAACCAGCGCGACACAAGTAGCTAGATAGAATCGACGTTAAAGGCGCGCGGTAGAAAACAAAACAGAGCACGCCGTGGCGGCATACAGCGCTGGATTGGCGCAGAGGATCCCGACGGGTAGGGTGGCAGCTACAGCACGCGCGTGGGCGGGCGTGAGCGTGCGGGATGAGGACGCGACGGACAAGGCAAGGGGCAGGTGCCACGCCGGCCACGGGCCACTCCCTTCACTTTCAGTAGTTATTTATATTGAGGACCATCGCTGACGACTAATCCGATCGATTCATCTGTTTAGAATAAGAATGAATTAATCATAGAAGACAGAATAATAGATTGAACACAGAGAGGTAGAGATAACTCCTGGTCTTTCTTTATTGCTTTCAATTGTATCCAGTGTATACAATATACCAGTATGGCTCCCTATTTATAGCCTACGGTGGGGTGCCCATAATGGGCCAGAGCTGCTGGTTTGGGCTTAGGTTTCTCAACACTCCTCCTTGGGCACTCACTCAACACATTCATGCCTCGTTAAAACTCCACAGAAACCCAGTGGGAAAAATTTGGAGAAAGAGTACATGAAACATGTTATGCTGCGATGTACGAATTGCCTCATTAAAAACCTTGATCGAGAAACTTCAGGAAAACTCGTCAAGGGAAAAAGAGTACAATCTACCCAATTTCATTTGGTCTTCAGGACTTCATTCCTTTGGGTACTTAATCTTCATGATCAAGATTTACTAGCGGGCTTGAGAAAATTCCCCCCTGAATTCTGCACTTCTCTAAGTCTCATCATTCTAATTCCACGCACGCACATTTCAAAGTTTGATGCGGGGAGTGACTTAGTGAAATAATCTGCTAGATTTTCACATGACTTAGTATACAATACTTTAATCTTGTCCATCTTTTGCAATTCATGAGCATAGAACTTAGGGTTGATATGCTTTGTGAGATGACTCTTCACATAGCCTGTTTGCACTTGTGCAACGTAAGTTGTATTATCTTCATAGATAATCGTGGGGGTTTGCATAATGTTCATCCCACATGACTGCTGGATGTGGTGAACCATTCGGCGGAGCCAAGCGCACTCTCGTGCGGCTTCATACAATGCTATAATTTCTGAGTGATTCGTCGAAGTAGCTACAAGGTTTTGCTTGGACGATTTCCAAGAAATTGCAGTTCCACCACAAAGGAATACATAGCCTGTTTGTGACTTTGCGATATGCAGGTCAGACAGGTACCCAGTATCTGCGTAGCCAATTAAGTTCAGATCTTGATTCTTTCTGTAGAACAATCCAAGGCCCTTGCTTCCTTGGAGGTATCGGAAGATGTCCTTTATGCCCTGCCAATGCCTTTTGGTAGGTTCTGCACTGTACCTTGCTAAGAGGTTCACGGCAAATGCAATGTCCGGTCTAGTGCAGTTTGCTAAGTACATGAGTGCTCCCACTACACTCAAGTATGGGAATTCCGGTCCTAAGACTTTCTCCCCCTCTTCCCTAGGTCGGAAAGAATCTTTTTCTACATGTAAGGACATTTCGATCATCGGTACTTTCGAAGGAAATGCCTTATTAAAACCAAACCTTTCAAACACCTTCTGGGTGTAGGTCGACTGGTGTACCAAGATTCCTTCAGGGACATGCTCAAGCTGCAGGCCTAAGCAGAATTTAGTTTTGCCTAGATCTTTCATTTCAAATTCTGACTCCAAGTAGGAGCTTGCTTCTTTTATATCTTCTGCTGCCCCGATGATGTTTAGATCATCCACATACACAAAGATTATACAGAATCCATTTTAGGATCATCGTATAAATACACAAGGACAACCTTCATTGTTCGTGTAGCCTTTCTTGCAGAGAAAGTCGTTTAAGCAATTATACCACATTCTTCCAGATTACTTCAGCCCATACAGTGATTTTATGAGTTTCACACTGTACAGATTTCTATTTGCTCTATATTGGTTCGGGAGAGGGATTTCTTCGGGGACTTTCATATATATATTTCTGAATTCAAGTTACCGTAAAGGTATGCAGTCACAACATCCAGCAATTTCATTTCTAAGTTCAAGTTCACTGCCATTGAGATCAAATATCTAAAGGTAATTCCACTCATGACTGGGGAGTAGGTTTCTTCATAATCAACTCCAGGACGTTGAGTGAAACCTTGTGCTACTAGCCTTGCTTTGTATCTCATTACTTCGTTTCTTTCATTTCTCTTTCGAACAAATACTCACTTGTGCCCTACAGGGTGCACATAGGGAGGCGTGTGGCTTACGGGCCCAAACACCTCTCTTTTGTTTAGAGATAGCAATTTAGTTACTATTGTCTTCTTCCAATCTTCCCATCTGATCTTTTCTTACATTTGCGAGCGATGCAGGCTTGGGATCAAGATCGATGATTGTGGCAATTTTCTTTGCGAAGTAGTTATCAATATTGGCTGTTGTCCTATTCAGGGACTGTCCCATGTGCGCATAATTTATAACTATTTATTCATGAGTTGCTTCTGGAGCGCTTGCTTCTTCTGGAGCCTCACCTTGCACATTGCTTCTTTCAATTGCAATAGCAAGTCCCTTTAGTTTTTCGGCTCCGATGTGTCCGCACACATCCATGCTGATGGGGATATTCAGATCCGGTATGCCCTTTTCTGAAGGTGTCATACTTGTGTCAGGTCTCAACTGGCTCCCCTTCTTATTCTAGGGGACTTCAATGATCGGCTGTGATAAGTCCTTCTTATGCTTTTTCGCTGAGCGTCCCCGGTTACTTTGGAATCGAGGAGCCGGAGTTCTCGTCCTTTTATTCTGAGTTCTCTAGATGGGATTGGGGATACCTTCAATTTTCTTTGGTATTTCAGCCTTCTCCGGTGCATTGCGTGCAGGCACATGCGACTTAGTCACACTCTCCAAATCACTAAAGTGATCGAGCAATTGGTTTGCTAATACTTGCAAGTCGATGATCTTCTAGACCTCTTTCTCAGTTTCACTAGTGCGCGGGTCATGTGCATGAATTCCTCTGGCTTCCCACGTAATTTTCCGATATTTTTCATCAAGGGGTTGATTTCCTCCCCTAATGACGGGAAATTATCCTCATAAAAATGCAGTCAGCGAAGCGGGCAGTATGCAAATCTCCCGTTATGGGTTCCAAATACCTGATTATGGATGCAGTCTCATAACCAACGTATTTCCCAATCTTGCAGAGAGGGCCCATTGCAGTACGCTGCGGAGGTGGTATAGGTACATAAACCTTGCATCCAAACCTCCTAAGATGAGAAATCTTCGGTGGTGACCCTTGCGCTAGTTGCATAGGTGAATGGATGTTGTAGGCCGAAGGTCTAAGGTTGATGAGATTCGCTGCATGAAGAACTTCGTGTCCCCAACATGTAGCTGGCAAATTACTTTCATGCAAGAGGGGTCGAGCAATAAATTTAATTCTCTTAATTAAAGTCTCTGCCAAACCATTCTGGGTATGGACATGCGATACCGAGTGCTTAACTGCAATTCCCATCGCCATACAATAATCATCAAATACCTTTGAAGTAAATTCCCCGTCGTTGTCCATTCTGATGGACTTAATGTGATGATCAGGGAACACATTTCTGATGCAAATGATATGCGAAATCAATTTTGCAAAGGCGTGGTTTCTTGTGGACAACAAACCCACATACGACCACTTCGACGAAGCGTCAATGAGCACCATGAAATACTTAATGGTCCTGAGATGGGCTGAATAGGACCGCAATGTCTCCTTGGATGCGTTCTAGGAATGTACGGACTTCATCCTTCACTTTCAGAGTGGAGGGTCTAGTAATTAATTTCCCGGTGGCGCATGCAGGGCACACAAAATTTTCATGATTCGGGAAATTCTTCACATTAATATTATGCCCTTGGGAATTATTGATTATGTTTCTCATTATCCTAAAACCTGGGTGGCCTAATCTGTAATGCTAGAGACAGAAGAGTTCAGAGCTTCTAAATACTGTCTTCAGAACAGTGTAGGCTGCAGGTGCCTTAATGTTGGTATAATATAGCCCAGTTTCTAGTGAAGGAAGTTTTTCTAGTACCCTTTTGCCATTCTCTTCGCGCTTCGTGATGAGCAGGTATTATTTACCGTACTCTTCGTCAGTCTCAACGTGGAAACCATTGGTGCGAATATCCTTAAAACTTAGGAGAGTTCTAGTCGATTCTGGGAACAATAAGACTTCTTCAATTACCAAAGTCGTGCCCATTGGAAGTATAATTGTGGCTCTTCCGGAACCAATTATACATGCATCGCTTCCGGTGATTGTCGTAAGGCTACCAATGCTCTTACGAATCGACTGAAAATATTTAGTCTCTCTTAAGATGGTATTCGTTGTGCTGCTGTCGGCAAGGCATACTTCCTCCATAGAGCGCCGCACGTGTTCTAATATAACGTATTTAATTAACATGTGTTAGAAGGCATTCAACATATAAATAAAATACGCCAATATTAGAACATATCATGCCATCATAAACTGAATAAATGAATGAATTATTCCAAAATCATCCAACCATCACGAGAAAACAAATCTTAAAGCACCATCCATGCAAGATCTAACTTGTCCATTTAACACAAAATAAATGACAATTAACGTCTAATGCATTATGTGCATCAGACAGAATCAACTAGAAAATCGTTGACTTCTTCGGCTATCTTTTCAGGAGTGATCTTTTATTCAAGAGAGATCATGACGGTGGCTGCCTCTAAGTCATAAGAAGGTAATGTTGCCGGGATGGACTCAACTTCCATCAACTCAGGCAGCTGTTCAGGGTGCTCCCCCTCAACTGCTGCAAAGTGGGCTTCAGGCTGCCCCTTGTCATCCTTCTTCTTCTGAGCTTGGTGGGCATCAATGACATGTTGTGATTCTTTGCATATCTGCGACCATTGCCCCCATTTGCCACACTTGTAGCAACCCTGGTTTTGCTGGCCATAGGTCTTGCCACTCCTCTTAGCCTTTTTGTCACTTGGAGCATCTGACCTGCCTTTCTGGGCAACGATCTTACCCTTCTTCTCCCTTCTCTTCATCAAGGGCTTTCGCACCTTGTAGCTGCTAGCGTTATTTCACGCCGGTGAGCGCCGGTGGTTGAGTGACGTAATTCTTGTGGAGAAGTTCATCCTGAGCCTCCGCAACCTGCATCATATCAATCAATTCGGCGTACTCTTTGTAGCCGTCTTGACGATAGTTGCGGGCGGTTTGTACGGCACTGGGGCATCGAGGGTCACCTATATGTCGAAGGCCGACGTCTGATGAGAGATGCGATCGAACTCGCTTCGGCTCGAACCCTGGATTATGAAGTTCTTTGCCTTCGCATTCGCTTCAACATCAGCCATGTTTCTGGCATTGATGTTCTCATCGGCAGGAACAGCATACCGGACCTTGACCTTCCGCCAGATGGCGTAGCCCTGAGCCTTGATGTAGGTCTCCATCCGACTCTTCCAGAAGGGATAGTCAATCCCATCGAAGATCGGGGGCTTGGTCGAGTACTTGTTTGTTGCCATGGCTCTAGTGACCGGTTAAGATTTACGAGCAAGAGCTAACCGGCTCTGATACCAATTGAAGGATCGAAAACGGCAACAGAGGGGGGGTGAATGTTGCCTTTTAAAATCGCCCCAAGTATCCACTCACAATTCTTTTTCTCCGATAGCTATAACAGCTATGAAGTAAAAAGGAGTTCGCACACTGAAGCCAAAAGCCAGACTGACAAGTGAATAGGCAAAATACCAAGGCATAACAGAGCTGACACAATAAAAAGAGAACTTAAACTAAAGGGGCCTTAAATGAACTCTGCTGAAATCTGCAAAAGAAAACAAAACAAAAAAGAGAACTAGAAATAGCAGGCAACTTGCAAGAGAAGCTGAAATGAAAGCCTTCAAGAACTGAACTGGTCGGTTTCTTTTTCAAATATGTATTTTAGTAACTAGAGGTCCAAATTTTGGCTGCAAACCAGGACTGAAAACAGAGAATAAAGACTTAAGATTGTTGGCACCGTAGAGCTTGACTGAAAATAACCTTCACTGACGGTTTCTTTTTGCCGAAAACAAGTACTGCTGTAGGTACTTGATCGAAAATAGCCAGGAGACAAAAAGACCCGAAATAGCCGAAGGGCTCTAACAAATCACAACCTGTAGATAATTCAGACTGAAGCCTAACACTCGGCAAGAAACAAGAATTCTGCAGCAGTCAAGAGGAATGAAAATATCATCCGAAGCTAAAAGAAAGTGATAGACCATGTGGAGGTGACCCTGTGTGTGTGATGAGTAATTGATACCGGTTTCAGGAAAGTCGAGTTTGGTTTGTGTGGTTTGGACCATGTCGTTGCACGGTGCAATCGGTTTCGGTCGGACTTGGTCAAACTTGGTCGAAGTGTTTAGGATGCTTATTATTTTGATTCGACAGGTTTTGGCTTCTTCATGCTTAAGATTTTTCTTAATGCTATTGTCGAGCGGTGCTATGTGATATGTTTCTTGTCTGTGTTGGCTGCAGGACATCGAGGCGGAGTCGTGGCGAGGCACGGATGACCGGACTAGGCACGGGTGGTGCTGAGGTCAGAACGGTCGAGGTGTGCCGAGGACGGCGAGGGCTCGAGGTGGTTGCGAGGCTTGGACGGCAAGGAATGAGGAAGCTTCCCGGAAGGTGCAGGAGGGGCGTTTTGGTAAAAGCGCAAAGCTGCACAAAAGGAAGCGGGTTTGGATAAAGCATTGAGTTGGTGGAGGCTTAATAGGTAAAGCATGGTGTGAACCCATTATGGAGGCTATAAATAGAGAGGTGCTCTCTAGTGCTGAAATAGAGAGAGTGTGTATGAATGTTCTATGTTTGGTTCTCTCCATGTCTATGAGAGTTTTGTGAGGAGATAGTATGATTTTTCAAGCATGTATGGGGACTTAGATAGTGTGAGATTGAGAGAGAGATGAGCTGAGAACTACTCTTTGTAATCGTGTCATGTTTCTGTATTGATTTCAATATGAGAGATTTTGTTTGAGTTGGTTTGGCTATCTATCTATCTTCTCTTTGCTTCAATTTGAGTTTTGATTGTTGGTTGATTTCTGTTTTCTAGTTCCTTTGGTTTGATTGAAATGTGGCTCTGAACTGAGAATTTGCTCAAGTTATCTTTACTTATATATATACTCGAGAGCAAACATATTGGCTGCAGTCTTCTTCTCAAGTCTTAATTCTGCTTTTTGGCTGCAGCTCTAGTCTTCACTTCTCCTTTCGGTTTGCATTTTTAGTTTGCTTTTTCGGTTTGTAGTTCTCTGCAGAATAGAGTGTTTGGCTGCTGCTATTTTGCTGAAATTGCTGTTCTTTGCTGCAGTAAAAAACAGCTAGTGGCCAGCAGCTCTCGGCAGCCATAATAGTCCCTTTTTCTTTATTCAATCAGTTTAGCTTTGGGACAGGTAGTTGTTGGCTGCAATGCTCATTTAGGTAGTGCAGATTTTTGTTGTTTGCAGTAGCAAAGATTCTCTTTGGCCAGCTATTTTCAGTCTTAGCAGCAGCTTTTGATACCTTTTTAATCCCTCTCGGTTTGCTGCAGAAATCAAGTTTTCGGCCGGCTGAAATTTCTTGTCTTTTCTCTGCCGTGGCAGCATATTGCTGCTATTTCTCTGCCGTGGCAGCATATGTCTGCAGTTTCTTGCCGTGGAAATGCGTTGAGCTGATCTTTTGCAGGTTCCTTGCCAGTGAGCAAACATCTTCCTTCTTCATAGCTTTTCATGACTTTGTTGGTTCTTTGCTCATAGTCTTGTAGCCCAAGTCGTAGCAGTTTCTCGTCAAATTTGTTTTTGGGTTTCCAGTCGGCTTTTGTTCTCCGTCTTCGTAGCTTCAATAGCTACTGGAGAGTAGAGAATATTGTGGACACCTTAGGGGCGATTTTTAAAGGCAACAACAGAAAGAACAAATTGTTCTCCAAGGCTCCAGAAAGTTCCCAAATGGCCTTTTCTCTGCTATTCTCCCCCGTTTGGCAATAAAATCATCAAGATGCAAGGAAGAGAAACAATCATGAGAATGGATGGAATGGCTGAATTTTATTCAATCTAAGCATTTAGAGCCATGAAGATTATCCAAAATGACTATTGAAACATTACACCAAGCCATAACACATAAGTATGCTATCAAGATCATGACAAAACATATATAATCAAGCTAAGCCAACTAAGTCATAATCTGAAAATTAGTCGAATTGTTTAGCATATCAAGTCAACCATGATTGTAGTCTAGCTAAAGGTATCCAAAGATGATGCAAACTATATGAATAATTTAAGTGGAACCAAAAAGCTAGTATTGAGTCAATTTAGAGTGCTACAAGTTCAAGAATGAGACATTTGTTTAAGTACTTGATCTTTGTGTAATTAAGCAAACTTAGCACAATTGACATGTTTTTCTTTAGAAATCTTACAGTCGTTTCCAACCAACCTTTTGTTTAGACATGTGCTAGATCTCAAGCCTTATGCGACAACTCCAAGCGAGAAACTTAAGAAGATAGTCTTGGTCAACCAAAACTTCCCCTGAGTTCATGCCTAGTGCAATGGCAAGCAGTCTCATGAGAAAGAATTGGTGAGATCAATTTTTTCGTACAAAAGAGATCTTTTTGCTTTCTTAAACGGGTGTACTAACTCATGCTTCATCAAGAGACTAGTATAGCTCAATCTAAAGCTCAACAAAGATTCAAGACTCAACTCAGTCTATTTGACATGGCATGAATTATAAGAGGATAACTAAAGACAGACTAATCTCAAGAGCTAACATGTGATGATTTTAATTCAAGTTGCGCATTTTTAATCAACCTATCATGGTAAAGACTTGACTACACATATAAAGTCATGATATATCTAGCAAATATGCACAAATAATGGCAAGATGTAATGCATTGTAAACATGTCATAAAGGATAATAATCAAGGCTCCATGTAGTTATATTACAATGCAAAATGTTGAAGTGCAAGAAAATCAAGCTCCCCTTCAACATGTGATGCAACTTTAGTTCGAGCTGAGTTATGACAATATTAAGATCTAGAAGCTCCCAAATGAACTCCCCCTGAACCAAAGCAATAAAACTGAGAAGCTGGCAATAAAAACAGAAAAGGGCAGTTCTTAAAGCATAGACAAGATATAGAGGATACTATGGTTCAGACTGACTCTCATCTACCCCATATGACTATAGGACTATCAACTGATCATCTAACACACCAAGGAGGAAACACGTATCTTGTCTACCCAAGGGTGCCCCAACCCTTGCTAGAATCTATAAGAAGTGAGTGAGCTCAACCTAGTGAGAAGAAAAACAACTAATAAGCAGCATCCTAGAATTACAAGATAAGAGAAAGAAATCTAATCAACTAGGTGAGAGAAACACTCTAACCTATGCTAGAAGGACTAATCCCAATGCACCCATATGCAATGCAATAGAAAGGAGTAAGAGCATAATAAACCGGATAAAGCATGAAGCACAAAACTCCTCCTCACAACAGTCCATAAGGACAAACCACCCCAAGCTCTCCCTGCAGAGCTGAAAACCTAGAGCTATCCAAAGGCTTTGTAAAGATATCGGCTAACTGGTGGTCACTATCCACAAACTGAGGCACTATGTCACCCTTCTCTACATGGTCTCGAAGGAAGTGATATCTTGTAGTACCCAGATTTTATAATCCGGATTCTACTGTGTTTAGCTGCACTATTCCCTGGATCAGTAGATAGTGCACACAGTTACAGTTATGGACATCAAAATACATATCATGCGGAAGCGTAAATATAATAATAAACTTACTCATGGGCCGATGAGGCCGAAATCATTAAATTGCAGCAGCGGAAGAACGATGCACACAGGTGGGACCTTCAGGACATGCCCACAGGCAGCCAACTGGAGGTTCACAACCTAGCCCTTGACATCTTCATCTTCTCGGCCAGCGTGTCCAATCTTGTTGCTGAGGCGAAGTGATTTGATTCTTGATTCTGAATTTTGTCGCAAAAGCGAGAGTGAGCACTCCAACCCCGTGCTCCGTGAGCCAATACACAGAATGCAAATAAATAGTATGCATGGCTTAACACAGGAGAGGCTCGGGTTATTTTATTTGCCAAAAATCGCTTTTAGTAGCATTACTACCATTATTTAATCAAAGTGTTATTATTGCTACCTAACTCAACACTACAATTGCCAAAATTGACTTAATCCACCGAAGTTACACTCCCTTTAGTGAGTGCTCTCTAGACTCCAAACAACATGTGTCATCCTCTGTTCAATCCACCGATCATACTTTGTATTTTGAGTTATTAATAATCCAATCCTGTCATTACTATTCATCAGCTCCTCACCTCTGAATTCTAATGATTCTCTAACATAATTACTTTCAAATCCACCGATTTATTCTTATTCAATCCTTTTCATCATTGATTCAAAACCATAATCCAATAATCAATCTTATTTTCCATTATCTATCACTAGCTAATCCACAATTATACATCCACCAAAAATTCAATTTACCAAGATTATAATCCACTAATTGTTATGAATCCTCCAATCTCCTCAGGAATTCAATTCATCCCTCTAGCAATTGATCAACTCCTGTTAATTCCCATTATCGCCAATATCCTCCAAAAATTTATATTAATCATTAGTATAGTAATCCAGCAATTACCTTTGCACTCCCTAATTCTCCAAAATCGATTCACTGTTATATATCCACCAAGAATATCACTAATCAAAAATTATACTCCATTACTTGTATTATTTCTCCAAATTCATGAAAATTCAATTAGATCATTTATCTAGCCTATCTATTCAGCTGGACCCCACTAATTCATTTCTCCCAGAACCACACTAATATTATCCCTATTATGATCACATGAATTCACCAATTTCTTTATGCAATTACCATAAATAGCCATCTTTTTTTCTTACGACTCCATTTATTCTTCCCATATTTTATTTTATAAGAATAGAAATGCCACGAATTGAAATACAATACATAAAATTTCCTGAGACCTAGCAGCTTTGGAACAAAACATAATGTTCAAAGAATGTTAACATGATTTTCCATACATATGGCATCACACCATATGCCTAACGTCACCATAATTTCTCCACACATACGGCATCACACCGTATAACATTTTTCAGCGTTATAGCCGCTTAACTTACCACTGGGATGACACCCAGGACAACTCAAATCAGGGCTTTCCTCTGCCCTTCCACTTTTCCCTTCCTATTTTTCAAACATTTTTAAATAGAACTATATCTAGTTAAGTTCCCATGTCTGCCCTTGACCGTGGGCACGGCTATTCGAATAGTTTTAAACTCTGCAGAGTGGCACACTTTACCCACAAGAGATAGATATACTCGTTGCCCCCACATGATTCCTTAGCCATGTGGTTGAATAGACTATCACAGGGCCTTTACAATGCATAGTCCACTGTGGTTACGCCTGCTAAGGTCAACCTTCCGTAGTAATATTACGCATACCGCGGGAAGGGTCCCTCGTGAGCCATCACGGGCAAAGGCGAGGAATATTACGCATCCATCCCTTTGCTCGTGGTCATACCTTCACGTAACCACCTTGGAGCTACACAAATTAGTTAACCCTGCCTACATTTTGCCAGCTTGTGGTTGCACTGTTTTACACAGGAGGTCATGACAAGATTCAGTCCTTAGTGGTATCTGAGCGGTTCTACCACACTCCAATATTTGTGCTCCCACCGCACCACATACCAGCCCCCATTCCATCCGCTTAGATACTTTAAGCAAGTTGGGATTTTTGGGAAGCATAAAATAATCATATCAAAATATACCAGTCATTCCAACCATGACTGTCCAAACCAGTTTCTCATGATTTAAAATGACAATGATGTTTGGGACATTTCAATGCCCCCAAGTATCTATGCAGTACTAAGCATGGCGTATAATTACAGACTTGTTTCCAAAAGTTACTACTAAAATTTTACTAGGGTGACAAGGTTCATGTAATCAAATATTCCAAGGAGATGTAATATTAGCAAAGGTAACAATGGGCATATAACTAGAATCTCAAATTAAACATGTATTTGCATATGAAATAACAGCATGCAATTTGATAATTTAAAACAAAATAATTTGCAGAAAATGTAGGTTCAACATGATCAAAGTATTGACTCGCCTGGCGTGGTTTATCGCGGTCTTGAGCTCACTCGTAGCTTTCTCCTAAGCTTCTGATCTTTTATCTTCCCTTCGCTCTTGATCACGCTTGATCCCTTGATTCTTCAGTGTTTCCATTTCTAATTACGTGCTAAATGACTGAATACAAATAAAGACGAATAACTCAAAACAACCACATAAATCCAAATAAACTCAATTTAAATTTTATTAGGCGTTAAAGGGTGATTCCTGGTAGGATTGAATGAGCGCGGAGATTTGACGGAGTCAATGGGGTTGGAGCGGAATGATGAATGGCGAAAAGTGAAAAAGGAAGTATCATGGCAGAGGGAGTGTTTGCCTGAACATTCCGCTTTGAGTTCAATTATGGCTAAGCATAGTGGATTGTAAATTATCATGGTTCGATGTATTTTATTTAATATTCTTCTCTTTAAAATTTTATATTTATGAAGGAAGTTCCATGAGTTAAGGTATATATGTATGAATTTGGCTGAATATTATTTTTTTCAGGGTTAGCATTTATGAATTAGGGTATGTGTTATATGTGCAATGCATACATTTGTTGATTTATTAAGTTGGCTTTATAGTCTATACTTTTCAGCAAAGGAAAGACACATTATCTTATGCGGGCCTAATATTAACTTGTTTACTAAGGTGTAGGTTAGCAAGATCATTTTTAACGATTAACGACCCATGGGTTTCTTTTATTAGACGTACGAAGTTGTACTTTGGTAGGGTACTTAGTTTATGATGCTCGGAGAACTGAGGGTCATTGGTGCTTTATACCCATATATCTGCATTTATTATCTTTCATGATTTTAGCTTCACTTAGGATCTATTCTTGCGGACCCAACTATACATTTTCACTATCATTCACATATTCAAATCTATACCTACGACTAGATTATATGCACTTCATTTGAGTTTATGCTAATTGAATTGTATTAGCTACTACAAAAAGGGCTTTCACAAATTTTAATTCCAAGGTTCATACAATGTAGACCTAAAGCATACTTTAATTTAGGGGGACAAACTGACTAGTCATACTTCGTTTACTTAAGTTCTATTGTCTAAAAATAATAGCTATACTTTATACTTATGTTAGTCATCTATGATTTTTGTAATCTTTACTGATTAGTTCTAATGTCATTTCTATAGTTTTTACTAAATACAGAAGGACTTGTTATTTCATTCTTGCTGAAATTTCTAAGTTATAAACTCTGTGTTTATGCATGCTAGCTAGTACATCTTCCCTCTGTTTGCAGTTTGCATCAAACCCATTAATTACTAATTAACTTAAGCCAAGAGGGCCCATCTGCCATGGATAGAGAGAGGGGAAAGAGCCGGGTGGACCGAGCAGCGTGCCCAGAGGGAAGAACAGGGGAGGCGCTTGGCAGTCGAGGCCAGAGGGCTCGCCGGCGCGGCCGTCGGCCAGGGGCGGTGGGCGTGGCAAAACGGGTTGCCCCCGAGGTGATGAGGCTCCGAGTGGTGGTGGCTCCGGCCAGGGCGGCGTCGAGGGGTGCCGACGGCGGGGCGGCGGGTTGTGCGGCCGGCGGCGGGGTGGGATTGGAGTGGCGGCGTCGTGATGGGGAAGAGGAGGAATCGGCGAGCGCATGAGCTATAGCGGATGCCAAGAGAGCTTACCCCACTGTTGATCGGGCCGGGGAGGGTCCACGACGGGCTGGCGGCGCGGACCGACGGCGGCGCGGGTGGAGCTCACGGCGCCGGCGGCCTGGAGTGGGGGAGAAGGTCCGACAACCGTCGGTGGAGGTCCGGGGCGTCGAGGGGATGCTCTCCGAGTGGGGAATCGAAGAGAGCTTGACCGAGGAGGGAGCGGTGCGGGCGGCAACGGTTTCGACCGGAGTTGGGGAAGATGGCCAGCTCGAGCGCTTGGATGAACGAAAATCCAAATAGCTCGGGGAGGAGGCAGAAGGGAGGTAGAGGCACGATATGACGCGCTTACTTTAGGGAAGGCTTGCCGGGGTGGCCGGGACGGCGTGGAGGCGCGGTGGCCTTCACACGGGCGAAAACGGAAGAGACTGGGGAATGGCGCGGAAGCAAGGGGAAGCCCGGGCTACTTGTAGCTGCAACGAGGCGGGAGTTCGCGGTGGACCGGGCGACAAGGGAAGGTCCGCCGGGCAAAGCCGGCGCGGGGCTCGGCGTGTGGCAGGAGCGGCGCAGATGGAGCGGCGACACGACGGGGCAGAGCCTGGCAGCGCGGCGCATGGCAGAGCAGCGAGATCGCGAGGGGGATTCGGGCATGATGGCGTCGCGGGCTCGATGCTTGACGCGACGGAGCTGAGCGAGCAGGTGGAAAGGCTGTCGGGACGGCGACGCAGGAGCAGAGAAGAGCAGCGAACGGGATGGGACGACACGGGAGCAGGAGCTGCCGGCAGGGAGGCGACTGCCAGCTGCGGCCTAGATGCGAGGGCTTCGACGCAGAGCTGAGCAAAGGAGAGGCGACGCGGAAGCGGCTCAACCACACAAAGCAGCAGGAGGCGCAGGCGTTCGGGGAGGAGAGAAGAAGGGGGAGTGGGGCGGCGCTGAGCAGAGAAAATGGGAAGAGGCGACGTGGAGGTTGCTCCACCACGGGAGAAGAACGGAGGAAGAGACAGAGAAGGAGCAGGCGCTCGGGGAAGGAAAAGAGGAAAGGAGGGGAGGCGCTGGGGAGTGGGGCCCGGCGGAGGAAGGAAGAGAGAGGGAAAAGAGATATAGGGTTGGGCCCACCTGTAAATGAGAGAAAATAGAGAAGGAAAAGTGAGAGGCTTTTTGCAGTTGCTGAAATTTTAATCCTTAAATTTAGATTCTCTATTTTTTGACTTAAGTTTTTGTTGAGTATTTACGCTTACCGATTTTTGTATGACCTTCGGAATTTAAACTTCAAACATATATATATATATACATACATATATATTTATTTATTTATTAAATGAGAGTTTCTATTATTACTATCGCTTAAGTTATAAGTGTGTATGTGCGCGTGTACATATATATATATATATATATTCTCACATGTTGTTATTGTTACTAACTTATTTCAATTAGCATATATATATATAACTATTTCTTATATTGTCAAACTCTTACTTGTACCACTTGTATATACATATATGCGTGTGTATTGTGTTTGCATTTTGTTCATTCACTTTCATTGTTAGTCATGCCATTATTTTGAAAAGAAGATTTTATATTTTCAAACTCAGGTTTCTCTACTTATGCTGGATCATCTTTTCAGATTCATATTTCAAAATTTTAGTTTTTCTATTATTTGTTTATTTCCTTTTTGGCATTACTAATGTTTGTCTATACCTTTATGAATTTTTTTTTTCAATTTTTGGAATCTCAACCAAATTCAGGAAAACACCATAAAATCCAAATTCCAATAGAATATACTATGAAAATAATTCAAGAAATTCATATTTTCAAATTTGAATTTTTCAGGATGTTACATATCTGATATCAATGTGCTTGGTCCGAGAATGTTGCACTGGGTTCTTGGCAATGTTGATCGCAGAAGTGTTGTCACAAAAGAGTGAAACACTGTCTATGGCTAACCCAAAGTCCCGCAAGGTCGAAACATCCAAAGCACCAGGCTGCAGCAACTGGCGGCAGCAACGTACTCGGCCTCTGCAGTGGACTGTGCAACTTCGGACTGCTTCCTAGAAGACCAAGAAACTAGAGAAGTGCTAATGAATTGACAGGTGCCAAAAGTGCTTTTCCTATCTATCCTACAGCCAGCAAAGTCTGCGTCCGAGTAGGCTCTGAGGGAAAGATAGGATGAGGAAGAGTACCAGATACCATAGTCAATGGTAGCTCGAAGGTACCGAAAAATACGCTTCACCGCCTGGTAGTGAGATACGCGAGGAGAAGCCTGAAGCGAGCACACAGACACACGGAGAAGTGTATGTCCGGTCTCGAGGCAGTGATGTATAAGAGGGTGCCAATCATGCTGCGATACTCCTTCTGATCAACTGGCTCACCGTCCTCATCTGGGTCGAGTGAGGCTGAACAAGCCATAGGAGTGAACACCGGCTTACCATCACTCATATCGAAGCGTCTCAGGAGGTCTCGAGTGTACTTACCTTGATGCAAGAAGGTACCCTCCCGGGTCTACTTGATCTGAAGGCCAAGGAAGAAGCTCAACTCGCCCATCATGCTCATCTCAAACTCCGAGCTCATGACATCGGAAAACTGGGAAACGAGAGCATGGGAGGAGCTGCCAAAGATGATATCATCCACATAAATCTGGACGAGTAGAAAATCATTGCCATGCCTACGAATGAACAAGGTCTTATCTACCTTACCCATCTCAAAATCATGACTCAACAAATAGGACTTAAGCCTCTCATACCAAGCTTTGGGGGCCTGCTTAAGTCCATACAAGGCTTTGGAAAGTTTGTAGACATGGTTTGGGTATTTGGGGTTCTCGAAACCTGGAGGCTGTCTCACATAGACCTCTTCCTCAATAAAGCCATTGGGGAAGGCACTCTTGACATCCATCTGGTAAAGCTTGAAACCCTTAGAAGCCGCAAAAGCAAGCAGGATTCTAATGGCTTCAAGTCTAGCTACAGGGGCAAAGATCTCCTCAAAATCTAGACCCTCAACCTGTGAGAAGCCCTGAGCTACCAGTCTAGCCTTGTTCCGAATGACAACCCTATCCTCACTCTGCTTGTTCTTGAACACCCACTTAGTCCCAATGATATTGTGACCTCGAGGGGGCTCAACAAGCGACCAGACCATGTTTCTCTCAAAATTTTCTAACTCTTCATGCATGGCATTAACCCAAAACTCATCAGAAAGAGCATGACAAACGTTCTTGGGCTCGAATGAGGCAACAAAGGCAGAGTGAAGACAGAAGTGAGACATGCCGGATTTTGAGCGAGTGATACGCTCGAAAAGGTCTCCAATCATCTGCTCTGAAGGATGGTCTTTTAAAATATGTTAGGGAGGTCCAGGATGAGATGAAGAAGTGGGCTCTACCTCATGAGCTGATGAGGTAGGAACAGAGCCACTAGCTCCAGAGGAAGCAGAAGGCATGGGCTGATCACCTGGAGGTGCAGTGGAAGAAGGCACCTCAAGGGGAGGATAAGGAACTGGATCGGGTAGACAACCCACATCTCCATCCTCCTCATCTTCCACAAAGATGGTCTCGGACTGCTCTAAAGAACCTGAGATATCGGGTCTAGTCCCCGGACTGGCCTCGTCGAAGGTCACCTCACAGGTCTCTACCATTTTACTAGACTCGCAGTTCCAGACCCTATACGCCCGTGAAGAAGTCGAGTAACCTAGAAAGATACCATCACAAGATTGTGACTCGAACTTGTCTAGGTTCTCGGACTTCAGAATGAAATACTTCCAACCAAACACACGAAAATACAAGACACTGGGCTTTCGCCCGTATCTCAACTCATAGGAAGTGCGATGCAAGTGTGCCCGAAAAAAAGACTCTGTTCGAAACATGGCACGCGGTCGCTATAGCCTCAGCCCAAAACTTCCTAGGTGTAGAATACTCATCAAGCATCGTCCTGGCCATCTCGACCAAGGTACGGCTCTTCCTCTCCACGACGCCATTTTGTTGTGGGACGTGCGGAGAAGAGAACTGGTGCTCTACACCTGACTCATCACAGAACCTCTCGAAGTAAGAATTCTTGAACTCCGTGCCATTGTCACTGCGGATCGCTCGTGAGGCACCCGGGAGCTCGACAGAAATCCTACTAAATAAACCCCAAAAATGTGTAAACATCTCATCCTTCGAGGCTAAGAAAAACACCCAAAAATACCTCGAGAAGTCATCGACCACGACAAGAACATACCACTTCTCTCCTGCTGACTGCACTCGAGCTGGTCCAACTGTGTCCATGTGGAGCAGCTGTCCCGGTGTATCGGTCATAGTCACGATCGGAGGGTGAGAAGCGGCAACCATCTTGCCGTGCTGGCAAGGAGCATAGACTAGATCTTTGACCATCTTGAGTTTTGGCAGACCACGAATGAGATCGTGGCCGCTAACTCGGGTCAAATGGTCAAATCCAATATGACCAAGTCTCCTATGCCAGAAGGTAAGGTCATGGGACTCAGAAGCAACTAAACACTAGAGAGGATCACAGAAGACTCAGAAAAATCGGCAAGAAAGATCCTCCCATAACGAGAAATCCCGCAAACCAGACTACCCGAAGAATCCAGAATTCTGCAAGCATTTTTGTTAAAGCTCACCTCGAAACCGTCATCGGTAAGCTGAGAAACTGAGAGCAAATTATACTGCAGCTTACTCACCAAGGTAACATCTTTTAAAATAAAAGACTCATTAATGCGCACTGTACCTTTGGCGATGACGCGCCTAGATGAAGCGTCTCCGAAGGTGATCGTCTCATCACCTGGAGATCAGGCTAAGGAAGAGAACCAACGAGAGTCTTCGGTCATATGGCGAGAACAACCGGAGTCCACGAGCCAAACCTCTCCCTTCCTAGCCCGACGGACCTGAGTCAAATAGAGAGTAAAGGCTCAGTACTGGGATAAATCAACAAAGATTTTGGCACCCAATACTGAGTCACACCCCGAGTAGAAGAAGTAGCCACACACGACTGACCTCTATCTACCCTACGCTCTCTATCGCTCAAGGAAGCAGAAGGTCTATATGTAGACCTGAAGCTGTTGCTGGGTCCGACCGCTATGGGAGAGCGAGTCGGAGCACCGGCAACATGCTGATCACGCCGCGGGTAGCCATCTCGACGGGGGAAACGAGATCTACCCTCAGAATGGTGGAAGTCACGACCAAAGGCATATCAAGGATGAAAATCAGTAAGCCAGAAAAGCCAAGTCCTCGATGCTGCCCAAACCCATCAATAGAAGTAAACCTAGACCTCGTGTTGGTCTTAGGTGCACTCAAGGTCTGGGGCTGACCCTGAATACGCCTAAGGGCCTCAACACGGTCTTTACGCGCAATCTTGGCGCGCCTGAAGCATCGCTCAATCAAGTGTCCATCCTTCTGACAGAAGGTGCAATGATATCACCTTCTGAGAAGTAGAAATAGCATGATGAGGCTTCGCCTTCTGAGAGGCCGAAGCAACAGGTGGAATCACCTTGCTGTCAGAAATCCCTTGGACAAAGCCCGCTGACTTGAATTGAACTTTCTCAGTTCTAGGCTCAATCTTGATCACACCTGCGGCTATGGGTCTGAGCACGGCAGGTGGATGCTTCCTAACATCCTCAAGAAAATCATATCCTAGACCTTGATTGAATTTGCAAATCTTGGACTGGTCTAGAATAAGATTTAGCTTCTTTTTACCTCCTACAAACCTCTCGAGTGTGTTTATAAGATACTGACACTCCCGAAAGAGAGAGGTGCAAGAAGAGCAGGGGAAGTAGAGACAGCAGAAGGTAAGGTAATAGAAGGAGAACCAATAGCAGAAGAGCAAATAGCTTGTGCACGCACAGTCGACTCAGAAGGGACAATCCTATTGCTAGCCATTTGGTTCACATCACTAAGCGTCTCTACCTTACCCTTGGGCTTCTTTCCCACATCAGCACACACATTACAAGGAGATTGTGACTTCTCTAGAAGGTCCTTAGTTAGCTTCACATATTTGTCATCTAATGCAATCAACTCAGATTTTAGTTTTTCACAATTATTGCATGGTGAGCTAACAGGGTCCTTAGAAGCATATTGAGCCATCTTTTTGTTGTGATCAATCATTTCTTGAAACTATTTTGAGACAGATTCTAGTTCAACAGTTAATTTGCGACAGTTCATACATGAAGCAATTGGCTCAAGCAAGGAAGCATGCAACTCAGCAATTTTATGATCTGCCCTTTTTAGGTTCAATTTCAAGTTAGTGCAGCTTTCACAAGACTCAGGCAGATCAAGGAGTATGGTATAAAGACCTCTAAAAGTATTATCCTTATCCCCACATGAGGTGTAAGAAATAGCCTCAACAGTAGTAGATGAAAGAGGCGCTACCCTACTCATCTCTAGCTCAGCAAGAAGACTAACATTCACCACCTTAATCATGTCAAGCTCAGAGGACAGACTATCATGAGAGATCCTTAGGGGCTGTTTGGTTGCTAGCCACACTTTGCCAACAAAAATTGCCACACTTGCCTAAGTTGAGGTGCTCAAATTCTTTGCCATACCTTAGCAAGCCTAAGGGAATCTTGCCACACTTTTTTGAGTCATTGACGTGTGGGACCTAGTTTGCTGGAAGGGAATCTTGCCACAACTGTGGCTGCAACCAAACAGCTCCCAAAGTTGGTCAAACTTACCTAACCTTATGCGTGGTAAACTATGGCTGGCAACCAAACACCCCCTTAATTTCTCCATATCACCAAGCAAGGCACAACATGTATCACATTCGTCACGGGAGGGAACCGATATAAGTGAAGTAAGCTCTCGTGATAGTCTATCTACTTCCTTCTCCAACTCGCTACACCTAGCTCTAGATATAGCAGGAAATTTACCTAGCTTAAGAAAAGCATCATTAAGCTGGTCGTAGGATGGGTATACCTCGTCGGAGTCGGAATAGAGCTCGCTGTCGCTCACTTCGCCCTCAAGGGCCATGAAGCACATGCCAGAGAAGTCATTGCCGCCCTTGGGGTCTTGCTCGTCCTTCCCATCGTCGTCGCTCCACCCCTCCATCTCGCTGAGGTTGAGGTCGTCGAAGGCGGTGAGGACATGGTGGAAGAGCTTCTTGGCTTTGCCAAGGTCACGGAACTTCTTCTTGCTTGGGCATGAGCTGTTGGCTTCTTGTTGCGGTTCTTGTTGATGTAGTCGTTCTTGCTCTTCCCCAGCTTGGGGCAATTCGTCCGAATGTGGTTGGGGCCACCAAACTCGAAGCAAATGATCGGGCCACTCCTCTTTCGATCCCTTACCCTCTTGTATGCGTGGGAAAACTTTCTGACTAGAAGGGCTAACTGGTCCTCTAGTAGCTGCTCTAACTAATCATCAATTACGTCACAGAGAGCAGCTAGAGAGAATCCACAAATTGACTCGGAAGAAGGTCCAGAAACCATACTGGGATCGGTGATTAAGGCCATCGACTGCGACTTCGACCTACGAGAGACTATGTCAATCTCGTGAGTCTTGAGGCATGAGTACAACATGTCAAGAGTCAAGGTCGAGAGATCGGTGGTGTCCTTGATGGTAGTCACCTTCATCTCCCAAACACGCAAATCAAGAGCTGCGAGCATCTGTCGAGCATTGTCCAAGTCGGGGTATATGAGACCGTCCGCTCGGAGATTGCTCAAAATCTTGTGGAAACGCGCAAAGCACTCATCGAGGGACTCACCAGCGAGCATTTCAAACATGTTGTAATCTCGCTTGAACTAGTCTTGTCGAACTGTCTTGATTTGGGTGGTGCCATCATGGTATGCATCGAGGGTCACCTAGATGTCAAAGGCTGACGTCAGATGAGAGATGCGATCGAACTCGCTTCGGCTCAAACCCTGGATTATGATGTTCCTTGCCTTCACATTCGCCTCAACATCAGTCATGTTTCCGGCATTGATGTTCTCATCGGCAGGAACAGCATACCGGACCTTGACCTTCCGCCAGATGGCGTAGCCCTGAGCCTAGATGTAGGTCTCCATCCGACTCTTCCAGAAGGGATAGTCGATCCCATCGAAGATCGGGGCTTGGTCGAGTACTTGTCTGTTGCCATGGCTCTAGAGACTGGTTAAGATCTACGAGCAAGAGCTAACCGGCTCTGATACCAATTGAAGGATCAGAAACGGCAACAGAGGGGGGGTGAATGTTGCCTTTTAAAATCGCCCAAGTATCCACTCACAATTCTTTTTCTCGATAGCTATAACAGCTATGAAGTAAAAGGGAGTTCGCACACTGAAGCCAAAAGCCAGATTGACAAGACAATAGGCAAAATACCAAGGCATAACAGAGCTGACACAATAAAAAGAGAACTTAAACTAAAGGGGCCTTAAATGAACTCTGCTGAAATCTGCAAAAGAAAACAAAACAAAAAAGAGAACTAGAAACAGCAGGCAACTTGCAAGAGAAGCTGAAAAGAAAGCCTTCAAGAACTAAACTGGTCGGTTTCTTTTTGCCAATATGTATTTTAGTAACTAGAGGTCCAAATTCTGGCTGCAAACCAGGACTGAAAATAGAGAATAAAGACTTAAGATTGTTGTCACCGTAGAGCTTGACTGAAAATAACCTTCACTGACGGTTTCTTTTTGTTGAAAACAACTACTGCTGTGGGTACTTGACCGAAAACAGCCAGGAGACAAAAAGAGCCGAAATAGCCGAAGGGCTCTAACAAATCACAACCTGTAGATAATTCAGACTGAAGCCTAACACTCGTCAAGAAACAAGAATTCTGCAGCAGTCAAGAGGAATGAAAATATCATCCGAAGCTAAAAGAAAGCTCTGCAGCCGAGAGACACACATCTAGCTGAAGAACTTCAAGACTGCACTGCTGTACTGATACATAGTAACTGAGAAGCAGTGAGTAACCTGCAGACTGAGAATACATAAAACCAAAAACAGCAAGGACTAGACGCTGCAGATTTTCGAGTAAAACAGGTTGCAGCCATTTTCAGTAAATTAGATGTGAGGGTAGTGATCTGAAAGCTATCGGCACAAAGAGTACTGCAGCAATTAATTGAAGTCAGAGCAATTAAGACTGTAGACCGAAATCACATTGGAGCTGCCGGAAACATACTCTGCAGAGGAACTAGACAAAAACAGTCAAAACCGAATACATATGACTTAGGAAAAATGATGACTTGCTGCTAATCTTCCCTGGTCAAAAGATCAACAAACTTAATCTAAATAGTACAGAGACCCTAGGGAGGAGAAATTGCAAGCTCAAACTCAAACATACTAAGATAATCTGTTTTTAGTGAAAAGCGGACTAACAACGAGACAAAGTGTCAAAGCTCATCATTCTCTAAACCTTAGATCAAGAAAAACTGAAATTCTCAGGGGGACAAACTTATAAACAAGATCCACAAAACGAATTCAAGTTCCCACTCAAAAAATCAGTAGTGCAAGGGAGCCCTGACATCAAACCCTAGAATTTTAAAAGCAGAGGAAGTAGCGCATGACAGGAAGAGGAGAAAAATCAAAGGTCCTGCCTTAGCTCTAGGGTATGATTCGGTCAAATGGCCTTGATGTGAGTCCCCATCACAGAGCAATCAAGCCTCTTCCAAAAGATTTAATCCAAAAAAAAACCTAAACCTCTAAGGAAACAGAGAGTCACAGGAGAAGATGCAGAGAAATACAACCTGGAAAGAACAGAAGCAAGAACAAGTAATCTCCTCAACAAAATGCATCTCTCATAAACCGGCCGACCTTATCCCACTGTGGCTTTAGGGTTTCCCCTTGCCCGCATTGAATGTGGCGGCGGTGGTTGCAGCTGGGCGTGAGATGGTGTTCGGGTTGGGCGATGGGGTGGGGCCGGCCGGCCTCAGGGCGTGCAGCAAGCGGCGGTGCCGGACGACAGCCGGGCGAGTGGGCGGCGAGCAAGCGGCGGCGTGAGCGGCGCAGCGCGCAGAAGGCCGAAAGCGCGCGGCAGCGCGGGAGGCCGAACGACGGCCGCGCGCGTGAAGATCGCGGATGCGGCGGTCGCAGTCGGTCGGGCGCAGCGCTTGTCCGAGGTCGATGAGCCGACTGAAACGGCGGCCGGGCGGCGCGTTTGACGTTGAGGACCGGGCCGGCTTGGGGTACCACGCAGGCGGATGGTGTGGCGGCGCGCTGCTGGCCGGCGCCGGTGCGTGCGATACGGCGCGACGGCGGTGCGGTTCGGTGGCCGGCGGCCGGTGCCCCCCGCAGTGGCCGAACAGAGAACCCAATGCAAATTTTTCTGTGTAGAGACCGAACATAGAGGACCAATGCAAAATTTTCTTCTTCTTTTTCTTCTTCGTTTCTAATCACAGTGCAATCAACAACTACCTCGTTTCACAATCTACCGATCGACATTTTGACGGCGACTTTAGGTTTACTTGCGGTAGATTAGGGCAGATTTGCACCGTAGAGATTCAATCTAGAACGCGAAAAGTACGAATTCAAAGCGATCTAGAAAATTCAATCTATTATGTGCTTCGATGATTACCTTCGTTCACCGGAGCGAAGTCGTGCTGATAACGTGTTGAGGAACTGTCGCTGGCGACTAGTCCGATCGATTCCTCTGCTTAGAACAAGAATGAATCAATCACAGAAGACAGAATAATAGATTGAACACAGAGAGGTAGAGAGAACTCCTGGTCTTTCTTTATTGCTTTCAATTGCATCCAGTGTATACAATATGCCAGTATGGCTTCCTATTTATAGCCTATGGTGGGGTGCCCATAATGGGCCAGGGTTGCTGGCTTGGGCCTAGGTTTCTCAACAATTCACACAGTCCGTTTTGGCTGCGTTTTTTTCCGGCTGTGGTATATGATTTATAGTTATAACTAATAATTTTTAGCTTTAGTATAAATGGTTATGTGAATAAATTAAATATTGATAAGCTAATGAATCATTTCGAAAAGGCTATACAGATAAACCGCTTTGAAACAAAAGTGAAAAACTATCCTATTTATTTATTCGCCGAAAGTCAGAAACCATAAGTTGAAAAGAACAGAGCCTTCAGCTCACATCAACCGACAACCAACCATCTCTACGAGCGGCAAAAATTGCACTGTGAACCTATATTTCAATATTTTTGTATTTTCCTACATTTCTAGTATATATTGTTACTTTCCGCTAAGGGAAATTATTACTTCATAATAAGATATCTGTAATAGCCCAAAATTCCTAAGACTAGTATAATTGTTATAAAATCATCATTCTTGCATTTTTGGAGTTTTTCAGGTTTTTCAGCATTCCTAAAATTGGTTTTGCATTTTTTAGCATCCGAAAATGAATTTCTAAAAACTAATAAACTTCATTAGAGCCTGAAAATAATTTAATTGGGCTCTAAATATACTAAATAACCACTCCAAAAAGTTTCATGAATTTTGGAGTCAATTTGCTAAATCAATTAAAAACAAACTAAAAATCAATGAGACCTTTTCTCCTTTAAACAACAACACAAAATGAAGTTTAAAGAAAAATGGAAAGATGAAAAATCAGTGTGGTAAATTTTATGAAAAAGTATAGCAGGTTAGGAGCTCCCCAAAAATGTTCATAATTTTTGGGGGTCGGTTTGCTAATTATAAAAACCTGGAATTGATTTTTGTACTTATTTCAATTCAAAAACTGAATAAAAAATTCTAATTACTCCCAAGCCTAAACAATAAATTGACCTAGCCCATCTTCTCCTTTTGGCCCATTTCCAGCCTGAGCTACCTCTCACTCCCTAAATTCTGTTTTCCTCTCTAGAAGGTGTACTTCTGTGAATGTGTTGTCTCTCTCTCTTGCTCCCCTCTATCTCCAACGCTTGGGGCCCACCTGTAAGGCATCTTCTTCCACCTCAAGATGCTGCATCTGCAACCCCTTTGTTGCCCCAGTCGCTCTCAGTTCATTCCATCACGTCCATGCAGCAAGATGCAGTTGCTGCCCGCAAAGTTCTCACCACGCCCATGTTTTGGCTACAAGGAATCGAAGACATCTCCTTCATATTTAAGCACAAACAACCACATCATCCTATTCCTCATCCTCTCCTCCCCATCCTTCTCAAGTTTGAGCTCTTGTGCTCCACTATTTTGGCAGGAACACTGCTGTCTTTCCTGATGCTAGCGAGCACATCTGTTGTAGCCACTGCAACAATGTCACCATTTCCACTCCGTTAGTAACTATTTGACCTAGACGTTCATGTCATAATGCGTCCTTCGTCTCAAGGAACAAGATCCCTCTTTTCATCTTCGTGCGGCGAATCTCTAGGAGTGTGACCTCTTCCTCATCTCCGGCCAAACTAGCCAATGATGCCGCCGGTGCTGCCATCCCTCATGGAACGCTTTCCTCTCCGATTTCTTGCTGCTAGAGCATCACCTCAAAAATATCTACCTACTTAGAGGACCTACCTAAAGCTCCAACCGTTGAGACACCCCTACCACAAGCACCACTATCACCGCCATGGGTGCACCCTTGCCATCCCGCCTCGGTCCTCCTCCACCTCCATTGAATTGTCCGGTGAGTTCCCCTAGTCCCTAGATGCTCTCACGCCCCTACGTTTCCTCCCTTTCTTCTTCGGTGAGCCACATAACTGTCTTGCCTCGCCATAGCCATTGCCATCGTCGTGCACATGCCACAGGTCACGACCAAGTGAGTCGTCGCCACCCTTGAGGTCATTTTCACCTAAGCATTCCATTTTCCTAGTCCCTGCTGCCTCCATGCCCTTCCCTTATCGCCAACAAGGCTCCACCAGAGCCAGCAATGGCAGCACTTGTAACTCTTTGTCCTCCCCTCCAACTAAATGAAGAAGACAATGCCCCTCTATATGACAAGCAAGCCCCATATGCAGGTTTAAGTTAAGACTCATTCCAATTTGTGAACATGATAAGCAAATGTTTTTGGAATTTCATAAAAAAGGGAAAAATCTGATGTATGGAGCTTAGGGTGGGAAAAAAGCTCAAAGCTCATGAGTTGGCTCGGCTCATTTAGGGCTCGGCTTAGCTCAGCTCGACTCGTGGTATAAACAAACCAAGCCAAACTCATGTTTCAGCTCACCCACCTAAGAAGCCAAGCCTGAGCCAGCTCATAAGCCGCTTGGTGGCTTGTGAGGCTCAGCCAGCCTAGGCGCCCTAGGCCCCAGCCCAATGTCAGCCATTTCAATGGATATTCTTTTTTAGCTTCAATATTGTGGAGGATCTTCTTGTCCTTCTTCTAGCACCCATCATAGTGGATGTTCACTTTGAGCACATAAGTCTGGAATTTGGGACAACAGAGAGCAGAGGCTGAGAAAAATAGCAAAATAAAGAGAGGTTGAGCAAAATAACAAAACAAAGAGGTTTCAGAAGACATAGAAAGAGACATAGAAGGAAACACAGGTGAAGAGAAAAGCAAGCTACCTGCCTGATGAAAAAATGACAGCAAAAACAAGAAGGAATATGGAATGTCTGCAATGCCGCTCGAGTTGAGAGGAAGAAAAAATGCACCGGTATCTTGAGGGCTTCCTCCTTACTCATCCCTGCCTGACCACCTCAAATACCACACCCCCACAACCAAACGCACAAGAGGCTTCACCAATATGGTACACAAAGGCCTCAAATCAGGGGAAGAGCAGTAACAAGAAAGAATCGACCAAGAGGATATGTTGGTATCTCTAAAAAAAGGGAGAGAGGGTATGAGCAAAGGAGAGGGGGAAAATGCATTCTTGTTGAAGATAACTTAACCAAATGATTAGGTGTCTCGCCGATTCCAAATGATAGATAGCGGTGGCCTGCTGGGTCTGGGGGCGGAGGTGGAGAGAGTGGAGGTCTATTTATGAGTCTGCCAATTTATGATTGAGAGGATTTGGGGAGTATGGAAGAGGATTGGGGAAGATTGGAGGGTTCAAGGTAGAGGAAGAATAGCTGGGCAGCGGAGTAAGGGAGGTAGGAACCATGAAGTTAGAGAAACACTGAAAGTATTTAGGCCCCTAAAAATGATTTTGGTAATTAATAACAATAATGATTAAAGGGACTAACTTTTTTATTGAGATGATTGAAAATTTTAGTGCTGAATTTTGATGATGTTATGGAAAAAGCATGCAAAGGTGGTCAAAGATCAACATGGATTAAGAAATAGCTCAAGACAAAGGTATATTATAGTCTAAGGATCTCTTTATAGCTTTTACCAGTCTCGGTATTTGGATAAAAAGATCAAATTTGTAGAATACATGCCATACTATAAAGAGAGATCATGGCTAGTAGCTTAAACCTTAACTTGTACCATTTTGATCAATTAATTGTTTATGCATACGTTTGGAACATCTTTTTGAACTCTCTCCGAATTTTCTTTGAGAAACTAGTGTGACTACAGGCACTTTGACGGTAGTACTACTGCATTCATACCACTGACTGATACATGCCGATAGCTATTTTCTAGAGAGACACTCATTTTGGATTACTTAGATCGGTACTACCACATGTGCTGCACGGTAGTACCGCAGAGTGGTATGACCGTATGATGTTGGTAGTACTATCGAAAATTGGTCATACCAAAATCTAGTTGGCGGTAGATAATTTCCAGAGAGCTAAGCTTTGGAGCATTTTCACTCCTTTGGAAATCGGTACTATCACAGCTGGGGTGAGGTACTACCGCATACTACCAGATCTTGTGAGGGTGATACTACTAATATTTGAAATAACGGCTAGTCTATGCATTTAATGAACCTCAAATAACCGATAAACAATGGATGCGGTAGTACCGGCCACTACATGGCGGTAGTACCACATTTGTTTCTTTTGGAGATTTCGACCCCACCAGTCATCCTGGTGGGTGGAGGCTATAAATACTCTCCCACCAGCAGCAAGTAAGCTCTCTTAGCACTCATGGACATTTATTCAGTTCTCTTGAGCTCATTCTAGACTCTCTCCAACACATTTACTCCATTTGCATATTTTGTGGTTGCTAAGAGCATTCAAATGTATTGCTGTAAAACTATGTGGTGGCAACCCCATACACGTGATGAGTATTTTACGCTAGTCATGTCTTGCTTTTATTGCTTGAGTTTGATTTTTGCGAAGTTGAATTTCAACATGTGCATTTCTGGAATTCCCAATCAGATCAGCCTAGCTAGGCTGTCTGGCTGCTAGGATGTTGTGGCCAGACCAGCCTGGGGAGGCGGTGTGATCGACTGCGGTTTGGGTGGTCTAACCGGTGTGTGTGCCGTGGTTAGACTAGCCCATGTTGAGTTGTTCTATTAATTCTATGATTTTGGTTGAGTCATAGCAGTGTCCATGTAGTGTTAGTCACAATGGGTATTATGCAAGCATTAGTCATGGGGAGTCCATGCATGTGTGAGTCGTGGCATATGTCTATGCACATGGTTTATTAATAGAGAGTTAAGTGCATGTCATTTGTGCTCATGTTGATTGCTTTGTTGTTTGGTGTGCATATGCTTTGACGATTGTTGCAACCAGTAGTAAGACTGAGGCTACGAAAGGAGTTCTAAGGCCATGGTGTGTCGCGTAAGTTTGGGTGGAGCAACATCTCAAGTCAAGAAGCACGAGAGAAAGACAATGTCGTGAAGAGGCAATGCATGCATATGATGTGCTAAATACACTTGTGCATTTCAAGTGGTGATGCTCCTCGGAGTAGGTGGATGATCCTAACAACAAGGCGTTGGGCATCACATATCGTGGAATGATGTTGGTGTGCTATGGGACTTGAGCATTTCAAGTGGTAACGGCCTCAGCGCAGGCATATGATCTTAGCTACAAGTCATGGCATCGCATTGTCGTGAAGGCCAGTGGGTGGCAATTGGGAAATTGTCTAAAACCGAGTGGAGTGGCGGTTTGCAAGACCACGACCTAGCGTGAGTGGTGAGTGATTTAGGCCACGTCTGTAGTTGGAGTGTCTTATCAAGCTTGTAGAGCCTTTAGAAGTCATACTTTGAAAAATGTGCAAGTGTATGTGAGTAAAACCCATTTGTGTATGGGTTACCGAGTTTCCTCTTATATAAGTTGTGTGATCCACTAAGAGTGGGCTGGTTGTAAGGGCTAAATGAGAGGTGAGGAGCCTTCACTATATAAGCCTTATGTTGAGTTGAGTCTTGAGAGAGACTTGAGTGTTTTAGGCTTAGGGTTTCCTTGTGTTATAGCTTTTTGTGTGTGTGCTCTAGGCTTAGAGGTTTGCTATCTTGAGGAATTGTCTATAAAATATTCCTCTCTAAGTGAAATGGACATCTAAAGTTTGCCCAAGTGAGTTGTGCCATGGATCCCCTCATGTGTTTTTGATATTCTTGGCTTTCGTTTTTGCCTTTCTCTTCTCTTGAGCTTTTTTGGTGCCAAGAATATATAAGAGGCGGAGATGTCTCTTGGAGACAAGATCCCATCCATCTAGACATGATATGGAGGAAGTTCTTGAGTTTGCTTAGTTTTTCTCAAGAGAAAGGTGATTTTCAGGTTTTGCTCTTGTGGGTGTTTTGGGTTAAATTTGTGCTATGTTCTAGCTTTGATATGTGAGAACCCATCCCAGGCCACCTAAACCATCAAGGACTCATGAGCAAGAGCAGATCAAATTTTCCCTCTTTTGCCCGGTTTTGGTGTACCATTCCTTCGAACGAAAAAAGGTCAGAACTGTAACACCCCAGGTTCCACATTACCCTGGAATGCTACTCTACTCCACAACTAGCCAATTTACAAGATAAAATAAACTGGCAACAATTACTAAACAAGATAGTATAAGCGGAAGCATAAACAACTAAGGAATAACAGGATAGTGATAGCAATTCACTATTTAAAACATCCTCCAACATTTTAATCTAAAACATAGTTCACAAATTTAATATTATTAAGATAGTGTCAACAAGGCTATGCAAGGTCTAGAATCCTTTCAACTTTATTACAGCATAAAAATATGATTCACGTGCATCAGTGTGGTGCCGTTCTACCCTTCCCATGTATGCTCAAAGTCCACCTGTAGGGAGGGGGAAACAAGGGTGAGATAAAATCTCAGCAAGCAAACTGTTTAACAGGCTATTCAAACTACAAACAATTATACATCATCATTTATTATTCCATACAACTACAACCACAATTCATGTCTACAATTATTAAACCACCACAACTTCCGTATTCATACCTCTTCAATTTCAGATTTAATTGGCATAGCATGCAATCATTTTATCCACGATTAGATGCAAGAGAAAACATTTAATCTTCTACAATCCACAATAGATTAATCATCAACCTCAAATCACCATCAATGACAGTAAAGCATTTAGCAAATAGATCTTGTTTGACCACTTTAAATCCTCGACCACTACCACTACCAAAAGCAATAAAACATATGTATGTCTTACTTCAATACTTTATTATTTCCCACATCTACAATTGATATCATCAATTACTACAAGAGAAAAGAATCTTATGCCACCATCACAACCCTTACCAAACACAAGGAAGGAATCGCATTCCACGACCACAACCACAATCCTCATACCACAATTAGCTCACATGAGCCAATTCCACATTGCAACTATGAAGTTGAATATTCCACAAAATAACTTCACCACAACATATTGCATATGCATGCAAATGAATCTTTCCACAATGCAATGCATATGAATGCTTTCATGCTATGCAAGATGGTCAAAAATCTCTTTATCTCTTTCTCTTCTGCATTTTACCGGTAATGCAAAGTGTGCATCCGTCGATGCACACCCATGCCTGTACCATCTGGTACAGGGACCAATTGCCCATACTCCACAAGTATGGGGACCTTTAGCCCGTCATGTCATCAACATGACGGGGACCTCGGCGCTTAGTCATCTCGTGACCAAGACTTCAATAGATCAACATGATGCATATGCGTGAATGTCTCAACAAATAAAACTTGCATTCACAACAGCTATGCATCAGAAATTCTCCTGAATACTTTCAATTGCAATCGGCCATAAACAATATCAACATATCATTAACATAATTAAGATCACATATACTCATAATATAGATCAAACATCTACAGACCAACAATCATCAACAATCCACACTATAAAGTTTAAACCATCATTATACTTGCTACCATCTCCACAATTAAGATTTCATGCAATCATGGCATAATGTATCAAATTATAATAGTAATGTAAACTAAAAGTAGAAAGAATAACAAGTTAAACGGTAGCAACCACCGCTACGTTTACTTGCCTCAATCCGACGGCGAAGCAAAATCAAGAGCGCCAGGACAAGACCACCTGTCCAAAAGGCATCTCTCAGCACAAAGCCACAGCATACAAACACGACATAAATAATTAAAGACGTCGCTAGAACCCCGAACCCGCACTAACTTCTCTCCGCTCAACAATTCAGCAAATTACCCTTTGCAGCAGCGCTGCTTAACATTTTTGTAACTCTAAAAATATTGATTCAAATACATCAAACGATACCTCTCTGGATTCATCACTTAAAAACCTACATTTTTCATGTAGAACACATATTTTTATTTTGATCACAGATAGGTGTAATTTAATGCCCAAAACAGAGGAAGAACTCTGTTCTGGCAGATTGGACAGCGGTATACAATTGCGTCCCAGAAACAGTACAGGGGTCTAAGAATTCTGAATTTTATACAGCAGCTATATATCTAAATTATCTACAACTTTCTCAATTACAGCCATGACCATAAAAATCTTTTACTACCTCAAATTCACAGATTACCGTCGGTCTGTACCAATCTGCTCGCCTGACGAACAGCAGTATTCCCGACCCTGTAACTCCCAGATCCCACGGCACAAAATTTCGAAACAAATATAGGAGATGCGTCTGGAAGTCCTCTACAACTTTCCTTTTGGGAGAGTCTGCAGGAAAATTCGTTTACTAGGTCAAAACCTCACGAACAGACACGCTGCGCGAATCAATCTACTGGCAGACCGCAGCTAATTTCTAATCGGGCAATTAATCTATTAACTACCTTCAAAATCCGTGCCAAGAACCCTAATTATTCATAAGAACAGATGGTTTGGGATGAGGAAAAATTACCTAGATGATCCCTTAAGATCACCCCTCTTCTTTCCTCCTCTTCTTCTCCTCCTTCTCTTCTTCTTCCTCCTCTTCCCTTTCTTCTCCTTCCTTCTTGGCTCCAATGGACAGCAGCTTGGGGGGAGGTGGGGGCACCATCCAGGGAGGGGGGCTGCGCCCAAGAGGGTGGGAAAGGGGGGTGGCGGCTGTGGGGGTGGAGGGGGAGAGTGGCTTAGGGTTTTAGGGGAGGGAGAGGGGGAGGTGCGGCCACCCCTTGGGCCTCCGGCCCAAGGTGGTCGGCCCACTCTCCCTACAGCCCACTCCGAGTTTATTATTATTTTTTAACTTATTTTATTCATTTTATACTGTTCTACAATTTTTTTTTATTTTTTTCCTTCCCGCGATTTACCAAAAAACCGGCGACTCCGTGATTATTTTAAAACTTACGCCGAAACGACGTTCGGGATATTACAAGAACTTTGGCAATGATTTTCTTAATTGTTGATTAGAATAGGTTTCTAACATCCTAGAGAAGTGCATGCAAAGTTTCAAGTCATTTGGATCAATTGATCAAAAGTTACATGGATTTTAGAATTTAAAACAACGCTGATTTTACTGTTCATCCCCTAATTTTACTATTCATTACAGTCTAACAGCCATTGACTAGAGGCTTGACCACCATTAATCTAGAGGTCTGACCGCCCCTCACTAGACGTCTGACCAGTTGGTAATTTCGGTCTAACCAATGAAGGTTGTGATTTTGTGGGGTTTTTGCTTCCTTGGATTAGGGCTTTGATGAGGTCATGAATTTGTGTTTCTGCTGTATATTGTTGTTGATATTTAGAGAAAGATTTTGAAAGAGTCATTCACCCCTCTGACTTGCCATACTCGATCCTACAATTGCATTACTTGTTGATCCTTGTGACAATTGAAAACCTTCAAGCAAGTGTTGTGCTTTGTTAGTCTTAGTGATTGTCGATACCTAGACGGCTTAGAGGAAGTTGTGTGGTGATCTCTTTAAAAAATATTGCGAAAAGACCCGGCACTGTTATGAGTGGTGTTGCTTACCATCTCCGGAGTAAAAGAAGAGCAACCTTAGTGGAATTGTGGTGCTTTGGGCTTAATTCATAGAGCCGATCCAATCCATTTGGGCTTGCCCTAACATGGATTAGTGAAGACTAACAAGTCTTTGATACCTTTTTCGCGTGTCTCCATTGTGGCTTATTTCCTTGTCTTTATTTTTCACACTTACATTTCTAAATCTTATATTGAATTGAATTGTGTAGCTATAATTTTTCTAGTATAGACATTGCCTTTTGTGGTGCCTTAGTGAAACATAGAGCTTTTAGGATTTAATTGTGCAAAACGATTTTTGATTAAGCTCATACTTGCTTGAAATTGTGATTTAGCCAAAACAATTTAAAAACCTCCTATTCACCTCCCTCTAGTCGGTCATTCTTGATCCTACAAACACGAAGGGGAGAGAGCCGAGTGAAGGAGGCCAAAAATATATTACTACTTCTCTTTGCTAAGACAAATTAGCATATTTTGTAACGAGGCTAATAAGCCGAGCTCGAGTTTACAACCGAGCTGAGTCGAGCCACTTGCCTAATGAGCTTTTGCATGCTGAGCCGGATAGATATCCACCCATATATGGGGTCCATAGTCAAATAGTCAACACCTCTTTTCTTTTTCTAGGATTTTTCAAACCAAACCAAATTCAAATGCTTATAACTTTTATATATGAACTTCCAATTAAGTGAGTTTTGTATCAAAAATTTTATAAAATCAAGCTCTTTGATATTCTACAAAAAAATTTGAATTTTCTCTTTGTTGAATTTATTTAGATCTTATTTGTGATATTTAGTATTTGCTAATTAGATACCGATGTTCCAGAAAACTTCGTCAACGACCCAGAGGAATACCAAGAGTTCATGCTAAGTTTCAAATATGCAAATTCAGGATATTCTCTGTGTATACTGCACTAGTCCAGTATCATGCTATATTCATGATTAACTAAGAAAAAGACTCAAATATTATTAATTATTAGAGTTGTGACCTTATGGCCAAGTTTACACTTTAATAGCCTTTAGGTACCTCGGATTGATATGGCTCTTCTTGTTCAAGTGAGAAATATGGATATAACCATTAGTAATAGAGTACTCATCGAGTCATTTATAACAAGAATGTAATATAATTATGCAAGGCTTACCAACTGATGGCGGAGTGGTTATTTTACAGAAAACAATAATCTAAAGTAAATATAATAAGTAGATTGAAAGCGAACTTAGAAAATGATTAACAAGTAAATAATCAAAGGAAATGAATAGACCACAAGTAAACTGACAATTCACCTAATGAACCACCCGTGAACTAACCATTCACGTAATGAACCACTAGTGAACTAACAATTCACTTCCCATACTCATCCCAACCAAGTTTTTGTAAAAACTCTACCCCTCGTGTGAAATCACTGAGCATTATCTATAACTGGGGACACAGCTATTTGAATAGTTTTACATTCTACATAGGTTGCACAACTTTACCCACATGATATGATCATCTCATAGTGACACTAGAGAAACACGCTTCCTTCGGATGCTGACCAAAAAGATCGTAACAAGATTGTTACAAAGTTCCATCTCAACTCAATTTCGCCCAATAAGATTTGACGATCGAGTAAGCTAACCACCTAGTAGAACATATTTCTCTTATTCCCCAGGAAAATGTCTAACCGACACCCATTGACATACTGATGGAGAAACCAAAATTGAAACACCACATATTAATTAGCCAGGTTTATTCCGTACTGGACAAGTGATTGTACGATAAGGCTCAGATCAATGGCGCACAAAGTTAAGTTCTTAGATATTACCCAGACGAGACATCCACATCCAAAAAATTGCTAACCACATTTCCCCTTTTAATGCATGATCACTCGTCCAAGTAAAAATAATTTTATATAACCAACACCAATGACACTATCCATGTCAAGGTACTCAAATTTTATAACTGTGGCTAACTAGTACGATACAACATCTCATTAAATCAAAATTAATTAATTAATTAACATATGATGATGAGCCCAATGTACTACAAGCATGGCGAAGCATATTATACGTACAACCCATGTGACAACTAGTATTACATTACTAGATAATTACCCATCCTATGGTGATAATAGAATCATGGTATTCAAATTATCAATAGAGGTATTAATCAATTTGGACAATAACTATCAGGCACAAAGATTTGTATTAAAATAGCAATGCATCATAATTTAAAATAAAATAATAAATAAATAGATTTGAAAACTAGGTTCAATATGATCAAAGTACATGACTTGCTTTGGCCTTAGTTACCAACTCTTGGTCCTCAAATCCTACTTCAGCTCCTTCGAAGACGTTCTGAGAAAGCGAATGAAATACAAATAAAATTCAAATGAACTCCAAAAACTTCAAAACCAAAGCTAAAATCAAAAGATAGAGCTTAATCTTAGATGAATTTAAGAAAAAGAATCGGGTCATTCGGAGCTATAACGAGAAGAACGAGCTCTTAGAAAATTTAAATCTAAAGGAAAAAAGAAAATTGGATTTACTAAAATTATTTTTCAAAAGGAAAATAGGATTTATGATGTCATCATTGACATAGCGACTGATTGAACTGTTAGGGCTGACATGGCATGACATGCGGTAGTGTGACATGGCACTGACACATTGCTCAGTTGGCTGACGTGGCCTGACACGTCAGATCTATGGCTGACGTGGCTCTAATGTGGCTGCTGACTTAGCTACTTGCATGGCTACCTCACAGGTCTACCACACAGAGCTACTGACAGGTGGGCCCTACTTGTCAGTGGCTTGGTTCATCGTGGGTTGGGTTCACCGAGGAGACGAAACAGTGGCTGGGCGTTGGTGCAATCTGGTACCACGGATGACATCGGCATCACATGGTTGGTCGGCAGGTGAGGGTGAACAGTGGAGCAAGGCATGGCGATGATGGATGGCAGCTTACCAGTGGGACGATGGAGTGAGGGTCGACAACGGGTGACTGGGGTCAGAGACGAAGACGATGGTGGCGATCAAACGGCAAAGTCGATGGTGAGCTTGGCACGAATGGCTACGACACACGGGTGAGGTTGGACAAGCAGCTTGAGATGCAAGAATGAGGGGACAGCTCAGCTTTATACCTAGACATCGAAGAGTCCACGGTGGGCACGGATGTCGAGTCCAAGGCGGAGACACGTGAGGCGGCGACAAAAGTTCAAGACGGAGACGACGAACAGTGCATGGGGTTCCTGATTCATGACATGTGGCAACTGGAGGGAATCAAACGGCTGGCACACAAGCGGCTCAGATGCACGGCGGGTGGGCGGCAATGGCCGACATGAGTCGGGAGAAAGGCGAGCCAGGCTGGGCGAGCTAGTAGATCAAATTGGGCCACCAGGCCAAGAAGAAGATGGGCCGGACCTTGGATTTTAGCCCAAAAGCCTTTTTAGGGAATTTAGAATTTTCCAAATTTAGAAATTAAGATTAATTCAATTGAGCTCTAGAAAAGAGTAAATAAACCTGGGAATTTCCAAACAATTCAGGGAAAATCCTTGAAGCACAAGTAACCCAAATAAAGTACTTTTAGCAATAATTGAAGTTTAATTTAATTGCATTAAATCTTTTAAATTCATAAAATTCGATTTAGGATTTAATTATTCCTAGAAAAATCCAAATGGTAAATTTTATTTTAAAAGCTTTAAGAAAACTTTGAAAAACAGGATGTTACAAATCTCCCCCTTAAACATAATCTCGACCCTGAGATTCAGGCTTACTAAGAGAATAGGTTTGGAAACTCCACTCTAAGATCCTCTTTGCGCTCCCAGGTTGCTTCGTCCTCCCAGTGATTGCTCCATTGAACTTTGCGAAAACAAACAATCTTACTCTTGGTCACACGCTTTGATACTTCTATGATCCTGACATGGTGCTCCTTATAAGTCAAATCCTTTTAAAGATCAATGACTTCTACTAGCACTGCTCTTATGCTACTCACAAACACTTCTTTAACTGAGACAAATGGAAGACGTCATGTATCCCTCTAAAAGTCACAGGTTGCCCCAGTTGGTAAGCAACCTCTCATTTACGCTTCAAAATCTTGAACGGGCCAACATACCTTTGCACAAATTTTCCATTTATTTGAAATTTCTTGACTTCTTTGAACGACGTAATTCTTAAATATACATAATCATCTAGCTCAAAACTCAACTCTCGGCGACGAGTATCCACATAACTTTTCTGTCTACCTTGAGTTGTTCTTAACCTTTCCTGGATTAATCGAACTTTCTCCTCAACTTTCTTTAAACATTCTAGACCAAAAACTTGGCCTTCTCCAACCCTTTCTAATTAAGAGGGGTAATGCACTTTTTGCCATAAAAGCTTCAAACAGTGACAGTTGCAGACTAGTCTGATAACTGTTGTTGTAGAAAAACTTTGGAAAAGGCAAACATCTATCCCACTTAGCTCCATGATCTAGCACACAAGCTCTTAGCATATTCTCGAGAATCTGATCCACATGTTTAGTCTGCCCATCCATTTGACGATGATACACTATGCTAAAATGTAGATGAGTACCCGTAGCTTTATGGAAACTTCCCCAAAATAATGAAGTAAACTATGATCCATAATCTAACACTATTTTCTTAGGCACACCATGGAGACTCATGATTCTGGACATGTATAGATCCATAATTACCCAAATTGAATCAAATCCATCTTTTGTCTTAGATAATCCTATAATAAAGTCCACACCAACTTCTTCCCACTTCCACCCAAAAATTTTTAGTGGTTGCAACAAGCCTACTAGTCTCTGATGTTCAACTTTAACTCTCTGGCATACATCACAAAGTGCAACATACTCTGCTATCTCACACTTCATAGTTGGCCATCAGTATTTGTCCTTGATATCCTAATACATCTTAGTACTGCCCAGATGGATGAGTACAACAACTCAGGAGCTTCCTTGAGCAACAAATCCTTTAACTTGTTTTTATTTGGTACACACAAGCGCTTCTTGCACCACAAGGTACCTTTATCGTCCTCAATAAAATACGAGGCTTTACCTTTACTCATATTAGTCTTTATTCGCTAAATACTTTCATCACCAGCTTGAGCTTGGCAAATCTAACCATCCAAAGTTGGCTGCAACTCCATTGTAGCTAGGAATCCTTCTTCAACCAACTCCAAACTAAGCTTCTGAAACTCCTCATGCAAAGCTGGCTGACTTTCCTTGATCATCATAGTATTGTAATAGTTCTTTCTGCTCAAGACATCTGCTACCACATTGGCCTTCCAGGGTGATAATGAATCCCAACATTATAATCCTTTATCAACTTCAACCACCTTCTCTGCTTGAGATTAAGATTGGCCTGAGTGAAAATATACTTCAAACTCTTATGATTCGTATAGATCTCACAACGATTACCAATGAGATAATGACACTAGATTTTCAAAGCATGCACAACAGCGACCAACTCCAAATCATGCGTAGGATAATTCCCTTCGTGCGATCTTTGCTGACGCGAAGCATAAGCTATCACTTTTCTATATTACATCAACACACATCCTAAACTTTTACAGGAAGTATCACAATAAATCTCAAAATCCTTGTTGATGTCTAGCAACATTAACACTGGTGCGGTAGTCAAATATTCCTTCAATTTTTGGAAACTCTTCTCACATTCTAGCATCCAAACAAACTTCTTTTCATTCTTTAATAGCTACGTAAATGACCTTGCTACACTGGAGAATCCTTCAATGAAAGGATGATAATAACTGGCCATACCAAGAAAACTCCTAACTTGCAACACTGAAGTCGGCGACTTCCGATTAAGCACATCCTTAACTTTTTAGGGGTCAATTGCAACTCCTCCTGTTGACATGACATGGCCTAGGAAAGCAACTTTCTTTATCTAAAATTCACACTTGCCGAACTTAGCATGCAGCTTATGCTCCCTGAGATTTTGCAATACTAACCTCAAATGCTCTGCATGATCTTTCTCATCCTTGGAGTAAATCAAAATGTCATCAATGAACACAACAACAAACTTGTCCAAGTACTCTATGAACACATTGTTCGTTAGATGCATGAAATAGGCTGGGGCATTGGTTAACCCAAAAGACAACATTGTAAACTCGTGCAGACCATAACGAGTTGAGAACGCTGCCTTGGGTATATCCTCTTAACAAATTTTCAACTGATGATATCCTGATCTCAAATCAATCTTGGAGAACACTCCTATTGCTTTAAGTTGATCAAACAAATCATTGATTGTGGGAAAAGGATACTCGTTCTTAATAGTAACCTCATTGAGTGCCCAGTATTCCACACACATACGCTGACTACTATCCTTCTTTTTTACGAACAACATTGGCGGTCCCCACAGGGATGAACTAGGTCTGACATAACATTTGTCTAGAAACTCCTGAATTTGCTTCCTTAATTCTGCCAACTCATTGGCAGGCATTCAATGCACTGAGGTGGTAGCTTAAAGCCTACGTGGCGGTACATGGCAAACTATTGGTGGCATGTAAGCTCATGGCGCTAAAGTGGCAAGACACGTGGGTGACAAGCACTAGTTTTTCGGTGAGCTTTTCCAGCTAGATCATCGCCAGCGATCGAGGGCTTCTCCTATAAGGATGACGGTTGGACCTAGGCTAGCGAAGCACGTCGAGCACCATGGGGTGCACGGCATGGGCACCAGCGAACATACGTGGCCAGTTGCAAGGAGAAAAGCATCGGAGGCTTTGGGTCACTGTGAATTCAGAGGTTCAGCAATGCAACAACGTTGGTGAGATGTGGAGGAGATGGAGTAGGGCACGGTGAGGCTAGAGGGTTAGGCGGTGGGGTCGAAGACTTGCTAATTGTCGAGCAGTTGCTCATCGAAGCCAACAGCGGTGGTAAGGACACGATCTTAATTTCTGGTGATGGTGCTAGGCAAGGAAGTCAAGGGTGGCTCAGGATGAGTTCTTGGCTCAGCATGCGCTATGTAAGGTGAGGAGAGGCGGAGTTTGGAATGGAGACGGTGGATCCGTGCAGAATCCATTGCGCATACGGCAAAGACTCCAGGTTAGAGACAAGCGAGGAAGAAGAGGGACTCTTCTGACAAGCAGGGCCCAAGTTGAAGTGAGGCAAAGGATGTGAGACGGTCTGGTGAAGGTGGGCCGGGTGGAGATGGGCCAAGGAAAGAAAAAGCGTGAGGAAGGCGGACCGGGCCGAGGTGCGAAGCGAGCTAAAAGGAGGGAATGGCGGGATGGGTCAGAAGAATAGAAGACGGACTGAAAAGAAAGTAAAATTGGCCCCAAGTATTTTCAAGATTTTCAGGGCTTTTTGGATTGAGCAATGGGATTAAATCAAATTGAGCTCTAGAAAATAGCAAATAAATCCAGAACAATCTAAGGAAATACAAATAAATTCCTTACAAGACAAGGAACCCAAATAAAACATGTTTTAAATTAATTGGGATTTATTTCATTTATATTAAATCTTTTTTATTTTTAAAAATTCAAATTAAGCTTAAATTAATTCAACAAAAATTCAAATGGTTATTTTTATTTCAAAAACATTAAAAACAGGCACTGAAATTTGGGATGTTATAGTTCAACAAGCAATACAAGCACTCCATTGATCATGTTGATCCTATATTTCAATGTTTTATATATTATGTTCAAAACTATTATGCATTCATGTAATTTTGATAAAAACCGCTATATTGGTAAAAACAATAGATATACCTAATTGTTGCATTGATCCTGCCTTGACATGTTGTTACCTTTATTGTTGTCACCATAGCAATAATGCCCACTGATAATAAAATGTGGAACTTAGTGATTAAACTTATTTGTTGATGCTTAGCAATGCTCATAACGGTACTAGATGTGCTAGGTTAAAAATGGGTTAAAATGTTCAAAAATAAGAGATACTCAAGAATTGGTCCAGAAGAGATACCTCTGTTATTTTAGTTAGCAAATATAATAAAAAAATATGTTTTGGACTTAGGCGAGTGGTTGTGGAGGTTGGTGTGTTGAGCTTGAGATTTTGGTTTGTGGATTTCTCGCCCAGGTCACTCAAGACTGAACCATATTGTGCCATAGATCTAAGTACAGTCGCACAACCATACATGCCTTTATATAAAGGCCTTAGCATAATAAGTTACTAGGGCTAGCAACTTCACCGTATGTGGTAGATTATAGATGATTTTTGGACTAGTGTAGACATGGTGCAGACTCCATGTTTAGAGGGACCTTGCTCGTAATAGAAGATTTATCCGACACACTGTATGAGTCTTGAGACACTAGAGGGCACTCTCCGTCCTAAAAAGGTTACTATAGCATAATGGTTATTAGCTTCGATAATGTAAAAGCTTCGTTATCAGCTCTCAAATCAGGTACTGATAGTATCACATGACATGTATAACATGGTGGGATGTTTATACCGTATAGGTAAAATATACAACCTCTGCAAAGTGTAAATATATTTGAATAGCTATGTCCCCAATCATGGACAAAACTTGGTGAAATCACATAATAAGTAGTTTTATATTTTTATTAAATGGTTCCGGGAAGGTATGAATACGATTTCCATGCATAGTTGGTTCGGCAAGGTTTATGTTGTTGTTTCAAAGTTCTGGGGCAACAAGCCTCTTGTTCTAAGTTATGCTATTGTTGTTTTACCATTATTTATTTATCAAACTTAAATGCTCTTACAACTTTCATTTGCAATCTATTACTCGTTATTTCAATCAAAAGCATGTTTCACAAAATGAACTAGACTATACATCTATCTTTGACTCAGTTTGCATACTATATAACTTTGTTTAGAAGTCTTGCGGAGTACGATTTTCGTACTCACCGTTGCTTGTTGAATATATTTACAGGATGTTGAAGAAGACTCATCTTGCCATTATTATTATGCAGTAGGTTTTGGCGATGAAAACGCAGATCTCTAGGGTTCTACCCCATTCAGTTGCATGCGGATATGCGTTGAGGCATACTTGCTGGATTTTGATGCCGCTTCCATTTTATTTCATTTTTTGCTTCTGCTGAACTTATTTTATTGTATGCTCTATTTGGCCAGTTAGCCCATGTGTTGTAAATCTCGCTACGTAGGCTTATGTTCGTTCGCTACCTGTATACACTATCATGTTTTAAATTTATTATATATGGATGTGATATGAATGTTATTTAATGTGTATGGTAGCAACTGATCATGGAACTAGTACGGTAAACACATAGCGTTCATAATGCTAATTCTAGGTCCCGACAATATATAAACAAAATTCTAGGATATGTTCGTCATGTTGTCATTGAAAAATATATTTATAAGGTGTTCAATTAAGTTTTAAGATGGTATAGAACCACCACTCATTTATAAATAAATTGAAAAAGTTTACTTTACAACTTTAACTATAGCTTAAGTCTAAATTTCAATTTGCAACTATAAACCCGTTGTTTTACCTCCCTAACTATTAAATTCAATGTAAGGCACCCCTCCGGCTAAAACCACTCTGGTTATTCCACGTGACCATGGTTTTAGCTTACCTTGCATCCTAATAGGTTTGTTCTTTTCAGTTTATAGTTTACATCTTATAATTTTTCTCAAACAAATAGAACGGCTTCTTCATCACTGTTTCGAAGCAACTTTTCGGGGTAGCTTTTTATAAGCGGCTTATCGGCTTTTGGTTCGCTCACAAGAGCACTCGTGTTAGAACCAAAAGCTATAAGATCAGATATAAACTACAGCAAAAAGGACAGACCCAGACATATAGGGTGACGAGCCATGCCTACTGGCGATATTTCATTGAATGAAAAAAAGAGAGAGAGGGAGGGGATCACCAGTAAGACTACAACTTGCCACACGGCGAGCCATCTCACCAGCGCTGTCCTCCCGAGCAATCAATCCACCGTCTCTTGTCTATTGAAGGGGAGCACGAGGTGGCAGAATAGAAAGCGAGCTCGAGCGGCAACCTGGTGGGTGGGGGCCGGCGCCGCTGCACACTGCCATTGCCACCGTGGCAAGCACACCACGAGCAAACAAAAAGATCCCTCCTTTCGATCTCTCCGAGACCAACTAGCCCCAGATTTCACCGACCTACCGACCTACGACTCCCCACGAGCTTAAAATTCGAGTTCTGGCTGGGTGGTGTAGATCTTTCGTGCGGCAAGCCTCAGCTCAAGCCATCCCGTTCTTCCTGCAAACCCAAAAATTTCCCCAATCCAATCCATCCCCAAATTTGAAAGACCCCAAAATTTTCAAAAGAATTTATTATCAATTTTTCCTGATTTTTGGTGAATTTTTTAGCCCTTTCTCAATTCAGAAAATCCCCTCGAATTCTGCCTTCCCTTTTTGGCTCTACGCTTTCCCTTTTCCGCTGGCGCCTTTCTCCTCTCCGCTTCCTTTCTCTGCCTGCGCCCGTGCCCGAGGAGCGCCGTGCCTGTGGTTTGCTCCCCCTCGCCACTCCGTCGCCGGCCGGTCGAAAACCAGCGACGTCACCTTGGCACGCGTCGTCCTGTCCCTCCCCCTTGGCCCCACCTGGCAATCACCGCCGTTTCTCCCTCCTCCGCGCGAGACGCCGGCGCCCATCTCGGTAGCTCACCTGCTCCCGCATGGCAGTCGTGCGCGTTAACTCACCTCCGCGCCACGTTGCAGCTCCGTCGCTCGGACAACCACCCCCGTCACCTCGGCCGTCCGCCCGTGCCGCGCCCCATCCCCTCTCCTCCCCTTTTCTTCCCCTCCGCTGGAGCTCAAATGCACTGTAACATCCTAAATTTAGGATGTTTGAATGAGTAATTTAAAACTTTTATTTGCATCTTACTGGCAATTGAATTTTTTTGGCTCAAAATCTTATTTGGGTTTCCTGAGTTTTTGTGCTGAGTCAATAAATAACTAGAAATAATCATAGAGCACAAAATAGCAATCATAAGAATTTTAAATTAACTAAATAAATGCAAATAATTTAAATGGTGTTTAACTCTGACAACCTAAAATTCACTGTGATGCACTAAATCAAAGTTGCAATTAAAGATCAAGAATTTATTTTGGATATAGCTCAATCATCATACAAAAAGAAAGGGGGAGCATGATCTGGAAATTTAAATAGGTGAGTTCAAACCCTAAGAAAGTAATTCAAAATTTTACTGAACCAAAACATGGCTTATAAAATTAGTAAAAGGAAAATAGCTGAAATTAAAAGTTAAAAATTAGAATGCTAGCATTTTCCTCCCATTTTCTCAATACCATGTAGGCCCTCTTTTTTTTTCTTTTTCTTCTCTCCCCTTCCCCTCTCCTTGCTTTCACTCCAAGCCGGGCCCGATCCCTCCTCACTTCTCCTCCACCCGTTTGGGTCCTTTTCTTCCCGAGTGCCCATGTCATCCTTTGCAGCGCACCTGCTCAGCCGGCCTCACCTTCCTTCTATTCACCCATCACCGCAACTGCGCCGCATCACGTCACGCGTCAGCCACCGCACCGTCCCCGCCTCCCCTGTTCCTGCATCACCCCCACTCTGCGACCTCTGCACTCCTGCGCCTTCACATCGCCCGGTCCCCCTCTGTCCTCGCGCTCCTCTCCATCTTCACCCAATACTAGCCGTGCGCTTTTACCTTGCTCCGCGCGCACATCGCCCTGCGGCTTGTCGCAATCCTCGTCACGAGAATGGGTCAGCGGCCCTGTAGCCATGCCGAACCGATGCCACCCCGCCTGGACACCGTCGAAGCTTCCACGCCGCCCGGTCGGCCCGGGGTCTATAAAAGTATGAGGGTGCCTCCAACCGCCTCGCTTCGTCACCCTCTTCCTCCCACCGTAGAGAATTGACCATTGGTGCCCCACAAGCTCGCCGATCGTCGCCTCTTCTCCAACTCCGGCAAACCCGTGATCTACCCACCTAGACCACCTCGGGCCAATTGCTTTTGGCCAAAGCATCTCCAGAGCATCCCAACCCCGCGCCCATCCCTAGCCGGAGTCCTCGCCGCCGGTATGTCGCCGGCGCCGTGCGCACGACTGCGCCGCCGCAGGCTCGCGCCGCCGGCCCATCTCGAAGCTGCTCGGCCCACGCTAGCACCTTCCTCGGGTTCGTCGTGTACCAGGAGTCCATTTCACGTGTCGCCGCCTCCCTCCAGCTGCTCCCTCACCGGCGATGCCACCATCTGTCCCCAAAGCCGGTGCCTCCCCTGTATCGGCCGAATGGGAGCTCTGTTTTGGATCTTAGACCCCGCATCACGCCTTGTAAGTTGTTTCCCCCTTGTGTTACAAACGAGTAGCAGCTCCGTTGGTTAGCGCATCCACTCGCTACACAGGCAATCCCGAGTTCGAATCCCCCTCGGCCACATTTTTGGTTTTGTTGCCTTTTTGCCATTCCAATTAGAAAGTAATTAAGGAAAAATGTGAAGTTAGTCCATGGAAGCCAACAAATTTTATTAGGATGTAAATAAAATTATTTAAGATTTAATATTTGTTTAGTTACCATATATGCATAATTAATGTGCCTTTATTATTTATCTTAATCTAAATATTAAGTAAAGATATTAATAAAAGATGGTTCTAAATTTAATAAAGACATCCAAATTAAAGTTAGGGAAAATAAATTTGATACCATATTTGACTATAAAAATAAGGATTTAAATTAAAGATTACCCAATCATAATATATACCATAACCTTTAGCATACCATTGGTAAATTGAATCTTAGCTGTAGGATTAGTTGAGAACAATAGTGAAATATAACTACAAATAGCCAGCCAGGCCATCACCTAATGTACATGTATGCGATCTCTTCTTTAAAACTTAATTTGCACCAAACCACAACTAAAGATACATAAATTGATAACAACTTTTCATCAGAAGGATATTCTAAGCAGAAATATCATGTTAGAAAAGTATTTATATATGTGGCAATTATAATAAAGTAACCCTTAAGTCGTCAGATGATTAAAGGTAATTTACCTAATGTAGCTATGTAAATAGTAGCACAACCTAAAATAATACATCTCGGATTGCTAAAAATATAAGCTATAAGATTAATTCGACAAACCAGAGATCATATCATCGTATATATAACTCGTGCCCTAACTCTTGAAAGCTAACACTAGACAAGGCAATACCCTACACCAAACTACAGTCTTACGTCTACCCATAGGTCTAGTGTGACTCATGGAACTTCCTTGATAAATATAAAAATAATAAAAAGAAGCTATTAATAAATAGATCAAGTCATCCTATTCTGCCATCGTCTATACCTAACCATCTCCAAGTTTTAAGCAGAAACCTTCCCATGAATATTTCTTCACTATAAACCATCCTTGGCCCCCACCTCAATGGATTTCCTTTGGCCGTGTGCCCCTTCGCTTCAATCCATCTAACTTCGTCAACACCCCAGTCAACCCAACCTTAATTCATCCATTTAATCATAATAAGATTAATCTAGTTCAAAGGGATTTGTTTGGATCTTAAAGTTGTTTGCCTTTATTTGAATTCAGTTGTTTAGCGCGTAACTAGAAATTGGAGTCCGGAAGAATCAAGGATCAAGCGAGATCAGGATCGAAGTGAAGAAAAATACCAAAAGCTCAAGACCATCCAATGGAAAAGATTTGAGTGAGCTCAAGACCGCGGTAAACCGCGCAAGGCGAGTCAATACTTTGATCATGTTGAACCTACATTTTACGCAAATTACTTTTGTTTAAATTATCAAATTGCATGCTATTATTTTATATGCAAATACATGTTTAATTTAGAATTCTAGTTAAATGCCTATTATCTAACTTGATTAATATTGCCCCTCCTTTGGAATATTTGAACATGAGAACCTTGTCGCCCTAGCAAAATTATAATAGTAACCTTTCGAAAATAAGTCCATAATTATATGTCATTCTTAGTTTTGCTTAGATACTTGTGGGAGTAAGAACGTCCAATCATCACTTTAATCATGAGAAAATGTGGTTGGGCAGTCATGGTGGTAATGACTGGTGTATGTTAGATATGGTTATTTGTCTGGGCGGATGGTTCGGGGGTATGGTGCAGGTGTGCACGAGAGTGTGGTTTGTGGTAGAACCGCCCAGATAAACCTAAGGACTGAATCTTGTCATGACCTTCTGTGTAAAACAAGTACAACCACAAGTCTGTAAAGTACAACTTGGCCTAGTAGATTTACCGGACCCTGAAAGTCATCATCATCGGTGGAGGTGAGGTAGTGCAAGCGGCTGTCTATGTGGCGGGCTTGAATGGGACATCCACGGAGGGTGAGGTTCTGCTGTGGCGTGCTAGCAGTGTGGGTAGCCAGCTGCTAGGTATTCAGAAGGAGAACATCCCGCACAACGTATAGGACCCACCGCAAGTGGGAACAGCCCATAGGGTGAGATGATGGAAGGGGCGAGGTACTTTGAACGGTTACTGTGATGGTTCGCTCAACCGCATGACTAAGGAATTGTGCGGGGCAATGAGTAAACTGTCTCTTGTGGGTAAAGTGTGCAAACTCTGCAGAGTCAAAACTATTCGAATAGCCGTGCCCACGGTCAAGGGCAAACATAGGAACTTAACCAGATATAGTTCTATTTCAAAAATCTTGAATCATGGATGGGAAATGGAGGGCAGTGGGAAGCCCAAATTGGTGTTGTCCTGGGTGTCGTCCTAGTGGTAATGTAAGCGGCTATAACGCTGAAGGTATAGCATATGGTGCAGAGACCATGAAATGGTGGATAGAATCTGGATCGACATTATTATTGCATTCTCTTACACATTATGATTTTGTTCAAAACTGTTAGGTCTCAGGAAATTTTTATGTATTATATTTTAAAATAATGATAATACTTCCCATAAGGTAAAATGTTAGAAAGAGTAAATAGAGTTGTAAGAAAAGAAGATGGTTGTTGAGGTAAACATATAAAGATGTTGGTGGATTCACGTCGATCATAAAAAGGATATGATAGTGTGGATTCTAGAGAAATAAATTGGTGGAGCCTAAATGAATATATAGGCTAGATAGACGATTTGAATGATTTTTGGAGAATTAGGAGGTACAAAGGTAATTGCTGGATTACAACACTGATAACTAATATAAATTCTTGGGAGATGGTGGTGATAATGGGATTAATAGAATCTGGTTGATTACTGGATGGTTCAATTGAATCTTTGGGAATTTGGAGGAATGATAACAATTATTGGAGTATAATCTTGATCAATGATAATCTTGGTGGATGTATACTAAAGAATCGTAGATTTGATCACTGATATTCTTTGTGGAGGTATACTAGTGAACTAGTTAGAGTTAAATAAGAGGGATTATTGGAAGATCAAATTATGATTTTGGATCAATAACAAAAGGATTGAATCATTAGAAAGTCCTGATACAAATGATGTCGGTGGATTTAAAAGTAATTACATTAGAGGATCAATAAAATTCAGAAGTGAAGAGTTGATGAATAGTTATTACAAGATTGGATTATTAGGAATTCATAACACAAAAGATATTGGTGGATTAGACAAATGATGTTGCTAGCTGTTCGGAGTTTTAGACAGCACTTGATCGGTGGATTTATATAAATTCTGATACTCACTATTTGGAGATTGAGGCAACAATTGATCGGTGGATTGCACAATTGATGATATTCGCTGTTTGGAGTTTTAGACAGCAATCAATTTAGAAAGTATGTGCTCGATGGATTAAATAAATAATGTCGCTCGCTGTTTAGAGTCTTAAACAGCAATCAATAAAGAAAGGGTATTTTGGTGGATTATGTCAATTATGGTAATCACTAGGTGGGGTTTAGGCAGCAACAATGACACTGTGATTAAATAATAATAATGCTACTAAAAGCGTTTTTTGGCAAATAAAATAACCCGAGCCTCTCCGTTGATAAGCCATGCATACTATTTATTTGCATCCTGTGTATTGGCTCGCGGAGCACGGTGGTTTGTGCTCACACTCGCTTTCACAACAAATCCAGAATCAGGATTCAGATCACTACGCTTCAGCAACACTATTTGGTCATGGTGGCAAAGAAGATGAAGAAGTCGAGGGCTAAGTCGCGAACCTCCAGTTGGCTACCTGTGGGCATGTCCTGAGGGTCCACCTGTGTGCTTCATTTCCGCTACTGCATTTTGTTGATTTCGGCCCAATCGGCCCGTGAGTAAGTTTACTATTATATTTTACGCTTCCACATGATATGTACTTTGATATTCAGAACTGTAATCTGTGAGCACTATCTACTGATCCAGGGAATAGTGCGGTGGAATCACAGAGGATGCCGGGTGTATAATCTGAGCTCCCTACATGCACTTCCCCGCTCCCTCGCTCTCCCGCGCCCCAGAGCTTTCCCCTTTCCCTCCACTAGCCTCCTGAGACTCCCAATCGCCCCCGAGAGCTACCGATCAAAGCTCCATTGCTCCCCAGCTCCGTCGCTGTCTTCCCCTAAGCCAGCGACCCTCGTAAGCAATTCTCCCTCCCTCCTCCCCCATTTCTCAACTCCTTTTGCCCAGAACTTCCTTGCTACTTCCTGACCTCTTTGGTGCACTTCTCCGGCCAGGTGCAAGCCTGTGGAACCCCAGCGTCGAAGTTCGCCGCCGACAGAAGCACCCACCCGTGGCCAGCTTTCCAAGAAGCCCCGAGCTAGAACCATCACCGCCATCGTGAGCCCCATGTCTCGTAGACCGTGAAAACACATTCCAATTAGCCAGAGAGCCGCCAGTGAGCCTTTGCGCCGCCGTGAGGCCAAACTTCCCCCTTCTGCCTCTGACCTCCATCGCCGATCCTCGTGCCTCCCTGAACCCCAAAATGGATTCCCCTCACTGAGAGCAACCTGGTTGTGCCCTTCTTTGCCACCGAGGACCCTCGCCGTCGCCGGGAAGTGGAGGCTCTCGCGCCGCTGTCTTTCTCTGGTGCGAGCAGCGGGAGGTTGAAGACGATCCCTCCCAGTGACATGGCCGCATCTCCACCCTCCTTCCCCTCCGTTGCCATTTAAAATCGGCCGTCGGATGGCGACGTCTCTCAGCCGTCCGATCTCATTAAACTCACCCCTCCACAACTGCCCGATCTAATCCCTTCGCAACCATCCGACCCGTCTCGCCTCATCCGGAGCACTCGCCCCTGCCACATCGCAGCCGCCCATACTGGCCACGCGTCGGCCATCCAGTGCGGGGAGGCGCGCGCGCATTGGGCCGAGGTCGCGCAGCCCGCTCGGCCACGCAGGCCGAAACTGTACTCGGGCCGCACTGTAGCAACAGGCCGGCCCGACACTGTTCATAATAAATTTCCAGGATTTTTCAGTTTCCAAAAATCCAGAAAATCAAATAAAATCCCAGAAAATCACATAAAATCCCAAAAATTCCCAAATTACATCATTTTGTTCATTTTGATGCCCTGAACCCATTTTTGACCTCCAATCCACCAAATTCATCTCTGAAAAATTTAAAAATCCCTCATTTGAATATTTATGTATTTTATTCCTTTTTCATAGATTTAATTTTTCCTCGCTTCATTAGGCTCAAGCCGGACTTATATTATTTTTGTATGTTTGCGCTAGTGTCAGAGTCCTCGAAAGCTGCAGAGCAAGGGCAAGATCAAAGCAACACGGTTTGCGAGGTTGTTGAGTTAGTCGACTACCAAGGCAAGTTGCAAACCTTTGATCATGTTGAAATCTCATGCCAAGTTAATTATGTCCTTATGATATTTGCATTATGATTATTTGTGAATTGTTAGTTGCTTAAAATAAAATGTTTAGAATGACATGGTATTTAGATATTTTGTACCACCGACAATTGCCATGTTAAATTGCTGCCATGCCTTTGATAGCCCTAGAAATAACTGCATAATGATATAAATAATTGTAGGATATTTACTTTTCATGCAAAATTTATACTACTAAGGTTGTGGCCGCGGGCCGGTAGATTTAAAATGTTGGGGTTTAGGGTAGAGGAGCTGTGGGACACCGCAAGACGGTCTTCACCCACCGCTTTACCCTAGGGTGGAGGCTGAGGCCTTGTGAAAATGTAAGGACTAGACCCTTGCGCCGAGCAAGTGACATATTAGTCGCTCAACCACCGGTGTTGACTTGTCAACCCTGGTTTAGTGCTGCTCAACTCAAAGTGAAACCCTACATTGGGAGTTGGTGTGGATCAGCATATCCAGACTGGACAACAGTAGGTCTCCTCAGTTCGGGCCTGGCGTTCCGTGCAGGCCAACGGATACCCGAAGCTAGATAAGCTCCTAACCTATCGGGTAGAGCGTATACCAAGGATTGAGCAGTAAAACAACCCAGTTCCTTAACTCAGTCATGAGGATTAAGAATGCTTGTGGGTAAAATTGGGCAACTCTGCAGAGTCAAATAAATGGTTGTCGTGCTCCCGGTTAATGGAGTTGTGTCTATGGGTGATTCCAGCAGCAAGGCATAAGTAGATTTCACAGGTTTTAACATGTTTAGTTGGATAATCAACTTTGATTGAAAAGCCCCCTTATTCTTAAGGAGTAGTCCTTGGTTTGGAATTTCAAAAATGTTTACAAATAAAATTGCATCCACATACATTAATAAAACAAGTATACCCAATCCTTTGGTGATCTGTGCAATTAGCTAAAATAGGGTTTCCCTTGTAACTTGCTGAGCTGTTGTGCTCACAGCTTGCAAAACCACTTCAGAGTTTCAGAACGCTGGTGAAGGTCAGCCAGTCGAGGATGCTCCGGAATAGCAGTTCTTCGATGAGGATCCGGAATAGCGCTCAAGTCTCCTGGTGGTTGTTTTGTTGTAATATATTTCGGGCTTGCATGCCCGCTGCAGTAAAACCTGGTTGTTAAACCCTATGTTGTAATATAAAGTTGGCTCTTTTGCTGTAAGCATGTTTGTGATGATATTCTCTTGCTCGACGCTCCGTAACTGGCAATGCTTGAGTAGTTGCGGAATGCCAGGTCCTAGCACCCCTGGAAATGAGGGCATTACAAAATCAATCTCCTATCCTCTAGTCCTCTCTTCTCCCAATCCAATCCATCCATGCTTCCACCCCACCGACGAGGAGCTCGTACTCCGCGGGCGTCGGAGTTGAGAAGTGCGAGCTCCTGCCTGGAGCACGAACGTGCTAGCTTGGCAGCAAGTTCAGGAGGAGCCTGGAGCAGATTGTATAGGAGGAATTGAAGACTTCTTGCCGCTGCATGGTTGCAGATCGGTCAGAGGCAACATGGCCAGCGGCAGGAGGGGGAGGGGCAGGGCGTCGTCGGTGTGGGAGGAAAAGAAAGAGTACGGAAGGATGGAGGGAGAGAGGGGGAAGGAATGAAGTATTTTTAGGGGCTGACATGTGGGCCTCCTCCACTCTTTTTTTATTTGCTTACTGATTGCATGATTGTTGTGGTAGACACGGATGAGTTTTTTCACAGCAGCTGATAACCTATAGCTGTAGCGGATGATTTTTTGTTTTATTATGAGTGTTTTTGCGAACAAATTGAATATGGATAAGATATTTTAAAAGACTTTCTTAATAAATCGCTTTAAAAGATGACAAAAAAATCATTATATTTATTTATTTATTCGAGATACGAATAAGTCATAGGTTAAATAGAATAAAACCAATGTGAGAGTTGACTAGGCAAACATGTGGCATCCATATAGGTGCCATGTTAGTCAAAACGATTACGTCAAAGGGCAAGCTATTACTAGGTGATGGTTGTGTTTTAGGCATTATTTATTTCAGTTTTTAATGGTTTTAGCTGATAGTTTTTATCTAAAATTATATGGCAATAACTATTACATTTTTTGAGTTATTCAATTAAAAATAAAGAAAATAAAAACAACTACTATATAATACAAAGACAAAGAAAAAAAGAAAAAAGCAAGCTAAAAACAAAAATATCTAAAATTAAGAAACTAAGTTTATTCATGCCAGAAGCTAAAAACTAAAGTCGAAAACCGGAACTAATGTTTTGAAGTTGTAGGGTGATATTCGATGTCAGACCGGATACGACCATAACATTTTTATTTGGTATTTCAGATAGTATTTCTCTCAATACTTAGAGAGAAAGAGAAGTTATTCATTCAAGTCTTAACAGAAGTTGCACGAGATCATTGCATTAACAGTGTGCAGATAAAGTAAGCTAGGCAAATAGCTGGAACTAACCTTTTTGTCTGCCATGTGTACGGCATTGACACGTGGGCTTAGTTTAGTTCAAGGGCAGAAATAACCTTTTACCCCCTTCTTTCTTCTAAAATTCGAAATAGCATTATATCAATGAGAAGTGTGTTTTTGCAACGACAACAATTCATCTCCAATACTACCTATATTATTCACCGGGAGGGCATGTATTTTGCAAAAAAAGCCCTCAATTTTCAATTTTATGTATAGATCCTTATTTCTTACAAAAAAACTCTACCACACCAGCAATTTCATGATAAAACCCTCCTCTTTCCAAATTACATATGGATCCTCAATTTTTTTTTCATAAAAACCCTTCTTTAGGGATAAAGCCTCACAATTTTTCCATAATTGCGCATGGGGTTATTTATTTTTTAGAAAAAACCCTCCATTTTTTCCATAAATACGTGTGAGCCTTCGATTTTTCCACCAAAGCTCTCTTATGAATTGTGGACGCTTTTTCTTTGCTCCACGTCGTAACTAGCGTGGCGTGGCATCGCATTTCTACTGCTGGTTATCATGATTATGTGGTGTGTATGGATCAGCTAATGCCATCAAAGTAGAGTGTCTAGAGCCAATTTTAACTTTCTAACAGCATAATAATTCCAACTGTTAAAACCCTAAAATGGGAAGGCTGTGTGTACGGATACGAATCTTCTTTACGGAATATTATCAGTAGTCAGTAGACATAGGCACAGTCGCATAGACACGCAAAGCCACGTATAACAGTTTGGCAAAACCTCAATAGTAGATCTCATACGTACTATTTATTCCGGCTTAATCTTCTGACTTCTGGTTTATTTTTTACTATTTATAAATTTCGTCTTTTTTGAACTTTTAGATTTTTTAAAGCTTTTTTGCCGGTTCTTTTTCCCGTATTCGTTTGCGTTATCTGTGATGAGCTAACATATTTTTTTCTATTTTTAATTTTTTTAAATTTAATTACGTCAAATAAACCACCTTCAGCTATAATGTAATTTCAACCAGCTAAAGTGCAATTTCAGACATAAGCCACTATTTTTCAGCCCAACCAAGCACACACATATTCCTATTTACGCCTTCCACGGACTGGCGTATAACAAACTTGCCCAATATTATCAGGCCAAATGTAAACTTTCGGATTCAATGGTTGATTGAAGTAATGGCACCAATGTCATTCAAACATAATGGTAGAGGGTCCGAATCTATTGACATGAAAATATATATGAAATATAAAGTAGTCAAGCTCATTTGTAAACGAATTTTTCACAGAACTTGATAAGAAACTTCTTGTTCGCTTGCATAGCAACGCTGGGACTAAACAGTAGCTAGATTTAGCCTTTATGCTCTATTTGCAAGGAAAAGACCTGCCTTTGCAACATGTCTAATCCTCGCATCAAATGCAGGTGAGAGCATGTCTCTTTCCATCTTACAGTTTCTTTTAAATAAATAAATAGAATTACTTCTTTATCACCGTTTCGAAGTAGATTATCGAGATGATCTATTTAAAGCAACTTATCGGGTTATCGCCATTCAGTTCGTTCACATAAACGCTCGCGTTAGAGCTAAAAACCATAAACCATTGGCCCTGTTTATATTGGTTTTGGCTTCTGTCTTCTGCTTTTAGAAGGCAAAACCAATACAAACGCTCTAGCTTCTATGACCCTCTTCTATCGGTCACTATTATTCATCAGCCACTATTTTGTGATCTATGAAACTTTCAAATAAATTTGAGCCCATCAATACGTAACCAGAGGTCATTAAATGCAACTATGCAAGTGACTTACTATCGCCCCGCACATTTCGGTTTGAGTTTATGGTTTCTGACTATTCATAAATTGTCTTTTATGAACTTTTGGCTTTTTTAAGCTTTTTTGCCGGTTCTTTTTTCCCGTATTCATTTGCGTTGTCGGTGATGAACTAACATATTTTTTTCTATTTTTAATTTTTTTAAATTTAATTACACAAAATAAGTCACCTTCAATTACAGTGTAATTTTAGTCAGCTACATTACAATTTTAGCTATAAATCACTATTTTTCAGTCCAATCGAGCGGGCCTATATTCCAATCACAAATACAGGGAGAAAACTATCGTGATGGGACCGTCATCTCAACTAGGAGATAAGCTACTGTCTAGTGTTTTACAGCTAGTGCAGCGGTTCTTGATGGTGGTAGGAAAGCACTAAACAACAGAACTCACATTGAAAAAAAGGAAGGGAGAGAAAAAAAATATTTGATTGTACTGTACTCTGATTGACAAGCAACGAATTTTGCACCGCAATGCTGTGCCACCAACCTAGGTTCCTACAAGCTCGGGTCCCCATTAAAGTCTGGACAGGTGTTGAGGCATCTACTACCTTACACCAGCATCTAGCCTAGAATTCTTTGATGGAATGTGAGGAGAGCGTGTGCAAATTTGAGATTTGTTGTTGACGCAAAAGATTTGGGATTTTGAGTTACTGATAAGATGCCAAATCATATAGAAGGCCCAAGTGCAGCATTTCCTAGTCCCACGGCGAAGCATGATTGTCACGTCTTCTCTTCCTTTACATAACTTTTCCACTACCCTATGCTTCCATCTTTCAAATGCATCGTTGGTTAGCTAGGTTTCTATATGTAGACGATCATTTGTAAGAAAATATTTTCACCTTATATGATGCGGGGAATCTTCAGCTGGACTCCTAAATGACTGCCCATACGGCACAAAGAATGGTCATGGAGTCATGAGACGGTTATAACGCACAAAGAATGATCCTAGCAGACGGCACTGATCTACAGACAACTGACAGCGAGGTCACGAACTCAAGGACCCTACGAGGAAAATCTGCTTGCTTTCGAGTCTTGCGACTGCAAGAGATTTGATAACTCAAGACATGGTGACCAATGGAATCATGGTCTTCTTCATCACCAGTCCGCTATCAGTGCGCCCGAGCACGACATTTTTCCACAACGGTTCACTCGAGCCTGGCTCATTCAAGGAAGCTGCCATTTTCGACTCATCAGCAGCCAACCTCGCATTCCGTGTCAGCGCACGATGAATACGCACTTCACGAGCAATCATTCAGGCTTGCCTCACACGGGGAAAGGTGTCATTCCTGGCTTATCATACCAGATGCAGATCATGCGATGCACCATCTCCTAGTACCAATGGTTGGCACAATGCAGGGTCAGGCAACCACATTTCAGGTGTCTACCATCGGTTTGTAATTCCACAGTGGTGGTCCAAAGTTTCAAGTAAAAGGAGGCTTCACATCGTACAGCGCTTTGCTAGTGCACCCAGCATCTGAGGTACTTCACGGGGAACCAGTAAAGGGGCATCTAACTGATGCAGCTAAATTCAGGACCCACGGCATAGCTGAGGCAAAGCAAAAAGATGCAAAGAATTGACCTGGGTTCGACAGATTTACCAACTGATGCGCGTAAAAGGATCCTTTCTATTGCTAAGGCCATGGAATACCGTCGATTGTCGACTCGATTATTCGACTCGTTTATTGACTCCAAAACGAGCCATGACAAAAGCGATGCAGAGTTTGTGGTAGGCACCATCCGTGCTCTCCACAAGCCAACGGCGCATCATTGATCAGAAGTTTGCATTGCAGAGGCAAAAGAACCCAGCACCTGAACGAAAACGAAGCAAAGAAAAGCAAAGCCCCAAAAGATGGACACGACCGCTCCTGCATGAGCTGAGAAACTTGACTTCAATCTCCTACCCGCAATTAAGGGTGGATATCGGTCCTCGTCCGGCACAGTTTAATTCAATATAATTCTATGTATGGTTTGGAAGCACTTTTAGAAGCAAGCTAACGAACCGAGTTAGAGCAAAATCTAAATTCACTTTAAATCAACTCATTTTGATGTTTAACCATTAACAGATATAATTGAAATAATTTTAAACCGAACCAACAAGCCTCACTATCGAGCTTTTTTCCACCCTTACATGCAATGGCTTTGGCCAGAAAAGCCTCCCCTTTCGCTCTTCTTTCCCGATCATGGCAGACATCTCACATCCGCCTTCTGCCACCATGTGCCGGTGAGAGCCCGCACGCCCCTCGCGCGTCTCCCCATCATAGAAAGAGCCGCGTCGACGAGCTCACCACCATCACTACCACCCAGACAACCATCACTTGGGTTGTGTTTTGGAAAATCTGAAATCCCTACTTAAAAACTTTAGACATTGGTTGTTAGCAAAAGGCAATGTGAAGAGGGGACTGGGACGAGCACGGTTTAACAGACATCCTGAGACAAGACTCAAGGGCAAGAACAACTATGCCTACACTTTAAAGCATAAAGATCCAGAGAGCTAGGCAGCCAATAATATGCAACGGTACAGCTTCCCGGTATTATCAAAAGAACACCTGGTAAGGGCTTGAACACTGAAAATCTTCAGTAAGTAGCTGACTTCTCATTCAGTAGCTACCATCACATACAACATACACTGATATCGAAGCCATGGGTAAAAATGATTGGTAGTTGCCACAGTACCTTCAGAGCACAAACCCACAGTAGCGAGGATCTTCTAGGCCGGCCTAACAGGCTAACAACAGAACTAATGACAAGACCAAAGGACAGCAACCTGATTTCTATTCGGATGAGGTACAATGATTGAACATGACAATATTCAACAAGTTACATCAGAAATAGCATACTTCTATTGACGACACTAACATTCTACTAAAAAGTTTGGTTGCGGTAGTACATTTTACAACTTGTAAGCAATTCATGTGCACCATTTGCGCTCTGCAAGTTCTTTAGGCCCTGTTTGGATACGCTTATCTGAGAATCGATTTTAATTTGATCAAAATTTTCTGATAAGTCGCGATCTGAAGAATCTGCGATCTGAATAATCTGAATAATCCTGATGGGGCTTGCGGTACAGGATTTTGGATTCTCAGTGCAAATGCTGATTTTTCCCACCGCGGCGGTTGAAAGAATCGAAAAATAATCAAAGCGTTTGGGTGGGATTCTCGCTTAATTCTACCCAGAATCGGATTTTAAGCGTATCCAAACAGGGCCTTAATGTCGTGTCCAGCATTTCTAATTGCACAAGTGGCTTTCCTATAAGACTTATGCAGTGTGTCGCCCCAGTAAATAGGCTTTGTTGTCAAATGGTTACAAAAATAAAGGCCTAGTCAAAAGTGAAACGAACCCTAGCACTAAAAACAAGAGGAAGAAAAGGATGCTGACTAGGGCCCAAAATTTCATCCGCATCAGAATGTTGAGGCCTCAATTACCTCCACTTGTCTTTCAACTCCTTTTTCTCGGACCAAATCCAAGTAATGATAATGGCAGCAACCAAGGCAGCTATTGTGAGTAGAAGAAGTGCATAGCTGAATTCGTCTGTCAGTGAATCATAAGTTCTTGACGGAGCAAGCCGGGTGTAGAAAAGATCCACACCATACGTGAAAACAAGAGTAGTGGACTCCAACTTTGCAGGAATAGCAACAATTCCACGCAGGGCTTCCACTTGAAGAGAGTGAGTCACATAGGACTGCAGGGGAAAAATGACATAAGCAGAATGAATAATTATCAGCACACCCTTTACACTTTCACACTTTAACAAGGAAGATGTCCCTTGTTCTCTTTCAGTAAAAATTAAAAACAAGAGCAGTATAGTCAAACATTAATGGGCAGACTACTTTAATAGATACACCGACCAAGTTATAAACTAGTTGTGCTGCGTACAAGCTAGTAATGAATTTGCAACAGCTAAATTCACACATACAAAACATGCAGAGTTCTGAATGTATCCTCAATGTATTCTTGTACTTGAAAGAAGCATCATAAGTTAACTATGCAACCAAGGTGTCCATGTTCCCAGTGTGTTGAAAACATATTTTGTTAGTTTGATTATACTCATAATAATGAACTAAATCCTGTTAGCACCAGGATAGACACAAGGGTATTGTTCTATTGAAGTTCTCTTTTTTCGAACCACTAGTTTGGGTTGGCCTATTCTACATCAAAAAGATAAGAAAGACCACTTTTTTAAAAAAAAGAGTACATTTTTTTGAAAAGAAAAGAGAAAGGGTACATCTGGGCAATAGTGGCTAGTGGCCCTCACCAACATGGCCTAGTCCAGCCCACTACAGCCATTCTCTTGAAAGCAAGGCAACAGTATATCATTTACTTTATTTACCAAATCCAAATAGAAACAAACCAATGTCTTAAATGATAAATCTGTAACAAAAGAACAATTCATTGTGTTCTATGCAATCACTCTAATGTGAACACTAGTATCTTCAAACCAGCACCAACCGGTGATACCAGATCACAACTTCGTCATGATAGGATAGTAACACCACCTAGTGATTTTTTTTATAATATAACATCAATGCAATTATTATAAACATGCTCATAATAAAATGTGAACGCAAAACAGCCTTTTGATCATCAAGGAAAAAATACCTGTGGAATAATAGGCAAAGCATCTGTTAATGGTATAATGCCCTCTTCTTTCTCTTGCTGTGTGGGATTCACTGAACGGCGTGGGTCAAGAAAGCGCTTGTCAAGTGCCAAAACCTGCCATATGTTCATAAAAATATCATTCACTTCATATCAAATAGCCAGCCATCTAGTTTAAACTAAAAACATGGAAACATGTTTATTTCAAGGTATTGTTGAATCAAGCATATGGATGTCAACAGTCTCGACAGGCTTGATTTGTGATGTATTGGTTTGCTTCTACTTCGTAACCTATGGTCAAGTGGTCAACTGAAAATTAAGCTTGGCCCAAGAACTGGGGTTACGTTGGGATAACTTATTTCTGAAGTCATGTGCTACTTCAATGAGCTCCGTAAGGGAATAAACCACTAACTGTTGGATACATGAGAACTAGTGACTACTTAGTGCATAATCATCAAAAACACAAAAACTCATCGAGATCAACTCCATTGCACTAATGCACCAGTCACAGTATTCTGACAGTGGAGTAGATGCTGATGGTTTTTTTTATATTGATAAGAGATATCTAATTAGAGGCATATTCACACCCACCTTTTCAAAATAACTATATTCGGAATGTACATGATGCTAGAAGGAACTAATAGGAGATGCATCAATTTCCCACTATATGGTAGGAGGTGCATCAAAACCATGTCTGCATCCAACATGTTGACAAGGCCTCGTCACCAAAAATCCTGCGCATAGTCATTCGTCAGTTTCGCTTTCAGTTGTAACTCGCGTCTAGTTATTTGCCTCCAGCTGAAACCTTTTGAACTGAAGAGTCAGCAGCCAGCGTCATTCATGGATCGGACGTTTCTTTCAGTTCTGTTTAGGAGGTTCTTCTGGCTATATATTAGTGAGTCATTAGTAATGCTATGAGTTGAAGCGCTAAGAAACTCCATGTGTAGTACAGTGAATAGAAGAAGTATTCTCTATGTGTTTTTTTCTGGTGTGCGTGTCCTCCAGTATGTTATCACCGAGACATACTAGTTGAGAGGAAATCAATATTGTATGTGTGTTGATTGTTTGAGATCCAACAATTGGTATCAGAGCCTGGTGAATGCCCAAAATAATGCCGAGAAGAATGGAGATCATCGACCCAGAGGCGTCAACATCAGCAAGCGCACCGACGAAGGAGAGTTCCGCGGTGGCGCTTCACTATCCTGTGCTCACAAGGAGCAACTACGCGACGTGGGCGATAAAGATGAAGGTATTCATGAAGACCCAAGGCGTATGGGACGTTATCGAGCTCGGCGACGCTGACACACACAAGGACCAGATGGCGTTGGCGGCCATCTACCAAGGTATTCCTGAAGACATGCTCTTCCTGTTGGCTGAAAAAGAGATAGCCAAAGCCGCGTGGGAGGTGTTGGAAACCACGCACATGGGAGCCGAGCGCGTGAGGGAAGCTAAGGTACAGACCCTCAAATTCGAGTTTGAAGTGTTGTGTATGACGGAGTCGGAGTCGATCGATGACTTCGCCATCCGGTTGACAACAATTGTCAACAAAATCAAAGGGCTCGGTGATAAGATGGAGGAGAGAGCTACGCGGTAAGAAAATTTCTTCGTGCAGTTCCCGCCAAGTTTCTACCGGTAGTCTCCCCAATCGAGCAGTTTGGTGACCTCAAAACAATGACAATCAAAGAGTTGATTAGCCGCTTAAAGGCACATGAAGAACGGTGGGCATCTCATGCCATAGGGGCAGGGGATCAACACCTGCTATTGACAAGGAGCGTGGGAGGCCCGATCCAAGAAAAGTTATGGCTTCGGCAAGAAGAAGAGCGCCTTTGACAAGGCGAAGGTACGTTGCTACAACTGTCAGGACTACGGACATTTTGCAAGGGAGTGCCGCGAGCCAAAGAAGGAGGTGGCTCTTCTTGCTCCAGTGGGTGCAGAGGACGAGCCAGCGCTGCTTTAAATCCAACAAGAAGTCTTCATTGTTATTTGGTGCATTTTAGTTGAGTTCGTGTACGAGCATTAGTGCACAATTGCATTTTGAGTCATTTGGCACAGTAGGTGTGTTGCATGTCATTTATTTTTTGGTCGTGCACGTAGGTGTGTTACATACGTGCGCATAGTCGTATCGTGCTCGTGCACGTAGATGTGTCAGTGCATGATGTAACGTGTGTGTAAGTCCTTGTAGTTGTGTCCAAGTTCTCATCTGTGCATGCTCTGATGAGAGTCTCCGTCGCCGTCAAGTTGCGTCATCGGCGAAACACAATTGGAGCTAGGGAAGAAGTCAAAGTCGTCGGTAAGGTGTGTGACGTGTGTCACCGACGGTAAAGAAGTGAAAGACGCCAGCAAGTTGTGTCACTAGTGGCATGGTCAATAAGAAGTCAAAACTCCTTAGAGATGCGTCAGGAGATCGGATTTTATCTTGTGAGGTTTAGCGCGTCAGGATTAGGGGGAGAAGTGTTGACAAGGCCTTGTCACCAATAATCCTGCGCGCAGTCATTCGTTAGTTTCGCTTTCAGTTGTAACTCGCGTCTAGTTATTTGCTTCCGGCTGAAACGTTATGAACTGAAGAGTCAGCAGCCAGCGTCGTTCATGGATCGGACGTTTCTTTCAGTTATGTTTAGGAGGTTCTTCTGGCTTTATATTAGTGAGTCATTAGTAATGCTATGAGTTGAAGCGTTAAGAAACTCCATGTGTAGTACAGTGAATAGAAGAAGTATTCTCTGTGTGTGTTTTTCTGGTGTGCGTGTCCTCCTCCAGTATGTTATCACCGAGAGATACTAGTTGAGAGGAAATCAATATTGTGTGTTTGTGCAGATTGATTGTTTGAGATCCAACACAACAAGGGTAACAACTGTACAATGACTTGTAATGTCCATGCATAGGAGAAAAGTACTGAATGACAGACTGATATGTGCATTTTGCTACTCTACAACTAAGCGTACACTACTCTAAACCAAAAAAGAACCTAAATAGAGTTTACTTGTCATAGAGGTGAGCCTTGGCCCAGTCGGGTTATTATTAGAATTAGAGATTGGTTCCTATTTGAGTTAGAGATTAGATTCCTTTTATTAGAGATATAGTTAGAGATATGATATTAGTTACTATATTTGTTAGAGATATAATTGGGATTAGATTCCATCTGTTAGAGGGAACTATCTATATAAGGAGGCTACCGCATGCTATTGTAATCAATCAGAGAAATATCAAAGTCTTCCTCGTCTAAATCTCTCTCCTTCTACGCCGACGCCATCCGACCATCCTCTCGGTGATATTTATCCCTCATGAACTAAGATTCATGACAACTTGGTATCAGAGCAGTCGATCCCTTCCCACGACTTCTGCTACCATGGTTTCTGCGATTCGTCTTGTTGCCGAGTCGTTGGCCATGATAAAAGCTAACGCTAATGAGATGACCAGCATAGGCAAAAAGATGGCGGACATCTTTCTCAACATGCATGCCATCCTTAAGAGGATGGAGAATAGGAGGAAGGAGCAACAAGAAACAAAGAGCAACACACATCATCCAACACCAGATTTCCAACAACCATCTACTCAGCTACTGCCAGCTTCCATCGCCGTAGCGTCTCCATCCAGCGCCTCAACCGCCGTCGTGGTCGCCGCAGCATCTTCTCCGGTGCCTCCGTTCAGCACCTCACCCGCCGTCTGCTGCCGCCGCCGCGACGCTTTCTGTCGCCACCGTCCTCCATCCCCGCCGACGCTGTATCCTCTCAACCGACCGCGACTCCACCACGCCCCCTCTGCAGCGTCAACCGCCGACTCGTCTTCGTCAAGATCGCGCGCCGACCAGCGCGCTGCGCGCGGCGCCGCCTAACGCCGCGGTCCTCGCCTCGGCGCGCGGCCGCCGCGCTGCGCGTGAAGTTGGCGGCAACCGCCGGCCACTGCGTGCCGCCGCGCCGGTCCGCCTCGCCGAAAGCGCCGCCGCAGCCGCCGCTCGCGGCCGCTCCGCATGCCGCTTCCGCCTCGCGCCGCCGCTGGATCCACTCCGCGCCGCGCGCCAGCAGCAGAAGACCGCTGGCCGGGACCGTCCCGCCCCGAGATCCGCCGCCGTGGACGCCGGAGCCGCCGCCGCCGCAGATCCAAGATCGCCGCGCGCGCCGCCGCGCGCTCGTTTTTTTCCAATGGAGCACGCACAGTGAGGTCCGGTCGTTTGGGTTTATAAGCCCATGACCGACCGGAGAAACCAAAAAAAATAAAAAATAAATAAAAAAACTTATTTTGCAGGCATTATATACCGAGGGCACTACTCTTCGAGTAGCCTCGTTCCGCTTGGATCTGGCCGGCCGTCTCCATCCGCTGCAGTACCCCGCCATCATTCGTCTTCTGCACCGGCGTCAGAGGTCGTCCATTGGTGCCATGACCGCTGCCTAGCAGCTCGAGGACGAGCTGCATGTCCGGGAGGGGTGTAATGTCATAGAGGTGGGCCTTGGGCCAGTCGGGTTATTATTAGAATTAGAGATTGATTTCTATTTGAGTTAGAGATTAGATTCCTTATATTAGAGATATAGTTAGAGATATGATATTAGTTACTATATTTGTTAGAGATATAATTGTGATTAGATTCTATCTGTTAGGGGGAGCCATCTATATAAGGAGGCTACCGCATGCTATTGTAATCAATCAGAGAAATATCAAAGTCTTTCTCGTCTAAATCTCTCTCCTACGCCGACGCCATCCGGCCATCCTCTCGGTGATATTTATCCCTCATGAACTAAAATTCATGACATTACTACTTTGAATTTAATTAACAAATATTGGCATCATTTTTTAAAAAAAGAAAAAGAATTCAGATGCAATGGTAACTTAAATACTCCTGGTTTTTCTTCTTTTACAAATTTCAACCAGCAAATAATGACAACCAATGACAAGGAGTAAATCAGTAAATAACAATAGAAATGGTAATTTCGTTTAATTGTTTCTTATATAGGTAAACAAACAAAATGGTGGCACCTTCTAGTTCATAATAAAGAAGAAAAATAAGAAATACAAAAGCAAGACAACAGACCTGGTCACCAATCGTGCCAATCAGAAGCTGCTTGGAAGTTATCCCCTTAGCTGTTTGTGTAACTGCCATTGCTTTCACTGAATGGGTAAAAAAGTATGACTGGGATTTCACCATCACCTCTGGGCGGGCATAAGAAGTAATTGGTGCTGACAAATTATGCTTCCCAAGTATGAGTTTCATAACGTCTTTATTGTCCTGTATGAAAACTAGTGCAGTTAATACTAACGCCACCATCATAAAAACTACTAAATCAGCTTATATAATTAAACAATGTGCACAAATCATACCGCTCTAGATTGATCATATATCTCAATCACTGCCATTTCAAATCTGTGAGCTCGGAGATTGAAATAATGATAGACGACCCAGTTCTCGCTTACAACCTTGAAATACAAAAGCAATAAGCATGGTAATACTTAATAAAGAAGATTGCTTAAAAAATTGAAGACCTAAGCAAGACATTCCAGGATTTATAGCTTTGTTGTGATAAAATTCTGCATGAAGAGATAAAAACAGCGTGTAATTGTGTAATTGTGCGCATCTCAAAATTTAAATATGCCAAATATATTGTGAAGAGATGAAAGCAGTATGTAACTTTCTGTCATACACTCATACACAAATGGGGACTGAAAGGGAGAAAAGCAAAAGAATAAAAGGTACAGTTATACTTACTGCATGTACAGGGCCTTGTGCACCGTGATGAGTCACACGGTGCAGTATGCGTCCAGTGACGGCATCAATAAGATATGCCACAAGCCAAGCTTCTTCAGGTGCTGCAGATCCAATTTCACCAGCAGCTTTAGGAGACACAGTAGCAACAAAAACTAAATTCTTTGATAAATACTTATACATCACATCTTGATCAGCTATGATCTTTGCTTGAGTATGAACAACCTTCAGAACACAAGAAACAAGCAAAATTTTAAACAAAAATGTTGGACTACTTTCCATGAATAAAAGCAAACAGAAGAAATGAACAGACCTCATTCATCTTTCGTGTTTCTGAGATAGCAATCCTTTCTGCATCTGAAGGGAAAATGATATACCATAACTCCTTTGTACTAAAGCAGTACTCATCATCCAGATTGAGGTTACATGACTTCTGTAATGAATACCCTCTGATAACATTTTTCTGAATATCTACGGAGTAGAGATACAAATTTGGCATTTCATGAAGAAATGAATTAAGTGCATCCAGAGATCTTGGATATAGATGAGCATGGGAGTTGGAATCAACAATAAGATGAAGTCGCTGCTCAGATGAATCCCTCAGTGTCAACGGGATAATTTGGTCAACCGAATGGTCATACCTCAGAGAGTTAAGTTCCTCTCCAGAGTACGAATCAAGAACAGAGAGGACACCAGAAGCAACAGAATCTGCTCCAGATCTGCAAACAAGTACAGATGGGTTCTCATGCATCACACGGTGATGGGGAACCTGCCATTGGTATATCCTCAAGGCAGAAGGCATTTCGCCAGATTTGGAGCCACGAAGGGACGGCAGCAAGTTTGACCAAACAACATGCCCATCTCCAGTATGCAGAGCTATCACTTTGCCAGCCTTTGTCAGTACAATAAGAAGTTTTCTAAATCCATTATGATCCCTTGTCATCTTATTTTTCTCAGAGCTTTTGCGTCTCAATGCTTGAATTGCAGCAAGTTCATCAGAGTTTGCAAGCATTAGAGTTCCTTTGAGTTTCAGCATGTGTCCCTTCATAAATGTCAAGAGTCAACAAGTGCCATGAGCAAATTCTGAGAAGCACATCTGTTGGATCGTAAGGGCCTTCTCACCCCAAAAGCTAGCCTATGAGGTGAGGGACTCCCCCATTTTTAAACTAGGTCCCTTGCCCTTCCACAACCAATGTGGGACTATTCCAACAATCTCCCCCTTCACACATTGGTGTCCCTCAGCCCTTCACCGCCCTTTCACCGTACACCGACGGTCCCTCAGGGTCCCTTCACCGTACACACCGACGGTCCCTCAGGGTCACAGTCCATCAGGCGTTCACACACTAGTGTCCACTGGGCCAGAGATGTTAGAACCGGGCTCTGATACCACTTGTTTTTGACTTGTCTAGAATCATATTCAAATTTTTCTTGCCAAAAGAAAATCTTTCTAAAGTGTCTTTAAGGTACTCATTCTCTTTAGCTAGAGTTGGACAGGTTGTGCATTTTATAGGTTCATTCACAAGATTTTTAGAAGCACTAGACCGAGCCGATCTTTCTTTTCAAAGAAAATCATTAAGTTGTCTAGTCAAAGCTTCGATTTCAGTGTTTAGCTTAGGACAGTTAGAGCAAGAAGATATCTCATGATAAAGCATCTGTTGAATTATTTCCTGAGATGAACTAAGTCTAGCTTCTAGCAAATCACATTTAGAGCAAGCTTTAGATTGAGCATTTAATATACTTGAATCTAAACATGAAGAAGAACTAAACTTGAGCTTTCCAATTTCATCGTTAGCACATTTCAATTTTTCATCACAAGAGTCATGTGCTAATCTTAATTTATCAAATTTAGCAGTTACATCTCTAAGTTGATCTATGTTTAAAGCATTGAGTGACCTAGCATTCTCTAACTCAGAATGTAAAATTTGACAAGACTCACAAGATTCATCATCAGGAATTAAAACTCTAAGTCTTGCAATTTCAGAATTTAGAGATTCAATCAAAGTATCATATTTCTTAATCTTTTATCTTTCTTTTCTAGCAAAGTACCAAGTTTAGCAATGACTTTAGCTAAATCATCATAAGAAGGTTCTACCTCATTGTAGTTGTCATTGTCAAGATCATCATTGTCGGTGGAGCTTTGCTACTTGCCATTAGACACAACCCAATTAAATCTTTCTTGCTTTTGGGAGTATCATCCTCATTGTCCGTGTCCACATCACTCAAATTAATTTGCTCAAGAGCCGAAAGAACACGATGCACCACCTTGCGATTTATATAGCCCTTCTTTTTATTCTTCTTTTTTTCTTTCTCCATCTCTTCTTCCTTCTCATTCTCTTCCCTTGCAAATCTTGCTAGAAACTTTGGACATTTAGGACGAATATGATTAAGATCACCACACTCATAGCACCTTTGAGGACCAAAATTTCCTCTCTTTCTTGATCTCACATTCTGCAAAGCTCTTGTGAAGCGTGTAGAGAGAAGTGCCAAATCATCTTCTGGGAGTTGCTCTAGCTGTTCATCGGTTAGTGAAGACAAAGAAGACAAAGCATAGCTAGTAGAAGAATTATCACCATTAGACTTGCTAGATTGTGAAGCTAAAGCAATTGATTTATTACCATTATTTTTCTAGCAAAACATCTAATTCATGAGTTTTCAATTTAGAATAAAGTACATCTAATGTAAGTGTACTCATGACAAGAGATTCTCTAATGGATGTAACCTTCATCTCCCATATAGACATATCTAATGCTCCAAGTAATTGACGTGCATTTTCAGCATCGTGATAAGTAACATTAAAAAGACGTAGATTACTAAGAATTTTATTAAAGCGAGCAAATAGATCATCTATTGATTCACCAGTTTCATCTCAAAACGCATATAATCTTTTTGTACATATCTTGACGTACCTCTTTAATAGTAGATGATCCCTCATGATAATCACATAGTGCTTTCCATACCTCATATGCAGATTTAAGATGCACAACACGATCAAAATCGCTCCTTCCTAGTCCTTGAATTATCAGGTTCCTTGCCTTGCTATTTGCCTCCACTTGTGCTATATTTGCTGCTGATACCTCATCGTTCTCGGGCACTTGATAAGGCTTGTAGACCTTCTCCCATATTGCAAAGCCTTGAGCTTGAATATATGCCTCCATCTTCGCTTTCCAATACTGAAAATCAACACCATCGAAAACACAAGGTTTTGTGGAATACCTATCCGTCGACATGTTTTCTAATCACCGGTTAAGGTCAATTAGAAAAATAAACCTGCTCTGATACCACTTGTTGGATCGTAAGGGCCTTCTCACCCCAAAAGCTAGCCTATGAGGTGAGGGACTCCCCCATTTTTAAACTAGGTCCCTTGCCCTTCCACAACCAATGTGGGACTATTCCAACAACATCCAATAAAATGCCATGCCACCGCACACACGAAGACGTGCATTTGTGCCACTGCATCGCGTGTGTGCACAATGGAAAAAAAACTTACAAATAAACAGACACTATAACTTGACACACTGTTAACAGTAACTAAAGAGATTTGCACAGCAAAAATACAGGCATGCCAATAAATTCTACAGAATTAACAAAAGATTTTAAATCTAGCACAAAATTGGATCCCACTAAGCTTCACTAGCAGAATTTCTAAAAGAACCTTTTTCTGAAGCTTAAAAAAACAAATAACAGTTATTCAGGATTACCTTAAGCCATTCAAAGAGATTGTGTTCCACATCTGCAACTGAGACACCATCCTTCTCAACGGGCAATTCAGAGGTCGTTACATCAACAATTGAAGCAAGTCCATCCTCTCTACTCCAAACAACCTCACCTTGTTGAACTAACAAGAGAGAATGATCTTCCATTACAACCAAAGCCCGAAAACCATGAGATTTATCAGTTCGGACATAATTATTCAAGAAGATCTTTGCAACACTGCCCCTATGTTCATCTATATTAATGTTTTCTCTGATAACTTCATTGTTTACATCACTTGTAAATTTGACAATAAATTCAATTTGGGAACCCACATGCTGCACAATGGCTAAAGCTTCATCTTTTTCTGTGATTGTTAGAACATCACTCACAGCAGCCGGTTGGTCAAAGCTCTGAATGACTTCCAAACCATCAATACCTTTAAGTTTCAGGAGGGAAACAGAAGAAGATGCTTGCAAAGATATGATACCATTGGACGTCAAAGGTAGAAGTTTGACCATTCCAGATAGGTCTTGAACATAATCTAAAATATGCACCTTGTTGTAGCTGATACTCTCACCCTTGAAGTCAATAAGAAACAGCGCTGACCTGGTCTCATCCAATGCAACCAGCACATTATGAGAACCAAGTACTGCTTCACCACATAATCCACCAGGGAATGACTCTTGGATATCTTTTATAATCTCTCCAGTTTTAGCATTCAATTGATACAAAGCTATCTTTGAGGAACCAGCAATTCCAACAACATATACAATATCATTCTCAGGTGACTGAACAACCTGCTTGATCTCTAAGCTGCACAGACATCGAAGTACAAGTTAGTATTGTATTCCTGATGCTCTGAACAAGTAACAAGGGGGGCACAATTATGCATACCCATCAAGTGCAAACTCTTTTCCCCATGAAATTACTCCATCGATGCTTGATACAGCATAAATCCATCGTCCAGCCGAAACTAAAACCAAATTATCCTTTGGAACTTTATTGTTTGACTGCAAAGATTACAGACCCATCAATCCAAAAAAGTACTATAGAGACAAATTTATTGTATTATCCACATATGATAATTACTAGATAATGGAAAATATGCTGCCCATACAGACCAAAACATGCAGCAGTGGTTTTGATGGTGTGGAAGTTTGAATATTAGTTTCCCAGATCATCTGTCCATCAGGAAGATTCCATGCCCTCAATATACTACCTCGCGAAGAAAGAGTCACAACATCTGAAGAGGACATATTAAAAATCAGATTGCAACAAACACTTTGCTTAGCACAGTAAAGATGAACTAATGCAATGAATATAGGTAGAATATTTGGGGGGAAAAGGAACAAATAGGTGACACTCTCACATAACGAAATATTTTATACAGTAACTGATTTCATAATTCTCGTATTTAATTAGTCACAGAGTCACAGGCAAGTATAAGTTGATGACATAAGCATTGTTCATAGCACCAGGTGGGCTAAACTTTTTAACCTTTCAGAAAAGTATATGAAATTTTCTGAGCTCAGGTTCGCTATTCGTGATCCAGTGTCCAGCGGGTTTGATGACAAGCTAAAGTTTTAATGTTCATTGTTCAGTGTTAAGTACTTAAATCTCTAAAATATGTGTACACTAAAAAGATATTGCTTTTCCACTAATATCTTCTCAAGGAAAAAAAACGAAATGCATTGACCTTGAACCTCTCAAGTCTACATACCATGCTGCTCACCCCTTAGATAAGACACTAATAATCATGGATACTTGTGTGATACTCTGTACAGATCTAACTTGTAAGTGGACCTCCATGAATCTCTATATGCATCTCCTATTGCCTAACCAGTACCTGGACCATACTTGCTTCTTCATGTTCTTATGTGGTATGTAAGTGTATGTATTATTGTGATTATGTGATCCTATCTCGGCTCATGCTGTAACAAAAAAGGTTATACAACTTGAATAGGCATCCAAAACAAAAATAGATGCTAGAAGAAAGCTAATCAACTCTGTAGGATCTTGATTATGCATGCAACATAGGAATGTTTACCAAGGTGTCATAATTTATAATATATTTTAAACCTAAAAGTTCATTAGATTTTATGAGAAAATACATCATATACGTCAAAAGATTAATTCTTTTATCCCAAGAATCCATTTATAGGCTGAATAAACAATTAATTGTAGCCCCAGCAATCTTGAGATTGAGTTTTGCAAGCACATAAGCATGCTGCATGTGCTTTGGTTGTCCACAGACTTGTTAACTAGTAACTAGAAGATTAGCACTTAGAAGGTTATCCGATGTCATTGATTTCTTTATGAAATGTCTAGTAGCTTCTATGGTACTAGTGCTACCAGAATTGAGGATATTCCCAACAGCCAGAGGTGACATTGAGATGATTAAAGATACAATGGTACAAGAGCTAAGGAAGTAACAGGTTAAACATTTGTATTGGAAAGCAGCAAGCTTTCAGCTGAAAACATATTCATTATTTTGAACTCACTAGTGCACAGATTCAAGCAGGATCTGTAACCACATCCAATAAAACAATAACATATTCAAATCCATTCCCAAAGTAAAAACCGATCTCCACCATATTCAGCGGACTACTTGTAGATAAGGATATGGGTATTAAAAACATTGTTTCAAAAACATAAATCAAGCTTTCTAGAGAATATAGTTACCAACACTGAATGCAAAGCAAATATGGAATCCCATCAAGAATGGAAGAAAAACAAACAGCTTCAACAGGGCCATTCTTCTAAAGGAAATGCCTCCAAATGGAAACAAAAATTTAGACTCACACTTTCCAAGTGATAGACTAAGCTGATCCACAGGGTCATTCTTCTCAATGACATGTCGCCAAACTGCATCACATAAATCGACAGATATTAAGGAAAGGACATAAACATATGTAAATGTTTAGCACAACTGCAGCATCCTTAAGAAACTATGCACTTTTGGTGTGTTAATCAAGGACTCACATATATCTCCTGAACGAAGATCAAGAGAAGCGATCACATTTTCCTCTGTCAAGACCACAACACGCCTCCTTCCACTCTTCTGACTGTGGTAAACTGCATGCTTTACTTTGCCAATGTACTTCTGGTGCCTGCAAAGAACATCACCATCTTAAATCAACACCGAATACATTTGAAGAGTACTGTATCAGCATCCTTACAAATGATTGCACAATTGATTATTATCTATTATGGCATGTTAGTAATTGTTCTAGAGAACTACAAATCAAAGAACCCATACACGTGATGCCAATGCAGGAGCAAACATGCACGCTGAAGCCATTGAGCAAAGCAAAGACCAACTAAGTTGCCCTGATGATGACATCCTAAGTTGCATACTCATCAATCATCTGCACTGAATACGTATGCACAAAGGGAAAACTGTGTTGTCACACTCGCACTGGACCAATCAGAAGCTACAATTGGAAACAACTCACAGCTAATATAAGAGAGACAATCCACCTTTATCCAAACAAAAATCCTATCCAACAAAGTAACCCAAGGATCTGAGACAAAATACAAGCTCTAGGAAAGCACTCAAAACACTAACATTCACATTCATCGGACTAAACCTATACTTAAGCACCAGGCGCAAAACCAAGAACGAAGCCTCGAACCTAATAGCTGCATAACACAATTCTCCACTTAAAATTCAACACACGGAATAATCTGATCTGATCTGCAGAAAGTGCAAACCAACTCGAAGGCTGAAGCAACCGGTCCTCTCGTCAAATGCAACCCAATAATCTAGCCCAAACACATACTCCCAACGGTAAAAACAAAAATATGAACTAGGATACAGGCATACAGCCATAGTACTCACTTGATAGCTAAAAAACTTCTTCCCTAGCCTAAAAATCGCAAGTCTAACCATTAAACTCCATTGCTACAGAAGAATTCACTGAAAATCTAACAACCACTTCATTAGCCGCCTAAAAGCCTCGAAAACCCTACACTGACACAGCGTATAGCTCCTTACACCACAATCGAATCGCGGTCTAGAGTAAGAACACGAAGCACTGCTGCATCGTGCCGGCCACATCAGATCTAGGCGCGGGAGGGGCGAGTCGGATCTAGGCTAGGGGAGGCGCGACGAGGTGCCGTACCAGTCCGCGAGGCCGACTTGGTCCTCGTACAGGGCGGCGGCGAGGGAGGCGGCGGCGAGGAGCCCGAAGAGGACGAGGAGGAGACGACGCGGCGGCGCCGGCATCACAGGAGGGATTCGGGTTCGAGCTCCGATCTGACGGCGCCGTCGGGGAGGTGCCGCTACGTCTCGGGGTCGGGGATGGCAATGGATTGGTGTTTAAGGGCGGGCCCACGTGCAGGATGTCTCGCCCGGTCGTTCCGGAGATCGCCGGGTACCACTACCAGCGGCTTGCAAATATTGGATTTTATCCTCTCAAAAATATCCAATGGGTTTACAGTTTTTTTAAGCGCTTTACGACTCTTGGTGATGCCTCTGACATGCATAAGCAGGTACACGACATAAATAAATAAATAAATATATATATATATATATATATATATATATATATATATATATATATATACACACACACACACCAGAATAATATTCCTAAAACATTAACATTTCTAAAGGACAAAGCAATACTTGCAAATATTCACAAAGGATAATGTAAAGGATGAGGCACAAGTTATCAATAAAGCGGAAATGCTCACCAATTATGCGTACCACGCCAACTACAAAAAAATATTCATGATAAAGCAAAAGAAAGAAGCTAGTCCTGCAGACATATCCCACCAAAGGCACTCAAAGAAAGAAAGGAAAGAAACTGAGAAGACATATCATGCAAGCCTAAGAGGTCTATCCTAATCGCCCCACTCGGTTGGGCTGAAAAGCTGTGGCTTATGGCTGAAATCGCATTGTAGCGGCTAAAATTTTATTGTAGCTGAAAGTGGCTTATTTAGCGTAATTAAATTTAAAAAAATTAAAAATAGAAAAAATATGTTAGCTCATTACGGATAACGCGAACAAATACGGGAAAAAAGAACCGGCAAAAAAGCTCAAAAAATGCCAAAAGTTCAGAAAAAGACGAAATTTATGCATAGTAAAAAATAAGCGAGAAGCTAAAGTGAAATGAGCGGGGAATTAAGTAAAGAATAGTAGACCCATCTCACTGCTATAAAAAGGAGGTGCAAGCTCGCAGAAGAGGAGGCATCGGGATATCAAGACACCAGAGCTTGAGAAGTTCCAGCAAGCAAGAACACCCAGTCTCCACTTCTATAATCCTTAGTCTTAGAACTCCACTGTAAAATATATCCAGAAGAAGAGTGTTGTAATATTCCAGTGTAAGGTATATTTTCTATCTTTGTGTGTTAATTGTCGGGGTTTCCGAAAGGAAAAACTATATGTAAGCTATTTTGTGGAAATGAAGTAGTTCCTCTTTAATTCTTTGGTCATTAAAGTCTGATCATATAGGACAAGCTTTTATGATAGGGACCCTACAGGAGAAAACTCTTCAGCAATTCTCCACTAAGCCCTGAGACTGGCTAAGGAGAACGTTGAGGCTGTAGAGAAATTTTTTTTGGGTTGAACTACATAGGGAGACGATAAAAAATTATCTCATATGATTATTACTATGAATTTCTAAGGAAAGTTTAGCTACTCCTGAAGTAAATTAGCAAGAAGTATGGTGAGTACCGAGTAGGACTTTTACATCAGTAGTGCACATCCGGCTGTCTTGTTGGTTTGCCAACCTGCAAGATCCTGAAAAATTACTATTCAAAGTTAATTAACATCATCGTGAAAGAGATGTCCATTTCAGTGAATAGTAATCAGAATAGTAACAGAATAGTATATCCACCATCATAGTGCAAAAATAATGTTCACAAAGTGGAATTTTACTATTGAAATTCATTGTTATTTGAATAGTGGCTAGAATATTTTGAATAGTAGCCACATATCAGAAGTGTGTGTGTGTATAAGACGCTGAAATGGGGCACCATGGTGTCTGGGCACCAAGCCTCCCTGCTTTTGAATTGCTTTTAGGTGTGTGCAAGTGTAATATATCAGGCAAACCCGTTAACATTCATTATATATATAAGACGTTGAAATGGAGCACCATAGTGTCTGAGTACCAAGCCTTCCTACCTTTGGATTACTTTTAGATGCGTGCTAATGCAATGGTATATAATATATCAGGCAAACCCATTAACATTCATTAATTCGAAAAGGCATCAATTTGGAAAGGAAGTTATTGAATTAATCATTGATGGAAAGTTGGGCATCATAATGCCCTTGTTATTTATACTACACACACTAATAATAAAATAGATTTGCATCCATTGAGGCTCTTATGGTTATGTTCTAAAGTGTCATGGCTTTTAGTTTTGGGTTAAAATAGAACAGTAACAGTTGTTAGTTTTTATAAGGTATTCAATTAAAGAAAAATAAAAAAATATGGTTATATTTCCGCGGATAATATAAGGAAAAAAGAAAAAATACAGCCAACACGTTATAAACGACCTTTAGCGTCTGAAAGCCAGAAACCAAAAGATATCGCTGTTTGAAACATCACTTATATTGACCTGTAATAGTAGATGTCACCGTTAGTATCATCTCGTTCACTTATCATTTACCGAACGGCTATTAGGTTGAGGCCCATTTTTTAGAGGTACAAGGCAATGCACACAACCCACGCACACCCACTCACACCACACACGCATACACACGCATGCGCGTCCCCTATACACGCAAGGCTAAGTAGAGGCTCGACAGCCTCGAGGCTTAGACACGAGCTGTACCACTAAACATGCACATGTGCATGTACCAAACAGACTAAGAGGATATTGTTCATATGGACAGTACCCAAAGGCACTGTTCACTGAACAGTACTCAGGTGAGCATGCGTGCTGAGCAAGACTAAAACACGAGTTGACATACAGAGCGACCATGCGCTCAGCCAACTATGCTGAACTCAGTTCTCGAGGCCCATTACAAAGCCACACCACCGCGTTATGACCAAAATTCCATCTATCTTCTCCTTCCCTGTGGATGTGTGTCACTATCAAGCTACTCCACTCCATCTTGGCGCCGTCGTGGTGCTACTGACGCCTGACAAGGGCGGAAGGAAGGTGGGCAACTAGGGGACCGACCCCTATTGCTATGCTGTAAGGCCTACTAAGTACCGATGAGTTTATTAGTTTTCTATGTAGCATGTTAGTCCAGATTAAAAGGTTGGTCTTAATAATAGTCCAGATTAAAAGGTTGGTCTTAATAAGTACTAATGAGTGCATATTGGGGGACCCTTAATGAATCCATCACTAGGCTCTGGCAGTAATAAGTAAGCTAAAACTTTTCATATTTCATGTGAAGTTAGGAGATAATACCACCTATTAAAGAGGAGTGCAACATTTTGACAACTCACGTATCTGTAAGGATTTGTTTGGAACGCACGATGATACGGGGAGTTTGTCTAATCTTGACGACGTAGGATTAGATATAACAGGATCCGTACAACCTGATGAATGATACTACCAACCACCATCTCAATTACGATAACCTACGACACTTGATTCACCCAACCGCACGCTTCGATCCCTTTTGTCTAGTCGCTCAAGTCGAGTAAACGTATTTTTATAATCACCAAGACAACCACAAGAATGATGAATGCTAGAACTCTTATATAATTCTCAATTCTATGGGGTGGAATTAATCTCACACACCCTAGAACAAGAATGTTTTAAATTCTAGAATTTACAACTCTATATTACATGGAGGTGGTTACCCTCATATATGTAGCACTTTTAAGTCGGTTGCTACTATGCATGCTACAGCACATCGGTGCTATAGTAAGTCGTTGCTATAGTACCATATGCTAGATACAATGTATTCTTGTTTAGCAAGTAAGCTAGTTGGCAGCATGTATTTTTGAGTATTGGTTTTTTTGTCTCCATTCCCTCCCCTTGGTTCATTTCTCTTGGATCAAGCTCTCCTTAGCCTCCAATGGTTGTTTCTTTTCTAACCTAATAATACATATGTTAGCCTACCATCCTGTTCCCACTGTGACTATTAGCCTACTATCTTGTTCTAACTGTGACACCTCGGTTCAAGATGATGCATGTATTCACATTAGCAGTTGCTGCATGTATTCACATTAGCGTCACCATTGTGTGTATATATATATATATCCATGTACACCAATGAATCAAACAAATACTTCATTTCTATGAGCCTTCATGGTATCAGAGCCTTGTTTCCATACCTAGCCTCTGGTCATCTTCCGCTGCCGCTACCCCTAGGAGGAGTGATTTCCATTCTTGGGGGCGGCCATTTCCCGACCATCGTCGTCTCCGGTACCATCGCTAGGCCAATCATCGTTGGCTCCTACATCCACGCCACTCGATCCAGCACCCTTTGTTTGTCTCCCGATCGCTACGCCTCACTTGCGCTGTCGCCTCACGGCCATTGGCCCACGCTGCCATCTCAAGTTCACAGCGGCCGCGGCCTTAGCTCCCTCCTGCCTGGCCTCATCCCCCTCCTACTTTGGCTTCTTCCTTGGCTCTCTCTCTCTCTCCGAGCTTGCATCACCCGCACAAACCTCCTCTTTGAGCACCTTTTCCTCCCACCCACCGCCCTTCTTCCTCTCATCTCACTATGGACGATTCTAACAGACTTCTCGGTCTGTGCCCCACTAGTGTACCATGGTGACCTCTACCCGTTTTCAATGGCCAGCCTTTGCTTTCTTCTTGCTCTCTCCTCCCCCCTTTCTTCTCCCCACGGGTACCAGCGAGGGCCGGGCCAGACTCCTCAATGGCCACCTACCTACTTCCTTCTTGTTTGTCACTACTCCTCTGGTCAGCACTTCCTCTTGGCCGCTCCCACAACTCTGCCACCATCGGTAGCCGCCTCTTCCTTCATCCCAGCTCCTCTACGCCACTGCATCCACAACTGCCACTCCTCTCTATCCTCTGTCTGCCACCATCTCCTCCCTCCTCCTCTGTGCCGCTAGCTGCCACCATCAGAGCTTGGTTCTATTCTCCCTTTGCCTCTTCCTGCTCTTCTTCCCCTCCTTCTCACCCTCCCATTGTGTCGGAACCCGGAGTAACGACTCTTGGATCCTCTGTGTAAATCGCACTAGTCCAGGATCAACTAGTGCACACAGTACAACAAAGATAAATACCTATCACAAATGACTTCTTATATTAAATAAAAGGTACAGCCTTATGGCCAAGTCTTACATCAATGCCCATTGACAAAATAAATAAAGGAAATAACTGCGGAAGCAAACTGATAAAAGCGAAGTCCAAGCCCGCCCACAGGCAAACGATAGTAAGACGCGGCCTATTCGTCCAGATCAATGTTCAAGTAGGCGCTAGGCGCTAGGCGGGCGGCAAGCAGGGGCCTAGTGCCTAGGCCGCCTAGGCGGGGCCTAGGCGGCCAAGGCGATGCTTTTCCCTTTTGCGCGCTCTCTGGAAATGGTCAGTTGGTCACGCGCCCGCACCGTTTCATCATGCTTCTTATGTCGCCGTCCCACGCCTAGGCGTCCTCGGCCGCTTAGCCACGCGCGCGCCGCGCCGCCGTTTGACGCCGCCACTCCCGCTTTGACCGCTTACTCCCGCCGCGACGCCCACCGCCGACCACCCGCCGAGGCAAGTCGCGCGCCGGCCGCCGCCACCGCCTAGGCGCGCTTAGGCGCTCGGATCGCTGGTCCAGATCTTCACCGTAGTTGACGTCTTCCTTCTCTGTGTGGAAAAAGCAAGGTGAGTACAAACTTGTACTCCGCAAGTCACACGGAAAATGCACCATAATGATAAAGGCTTCAAAGGAAGGCTTATAGGGTTAGTTTGCATAAAACAGCATTTAAGAAATATAATAATAGATTGAAATTGCTGAATTTAATACAGTAAGTAAAAACAGTACTTGTAGTCGAAAATATTACCGTCAGTGCAGGCTCCGACCATACACCAACCTATCCACGGGCATCCCACCCGGACCATCTTTTCCAAAAGATCACGTATGGATTCCATCCATCCACACGCTTTCACTGCGCAACTCTGATGAATTCCATCCATTCACCATATTTCAATCTCTCACGGATTCCATCCATCCGCAAGGTTTTCATCTCTCGTGGATTCCATCAATCCACAAAGTTTTCAAAAACATTTTGAAAAACAAAGTCTAATCCATGAAAAACTTTTACTCAGCATGCCCATGACCGTGGGCACGGCTTGGATAGATTATACACTCTGCAGAGGTTGTACTGCTTTACCCACAAGACACGATCATCCTTTTGTGCCACGCGAGTTACACACTTCCTTAGGTGTGCGGCAAGGAGTCGTGACAAGGCCTTTACAATGCAAAGCCTTCAACCCGGTCGAGCCAACTCTAAGGTTTCACCCCGAAGGAATCCACCGCACGGACCCCTCTTGAGCCTAGACGAGACTTCTCATGGCTTAACCACGCCGCCAAGTGAGACTTCACATGGCACCAACTACGCCACTTTCAACCTACGACTTGACTCAAAGTTGGGACTTCGCAAATTATTCACCAGGGTGTCCCATACCACCATGTGGTAGTACGATTAGGGCTTTGCAACAAGAGCTCACTGCATCGGTCCTTAATTGACTTAGGCCCAACCACGTACCCCTGTGCACGACAATCAACCACTGCGGCTCCAACCAACAGGGCATGCCTGCACCCACCACTCTAACCAATTGCCTAAGTCTAAACCAATTTTATATTTTGTTTTCAAAATATTTCATAACACTCCTTGACTCACCAAAGTCAAGAGTTCATAACAAAAGCGTATCATTTTATGTAAACAGAGTTACCATTTTATGTGAAAGATGTCCCAAAACCAAGATTATATGACTATGCAGGGCTAAGCATTTGATTAAACTCTCTAGCCAACACTAATGTATTAACTAGAGTTTGATTCTAGGGTGACAAGATCTTAGGGGAATTCAATGTCAAAGGAGGTAATAACAAGTAGGCATTAACTAAATTTAAAACTGAATTGAAATACGCTGAATAAAAATATGCATGCAATATAATTTAAATCAATATAATTTTATTTTAAAAACTGGGATCAACATGATCAAGGAGTGTGACTTGCCTTGCTCTTCAACTTGGTTCAAACCTTCGTCGTCGAATTTTCCCGAATCGTCGAAGTCTACACGCGAAAATAACCCACCAAATTCAAATAAATTCAAATTGACTTCAAGTTTGAATTGAGGCTAGAAATGGATAGAGGGGAATTTTTGATGAATTTAGAAATTTGAATGGGCTAAATCGGAGTTAGAACGAAGGAGAACGGGCTCCGGGAAGTTTAAAAAGAGAGAAAAGGAAAAAAAGGAATTTCTGGAATTATTTTTCTAAAGGAAAAGGGGTTTATGGCGTCAGCATTGCGTCAGCCAGGGAATTTCTTTTCGGGCGAATTATTTTTGAACGGGAAAAGAGGGGGAAGGGGCTGACATGTGGGCCCTTGGTCTATGGACTGGGTCCACGGGCTCGGGAGACGCCGAGGTGGCATGGGTGCTGACGAGGCAGGGAGGCGCCGCGTTGGCACTAAGGTGGCGCCATGTGGGTACCACCTGGGCTGCCATGTGGGCAAGGTGGCCGGCCGGCGGCGCACGGGGGCGACGGGCTCGCCGGCGGCCGGCGGCGACGACCGGCGGTGAGGGGTCGAGGAGCGAGAGGGGAGGACGGGGAACTCAGGGGTGACCGGTATTTTACCAGCGGTGGCCGGGGTTGCGCCGGCGGCGAGGAGAGGCGGCCGCGTGGCTCGGGCGTTGGTGGCGAGAGGGCACCGGTGGCGGGAGGCACGCCGAGGGGCGCGGAGGTTGGGGTGACGCGGCGAGCCAAAGGTGCCGTCGGCGAGCGCGAGGAGAGCGAGGAGGCGCGATTGCTCACCGTGGTTAGCAATGGCGCGGCGAGGCGGTGAGCACGACGCGAGGCGCTAGGGGCTTGGGAGGAGAGAGGAATGGCGGGGATGTGGTGCGGAGAGAGGAGGCGGGAGGTCTTTATAGGGCGACGGGGCGGGCGTTGCAGATTTCGCCGGAGTGGGAGAGGCGGTGGCGATTGCGGCCGATTTGGGGAAGTGGGAGGTGGGGAGTGGGAACGTGGCGCGGTCGTGCGGGAAAGAGACCGGTGGCGCGCGAGGAGGCGTGGGGCGCGGCCGGGAGGTGCGGGAGGAGGCGATTCTGAGCGATGGGCGCGAGGAAGGAGACGGGGTCCGCGCGGGAGGGATGACAGGTGGGGCCGGGAGCACAGAGAGAGCGGGAGGTGAGGGCGGCTGACGGGCGGGACTCGCAGGGCAGAGAGACGGAGAGAGGGGGAGACGCGCCGACAGGTGGGGTCGGGCAACAGTGAGAGAGGAGGTTTGGGCTGCGGGGATGAAGCCACGCGGAGAGAGAGGGGAATCGGGTGGCCGAGAGAGGAGGCGGGGCGGACGGTGGATCGGGCGGTCACGTGGCGAATGCGGAGGAGGGGTAGGCGGGATGGAGGCGATGGCCGGATGGCGGGCGGCGTGGATGGATCCCGGCCGTCAACGTGGCGGCCGGAGGAGGGAAGGAGGGGATTTTAATTTTAATTTTTGATTTCCAGTTTTTCAAAAATTGCTAGAAAATGCATTAAAGCTCAGAAAAATACCATATTAACTCCAAAAATTCCAAACAAATTCCTGGAATCTCCTTGACACTTTTTAGACTCAATAAAAATATTTTCAACTAATGTTGGTATTTAATTTTCATATTTTAAAATACTTTGTAATTTCAAAAATACATTTTCAAACTCAGAAAAATCCAGAAAACCAAATAAGAGCCAAGTAAATCCAAATATTTAATTTGACATAGAATTTTTATATAAAATCAAAGTATAATATTATTTAATAATATTTTTTGGGTTTTCACTTAAAATAATTTTTAAAACCAGCTTTTTCAAAAACAAAAATTTAGGGCAAATCAAAATTTAAAATTTAGGCACAAAAATACTTATTTAAAATTTATTTTAAATAATTTTTATTTATTTATTTGTTTTTATTTTACTGAAAATCTGGGCTGTTACACATTGCCAGCGAGCACTAGGCCACAGCTCGTCGGTGTGCTTCCTAATTCCTCCTTTGGCCTCATAGTCCTCCACTAGCCGCCTCCCTTCTTTGCGCCATCCTTCTCCGTCTACAGCTGCCTTTCTCCCTCCTAGTACTCTCACCGCCTACACTGACGCCGATTGGGCTGAGTATCCTGACACTCGCAAGTCCACCTCGGGCTATGGTGTAACATCCCGAAATTTGGATGTTCAAAAATATGGAATTTTTAAAACTTTCACTTGCATTTTGCTGGCATTCAAATTTCTTCTGAATATTTATTTGAAATTTTCTGAGTTTCATGCTATGCAAATTAATAACACAAGAATAATCCCAAGTGCAAATGATGATCATGTAAATAATAAAAATAGAAAGTGACTTTACAGATCATGAATTCAAAATACCAAAATCTGGAATTCAAATTCAAATCAATAAAATAAAACCGAAAGAATATTAGACTCTATCTCTATATAATTAAACCAAAAATTTCTTTTTTTAAATTCAATTAGCATACAAAACCCAAGGTTGGACATTCAAAAATTTATATATACAATTCATAACAAAATTAAATAAAATCAAAAATAGAGGACTATTAGATTTTGTATCTAGATAATTGAACCAAGACTTGAATTAAAATTTCAAAAATGGAAATCAATAATCTTAAATATGAAATAGAAATTCAAATTAAAAATTTTAAATCCAAAAACTACTAAAGCTTCTCATTTTCTCTCATTCTTTTCCCATTTTCCCTCTCTATTACATATGGGCCCACTCCTTTTCTTTCTCACTCCTTCCTTTTTCTTTCCACCCTCCCAATTTCCTTCTTTGACCGCCGGCCCCCCTCCTCCCTTCTTTCTTCTCATCCTCTCCCCGTTTCTTCTTCTCGCTCCTTCTTTGTGGTAGACATGCACTGCGACGCCTCCTGCCACTGTGCTCATCACCACTGTTCCCGTGTCACCACACTCCTGCTCCCGTCGGCATCACGTCCTCTCCGCCCATGCCTTGTCACGGTTAGTCGTCGTCATCCATGCCCTGCGGGCGCCATCTCCATCAGTCGCCTCCTGCCCCGTTGCCCGCCCAATTCCACCACCAATAAAGCTCGGCTCACCCCCAGGAAGCATCGCCATCCACTACTCATTCTCCCACCCCACGGAATCGAGTTCCCCGTGCCCCTAGCTCGCCTGCGACTCCATCCCCTCCAACACCGGTCAAAGAGGTAGCGGCCGATTGGAGCTGTCCCTGGCCAATTCTGCCGCATCGAAGCTTCACTGTGGCCTCGCCAACGTATCCCCACAGTCGGCCGGATCTCCCACCGCTTGTACCTCACCGACGACGTGAGCTCCCCCGCGCCACCACCAGCCATCACCACCAACCCGCCTTGGCATCACTCCGGCCACGCCAACTGCCTAGGTAGGTTCTACTAGTCCCCCTTATGCTCGTGCTCTCCTCCGTTCTCCTCCCCATCTTCTCCGGCGCCGTCGCCTCAACCCACCTCGTGGCCGGTCGCTTCGAGCTGCCGCCCGCCCACCTCGCCACCGCTCCGGCCAACGCGCCGCTACCCTTAGCTTCCCCATCCTTGGAGCAACCCATTTTGCCGGTCACTGCCACCTCCCCGGCCACCGCCCACCACCGAGCGTCGAGCGCTTCCTCTGTTTTGACCCCCAATTATGCCTCAACTCTTCTCGTTTGTTTGCATCCGTTCTATCAACCTAGGCCCTCCGCCCAGTTGGCTATCACCGTCGTTCGTTAGTTCGCAGACCTGAGTTTGGATCCTCTCGCCTACCTTTTTTTTCTTTTTAATTTTATTTTCTTTAATCCCTTTAATTAAGAAAAATTAAGGAAATAATCCAAGGAAGCTAATAAATTTGGTTGGGATATAAAATAAGATTATTTAAGATTTAATATTGGATTAAATGTCATATATGAGTAGCTAATGTAGTTTGGAACATTTAATTAAAATCTAATTATTAATTAAAGGCATTAGTAAAAGATGACTTTGGTTAAGTATTCAAATTTAATAAAGATCCCAATTAAAATGACATTCAAGTTAAAGTTAAAGGGGAAATAAATTGGATATCATGTCTAACTATAAAAGCAAGGCTTTAAATTAAAAGATTACCCATAATTATAGCTAAAACATATGCCCTGAATATTAACGCTTGACAAAATAATGCTCAGCTAAACTCGTACATCGATTCATAGGTCTAACTTGACTCATAGAACTTTCTTAATAAATATAAAAATAATAATAAAAGAAGTTATTAATAAAAAAGATAGAGTCATCGTATTCCACCATCGGCTATGCCTAGCCATCCTCAAGTCTGGGTTGAAATATTCCTATATCCTGAACCCTCCATGATATCCGTCATGGCGGATTTCCATACTGTCATTTCCTCAAATTCGCTCAAGCTCTGTGTGAGTCCGTTAATACTCTGCACCCCATCGACCTTGCCCAAATCACCCAAATCACTCATTAACTCATAATAAAGCTAAATTGAGTTTATTTGGATTTATCTAAACTTTTTGAGTTATTTCAATTTATTTAGATTCAGTTATTTAGCACGTAATTAGAAATTGGAGTCCTGAGGAATCAAGGGATCAAGCGAGATCAAGAGCGAAGTGAAGATAAAGACCAGAAGCGCAAGCCTATCAAATGAGACAGCTTTGAGTGAGCTTAAGAGCGCGGTAAACCGCGCAAGGCGATTCAATACTTTGATCATGTTGATCCTATATTTTTTGCAAATTTACTTTTGTTTAAATTACCAAATTGCATGCTGTTATTTCTTATGCAAATATATGTTTGTTTTAAGATTCTAGTTATATGCCCATTATTCGACTTGCTAGTATCACAACTCCTTTGGAACTTTTGAATATTTGAGCCTTGTCACCCTAGCAAAATTATAATAGTAAGATTTTCAAAAATAACTCTATAATTATACACCATGCTTAGCACTGCTTAGATACTCGGGGGCACCAAAATGCCCCAAGCATCACTTTTAATCATGAGAAACTAATTTGGGAAGTCATGGTGGAAATGACTAGCATATTTGGACATGATTATTTTATGCTCCCAAAAACCCCAACTTGCTTAAATATCTGGGTGGATGGTATGGGGGCTGGTGTGTGGTGCAGTGGAAGCACAGTGTATGGTTGTGGTAGAACCGCCTAGATACCACTAAGAATTGAATCTTGTCACGACTTCCTATGTAAAACAGTACAACTACAAGTCTGCAAATTACAACTTGGCTATCGAAACCCCCGGACTCATTCACCAGTAGTGGAAAGGAGTGGATTATTGCAAGGGCAAGGGGAGGCCTAAAGGGACACAGAGAGGAGGGTGAAGTTACCAGCCGTACTAGCGTTGTGGAGAGTGGAGTCCGAATGCGCTAGTAGACATGGTTACATTCCGCGCAACTTATGGGACCCACCGCAAGTGGGAGCAGCCCATAGGATGAGATGACAAAAGGGGCTAGATACTTTGAAAAGTTAGCGTGATGGTCTACTCAACCACATGGCTAAGGAATCATGTGGGGTAACGAGCAGATTGTCTCTTGTGGGTAAAGTGTACAACTCTACAGAGTCAAAACTATTCGAATAGTTGTGCCCACGGTCAAGAGAAGACATGGGAACTTAACCAGATATAGTTCTATTTCAAAAACTTTATGGGTGAAATTGAAAAAAGTGTAGGGCAGTGGAAGCCCTAATTTGTGTTGCCCTGGGTGTCGTCCCAGTGATAATGTAAGCGGTTATAACATTGAAAGGTTAAGTATATGGTGCAGAAGCCATGTAATGGTGGATGAAATCTGGATTGCTATTATTATTACATTCTTTCATATAGTATGTTTTAGTTCAAACTGCTAGGTCTCAAGAAATTCCTATGTATCATATTTCAAAAGCAATTTAGAGCAAATAAAATAACCTGAGACTGTCCTTGATAAGCCATGCATATTATCTAATTGCATCCTGTGTATTGGCTCGCGGAGCACAGTGGTTTGTGCTCACCCTCGCTCTCACAATTAATCCAGATTTGGGAGTCAGATCGCTATAGCAATACACCAAGTCATGATAATGAAGAAGAAGATGATGATGTTGAGAACTAGGTCGCGAACCCCCCAGTTGGTTACCTGTGGGCATGTCCTGATGGTCTCACCTGTGTGCTTTGTTTCCGTTGCTGAATTTTATTGATCTCGGCCTGCTCGGCCCATGAGTAAGTCTACTATTTATGTACGCCTCAGCATGATATATTTTTTGATGTTCAGTACTGTATCTGTGAGCACTATCTACTGATCCAAGGAATAGTGTGGTGGAATTACAGAGAATTCTAGGTTGAAAAATCTGGGTCCTACAATGGTATCTTCCTTAGCTACAATCTGGTGTCTTGGTCATCCAAGCAGCACCATAGCGTGTCTCATTCTAGCATTGAGGTCGTGTATCGCACCGTCGCAAATGCCATTGCCGAGTCATGCTGGCTCCACCAATTTCTTTTGGAGCTTTGATGACCCCTTTAGAAGGCCATGGTCATCTTCTGTGACAATATCAGTGCAGTATATCTCTTGACTAACCCTGTTCAACATCAAAGGACAAAACATGTTGAGATAGACCTACACTTCATACGGGAATGCGTCGCTCTTAGTGAAGTCCACGTGCACCATCCCGTTTCTACTGTGATTGTTAGCCTACCATCCCGTTCCCACTATGACTCCTCGGTTCAAGATGACACATGTATTCACATTAGCACTTGTTGCATGTATTCACATTAGTATCACTATTGTATATATATTCCTGTACACCAATAAATCAAACGAGCGCTTCATTTCTATGGGCCTTCAACATAGAGTATACGCATTAGATACTACCCAATCCTTATGTAAATCAATACTAAACTTAGTTAGGAAAAAGAATCATATGTTGATTAAGTATTTTAGCCCCAGTTTTTGTGATTGGTCCAATGGGTGCTTGCACGCTAGGAATAATAATTGGTGCTTGTAATCTTGTGGTAGTGCTTGATGAAGGAGAAAATGGGTAAATGCTAGGAATGCTCTCATAACATGAATTTTGCAATAATTTTATAAAAATAGTTCAATTAATGCTGGAATCTAGAAAAAAAATTCAGCATTCAAAATGGGACCTAAGCTGTTGCCTTTTATCGTCTCCTTTGCGATGAGCCCAACTACATGTTGACAAAGAGGCACAAAGTGTTGAGTCATGATATCAGTTATGTTACTTTTTTCATGCCATCGTTGTTAGCTTGCCCCAGCCTCCTATGCTCAATTGCTAGCTTCGTCGTGGCCGCTGCCAACCCTCTCTCATCACCGTCTTGGAGCCATTACCGGCCTATTCTCGTGTGTAGGGACCAGTCACTCCACCACGGGGAGCAACAACCCAATGAAAGCACCATCATCGTAAAAAAAGCGTAATGCTACTATTCTTACATCTGATCCGGTCAGATAGTGTGATCCATCAACCAAGATAGATCCAATGATTCACAACACATACAAGGTGTTTGTTCATCCCCACCGACTGAAACCTTATCCTTTCGTTTTGTTTACACACAATATTGTCCTCACATCACGTCCTCCCTTCCCCATCCTCAACTCTCCCTTCCCCATCCTCTGGGGTTACTTGAGTTCCGCCGCATGGCGTGGTGACCGCGAGTTGCTGCGGCGTCTCAAGCTTTGCTATCTCCAACAGTCTCCGAACGCCACTCGAGCTCCATCACCCGCACCTTGCTGGAAGAGCATGGGGCCAGTCCACACCCCGTTAGATTTAAGCTCACTAGGAAAATAGGCATCGGATCTAGTCTCTTGTCAGACCCCAAAGCAACAATTCCGAAACCCTCTGTGTTAATCGCACTAGTCCAGTATCAGCTAGTGCACACAGTGGATAACAAAGACAAATATCATGCACAATGACAAACTTTATTTAACTGAATATGGGTCTGATGGCCAAAGTTTACATCAATGGTCCATAAACCAAAATTAAATATAAGCAGCAGAAGAAGCCCACTAGTTTGCCCACAGGCAAATGATAGTAAGATGCGGCCTATTCGTCCAGATCTTCACCGTAGTTGAAGTTGTCTTCCTCTGTGTGGAGATAGCAAGGTGAGTACAAACTTGTACTCCACAAGTCACATGGAGAATGCAACATAATGATAAAGGCAACAAAGGAAGCTTATAGTGTTAGTTTGAGTATAAAACAACATTTTAAAAAAAAAATACAGTAAATAGATTGAAATTGTTAAATTTAATATAATAAGTAAAAACAGTAATTGTAAATAAAATTGATACGTTAGTGCAGGCTCCGACCAAACACTAACCTAACCACGGGCATCCCACCTGGACTATCTTTTCCAAAAGATCTCATATGAATTCCATCCATCCAAAAAATCCAAATAAAATTCAAAAATTATAAAATATATATTGAGGGATAGATTATGTTTTTAGATGAATTTAGGATAAAATATCACTGGATAGATGGGAACGCGAGATGCCCTAGGCAGCTATGGCTAGGTGTCGGAGGCAAAAATTTGTAGATGGTTTTTGGAGGAAAGGAGGGAAGCATAACGTAGAACACGATGAGATAAGTCTGACAGAGGTGATGGCATAGGCTAAAACTCACCGGAGGCGACTAATCGACATCGGAAAGTCAAAATTGGCCGTTTCCGCGGAAAGCTCAATTTCTGACAATTGGCACCACAAAAAATTAAGTAAAAATGGTAGATAAATTTCTTAGAGGCTAGGACATGATATGACATGAAAAAAAATCAAATAACTTGCCGAAAAAGTGGTGTACATGAACAAGCGATTTTAGTGTCGTAGCTTGACAAGGTCGGCGAGGACTCAGGGATTTTCATGTGATGGCGATGGAAGCATGACGTAGAACATGTCGAGGTGAACTCAATAGTACAAACGGCTCAGCTAAAGGACATCAGATGGTGGTGGAACACGGTGGAGAAGACCTTTGGCGACCGACGGGTTAACATCAGCATTCCGGGCAAACGGAGAGGAGATAGCAGGTGAGATTTGTGGTGAAACGAAGAGGGGAACACGGAAAACGCAATGCTCACCTCGGTTGTGGTGGAACATGCATGGTCAGCCGACGGCGACGAGAGACACGATGGTGTGATTTGGCCACGGTGCTCCGGCGATGCTCCGACGAAGCTCCAGTGAAGGTATGGGAAGCACCATGTAGAATGCACGAAGGCGAAGTTGGTGATGTGGTCAAAGGTGGTGAAACTCCACTGTAGGCGGCGCAAATGGCTGAGGAACGGTGTTCAGTTGGTGAGAGAATGTAGGATCGGAAATGGCAACAGAGGGGGGGTGAATGGTCCCTTCAAAATCGCCCCGAAGTATCCACAAATTTCTTCTTCTCCGATAGCTATAGCAGCTATGAAGATAGAAGAGAATCACTTACTGGAAACCAAAAACAAATTTGCCAAGAAACTAAAATGACTTGGTGCCTCAAGAACCAACTTGCCCAAAGACTAAGAGAAACAGTTTAGACTTGAAAAAAACTTCTCTAAAGATCAGACTCAAAAGGAACTTCACTGAAGAGCAAAAATCAGACAAGAAACGACAAAGACTGTTATGGCTGAAAACTGAAAATAGGTTGAAACTGGAACTGGAGAAAGACTGAAAACAGAAGAAAAGATCAGCTGCTACAGATGCACTGAAAACTAAACAATTCGGCTGCTGCTAACCAGAGATAGCAACCAGAGATAGCCGAGAAATGGAGCTAGAGGACCAACCGAGAACAGCACACCAACTAAACCGAAAACACAACAGATGCTACAAAACTAAAACAGCACACAAAAAAGACCTGTTTTCGGTCTGACCAGAAAACAAAAGCTGACCGGAAAAAGAGAGATCGGCAAACACAAAATAGAGACAAACAGCAGAGCAACCGACAGATAAAGATCACAACCGGACTAACCACTGCAGCCCAGCCGGTCAGACCACCGGGTTGCATCCAGTCTGACCGCCGACAGTGCTGCAGACCAACCGGGAAAAGGATACCGATTCAGAGATGCCGACGAGAACTACTGACAGGAAGACTTCATTCTAAACAGCAAATTGAGCTCAGAAACGGGAAGATAGGAACACAAATGCACTTCGGCTGAAAAGAGAGCAATTTGAGCACAAAACCGAAAAGTGACAAGTTGAAAAAAGAAATTAAAAGCTTGAATAACTTGAGAATCCCTCATCTTTTGAACCTGAAACTTTGGATTTCATCAGGAAATGATCTCTCAACAGGGAAGCACAAATCTAAAGCCATATTTTGAAGGGAAATCAAGAGCATCAAATGTGCTCTGCCTCCAAACCCTAGATTTTCCTAAAACAGGGGAAGTGAGGTGCAGGACAAGGAAATGGAAGAATTCTTGAGTCAATCTACTGCTCTCGGGAATGAAGTAGCCAAATAGCCTTGAGGCTGATTCCCTCACAAAGCAATCTATTTTGCAATTATTCAATCAAAAATTCATCACAGAATCAAGAAAAACAGGAAACAGCAAGAACTTGAGCAAGCAAATGAAATGTATTCATCATATCTTAGAATAGCTCAAAGATTTAAGCAAAGACATGAATAATTACAAAGGTTTCATCCTACAGCCATCTCACTACATACCCATACGCATTTGGTAATGCAAGAAATGTCTGCACTCTCACTACATGCTTCTCCTCTGAGAAGAACACACGCTCTACTTCCTTCAGTTTATTGGCTTACACTGCCTACTCCCACTCCATATAAAGAATGAGCTCATCCTCTCAATTAGCAAATCAAGAAGAGTCAGCCCTCTTCCACTCCCAACCACACACACAATGAGGCAAGAAGTCAAACTCTCTCACAACACAAGAAATGGAGGGAACCAGCCACTCCACTCCAAACCCTAACATCTCTACTGCCATCCACTAACGGGTCTCCAACCCGTTATCTTCAACCGAATTTGCTTTCATTTTGCAGCCTTGCGTATTTTACCGAAATGCTCCTACTTCAACTCCCCGGAAGTTTCCTGTCCTCGCACAACCGCACCCAGCATCCTAACCGTCTGGACCTCAGCTCCTCGCTGAGCCTAGTCCCGATCCACCTCGCCGTTGCCCGTCGTGACCACCTCCGACAGCTCCATCTCCGGTTCCTTGTCTCCCCGGCATGCAACCACCTCACCAGCCTCGATCTTCTTCGACGTCTCCGACCGTCTAGACCTCAACACCTCCTGTGCCTAGTTTCAGTCCTCCTCGCCTCACCATGACCTAGCTCCGAAGTCCTGCAGCCACACAGACAAGCAAACCGTCACATAGCACTGCTCGAAATAGCATAACCAACATTAGCATCAGAAAAAGGTACTCAAACATGAAATACCCAAATCGACCGATCGAGAAGAAGAACAAACGTCCTAAACATGTCCGACCGCGTTCGACCAAGTCCAACCGAACTAGACTACGCCGTGGACCGACTTGGTGCGAACCAACCAACTCATACTCAACCTATCCAGAACACAAGTCAATTACTCATCACAAACATGGGGATACCTCCACATGGTCTCTCAGAGAAAAATGCCGTTTGCAGCGAGGAGGAAGAGCGAGAGGACTTGAGATTTTCGGAGGTAGATGAGGATGAGACGGGGCTCACAGGTCTCTCTTTTATAGGGGCGGGGTGGACCGGATGAGGAGATCCGCACGACATGTCTTTCGGTGGCATGGCTCATTCCGACGAAATAGGCGCATGAAATTGAGGGCTAAGGCTGAATAGAGGAGTCTTGATGAGAGGGATTGAATGCTCTTGATTGCATAAAGAATGGTGGAGAAAATCACAGGTTTTGAAAGCTTCAAAAAACGGCCATGGCAACTGTGCGCATGCGTCGCTCGGGACAAACAATGGTTGGAAGAAGAGAGGAGAGAGAAAAGGAAGGGAAAAAATCTAGAAAATTTTGAAAAATAAAATAAATTAGGAAATTCAAGAAAATTCCACAAAAATCCTTGGAATCTGAAAATATAAAATAAAATAATTTTGAATTTAATTGAAGTTTATTTTAACCATTTAAAATATTTTAATTTTCTAAGCTTTAATTTAATCCAATAAATTTCAAACAGACTCTAAAAATTTAAAAAGTGGATATAAATGGATAGATTAGAATTTTTGAAGAATTTAGAAATTTAAACGGGCTCAATCGAAGTTAGGAAGAAGAAGAACGGGCTTCTGAACGTTTGAAACTAAAGAAAAAAAGGAAAAAGGAGATTTCCTGAATTATCTTTGTACTAAAAAGGAAGATTATGGCGTTAGCAAGAAAATTGATTTTCAGAGAAATTATTTTTCTACGGAAAAAGTATTTATGACGTCAGGGTGAAGTCAGTAGGGAAATTGATTTTTCAGCTGAATTATTTTTATAAAGAAAAAGATTTTAGTAGACTGACAGGTGGGGCCAGGAAATAGTGGACTGGGTTCATGGACCGGGGAGGAGGTTGAGGTGGCACGCGGCTGGCGTCGCGCTTGCGTGGCTCAAGGCCGCTGAGGTGGCGCACACGCGGCTGCCATCTGGCTGCCACATCACCGAAGCGACTGACGTGGCGGCGCCGGTGAGCTGTGGCGCTCGGGGCCCGAGGGTCGCCGGAGATCCAGTGGACGGTGGCGGCGTGTCACGTGGCAAACCGAGGTAGCCAGAATTCCTCATCGGAGTTCTTGCCACAGCTCGAAGAGGAGGCGAGTGATGATGAGGAGCTCTGAGGCCCGAGAGAGGGAGAGGGAGGGGTTAAGTGACATCGGATGGTCGAGATTAGATCGGGGGCGGTGGATTTAACCCATACTATCGGATGAAGAGTAAAGGGGTAAGTGAGATCGAGCGTCTGGGACTAGATTGGCCGAGGGCGGATTTAACCTGGGTTTTAAAAAAGATTTAGATTTTCAGGAACTTTTAAAAAACACTTAACAAATAGTAATGTCTAAAAATTTCAGAAAAATTCAATGCAATTTTTAGTGACGTTTTAGACTTAGAAAAAATATTTTTAATTTAAAGTTGGTCTTTTAATTTTTACAAACTATTTTTTAGCTTTGAAATTGATTTTTTAAAATCCAGAAAAGCATAGAAAAACTAGATAAAAGCCAAATGCTTTTTAAAAGAATAATTTTAAATATGATTTTTATATAAATCCAAAATATCTTTTACTTAATAGTATTTTTATGTTTTCAATTAAATTACTTTTAAGAAAAACCTTTTTAAAATCTGAAAATAGGCAAATAAAATCTCCAAAATTTAAGCAACCAAATAACACTTGATTTTATTTGAAATTAAATTAAATTTTCATAATTTTTTCTAAAATTTTTTAAATAAACAGCTGTGCTGTTATATCTCTCCTCCCCCAAGCTAATTTCCTCACCGTCCTTCGCTAGCATCCTCCATTCCGTATGTTGTTGCATACATTTCTTGATGTTGTTTGTAGCTCATTTCTCTGTTGCTGTATGATCTTTTCCAGTTTGTTGTAGGCCCTTCTCTAATTGTTGTATATTTTATCTCAGCTGTTGCATCTTAGTTCAAAAAAAGTTGCAACAATTATTTTTGAATATCGCAACTATTAATTTCTAATGTTGCAATGTTGTAATATCTTAGTTCAAAAATGTTGCACGGGAAAAAAGGCGGCGACGCCGGCGGCACCCACGAGGAGCGACAGCACACGGCGATGCCAGCGGCGCCCGTAAGGCCTCCCTTTGCCGACCCCCCCTTTTTTTTGTCCTTGATTTGTGGATTTGGGGTTTCTTGGGTTCGGGATTCATCAAAGCTTGGAGGAAAGCATTAGGGTTCGCATTAGGATTTGAATCCCCTCCTTCTAATTTCTTTAGCCGACGCATAAACATTAAAACCGAAACATAATCCAGCACATTAGGGGCTAGAGTTCTAGGAAGCTAGCAGGTGCTCTGATACCAAATATTAGGTGCCTTAAACATCATGCGTGTCACATAATCTGCTAGCCTAACACTAGAACACCTAGGGTTTGGGGGGCAGGTAGACTTACGGTCACCGATGAACACCATGAGCGAAGACCCGTGCCTGCGTGATGCAGGCGTGAGGAAGAGTCGGTGAAGGTCGTCCAGAGGGTCGCCGGCGATGTCCTGTAGCAGCGGCGGCGACGGTCTTCCCGTTGCTTAACAGCGCGTAGGAGATCGGGTCACGTTAGGGTTTGTACGGGGTTTGTGACTCTCACGAGAACGTTGGTTCAACGGGAGAGGCCGGAACCCTTGCTTTATATTGCGCTGTTGTAACGGGGACCGTAACCATAATATGGTAAGGCACCCCCGATCAGGGTGCTAAAAATCAGGAGGACGTGGGTTTCCCCATGTCTCACATGTCTCAGCCATTTGGCCTGAGATCAAAATCCAACATTCTCCCCCTTGATCGTAAGGCTAAACATCATAAGCCCCCTCTCAATAAAAGTTCACACCAAAGTAATGCTTCACAACAGTCAATTAAGAACCATTGGACATCGCATTTATAGTGCTCCCTTCTATATTGATCGGATAACATAATACTTCATGGGAGTTGGTTACTATATATGGTCCTCTTATTCCAGGATCACAGGCTCTCCAATAAACCCATGCCGGCAACATGATCACGAAAAATATTGGGTGGTAAGCATTTTGTGAGCGGATCCGCAAGCATAAATTTAGTTCCAATATGCTCAACCTTAATTGTTTGATCCTGAACTCTATCTTTTACAACATGATACTTTATGTCAATGTGCTTGGCAGCTGCACTCGACTTGTTGTTACTCGAATAGAAAATTGCGGGTTGATTGTCGCAGTACAAAATGAGTGGTCTAGAAATGCTGTCTACCACTCTCAATCCCGGATAAAGTTCTTAAGCCATACTGACCCGCGGTAGCCTCATAACATGCCACAAATTCAGCCTGCATTGTCGACGATGCGATGAAGTGTTTGCTTTACACTTTTCCATGAAATTGCTGCTCTGCGAGGGTGAAAATATAACCGATGTGGACTTCTTAGTGTCTTTACATCCCGCAAAATCAGCATCAGAATAACCGACAACCTCAAGGTTATCGCATTTTCTATATGTGAGCATGTGACTTTTAGTGCCTTGCATATAACGCAGACTTTCTTAACGGCTTTCGGTGGTCCGGTCCTGGATTTGGTGATATCGCCTAGCATCCGGTAACAAAAGCTAAATCGAGCGCGTACATACTTGAGCATACATAATACTTCCGGCAAGAGCGTAAGTTATAGCCTTCATCTGATCAGATTCATAGTCATTCTTTGGGCATTGAAATTTCCCAAACTTATCGCCCTTAAAAATAGGAGCAGGCGAGGCAGAGCATTTATGCATATTGTATCTCTTCAGTACTCTGTCAATGTATGCCTTTTGTGATAAACCTAATGTTCCATTGGACCTATCTCGGTGAATTTCAATACCAAGAACATAAGATGCTTCACCGAGATCCTTCATATCAAAATTGGACGAGAGAAATCTTTTAGTTTCCCGCAGCATGTCCACACTACTGCTGGCCAATAATATATCGTCCACATAAAGAATCAAGAAGGTGTAATTACTCCCCCTGAACTTGACATATGTACAATTATCAACATCATTCTCCTTAAATCTTTTAGGATTTGAATCCCCTCCTTCTAATTTCTTTAGCCGACGCATAAACATTAAAACCGAAACATAATCCAGCACATTAGGGGCTAGAGTTCTAGGAAGCTAGCAGGTGCTCTGATACCAAATATTAGGTGCCTTAAACATCATGCGTGTCACAAAATCTGCTAGCCTAACACTAGAACACCTAGGGTTTGGGGGGCAGGTAGACTTACGGTCGCCGATGAACGCCATGAGCGAAGACCCGTGCCTGCGTGATGCAGGCGTGAGGAAGAGTCGGTGAAGGTCGTCCAGAGGGTCGCCAGCGATGTCTCAGAGCGGCGACGGTCTTCCCGTTGCTTAACAGCGCGTAGGAGATCGGGTCACGTTAGGGTTTGTACGGGGTTTGTGACTCTCACGAGAACGTTGGTTCAACGGGAGAGGTCGGAACCCTTACTTTATATTGCGCTGTTGCAACGGGGGACCGTAACCATAATATGGTAAGGCACCCCGATCAGGACGCTAAAAATCAGGAGGACGTGGGTTTCCCCACATCTCACACGTCTCGGCCGTTTGGCCTGAGATCAAAATCCAACAATGTACATATATATAAAAAAAACAACGTCCTTCTCAACTTGTTAGAAGTGAAATAACAATCCTCCAGACAAAGTATAATCAGAGCGGAAGCTGCAATTTTTAACATCGCAGATCTCTGTACACCAATCACCAATCGGTCTAGTTGCACAATAAATTTCGAATCCAGAAAGGTTTGCTGCTCCATTGTGCATCCAAGGCGGCGTACTGCTCCTGACGCAACCATCGGCAGGTCCTTCCACGGATGGAGGGGAAAGCTTACTGCAAATGGCCAAAATGGAGACGTTGTGAAGTGGAGAAGAAGAAGACGGGCTCGGCATGGCCTTATTGGGTGAGAATTCTCGGCGATATCATGCTGCCAAGCTCGAGACCTCGCAGGAACAACACGCTACGGTCACTCAGCGTCTACAGGGCGACGGAGGCAACGGCACGACGCATCGAGCAGGACACTGCTCGAGGAGGCGTGGCGTGCGGGCACCGTGCGCGGAAGCTCGGCTCCAATGGCGGCTGTTCGAGGTGAAAGAAGATGCCCAATAGGTGGGCCCCGTGCGTTAGCGGCTGCGGCGAAACGGCGAGAGGGAAAATACGTAGGTGAAAATGCGTCTTTGCGTGAAGAAAACGGGAAGTACGAGAGGGGGATGGTGGCTCGGGCCAGAGAATGATGCACGGGCCCACACTGGGCTAAAAGGGGAAATTGGCTGGGCCAAGGCTATTACTTTGGCCTGCGGACTGTTTTGAAATTTAAAACATTTTCAAATTGATTTAATTCCTAAAATCATGTTTAGACTTGAAACATATCAAACCGATTTAAAAAATTCTGAGAAGTTTGGGGATACACTTGAAATTATGCAGAACGTAAATAAAATATTTAAAAGTTTTTATCATGCTTTAATTATTTTTTAAAATTCATTTTAGCTTCCAAAAATAGGAAAACTTTTATAAATACCCAAAAAATTTAAAAAAAAGCATAAAATGAGTTTTAAACATAATTTAAATTAGGTTTTGAAAATTGGAGATGTTAGGAATATCTAGCCATGAAATTGCGTGGGAAATCCTTCGTAAACTATAAACAATGTTCCCTCCATGTATTCTGTATTCAAATAATCGGCTAAGGTTCATGTAAATAATCTTCCTTTACAGTTATGTTTGTTTATATATAGTGATATGTATTTTGAGACACTGAAAGAACTGATATGTGTTGGCAAAACAAGAAAATTTTGGCAACTGTTCATCCATGCATAATTTCATACAATAATAACTCCTCTCTCAGTTCCTAGCTTGTAAATCCTCGTGTGAAAATTTAACCTGGCACTGAAGACACAAAACCTATATAAAACATTATACACATAAGTTGTTTTGTGAAATACCTTGAACACGACATACGTACCAAAATTGGTTTGAATTTGAGTCACGTATTTCAGAATGCAAAATAGCCTTTCACAACTTCCGAACTCAAAACTCTGGAGCATATGTCTTTCTTTTTGAGAAGCTTTTGTCATAAAGTTCAATCAACTTGAGTTTTTTATATCAGATACAGAACTTTTGTTGTTTCAAGTACGAGAAAGAAGTAACATACATTTAGAGACAAACAAACAAACACAAATTAAATATAAACAATGAAATTAAACAGCATAGGAACCAAATTAAGTAGCATGCTGAAGGTATATAATGAATGGAAGATGTAAATCTGTCCTAAAATTGGCAACAAGATCAAACAGCCACACCATGCACCATAAAAAGCATTTCAATAGGCATACATATAAACAAAAGACACAGACAAGAACAAAAGATCACCAAGTAATTAAGCACCATGTATATATCCCATAAACCATATACACATGAATGCGTTATATGCAGCGTGTGTATGAGTTGCACTACCGCGCGATCAATGCCTGGGACGACGCCCGAGCCTGAGCTCCAAGTCCAGCTCCCTCTCCGGCTCGCCTGCCTGCCGCTGCCTCTCTTCCGGCGTGCGCGACCCGTCACGGTCGAGCCCGTGGCACCCGAGGCCAGGGTGCAAGTCATGATCAAGAGCGGCCTCACCGAACAGGCTCAGCTCCCTCGGGCTGGTTCTACTAGGGCTCGCGGCCTCCCCGTCCACTCCGGCCGAAGCCCCCATTCTGCGGTAGTACATGGTGAAGCTGCTGCTGCTGCTCATCGGCGCCGTCGTGGCAGGCGGCGACGCTGGGGGATACGCCAAGTGGCGGCGGTACTGGTTATAGCACTCGACGTTCCGGGACACCGATGTTATGCCGGTGGGCGTGTCGCGGCTGGGCTTGGCGCGGTCGCGTCGGTGGATGTTCATGTGCCCGCCAAGCGCCTGTGCCGTGGTGAACCCGCGCTTGCAGAAGACGCACTCATAGTACGGCCGGGTGCTCGCAGCCGGCGCCGGTGGCGATACGGCCGCTGCCCCCGCGTCGTCTTCCCCAGCCCCCGCCGCTGCCACCTCCGGCCCGGGCGGGCTCAAGGCCTCTTCGCTCGACGCCGCCTTGGATCCCTTGTTTGTGCCACTCTCCTCCATGTGCTACGTATGATCTACAAGCCTCTGATGATTTGGAGGGTTTGGGGATCGATTGGGCAAACGAAAGTTTGACGAAGAGATGGTAGTGTGTGTACAGGGGGCTGTATAACAGGTTATTAAGAGTGGAGGACAGGGACAAAGCGGGCAGCATTGGTATTGTCAGCAGTTTTCTGAATAAAGATGGTAGACGGTTTTGACAAGCTAGTTTTGGTCGTTTTAATTGGAGGACGCCGTCTGCTCAGCCGGCCTTGGTGCCTAGCAGCTGCCTCGCTATCCATTATTGTGCCCTAGCTGTCTCTTGAAGTGAAGATATGCAATGCAGGTGCTTCACATTGAAGTATCCAATTGTGGCATATAATAGTGCAGGCTTTCGCACTCATTAGGACAGGCAGGTTGATTTTGTTGCATTAAGATAACCTAAAGGGTGGGTGATTTGATTAGTAACATCCCCGTAACAATATGCATATAGGGGTTGCTTGGTTTGTTGCCACCCTTAATAATTTCAGGAAAGTATGGCATTCCATGGCTGCCCAGCTCCAAGCTAAGTTTTAAGTTTTGAGATTAGTAAATCATTATCCTTTTGATGGCCACTAAATGCAATTCCGTAGGGGAGGCTTGGGACCAAGAGCACAGCCAAATGCTAAAACATTATCGTGGGCCTAAATGTGGTGCAAAGAATCTATGGGGTTTCTAACACATGCTCTTTATGCAGTATCATAGTTGATTATATGTTGAGAAACACCAACTTATATGTATAGCTACCGTTGGAGACGTGGACAATATTTTAATTTCATATTTTACTAGAATGCAAATATCGCAAATAAATAATGATATATAAATCAACACTAATAGCATGCAACTCATTGTACTTCAAAATATATGTAGAAATAGAATTTAAGTAAGTCGATCGATCTCACAAATGACTTACAGTTGGGTCTGATGAAGAACAAGAAGCGGTCGCGTATATGTGCGCTGCTCAGAAATCTTATTGCAACCCCCTATGTAGCCTTCACGGCAACAACGACTTGGAGATACATCTCCCCTTCTTCATAGTGTATACTAGGAAGAAGAATCAATGAGGTTCAGACGGCACAACACAACAACACATGTTTGCAGAAGGAAGAAAAAGAAATGGGGGAGGCAGTGATATTGGGCTCTTTGCTCTAGATGTCTCTAGCCATATATATGGATGCAGACTGTGAACTGACATAATTAACTAGTCATTTACCTACTAGTAATTGACACATTTAACCAACCATTTACTCACTGGTAATTGCCTATCATCAACACCCAATAAAGTCTCAAATTCAAATATTTGAATCTCATTCAAACACACACACAGAGAGAGAGAGAGATGCATAGTTCAGCAAAAAATAAGGTAGACTTAGTCTGCCAAGTGGCGTGACACATTATGGCATGGTAGTAACTGACATATTTAACCAACTATTTACTAGCTAGTAACTGCCTGTCATCAACACCTAATAAAGTCTCAAATTCAAGCATTTGAATTCTAATAGAGAGAGAGAGAGAGTTGCATAGTTTATCAAAAATAAGGTGGACTTGGTCTACTAAGTGGCGCGCTATGTCACGGCATAGTTACGCGTCACAAGTTACATGAATTTCACCCGAAAATACCCGAATATGTGAGTGCGCACGTGTTTAGCTAAAACCCTTTCATGCCATGTGTCTCAAACTTTTAGCGAATAGCAAGAATCCTACCTTACAAATTGATCTCCTTCACCTTGATTTTGCAATATGGTATTAAATCATGCATACTTTAGAATTATAGAAAATACATCTCACACTCTTATGAGCCTATTTCTAACAGTACTACTATTGATTTTCCTTCCAGACTTTTCTAAATATATTAATTATCTTCATGGATATTTAAATAAAATCCATTCAGGCACAATGAGCCCAGTAGATGGTACATGATAATGCCACACACAGTGTAATTCATGAATCTTGAGTTTTTTTTAACATGAAAAATATAACAATGCGTATTACATGGATATTGCCATCCTTTTATGTTTGGTCGTTTGGATGATGCTACTAAAATTTGTTGTAGTTAATTACTTTGAGAATTGAATGATTATAAATGTAACATGCTTCTTTAATTTTCATTACAGCTTCAACGTACACAAATAAAAATGCTTAGTACTTATATAGCAATTTACTGCATGTTCTCTATCTCTTTTTCCCTCATCAAGGGTTATTGACTTGAACATCACTGTAAAACTCCAAATTATTTTACACCGCGTGAACGTTATAGTATCATTAATAAAATCCTAGCTATTGTGATGTTCGTCTAGTAGTTGGAAGAAGCCCATTGTTGTAGGGGTAGGCTAACCCGGTGGTGGGGTCTTACAACTGGCATAATATGTAACAGGCCTAATAGTATAAGGACATGTGTATAAAGGAATGTACCAATGTGCCTCTACCTTTTGTAATTATTAAGAGTTAGGATATAAATTTTCCATCCAATTCCACTCATGTATATAAGCCCCCCAAGAGAGGTATGAGGGCCCAGATCCACTCATTTCATACATGAGCATTCTCTCTCTTGTCGTTGGCTCTCTCTAGCTAGTTCGCTCATAAGCTGTTTGGTCAGTAGCCATAACACCCATAGTTGATGTATTTTCATTCAAGTCCTCCTCAGAAGCACATATACACATGGCATTAGTTCCTGTCATGCCCTTTGCTGTTTTTGGAATTTTTTATTTGGCCCTATTGTGCCATCTTAATTTCTATGTTAGCTCCATGCGGCACGAAATTGCAAATCTAGCCCCCTTGCTGAGCGCGAAAGAACTAGCAGTTGATGCATGGCTCTTACCGTGCCACCCGACCACGGCACATTCGTCCCACCATGGCAGCACTCTCCAGCACATCACAGTTTGGCTGGGCGTGGCAGGTGACGGGGCCCACGAAGGTGCCGTGCCACCCGACATTGCAGGGAAAGGTACCGCGCTATGAAGGCGTGACACCATGGCCCCTGTGCACATTTGCAAATAAAACATTTAGAAAAGACAATCAAAAGAAGAAATGAGGAAAGCAAAAAATTTGTAAAACTCGTGGTATAGATGATTCGAAACGTCATTATTGTATTTTGTTGCTTGTGTCTTGTCGTAGAAACTACAAAGTCCAATTTTGCTACGAGGCTTGGAGATTTCAAATGCACTCGAATGTAGCGAAGTGGTGAAATCTTCTGACCGAAGGTAAATTTGAGGCACGGAGCCTAAAATATATTAGAGTCCCTAAACAGATGCATATTACATATGGTTACATGGTATGATGGTTTGGCTAATTACTTCTATCAACCTTGCTACTACTACGGTAAGCAGTGACACAAGCATCCGGACCATGTAAGCATACAATCCTTTAGGAGAAAGGAAAAATATGGTGGGTAGGATGGGGGACTACTACGGAATGATTTGATCTACTACTTGGACCGGGGCCATTTGCCATTCCTTGTGAGCTCAGCGTTGTACTCCTCATCGGCTGCCTTGGCCTTGGCCACTATCTTGCGCTCTTTCTCATGAGCCTCGCACTCCTTGCACCTATACGTCTCAAGATGAACTTGCGTCTCTTGCCGGGTATGCTTAATGTGCTCTTCATTGTGTCACCATTCCTCCCTCCTCTCACGGTCCCTATTGGCACCCCTCTCCTTGCAGTCAAGATGCCACTGGTCATATGGGTGGATCTCTTAGTCGATCTAGTTGCAGTAGCCACATAGCGGATCTCCCAAGACGGTCGCAATAGTCCTAGGCATAGTTAGCGTAACCGCTGACCGTATGCCCAGGCTCAGCTGCTCCCTTTGTTCATCCCAAATTGTAGTAGCCCTTGCAATTCGATGGATCTCCTCCTATTGATGCTCCATCTGAGCGAGTTTGTATTGTATTCTTGATGCAGGAGAACCCAGGGCAGAAGGGATATTACTTATATGCTAAGTCGACGTGGTGTACGCGGCTAAAGTATAATTGGGTTGGCAAAAATTTGCATCCGTGAGGTATCCGTCCCGACGAGGAGTCTTGTTGTAGTATTGCATCATGTCGCTACGCAAAGCTACCTCGTTGGGTTACATTGCTGTGTAAAGCTCACTTGTTGGGTAATAACAATGGAGTGATCTGTACAAATTAATGTGATCCAAGGACAATGAAGTGGTACTAAAAACTTGTAACTGTCTATTAAGCTAAAGGCATGGATATACATTGTACAAACATACATCATACAAAGGAGTATAGATAATAACATAACAGTAATGAAGACAACATACATAAACTCATGGTGCATCCATCCATCGCTTGCTCCGACGACATAGTTGATCCTCAGGGAAGGTGAGCTTGTCAAGGGAGCAGTGTAGGTCTCGAAAGTCATAGTACGAGCGATGGGTGGTAGGTGGGGCTATGGAGAAGTCATTGAGGTGTCATGCTGAGGCTCGAGCATATCGTCAACTAAGAGGGTTGAAGTCCGGTTTACATCCTATGGGAAGGGTACTAATGGGTTAGGGTAGAGGTTTTGATGTTTGCAATGCCTAGTCATGTTGGAAAGCATTTACCTACAGAGTCTCATGTGCAGACGATGAACCCTGGCCTAGCTGTCCAAATTTCTCTCTCCACACCTATGAATTTGATGGGATGTGTTAGTTCAGCGTAGCGTGCAATGGGAAAATTGTGTTAACTATGTTACAATGTATTGGCGTACGTGGCTGTGTGGATGATGATCCTCCAAAGCAGTCAGTGCCGTAATGCTGCATAGTGTATCTTGCATACGTCTGGCCGAACCATTGGCCCAACGTGTTAGCCTCATGGGGGTGACTCAGGATTGCTGTCTAGAGTCATACCCCATCAGCCCGGCGAGGAAGTCTAGTCCTGTGTCTCCCTCTATGATGATGATAATTGCAGTAGACTGCTGTTCGCTCGCAAGTGCTACAAGAACAAATGGTAGTGTGAGATACGTTCGGAATGAGTGTACTAACAAACAATGAGGACAACAACTCACAACTGACATACCATTGGCCCGAGGTGCATGTTGGATGAGCGACTATAGCTACGATGACTCCTGAACTATGATGAACATGCAGAGGGAGGTGCCGAAGGCGGTGGGGGTGGAGGCTGTCCTCAGTGTCCGACCTGTAGTACGTCAATGTCGCTGCACCGACCACAAGTGATGGTCCTTATTGCAGCCCTTGCATTGCCATAAATGGTGTGCATCACACTGAGGAGGCACTCCACGATGTTAGTCCTCCCACGGTGTAGAGCGTCATCAGCCTCGCATGACATATAATGAAGGTGGTCATACTGCAAGGAAACGAGAACAAGTTAGGAATATGTTGCCGTCCAAAAAATCTACGAATAATGTTTTACTAACTTGTTATGGCGTACTGTCCAGTGAGGGTATGGACCTGCTCATATGATGGCATCGTGCATGACTTCCACCGGACGCTGTGGCGCTAGCCCAGTAAGCCTGCACTTGGTGCGTGGAATGTACCACCTAAAGTATGAACTGTACGTGTCGATGGTGTATGGTTGTGCCTCCTGCACAATGTCCATCACCGCCCTCTCAGCCCATAGCACCATCCATGGTAGGTATGTCTGCCTCGAGTCGTCGCTCCTCCACCCTTTCTTCGTTTGCCTACAAGTGAGTTCGAACGTTACACAATCAAAGAAAGAGATGCAGTTAGTAGGTTAACCGATGAAACCAAACAACGACATACCGATAGGCGTACGCTGCAAGAGGTCATCCCTGTGGTAGTGGCACCTACTAGTAAAGGCCAAACTATATCATCACCCACTGTGGGGAGTACGACTTGACCATATGGGAGAACACCAGGTGTAGCTCACCAACTAGTATGTGTGGTCCTAATTGCACTGAGAGGACAAGCCATAGGGGGTCATGTCTGTAAGGAACCATGGAGTCCATGGCCATCAGATGACCTCATCCTCGTGCAGAGTCTTGAACTAGTTATGGAACTCAAGGTACGCACACATCGACCTCTCCCTAGCCTACCCTAGCTGAGCATGTGTCCAACAAGGACTCATTGTAGGCTCGTCAATGGGGTCATCGCCATCACCCTAATTATAGAACTTGGAGCTAAACTAAAAAGGGTGCATGGTGCTCCAAAAGTACAGCCACCCAATCTGAAAGTACGGTTGCCTAACCAGGAAGTACTCCTATGACCACAACTGCAACAAGGTGTAGTAGATCGTGAGGACTGGCTCCCCAGCCATAGTATGCTGTGAAACATCACACAAGCCTCAGTACGTAAGGCAAAGCACTGCAGAGCCCTAACTATATTGTGGCACCTCATCGGGCTCGGCATCTACCAACGACTCAACAAGATAGATGTAGCTAGGGTACAACCAATCTCCCTGAGTCATAGGAAACAAGATCTACCCAAACAAAGAACAATAGGTACACAATGAAGTGTGTCCTCACTATCTCCTCTATCATATGCATGAGGCAGGTCATGTACTATCATAATCAGGAATGTGGCACACCTAATATGTTCTTTGGGATTGGGTGACTGAACTTGTGCACCATACGTATCTTCCAGTCTACTTGCTTTGGAGATGGCACTACTACAAGATCTCACAACGGTAGACCTATAAGAATAGTGATGTCCTACAGAGAATGGTTGTCTCCCCTACCAAAAGTAGAAGGTGTGAGTCTCCAGTCTCCAACGGCTGATGAGCATAGATAGTAGTGTTGTGTCAAACTAAAACATGTGCGATAGGTCTAACATGCAGGCAATGGGCAGGAGCCCGGTGTCCTGTAGTAGTGGGACGTACCGCTGGTCTAGAGGCTAGTGCTCTCTAGGGCACCTCAAGATGAAGCTCAAAGGGTCAACGCTGGACGACCTGAGAGACCATGTGGTTGAGACCCCATGTGTGTGATGAGTAATTGACATCGGTTTAGGAGAGTCGAGTTTGGCTTGAGTAGTTCGGACCATGTCGTTGTACGGTGCAATCAGGCTCGGTCGGACTTGGTCAAACCTGGTCAAAGTGCTTGGGATGCATATTCTGATGATTCGACAAGTTTGGGCTCTTTTCATGCTTAATGTGGTTCATTAATGCATTTGTGCTTACATGTATCGAACGGTGCTATTTGATGTGTTTCTTGTTTGTGATGGCTGCAGGACGTCGAGGCGGAGTCATGGCGAGACACGAGGGGATCGGACTAGACACGGGCGGTGTCGAGGTCAGAACGGTCGAGATGTGTCGAAGACGGCGGAGACTCGAGGTGGTTGCGAGGCTTGGGCGACAAGGAGCGCAGAAGCTTCCCGGAAGGTGCAGGAGGGGCGAAATGGTAATTTTGTGAGGCTGCACAAGCGGGAGCAGGCTCCGTTTGGGTTTAGCGGGCGTAACGGGGTGGAGACCCGTTAGCCAAGGGCTATATAAAGGAGGGAGTGGCTGCATGCCCCCTCATGGCTTTGGGAGAGAATTAGGGTTTGCCAGAGTCAAAAGAGGTTTTGTGAGTTTATTTTGGCTTTAGGCTTTAGTTGGTGATGCTTTAGTGTGGAGAGTTGTTGGAGAGGGCAGAGGCTTTGTCCCCATCGTAGCATCTCCTCCCTGTGTGTGTTCTTCCAAGAACCATGTAGAGTGTGGGTTTTCTTGATCTTGGAGAGGGAGAGGATGAGTTGAGAGTCTTGTAATCATTCCTCTTGCTCTAATGTCCATGCGTATCGGGACTTCTCTGTAATCCTCTTTTGATTTGGAATGAAAATCTGAAGTTTTTCTCTCGTGCTCCTATTTTCCCTTCGATGCCTTCACTGCCTGATTTCTTGATTTTCAGTTTTCTTGTTGATTCTTGCTGAGGGGTACCAAAATGGGTTGCTCTATGATGGAATTGCATTTCTAGACCCTTTGATTACTTAGTTCCAAGAGCAAATCGATCGAATCGCAAGAATCCATCTTTTCCCTGTTTTGTGTTCATCTTTCTCATTTCTAGGGTTTTGAGGGATTTCTTGTTTCCCTTTATGTGATGGCATGAAACTCGGTATCTAGAGCCCTGAGGCTATCATTTAGCTATCCTCAAAGTTTCATGGCCAAAGGATCAAAAACCAGATGGGAATTTAAGTTTTTGGGCAACTCTCTGTACTTTTCAGGTTTTTGTCCAAATTCTGAAATTCTTGATGTTTGGTGGGATTTTGTTTTCCAAAGTCCTCTTGCTATTTAGCTTGTTGCAGTGATGCTCTGGGCCAAAAAGAATTAAAGAAATTGTTCATTTTCTTTGATTTCCCAAGATCTGTAATTTCTTCAGTTTTTCAGTTTTGCTATCTGCCTGCTCTGCTGTCTGTTCCCAAGGAGTGGTCAGACCGGCCTGTTGGGGGCGGTCAGACCGGCCACCCAACGGCGGTCAGACCGGAGGGAAGAAGGTGGTCAGACCGCTCGGACAACGGCGGTCAGACGGCCCCCTGGAGCGGTCAGACCGGCATCTCAGGTGCGATCTGACCGGCCCCAGGGATTTTGCTGCTCCTGTTTTGTTTTTGGTTGCTTCCTCTCTGCCCTTTTTCCTTAGTTGGTTTCTCTAGAGTTCCAGAGAGCATAAGGATGCCTCTTCATAGCCTTTCTTCATAGCTATAGAAGAAGATTTCATCGTGGGTACTTGAGGGGGACGAATTTTAGTGGTCGACATTCACTCCTCCTCTGTCGCTATTTCGGTCCAACACGACCACTGCATGCATTAGTGTCCCCTATCCCAGCGTGGGTTGAGTAGCTCGTATGCGGCATCATCTTGAGGCGGAGTCATCTCCTACGGAAAATGGAATAACAAGTTAGTCTGTAATGAAAAAAAGGAGGTACGACAAACAAAATGAAAGTGAAACATATAATAGGAGATCACAACATGCCTAGCACTGTCCAATCTAGTACAATAGAAATAAATTGAAGGCATGCATAGCACCATACAATAAATAATACAAAGTTCAAAACATACGGAGCAATGTGCAATACATTACAACACAAACAAGTGCAAAAATATAGGATTACAACAAGTGTACCACTGTTTGAAACATTACAACACGAGAACATATAACGAAAATGCATATGAACACATCGAAATGAACAAACAACATCATGGCATAGGAGTTATATGTTGATCGCTGTGGTGCATTGCTTGAATTAAACCTCTTTGGGAAGTTGTTGATGGAGTGCCCAACCATCTTGTAGAGTCTGCATCTTAGGCGCTTAACCCATGGCCCACGTTGGCTATCATCCATGTTGTTATGGATGTGGCAGGACTGCTGTCTTCCATGCCCAGCCTGCTTAACTGCATTGTTTGGCACCTACCTCACTTGCCCTGTCCAGATGTCCCTATAATGCTTATCCACCCTGTATGAATTGAACTCGGCACTCCAAGTGCCATACATGTGGTGTATGTCATAGTACTTGGAGATATAATGCACCGAGGCCTGGCACTACACCGCATACACATAGGAGCATGGTTTGTGAAGAAGCCGTGGCTTGTTGCAAGTACAGGATTCTTCATCATAAATCATTTAGACTTATTTGCGATCTCCTCTAGCTTGACCTATGACATACTTCTCCCTGAGATGGATCTCGAACTTCTTCTTGATACCATCCATGGCCCTATTAACGTGCGAACAAGCCTTCTTGATCTTCTTGTCCATGTATGCTTGCATTACTTTGGAGAATTATTTTCCTTTCTCCAAATGCTTCTTTGCCATCATGTCTCTATTAACGAAGTACCTGACGATATGATTCTAGTTGTCCTCGATGATTACAGTGATGGGTAGGGATTGGACACCCTCTAGCACACTATTGTACACTTAGACATGTTAGTCATCATGATTCCATCCTTGCACCATCGGTGTTGTGGAGCAGATACCATTTCTTCAAGTTGGGTGCGTGCGAGTTAACCTACTGCGTGAACTCCCTAACTCTCACGGACCCTCTCACCGGTGCCCTTTGTTTGGCATTGTTGGAATGCCTGACATGCTTGTTATTCTCCTCATTGAGCTGTCTCCACATGGCCTCAAACTTTCGCCTTTGGTTTTGCATGTAGAGACTCTTGAATATCTTCATCAGGTCTTTGCTTCAAAACCTTGTGTGGAAGTTCGCCGTGAGATACCTCATGTATCGACAGTTCCTTACATCATTCTGCTGGAACGGGGGCTATGTCCATTCTACATCATGCTCAATGCGAACAACAACCCAGCATTGTGGTCTAAAATGACACATACATCTAGCCGGTCTTGAACCACCGCTTGCTTTACATTTGCTAGGAACCACAACCAGCTAACTGTGTTCTCATTCTCAAGTATTGCAAAGGCCATGGGGAGTAAATGGTCGTTCGCATCGGCTGCAGCTGCGATGAGGATAGTACCCTTGTACTTGCTAGATAGGAAGATGCCATCCATCGTCAGCATGGTACAATAGTACTTGAACCCTTTGATCATCTGACAAAAGGTCTAAAAGACTCTATCAAGAACAAAATAATTTGGCCCCTTCATAGGATGCACCCGCTCCAGCTTGTTAATGTGTGTACCTGGATTTGATTATGCAAATTGATGAAGCATTCTTGGGACTAAGTCATAAGCCTCTTCATATGTACCAAACATACACTCTATGACCTTTCGTTTTGCCCACCATACCTTGTTGTAGCTAAATAGGAACCCCACCATATTAATAACATCTACCAATAGAAACTTTGGTGAAACAAAAACATCTACGACGATGAGATGGCTTATTAGGTTTGTAACATATGAGGATATCATGTTGTGGTGCCTATGAAGTGGCTCAACAAACTCGTATGTGTGATCCTTAAGCACTGTTATCCAGAAGTTTGTGGCCACGCTCTTGAACCACCGTGCATCGACCTTACCAGGACAAGATTCATCCGCACATTTAACGATATAGGTGTCTGGGTTAGACCTGTACACTTGATACATCCGGCTAATGTTAACGGCGTATCTGCCAATGGCCTGGTGGGTAGCACTTTTGTTAGGGAAGCACTACCCTAGGAGTAGAGTGTCTTCATTGTACCCCCACTGTGCCCCCTCTGCCTGTGGTAGAACAAGGGATGTCACTATGATATCGTCCAATCTAGAGGAGATATACGCAACATCGTTGGTCACAACACTATGTACTACACTTCCTGTAGCAGCTTGTCCATCTTTCTTGTCTCCAGAACTAGTTGTTTCCACATTCTCCTCATTCTTGATTTCCACTTCTTCCACCTGGTCGATAAGGTACTCGTGGTAATTAATAGGTCCGTCCACCATCTCTCTATGCCTTCGTTCAGCTTGAAATTCTCAGCACGCCTCCTTAGGTGTACATCACCCACTCCCTTGCCTACATCTCCACTAACACCAGTGTCTACATCACCACTTGAGACCAGCCCAGGCACTTCATCACTAGTAGCTCCATCAGAGCCACCCATATCGGATGATTCCATCCTCTCCACAAACTTAACATACAACATTGGCCTCGCATATATCACAGCATCAGGGTTGCACATAACCTACATGTAATTGCCCACGAAGTATCACTTGTCACCTTCAGAAGTTGCCAAAAGTTCTCTCCAGCACCACCCACCACTGAGGCATACAATGCCTTAATGCGTACCTTCTTCCTTGCAGTGTCCCGATCGAACGCGGAACGCACGCACTTCCTTATCTCAGACAGGCTCATGTCCTTTAGACCTGATGCCCAGATCATAGTTAGATCACATTTTGATGGGTCCGCCCTATACAACCCATCTTATACGAAACCATTCGCATAGAACACGAACAAATCTTGAATGTGCACATGACGTACCTAACACAAGTGCATATGAAATCAACTTAGTACATAATATGCAATGATCATATCTGTAACAGGTGCTATCATATGTTAAGCAAATTTATCTTATTATTACTGGATCATCTTTACACATTATTAAGTTCAAATTCAATATTTCATTGGATGGGTTCTTTTCGGTTCTGGCTTATGGCTAAAATTTTTGAATTCTGGCTGTTTGTGAGAGGCAGTACGTAGAGAAAAATTTTCATATGCAATTTTGGCTGGCACAACTGAATCTAGTACACCTTTTACTACAATATTCCTGTTGACACTGCCTTGAAAAACACACCGTTTGAAAGCTAGTTATTGTAGCATAAGCCAGAAGTGACAAGTGGAAAAGAAGGCACCCATTATGTAGCTTTCTCATTTTGTACATATTGAAGACATCATTTCTGTTTGATTGATGATTTCATCAAATGCGAGCACTTCATTTTGAGCATAATAATTATTTTGTAACGCACTAAGTATTTTTTAGTTTTTTTCCATCAAATAGTCTGTGTACTTCCGGCTAATAATGTTTCAGATTTTTGATATTTTTGACTTTTACGGAACATGTAAAAATTAACACACTACAATGCATAATAATTATTTTCTAATGCACTAAGTAGTTTTTAATTTTTCTATCAAATAGTATCTGTACTTTTAGCTAATAATGTTTCACATTTTTGAAAAATTTGACTTTTAGGGGACATGTACAAATTAACAATCTACACATTGCATAATAATAATTTTCTAATGCACTAATTGTAACAATTTTGTTTACATGCAAACTGATTTAGCTATACGTAAGCAATGTCATGCACGTAATTACCATGACTGATAAGTAATTAATGATGCTAAGAACACTATGTCTTCTAAGTAAACTACGGGCATAGACCAACTACACAAGGCTAACTACTACTTTTCTAGACTAAGAAGCTACCATTTAGCTAATTACATGCTTATTACATTGCTAAAACTATCGCATGTGGATGAAAAATTACCTTTTCTTCATGCTCACAAGCCAATCTATAACTTTTGCAACCGCGTAAACTTCAAATTCAAAATCAAAACCACTCAATATTTGGCATTTGCACGGCCTTTCTCCCTTCATCTCTTCTCTCTCTATCGGTCTCTCGTGGCTCTAGATGAAATTGGGGGTAGCGATCCCAAGATCATTTTATTATGCAGAGCCAACGGGGTGAGGGGCCAGCAGATGCACAAGCCGAGGTGACACTTCTGTCGCGCCTACGCAGCGCAAGACACACATGTGGCAGGGCTCCCGCGGTGTGCATCACATGTGCCATGTGGGAACTTCTGCCACGGAACTAGAGCGTGGGACCTTTCCTGGTGCCTGTCGTAGTAGGTGGCGTGAAACCTTTGTGGGTCCCGCCACCTATCACACTGAGCCAGCCTGTGCCATGCTCATCGACGATGCCATAGTGGCCAAATGCTGCCGCAATCGGGTGGTGCAGTAGGAGCCACGCATCAGTCACTGGTTTTTCCGTGCTTGGCAAGGGGTCTAGATTTGCAATTTCGTGCCGTATGGGGCTAATTTCAAAATTAAAGTGGTACAATAGGACCAAATAAAAAATTCCTATTTTTGCACTAAGCCGGTTGTCTGCAGATGCCACTTCTAGTGTTGCTGTCATCAACAGACATATCATTGATAGGCCTTGCCTAGGATACAACTAATTAAATTAAGGATAATTCATGATATAATACTGGAAAGATTGACGTGGCTCAAAATACTACTCAAAATATTGACTTTCACTATATATCGCTCCAAATATGTTTAGGTTCAGGTTATACTGTTACCTCAACTTTATTGCGAATTAAAACTTCCCCATTTTGGCCATGAGAAATAACTGTTTTTGCCATAGATGGCACTGCTAGGATGATTGGCAAAGGTAGATGGTTAGATGTTGTGTTTTGTGCATGAAATGGCACAAAACATTGGTGTCCTTTATGTAATAACTTAGATGATGGTATGACAATATGCTGTTTAGTACTTAATTGTTATTGTTATTCATCTTCCTGAACTGTTGTTGCTACGACAGGGAAAAATTCAGCACAGTTTTGCCTATGGCAATGTAGTAACAGATAATACGAGTTGTTACAAGATAACTATTGCAAACGACATATCAAGTTAATTAGACAACCATCCATTGCAGAAGCACTGGTTCATGACATATTAACAAGATAACCATCGCAACCATCCATGACAACAAGTTCCTAAAGCTAATAGATTACATAACACATAAGTAGTGGTTCATTACAACTTTCTAAAATGAAATCCCCTTTTACATCCTAGTAAGCAGTAGTCCATAACACATAAGTATATAAGTAATGGTATTTCCCAGAAGTATGAAAATATGGAACACAAGGGCAAAATAATCATTTCCCATGGCCAAAATGGAGGAAAAAACTTTAATTCACTTTCACATCCTAGTAAGCAGTAGTCCATAACACATGAGGACATAAGTAATGGTATTTCCCAGAAGTATGAAAATATGGAACACAAGGGCAAAATAATCATTTCCCATGGCCAAAATGGAGGAAAAAACTTTAATTCACTTTCACATCCTAGTAAGCAGTTGTCCATAACACATAAGTACATAAGTAATGGTATTTCCCAGAAGTATGAAAATATGGAACACAAGGGCAAAATAATCATTTCCCATGGCCAAAATGGAGGAAAAAGCTTTAATTCACACTAAAATCAAGGTAATGATATATCTTAAATCTAAATATCTTTCAAGTGGTAGGTAGTAGAAATCAATATTTCAAGTGGCATTCGGAGTCACTCCACTTTCGAGAAGTATATTATGAATTATCCCTTAAATTAATTTAATTAGTGTGACACAAACCAATACTTTTTTAGCGCCTGATTACTGTGCATGTCTCGGCAGATGTGATAAAGGTTTCAGAGTTCAGACACCTGCTCGTGTCTGATGTCCAGCCTGCTAGTTAGACTACCTGTGACGTTTCTTCTCGTAACAATTTTTTTCCTGGTGCCGATTCATTTACCTGGCTTATTTCGTCGTCCAGTATTTGGACTTTGAGAGAACCGCTTGCAGTTGCCGGTTATATTTAATTTAGGAGTGACTGGAAATTTATCTTGTGTTCGGTGGTGATGCTGATGCATGCACCTGTGACCGATAACTTATGCTCCCTGTCGCAGTCAGCGCAGACTCATGAGATGGAAATTGATGAAAGGAGAGTTTTCTACTTCCATTAGACGATTTATTGATCTGATGTAATGTGTGTCATGCATGACTGAAGATCTTACTGAGACGCATGACCTTTTGGTGTGCGTTAGACACTTACAACCTGAATCAGGGATTGAAATCTCGGCCGGCCGGTAACTTGGTTTCTCGGCTAGGCATGGTTACCCGGCCCAGTGAACCGGCCGAAAAATCCTGGTTTTGGGAGCGAGCCTCACATTCGTGTTTGAAATTTAAAAGTTTGCTAAATTTTATCTACATTTTCATCTATATTTCGTGTACTTTTTAATATCTAGTTCATATCCACCTTTGTTTTGCATAACTTGTTCACAGGAGGTCGAAATTTTCACAAAATTTGGATTTTTTCAACGAAGATTTCAATCCCTGCCTTGAATAATAAGTCCACTGGGGGTGTTGCTACTCTGATGGAAATGGAGTCAACTCGTCTGGATTTGCCAGCTTTCGTTTTCCAATCTAGCTAGCTTGCACGTTTCCACCATTGTCCGACCGGCTCCGCCACCGCCGACCAATTGCACCGGTTAGCCGGGAGAGCCGGGAGTTTCGGTGTCCCCAAGAGGCCGCGCGCGTTGGGCGGGGGAAGGGATGTTGGCGTTCTGCAGTACGTAGGTAGTGTTGTTGCCTGCTGCGCCGGCGCGAAGCCACTTATATTACATGTTAGTTTTAGTTTAATTTTTTAAAATAGTTTATTTACTTTCAAGTCATCAAATTTATAGAATTTGTAATAAAGACTATCTACGGGGTCTGTTCGGTTTACTGATTATAATTTTATTTTCCTTCTTTCCAGTTAATGTAATGATTTAGCCTTTTAGTCATATGGAAATTTCCAGCTTTTTTCTCTCCTTGGATTAATCAAAACAATTTATTGATTTTTTCTTTATTTCTGTCCTCTACTGATGTGGAATTTCCTAAAAAATAATCTCGAAACTCGTATGCACATTTTGGTTGCTTTAGTTAGATGACACGTAATTAACTTGTGCACTCGTCAAGATCTTGTTCCATATTATATGTAGTTTGTGCTTACGCACCCATGAGATCCAATAATCGGTGACATCTCATATGCGTCCGCTGGACGTTTTTTTTACATTTTTATTAGTATTACATAAATATATCATAGCTTAAAACAATTACATAAATAATCTACTGTTGCCACCATTCTAATATCTGCCAAGGTTTACATCCAGAGTGCTTTACAGATCTTTACAGAGTATTGTCACCATTTGGAATAGTGATAATCCTACATGGTGTCATGTGTGGCAATGTGGCAATTTACAGGTCTTTATCCATAAATGAATTGATGACCGAGGTCTTGTTGTCAATTTATTTGGCGATAGAGATTCTATCATTAAATTGTCAACAAAGTCTTTGTCCCCAATTGTATTGGCGATAGAGGTTCTGTTGCTAGTTGAAATGGCGATTTTTCTTAATTAAAAATGTATTATTAATGAATAATTCTTCTATTTTTTTTGGCTTTAGTAGCTTTGAAATAATAGCTAACAATTAAAGAGAAAATTTAACTAGTGCGCCTCAGGTTGCATTAATGATTTTTGTTTAAATAAACCATTTCAAGCCTCACATAACACTTCATAATGGACGTGTAAATTACATGGCACGTAAGGTTTGGTTAAGTGTATATGTTTGCCTCACTACTCCTACGATACAAATGACAACATGCACGAACCATCAACTCAAACTACATATAAGATACATACACACCTTGTAGAATGTAAACGACATGGTGGTTGTAGATCTAATACAGCTTATGGGTGAACGCCCCTAAGACAAAAAAAATAGAACACCGTACGACACCCACAAGGAGTGGCGGTCGTTAGGGTGGCATAGACTTGGCTAGTTGTTGTGGTAGTGGCAGACGCAAGTACAGCTTGGGTTGGTGCAACAACAGTACGGGTGGTAGTCGCTGCTCGTTGTTTCTCTCCCTAATCCTCTACCTACGAAACTCATTGTTGTTGATCTTCTCGGTTTGGAGCTCCTCCAACAACTCATCTAGGCAGATGTGAAGAGTGTAGATGTAAACCTGGGTAGGTATTAGATGCGGTTGATCCACCTACTCGATGAACTTGCAATCTGCGGTCTACAAGGAAGACGAGGTGATTACAAGCAATGAATGCGTGGAAGTATAGATAGAAAATGAACTGCTTACTATGAATAGAGGGCAGCAAAACAATTGGCATCCTAGGTTCACCACGTCATCAGAAACCTGGACCACCGTGTCATGTTTGTGCTTGCATTGTAGCCAAGACTAGTCACAAAGGGGATTTCTAGGGGTGTAGGACTCCCTATTTTTGAGAGCAATAGATCGAGGCTTGAGGGGTCGGGGTCGAGAGGATCGTATATGTGCATGTATTCCAATTAAGGGTCACAACCTCGAAACCCAATCCGTGCCCGTTGTCCCCTCCCATGCCTTGAGCCACCCACCCTATTCACCATGTTATGATTGGAGGAGTGTGTTTGAGATATGTGGCTTTTTTACATGGGACTATTTATAGATCCTCTCAAATGTGGGTGATAGCCTTGAGGCACGTGGAGTGTGTGGCATGCAAGGTACAGTCTTTTCGGTTCAAAAGTATTTGGCAGTGTGCTGTCACCTTGGTCTGAAAAAGGGTTGATCAGAGTGTTGCCACTTCGTGCTAAAAAAAGAGGTGGCAATGTGCTGTCAGATCGGTCTGGAAAAGGCTTATCGGAGGTGGCATGGTATTGTTATTTCTAACATAAAGGCTATGGACTCGCTTTGTTGTGATGCATGGTGTTATCGTGACCCCTTCATCACGTTGCTGAGAAAGGGTTGCTATCTCGTAGCCGTAGCATAAATCATGTAATACAACAACTTTTCAAAGAATCTAGAACAAAGAGGAGAGGATGGTTCGGGAGGATTTAGATGCATGCCAGGTTTGGCGGGAAGTCGTTGGGGACACATGAAGTCAAAGGTGAAGTATGAAGCTGCTTCATGGTGAAGGAAGCGCGAAGCTTCGTGGAAGGTGGTTTGAGGGCAAAATAATCTTTTTGCCTCAAACTAAAAAGTTGAGAGTTGATCAAACCACGACACGAGAAGGCACAATAGAGGTGGTTTAGGTCAAGGATGTGCTAAAAATATTAAGTGGACGAAGTACTGATTCACTAAAGGGTTAATGGTTGTATGCGCTTTAAGAAGTATGCATATGTTGGATTAATGGATTAGCCCATTTAAGTGGATGAAACCCAACTAGAGGTCTTGTTAGGGTTTCTTGTGACTCTCCATATATAAGAAGGGAGAGATGTTGGCTTAGGGTGAAGTTTTTGAAGAAGCTTGTGCTAAGCCAACTCGAGGAGTTTAAGGTTTTTGGAGAGAACCTTTAAGATATGAGTTGTAACTCTTGGTTTTGAGTTTTTTTGTCTTTCTTAGGTTTTGTGGTTGGCTAGAGAGTGACTGTAAACATTCATCTCCAAGTATCAATAAATATCATAATTCATCCAATACTTTCTCTTCTTTGCTCAAGTTTGAAATCTTGATTTGGCACGATTTTTGGTGTTTCCTTTTCCCCTCTTGATCTTGTTGTGATCCATGATGAGTAGGGGGCACTAGAAGATCTTAGTTTATCAATTGTTGCCCATCTCAGTCACCTCCAAAGCAAGATTGAAGATTGCGAGGACCCAAATTTGACAATATGAATTTCTTGTGTGTTCTGAGCTAATCCCTAGATCAGTAGCTAGCTCACACAATATCACGTGGCAAATATCACATCTATACATACGTAACAATAAAAGGAGTACTTAATATTACATAGGCAAATGTATATAGATCTAAGATCAAGTTTTACATAACGGGCCGATAGGCCAAATGGGATTGTTCACAACAAAGCAGCGGAAAAGTTGGTAAACCAAAAGTGCCTCTATGATCTATCATAGGCAATCTACTGGGGCTAAACCTAGTCATAGCTGTCGAGACCCGAATATGCAAATTCGGACTCTCTGTGTATACTGCACTAGTCCAGGATCACGCTAGTGCACACAGTCAAACATAGAGGTAATCTTCACCACAATCACGATATTAAATAAGGAAAACTCGAATTATTAATCAATAACAAAAAGTGAGACCTTATGGTCAAGCTTACAATCTCAATAGCCTTAGGGGCTTAACAGAACTTAGCAGCGGAAAATCCAAAATAAACGTAGTGGCCAATCGACATGCCCACGGGCAATCGAGTGGGAGCGAAGCCTAGAACGCGTAGTCGTCAAGTACTCTCCTTCGGAACCTCTGCCTGGTAGCACTCCTCTTCCTCAACTGAGCAACATAGGCGTAAAGCCGTGAGTACATTGGTACTCAGCAAGCCGTTTGTAACAAATGATGCAATATAGTATGCAAAGCTTACCAATGGAAGGCTGTAAGGGTTAATTTGCATAAACAGCATTTGGAATTATCATAAATAGATTGAAGCGAATTGAAGTAAAACAATACATAATAATCAAAGGAATTGAAGTAACCACTTATGAATCTCCCATCCATAAGCTAAACCAACCACTTATGGACCTCCCATCCACAAGTTAAACCAACAGTGAAATAACCATCCACTGACCAACTACAAATTTTCCAAGAATAACTATACCTCGTGTGAAATCACCGAGCATTGTCCATGACCGAGGACACGGCTATTCGAATAGTTTTACACTCTGCAGAGGTTGCACAACTGTACCCACACGATGTGATTAGCCTCGCGCTAAGGAAATCACAACAAGGCCTTTACAATGTTCAATTCCAACCCAATCCCGCCCGCTAGGTTTCGCATCACACCCCTTGCGCCTCATGGAAATCAGCAACCATGTTCATCCCAATGAGATTGAAATTGAAACATCCCAAATTAATCACCAGTCGTCCCATACCAGACATGTGGTTTGCACGGTAAGACTCAGATCAATGGCGCACAAAGTTAAGTCCTTATGTGTTCTCGGGCGAGACTACCACATCCCACGAAGTGCTCCAACACTTCCCCCTTTACTGCACGATCACTCGCCCGAGTGAAAACCAATTTCGTATAACCACACCCAATGACGCACCAACGCCATGGCGCAAATTTTATAATAGTGGCACCAACCACAATTCAATATCTCATTAAGTCGAATTAATTAATCACATGTGATGATGAACCCAAACGATAATAAAGGCATGGCTAAGCACACTAATCGTACCACCCCAATGTGATAGTAGCATAGCATCACTACTAAGTTTCCCAACCTATGGTGACAATGGCATCATGGCATTCAAATTATCAAGGAGGAAATAATCAATTTGGTCATTAACTACCAATACAAGGGTTTGAATAAAATTAGCGATGCAATATAATTTAAAGCAAAATAATTAAATAATAGGTTGCAAACTGGGTTCAACATGATCAAAGAATACGACTTGCCTTGGCCTTGCTCGATTGACGGCTCTTGATCTTCAAATCGACGGCGGCTCCTCGAACGCGTGATCTAACGAGAGAAAGCGAAACAAAGAGACAAAATAAATTCAAATAAAATTCAAATGAACTCCAAAAACTTTCAAACCTGAACCAAAAGATAGAGCTCAATTTTAGATGAATTTAGGAAAAAGAATCGGGTCAATCGGAGCTAGGACGAGGGAGAACGGGCCTCTGGAAAATTGGATCTAAAGAAAATCGGGAAAATCGGAAATTGCTTTGTCTTGTGGACCCGGCTCAGAAATAACCAGTCTACCGTGGACCCGGCGCACGGATCAGTGCTGGCTGAGTGGGCTTCGACGCAATCGCTGGATCGGGTGACACGCAATCGGCGGATCGGGCCCTAGGGCTGAAGTGGCGGCTTGCGCGGCGGCCGACATGGCGAGCCGGCCACGGGTCCATGGCGGTAATGATCGACCGGTGGGCGATGCTGTCGGTGACAGCGCCACAGCGGACTGGTGCACGGGAGACAAGCGGCGCGCGCGCGGCGCGGCGGCGCGCGGTGCGGCGGCGGTCTGGCCGGCGAAGACCGAGCAGCGGGGACGGCGGCGGGAGGCGAGGGTCGGCCGCGGCGAGTTTGGCAGCGAGGGCGGCTCACCGGCGGCGGCGAGCGGCGGCGAGCGGGCAGCGGCGAAGCTCGGCGGCGCTCGGCGGAGAGAGACGACGAGAGCGGCGGAGGCGGCGAGAAGCGAGGGTCGCCCCTTAAATACGGACGCCGAGGCGTCGAGCCTGCACGCCGAGGCAAGCGCGGCGGCGGCGGCGCGTGGCGGAGTCCCGCTCGGGCACGAAGCGAGACGCGGCGGCGCGCTCCGATCGGAGACGGGAGGAAGAGTCCGGTCGGAGACGAGGCCACGACAGTGGGCCCCACTGTCGGCAGACGGCGACGGCGGCCGGGATGCGGGCGCGGCGCGGACGCGGCGGATGGCGGCCACGTGGTTGAGGCGGGGCAGGCTGGCTGAAGTGGTTGGGCCGAGCGGGTTGGACCGGGCCGGGGTTTTTGGTTTTTTTTCTTTTTTTTTCTTTTCCAGAAATTCAAATAAACTATTTTGAGCTCTAGAAAATAGCAAATAACTCCAGAAAAATCCAGAAAAATTCCAATAAATTCCCTGAGACACAAGGAACTCAAAGAAAATAACTTTGGCAAATTTTAATGTTTAACTTAATCATATTAAATCCTTTTAATTCATAAAAATTCCATTTAAGCTTTAATTAATTCCAAAAAAATTCAAATGGTGAATTTTATTTTAAAAGCTTCAAAAAGGCTCTGAAAATCAGGATGTTACAATAGCCTTTGTCTTTCATGTCATAGTTGGAGGCATGGATGAATCCATACACCAGGTTATCACTTTCGTCGCCTAAAACAACATATTAAGTAAAAGTGAGTACAAAACTACTCAGCAAGTGCTTATAGCAAAATACAAGTGTGCGCATCTACATGCAAGGCTTATCCTAGTGAAGGTCTATTGGACTCGGATTTACCCAATCCATAATCCTCTGTGAAACCACTACTCTATTTCCTAGATCAATATGTAGTGCTCACAAATACATCGCTGAGTCATTTCATACATGACGTAAATCATACCATACATAATATAACCGATCAGGCCAAATACATACATTACATAAATTAGAAGCAGAAGCAAAAGCAAAAGCAAAAAGGGGAGATCACATCTCACCATAGGCAAGCGACGGGATAGAACATGTGCAACTGATATTAATCAAGGACCCAGATAATATTGGTGCATACAAACATGAACTTAGTCAGTATGACTTGGTAAGACCTAGACTACTAGAGACTATCCTAATCTCCTCCATCTTCTTCTCCATAAGTTATTGGGGCATCATAATACGCGTAGTGCCCGTCGTCCACAAGTTCTAAGGGATTTAGTATACATGCTCCGTGAGCCAACACACAAAATGCAATAGTATAAATGCATCGCCCACCGTAAATTACACCTGCTAGCCAGGTCATACCCATTATAAACTTATGGTTGTACTATTTTACACTAGGAGGTCATCACAGGATTCAGTCCGTAGAGTTATCTAGGTGGTCCTACCACAAACCACAATTTCTCGTGCTATATTAGCACTAACCTTCATACCAACCGCCCAGATATGGTAAAAACAAGTTATAGGGATTTGAAAAGTATAAAACTAAGTTATCTCAATATACCAGTCATTTTCCTCCAATGACTACCAAAAACTAGTTTACAATGCATTACATCTTACCATGATCTGTGCTAAATTGCTAGATTTATCATGACTTTTTATGTGTAGTCAAGTCTTTGCCATGATAAGTTGATTAAAAAATGCTCAACTTGAATTAAATCATGTCATGTTAGCTCTTGAGACTAGTTTGTCTTTAGTTATCCTCTTATGATTCATGCCATGTCAAATAGGCTGAGTTGAGTCTTGAATCTTTATTGAGGTTTAGATTGAGCTATGCTAGTTCTTTATGAAGCATGAGTTTTTATTAACTTCTTGTTCTTGCACTAAATTCAGTAAAAGCAAAAAGATCTCTTTTGTGCGAAAGAACTGATCTCACCAATTCTTTCTCATGAGACTGCTTGCCATTGCACTAGGCATGAACTCAGGGGGAGTTTTGGATGACCAAGATCATCTTCTTAAGCTTCTAGCTTGGAGTGGTCGCATAAGGCTTGAGATCTAGCACATGACTAAACAAAAATCTGGTTGGAAACAACCATGAGATTTTATAAAGAAAGATATGTCAATTGTGCTAAATTTGCTTCATTTCAAAAAGACTAAAGTACTTAAACAAATGATCCTTTCTGTCAACATGGTCTTGAGTCTTCTGGCTCTTCTTTCAGACCATGCATGACATTCAAAACAAACTCAACTTTATGCTTTTTCTGTGTTTGTCAATATACTCATCAAGGGGGGATTGAGAGACCATGTGGAGGTGTCCCCATGCTTGTGATGAGTAATTGACTCGTGTTCTGAAAGTTTGAGTTTGGTTTGGTTGGTTCGCGCCAAGTCGGTGCATGGCGCAGTCTGGTTCGGTTGGACTTGGTCGAACGCGGTCGGACGTATTTAGGACGCTTGTTCTTTTACTCGATTGGTTGTTCGGGATATTTCATTGTTGAGTATGTTTCTTTTGATGCGAATGTTGATTATGTTGTTTCAAGCGGTGCTATGTGACGGTTTGCTTGTCAGTGTGGTTGCAGGACTTCGGAGCTAGGTCATGGTGAGCTGTGGGAGGACCGGGACTAGGCACATGAGGTGTTGAGGTCCAGACGATCAGAGACGCCGAAGATGATCGAGGCTGGTGAGGTGGTTGCGAGCCGGGAGACGAGGAATTGGAGCTGGAGCTGCCGTAGGTGGGCACGACGGGCAACGGCGATGAGGACTGGGACTAGGCTCAGGGAGGAGCTGAGGTCCAGACGGTCAGGATACCGGGTGCGGTCGTGTGCAGCGAAGCGGACCGGGACTAGACTCAGGGTGGAGTCGAGGTCTAGTCGGTCGGAGGCAAGGTGCAGTTGTGCGAGGATAGGAACCTTCCAGGAAGGTGCTTGAGGGGCAATTTGGTAAAATTGACTCAGGCCTGAGGAAGCGGGTTCGGTTGAAGATAACGGGTTGGAGACCCGTTAGTGGAAGAGAGAGTTTAGGGTTTGGAGGAGGCATGTTTGGTTTCCCTCCAATCCGGGTTGTTTTGACTCTTGCCTCATTTGTGTGTAGAGTCAAGTAGTGGTTGTGGGCTGCCACTTCTTGAATTTCTTCCTTGAGGATGTGAGTGCTGGGTGATAAGTATTGCAGGTAGTGGTGGTGTGTGGAGTGATTACTTCCTGCGTGTATGAGCTGTAGTTGGGTTGTGCTCTGAGAGCAGTAGAGAGTGGTTCTCGTGTGAACTGACGAAGTGTATTTTGCCTATGTGTGTGTGTTCTTACCTGTTGGAAACATGTAGTGAGATGGTAGTCACTTCCTATTTTTCAATTGCGTATGGGTCTGTAGTGAGATGGCTGTAAGATGAACCCTGTGTAATCATTCATGTCTTATCATCAAGCTTTGTGTAACTCTTTTGTGACATGATGCATGTTTTCCTTTGTTCTATCTTAGGTTTTTCATCTCCTGGTTGATGCTTGAGTTATGTTCTTCTAGTTCTTTGGCTTGGTTGAGATACTGCTTTGAACTGGGATCATACTCAAGGCCATTTGGCTACTTCATTCCCGAGACCAGAAGATTGAATCAAAGATCCTATTCATTTCTCTGTGATGCGCCACATTTCCTCTGTTTTGGCAAAATCTAGGGTTTGCTGTTTTTGGAGGCAGAGCACTCTCGGTTTCTTGATTCCTGGATGAAGTTGTTAAAGAATCTTTTGCTATGTACTGCCATTCTACTCAAAGCCTCTTGCCTAGCTCACTCCCAAGAGCAAAGGTCTAAATTGTAGTCCTTCCTCAAGAAATTTGTTTGCTGCAGTTTGCTCGGTTTCTAGGGTTTCACTATTTCCATGAGCATAGGAATCTGGTTTCTTGTCTGTCTCAGCAAAAAGATTGTTTAGGTTTCTGTTTTCTCTTTGTGAGATCATGTCTTGTGATGATCAAAAAGTCTCACAATCAAAAGAGTTGAGAATCACAAAGCTATTCAAGCTTTTGATCTCTTTTTTCACCATGTCAGTTTTCGGGTCTTTGCTCAAACTGCATTTCAGAATGAAGTCGTGATCTTTTTATCTGAGAATAGCAGCAATCTGGTATCAATTCTTCGGTTCGTAGTATCTCTTCGGTACTGTGCCAGTTTCATTCTTTTGTCAGCTGTGCTGTAAAATTAAGTCTGAATTTCTGCCAAGTAGGTTCTGTCTAGCTGCTCTGATGTTATTCTGTTTTCGGTCTCTCCTCAATCTGTGTTATGCAGTTTTCGGTCAGTTTTCAGGCTTTGGCACAGAATTCAATTCTGTTTTCTGCTGGTTGTTCAGGAAAATAGCTGCTCTCTGTTTTCGGAAAAACTATTGTCGTTCACTATTGTTTTTGAGCAAAAATCTGTATGCTGCTCTACTGCCGGCCAGCGGCTGCCTTGCTCTGTGTTCTATTTGCTTTTGCTGATTTTTGCCCCGGTCTAACCAGCCCTACCACAGCAGTCAAACCGATTGAGATGCTGCAGCCAGACCGATGAAAATGCTACAACTTTCCTTATTTTCTGTTTGCACTCTTTAAATCGATAACCAGCCTTGTCTTTCTCTGCTGATTCGTCTTGGCTCTACACTTCGGTTTTTCTTGTGCCGACTGGCCCTTTTGGTTCTCTGCGTCTCGATTGGTTCTCGGTCAGACCGGGCGTGTTACTACGGTCTGACCGGAAGGACGCTGGCGGTCAGACCGCATGACTCAAAGTTTAGACCGGGTGAGTGCCAGCAGTCAGACCGATGCAAGAACATTCTTCAGACTGATTTTCGGCTTCATTGATCAGAGCACTAGTCTTTTCTCTGCTGTTTACTTGCGGTTGGTGCAACTTGTTTTTGGTCAGCAGCTCTTGCAGTTTTTATTCTATTTCCTTGCTTAGTCAGTAAATCCATTTCCTGTCTGTTTTCAAAGAAGTTTTTATCGATCTAGTTTTGTATCTTCTGTGAGTTTCTTCGGTCAATCGACAAAATCTATTTTCTTGCTTCATAGCTTTTATAGCTATCAGAGAGGAAAATCGTGTGGATACTTCGGGGCGTTTTTTAAAGGCACCATTCACCCCCGCCCTCTGTTGCTATTTCCGATCCTACAATTGATATCAGAGCGAGGTTGGCTTTGTATTTGATCTTAACCGATCTTGAGCATGGCAACTAGTAGGGAATCTTGTGAGCTTTTCTTTGCATCTTGTTGGAGGTGTTTTTGCCAATGATGTCCTTTGCGACAAGAGGCTGATTTTGGTTGGAGGGTGATGTTATTTGCAAGAGCCTGTGGTCGTAAGAAGTTTCGATCATAGTCACCGTACCGAGGACGGCAATGAGAGTAGTATTCGCAGGTGCTAGGACGTGGTCATAACCACGGTCTCAGAGGCTCCATCTGTGACTACACTTCGTCGATTGTGCTTTTCCTCGGTGCACGGCTCTCGGTACATTGGTCTGTCTTGATATACCCTGCTCTCCGCCAGACGTACTAGAACTGAAAACAGAGGACAATCTTTAAACTCGTGCATTCTCATCTGTAGCTTATATTGTCTTACTTTCTGAGATGGTGAAAATAATTTGAGGAGAGGAGTGCAATGATATGAGCACTGCATCTTGAGACTTTGTCACCTCTTTCATTTAAGAGGTGGATCTTTCCTTGAGCATAGTTTTATTGTTGATTGCACTTGTGCCTTTTGCTTAGTTGCTTCTATCTTTGGCTAGTGCATTTCTTGTCGGCTCTTCTCGGTTGGTCCAAGGGATTTCTCTTTCTGAGCAAGGATGGGGCTTCTGTATCATGTCTCGTAGTAGACACTTACACCATTACTCATTTTGTGAGAAGGATGGACATTTTTGACATCGCGGACTTGTTTCTTTTGATTTTGATCTTTGTCTGCGTGCTGTCCCGAGGAAGGATTTTCGCCGTTTCTCAAATGGTAGACCTCGTTCGCCCAAACGAGGTGCACACCTACGACGAGGAGAAGGTGTGAGTCTCTTTGATGTTTTGGTTGGTTCTTTTCTTGGATGCTCAAGTGCCAGGATTGAGAAAATCTTGAAAGAACACACGGATGATGATGATAAGAAGGACGAGCGCTAACTCATCATGAGCAATGTAAAACCTCATTGTGACCTTGGCCTTGTCCAAGATGAATATACTTGCTCTTAGGGAGAATGTGAGATGCCTAGATGATAAATTGCTAGATTGTTTTTGCTAGGTGGAAATCTCATTTATCATGTGTACGTTGTGAGTCTAGTTTTGTAGATGGCGTAAATTTAATTTCTCTACTTGCTTGTTAAAATCTGAAAATGAGAAATTAAAATTTTGACTCACCACGCATGTGTAGAGGAGTTTGATTTTGCTAGAGTTTGGATTAGTAAAGCCAAGTTCCTCTGCTGTGTCGTCGCTGTAGTCGTAATGCCTTACGATGACAGCTTCGGCTTCTCGGACGTAGTCATAGCATCATACGACCACGTCTCTCGGCTGTAATCGTTCAAGACTACGCCTCTCGCGCTACAATGATGCTTATTTCTTCTTGACTGTAGTCGTAGCACGCAACGACCACTCTTTTCTGCGGAGTGGCTGTGTGTCAAGTCTTGGGTTCTCAAGTACATGCTTACTAACCCTTCGGGATCCAAGACTCGGTACATTATTCTTGTAGGTGTCAAGATGCGGGATGGTGAACATGTACTCGATTGGGTTCTAGTCTTTTTCTTCATCATGTGATTAGAACACTTGTTGGTTCACCACTTCATGGCCTCCAACAGGCATATGCTTTCACCAGTTGCGTCTCCATCTACTTTGTGAGCTATTCTATACCCTCATGCCCTTATATTCAAGTGTTTGTCATAATTGGCATGTTGTGCGTGTTCTTGTGCTCACTTGTACCATATGGGCATGTTTTACTCTTGCGACTTTCTTGTCATGCCTTTATGTGTTATTGCTTAAAGTATCCATGTACCTTGTCATATGTGTTAGTATTTTGGATGCTTAAGCTTAGACTTGACTCCATGAGTTTAGTAGAGGGTGCGTATTAGAAGTCAAGTATCATCATGACCTTGTGCTTTGTAGTATCTATCATGGTTTAATGTTCACATCTTGCTCCTTATATCCATTCACCATTATTTATACATGTTAGCATACTTTTCATGATTTTGGTTTGACATGATGTATGCCTACATGATGTATGCTTGTGTATGGACAGTATGAGCTTGATTATATCTTGGACAGTCTCTGTGTCATATGTTTATTAATGCCTTCTTATCTTTCCTTGTATACATGCTTATATCTATGCTAGCATATGCTTCTGTAACTCTTCCTTGTCACCTGCTATGTGTATGGTTGTGATTCATTGAGATGCATGTATACCGTGATCTTATTCATTTGTGGCATGAAATAAACTGTATGATATTGTGAGACCATGTGGAGGTCGTCCCATGTGTGTGATGAGTAATTGACAAAGGGTTAGGAGAGTCGAGTTTGGTTTGAGTGGTTCGGACCATGTCGTTGCGTGGTGCAACGGGCTCGGTCGGACTTGGTCAAACTTGGTCGTATGGGATTAGGATGTCTATTCTGATGATTCGACAGGGTTGGACTTCGTCATGCGTAAGTATGATGTTTTGATAATGTTTATGCTTTCATGTATCGAGCGGTGCTATTTGATGTGCTTCTTGTCTGTGTTGGCTGCAGGACGTCGAGGCGGAGCCGTGGTGAGACACAAGGTGACCGAACTAGACACAGGCGGTGTCGAGGTCAGAACGGTCGGGATGTGTCGAAGACGGAGGAGACTCGAGGTGGTTGTGAGGCTTGGACGACAAGGAGCGCGGAAGCTTCCCGGAAGGTGCAGGAGGGGCGAAATGGTGATTTCGCGAGGCTGCACAAGCGGGATCGGGCTCCGTTGGATTTAGCAGGCATAACGGGTTGGAGACCCGTTAGCCAAGCGCTATAAATAGGTGGGAGGGGCCGCATGCACCTCCATGGCTTTGGGAGAGAGTTAGGGTTTGCTTTGGTCAAAAGAGTCTTTAGGAGGTAGTTTTGCTTTGGGCTTTAGTTGGTAGAAGAGGCAGGGTTCTGTTGAGAGCTTGTCCCCTTCGTAGCTTCTCTGTGTGTTCCTCCCAAGAAGCATGTGAAGCTCATGGTGATCTTGAGGATGGAGAAGGAGAGTGAGGAGATGGATTGAGAGTCTTGTAATCATTTCTCTTGTTCTAATGTCCATGCGTATCGGGACTCCTCTGTAATCCTTTTGTTTCAATGAATGGAAATCTGAAGTTTTCTCCCGTGCTCTCTGTTCTTCCTTCGTTCTTCTTTTTGGCTTGATTTTGAGTTTCGTGATTTCTTGTTGTTTGTTGTTGGGGAGTGCCAAAATGGGTTGCTATGACATGGGGGATGCTCAAAAGTCATTTGGCTATTTAATCCCAAGAGCAAACCGAGTTTGATTCTAAATTTAGTTTTTGAGCCCTCTCTGTTCTTCATTTCCTCCTTCTAGGGTTTAATGCAAATCTTGATTCCCTTCACGAGATGGCTCGAAATTTAGCATGGAGAGTCCAAAGGCTATTGAGTAGCTATCCTCAAAGTTTCATAGTCAAAGGATCAAAGGTTGAGGAGTAATTTGGTTTTTGGCTCAGCTCTTGCAAGTTTTCATATTTTTGCTATAATCTGAAATTCTTGTTTCCAGGGTTGATTTCTTTGTTCTCTAGAGCCTCCTTGCTATTGAGTATGTTTTGGTGATGTTTTGGGCCAAAAAGAATGGAAGAATTCCATCATTCTCTTGGTTTCTCAAAGTTCTGTCTCTGCTGTCTGAAAATCCTATTTGCTAATTTCTTCGTGCGGTACTACCGCTCCTCGAAAGGTACTACCGCTCGGCTTAGCGGTACTACCGCTCAGAGATACTACCACTCGTCTCAGCGGTACTACCGCTTGCAGTCAGACCAGCTCTGAAATTATTTTTTCTTGACTGTTTCTTTCTGGATCTGGTTTAGCCTTGTTGCTATGACTTCCAGTAGTGCCTATCTTCTTTCTTCATAGCTTCCATAGCTATTGGAGAAGGAGCATAAGTGTGGATTCTTGATGGGCGAATTTAATTTTTGAGAGCGACATTCACCCCCCCCTCTGTCGCCATTTTGGTCCAACAGATATCTTGGTAGCTTTAGACGGTACTTTTGCTTAGACTTCATGAGAACTGTGGATAGGTCACAAGCTTTTTCTAAGTATTGGGTGGCACTAGACTTGCTGTTCTAGATGCTTTGATGAGGGCTAGATTGAGCGTGTGTGGGTGTGTGTTCTCATGTGTTCTTCGACATTAGTACTTATGTTGCTACTATTGTTGTCATTTGTCACAGTATTGGTTTCATGCTGTATATCATTTACCCCAGTACTAGGACACCAGTCATTCCTGTGTTTAACCTGCAGGCTGTGAATAAGGGGGAGACTGGTACAACCTTTACGACCGCTCCTTGGTCTTTACGACTACGTCATAGAAACTACGAGCGCAGTTTGGACTCTCGGCCGAACTCGACACGACTACATCACAGTCTCGACTACGACCACGACCTGGACATGACTTTGACCACTCCACCGAGGTCTGGACACATGAACGACCACGGCCAGGACTCACCTACGACCACGTCCGGGACTCGTATTCGACCTCGGCCAAGGCAACACTCATACTCGATCAGGTCTGCGATCACGACTCCCCACCGAGCGACTGTGAGAGAGGTTTGCTCCCTTGTGATCTTTAGTATTTTGCTTCCCATCACACGGCTTTGCATTGGTTATTTATTCTAGTGGTAGGAAGGGTCCGATTGGTTAGATAGGAGCCAACTCTAGGTGATATCATCTCATTCACACCTCTCTTCCAAATGGTTCTCTAGAATTATTTACTACCTAGTTTGGGTTGTGATCTCTATAGGATTCTCTTCTACCTAGTTTGAACTTTCTTCTTGGCCACTAGAGTCTTGTGCATTGACATAATGTACTTTTGCTCCGTGGTATGAGGTTACAGGTTAGATACCATGTGGATAGGGTGTGTTTGGGAATCACCTCCTTGAGTTAGAACCTTCTCTTTCTGGATTTTGTGCCAAATTTCCTGATTCTTCTCAATTTGCCTTCTCTAGGGGAGTTGGGGCTTCTCTGTCTGTTCGGGTTATTTTTCAGGGGGAGTTCATCTCTTGTGCATTCCTGTGTATCTTGTTGCATTGCATAAAGGTGCATTTGGGTTAGTCCTTCTAGCATAGATTAGAGTGGTTCTTACGTCTAGTTGCTTAGACTTCTTCCTCTCATCTTGTGATTCTAGGATACTGCTTATTAGCTGTCTCTCTTCTCACTAGGTTGAGTCACTCACTTCTTATAGGTTCTAGCAAGGGTTGGACCACCATTAGGTAGACAGGAAACATGTTTACTCCTTAGTGTGTTAGAAGACCAGCAGATAGTCCTAGTGTCATATGGGGTAGATGAGAGTCAGTCTGAGCCATAGATCTTCCATATTTTGTCTATGCTCTAAAGACTGCCTTTTCTGATTTTCTTCCCAGCTTCTCGTTTTTATTGCTTTGGTTCAGGGGGAGTTCATTTGGGAGTTCCTAGATCTTAATACCGACATAACTCAACTTGAACTAAAGTTGCATCTCATATTGAGGGGGATCTGGATTTTCTTGCATTTCAGCATTCTGCACTGTAATATAACTACATGGAGCCTTGATTATTATCCTTTTATGACATGTTTACAATGCATTACATCCTACCATGATCTGTGCTAAATTGCTAGATTTATCATGACTTTTTATGTGTAGTCAAGTCTTTGCCATGATAAGTTGATTAAAAAATGCTCAACTTGAATTAAATCATGTCATGTTAGCTCTTGAGACTAGTCTATGTTAGCTCTTGAGACTAGTCTGTCTTTAGTTATCCTTTTATGATTCATGTCATGTTAAATAGGCTGAGTTGAGTCTTGAATCTTTATTGAGCTTTAGATTGAGGTATGCTAGTTCTTTATGAAGCATGAGTTTTTATTAACTTCTTGTTCTTGGACTAAATTCAGTAAAAGCAAAAAGATCTCTTTTGTGCAAAAGAACTGATCTCACCAATTCTTTCTCATGAGACTTCTTGCCATTGCACTAGGCAAGAACTCAAGGGGAGTTTTGGATGTCCAAGATCATCTTCTTAAGCTTCTAGCTTGGAGTAGTCGCATAAGGCTTAAGATCTAGCACATGACTAAACAAAAATCTGGTTGGAAACAACCATGAGATTTTATAAAGGAAAGACATGTCAATTGTGCTAAATTTGCATCATTTCAAAAAGACTAAAGTACTTGAACAATAATTCATTCTTGAATTGTAGCACTCTAAATTGACTCAATTCTAGCTTCTTGGTTCCACTTAGATTATTGACATGGCTTGCCTCATCCTTGGATACCTCTAACTAGACTATACTCTTGGATAACTTGACATGCTAAGAAATTCATCTAAATTTCATATTATGACTTATTTGGCTTAGCTTTATTATACATGTCTTGTCATGATCTTGATAGCATTCATATGTGTTATGGCTTGGTGTAATACTCAAAAGGTCAATTTGGATAATCTTCATGGCTCTAATTGCTTAGATTGAATAAAATTCTGCCATTACATCCAATACCATGTTTTATTCTCTCTTTTGCATCTTGACGATTCTATTGCCAAAAGGGGGAGAATAATGGAGAAAAAGCCATTTCAAGGAAAAACGGGGGCTTTTGAGGGAGCTTTTGAGGAAAACTTGCTCTTTCTGTTTTTGCTCCTTTCTGTCAACATAGTCTTGAGTTTTCTTGCTCTTCTTTCAGACCATGCATGACATTCAAAACAAACTCAACTTTATGCTTTTTCTGTGTTTGTCAATATACTCATCAAGGGGGGATTGAGAGACCATGTGTAGGTGTCCCCATGCTTGTGATGAGTAATTGACTCGTGTTCTGAAAGTTTGAGTTTGGTTTGGTTGGTTCGTGCCAAGTCGGTGCATGGCGCAGTCTGGTTCGGTTGGACTTGGTCGAACGCGGTCGGACGTATTTAGGACGCTTCTTCTTTTACTCGATCGGTTTTTCGGGCTATTTCATGCTTGAGTATGTTTCTTTTGATACTAATGTTGATTATGCTGTGTTCGAGCGGTGCTATGTGACGGTTTGCTTGTCAGTGTGGTTGCAGGACTTCGGAGCTAGGTCATGGTGAGGCGTGGGAGGACCGAGACTAGGCACAGGAGGTGTTGAGGTCCAGACGGTCGGAGACGCCGAAGATGATCGAGGCTAGTGAGGTGGTTGCGAGCCGGGAGACGAGGAATCGGAGCTGGAGCTGTCGTAGGTGGGCACGACGGGCAACGACGAGGAGGACTAGGACTAGGCTTAGGGAGGAGCTGAGGTCCAGACGGTCAGGATGCTAGGTGCGGTCCTGTGCAGCGAAGCGGACCGGGACTAGACTCAGGGAGGAGTCGAGGTCTAGTCGGTCGGAGGCAAGGTGCGGTTGTGCGAGGACAGGAAGCTTTCAGGAAGGTGCTTGAGGGGTAATTCGGTAAAATTGACTCAGGCCTGAGGAAGCGGGTTCGATTGAAGATAACAGGTTGGAGACCTGTTAGTGGAAGAGAGAGTTTAGGGTTTGGAGGAGGCATGTTTGGTTTCCCTCCAATCCTGGTTGTTTCGACTCTTGCCTCATTTGTGTGGAGTCAAGTAGTGGTTGTGGGCTGCCACTTCTTGACTTTCTTCCTTGAGGATGTGAGTGCTGGGTGATAAGTATTGCAGGCAATGGTGGTGTGTGGTGTGACTACTTCCTGCTTGTATGAGCTGTAGTTGGGTTGTACTCTGAGAGCACTAGAGAGTGGTTCCTGTGTGAACTGAGGAAGTGTATTTTGCCTGCGTGTGTGTGTGTTCTTACCAGTTGGGAACATGTAGTGAGATGGTAGTCACTTCCTGTTTTTCAATTGCGTATGGGTCTGTAGTGAGATGGCTGCAAGATGAACCCTGTGTAATCATTCATGTCTTCTCATCAAGCTTTGAGTAACTCTTTTGTGATATGATGCATGTTTTCCTTTGTTCTGTCTCAGGTTTTTCATCTCCTGGTTGATGCTTGAGTTATGTTCTTCTAGTTCTTTGGCTTGGTTGAGATACTGCTTTGAACTGGGATCATACTCAAGGCCATTTGGCTACTTCATTCCCGAGAGCGGAAGATTGAATCAAATATCCTATTCATTTCTCTGTGATGCGCCACATTTCCTCTGTTTGGCAAAATCTAGGGTTTACTGTTTCTGGAGGCAGAGCACTCTTGGTTTCTTGATTCCTGGATGAAGTTGTTAAAGAATCTTTTGCTCTGTACTGGGATTGTACTCAAAGCCTCTTGCCTAGCTCACTCCCGAGAGCAAAAGTCTAAATTGTAGTCCTTCCTCAAGAAATTTGTTTGCTGCAGTTCACTCGGTTTCTAGGGTTTCACTATTTCCATGAGCATAGGAATCTGGTTTCTTGTCTGTCTCAGCAAAACGATTGTTTAGGTTTCTGTTTTCTCTTTGTGAGATCATGTCTTGTGATGATCAAAAAGTCTCACAATCAAAAGAGTTGAGAATCACAAAGCTATTCTAGCTTTTGATCTCTTTTTTCAGCATGTCAGTTTTCGGGTCTTTGCTCAAACTAATCTTCTTTCAGCCGAAGTGATCTTTTGTTCCTATCTTTTTGTTTCTGAACTCAATCTGCTTTTCGGAATGAAGTCGTGATCTTTTTATCTGAGAATAGCAACAATCTGGAATCCATTTTCGGCTCTTAGTATCTTTTCGGTTTTTACTGTGCCAGTTTCATTCTTTTGTCGGCTGTGCTATAAAATTAATTCTGAATTTCTGCCAAGTATGTTCTGTCTAGCTGCTCTGATGTTATTCTGTTTTCGGTCTCTCCTCAATCTATGTTAAGCAGTTTTTGGTTAGTTTTCAGGCTTTGGCATAAAGTTCAGTTCTGTTTTCTCCTGGTTGTTCAGGAAAATAGCTGCTCTCTGTTTTAAAAAAAACTATTGTTGTTCACGGTTGTTTTTGAGCAAAAATCTGTATGCTGCTCTACTGCCGGCCAGCTGCTGCCTTGCTCTATGTTCTATTGCTTTTGCTGATTTTTGCCCCGGTCTAACCAGCCCTGCCACAGCAGTCAAACCGATTGAGATGCTGCAGTCAGACCGATGAAAATGCTGCAACTTTCCCTGTTTTCTGTTTGCACTCTTTAAATCGGTAACCAGCCTTGTCTTTCTCTGCTGATTCGTCTTGGCTCTTCACTGCGGTTTTCTTGTGCCGACTGGCCCTTTTGGTTCTCTGCATCTTGATTGGTTCCCGGTCAGACCGGGCATGTTACTACGGTCTGACCGGAAGGACGCTGGCGGTCAGACCACATGACTCAAAGTTTAGACCGGGTGAGAGTCGGCAGTCAAACCGATGCAAGCACATTCTTCAGACTAATTTTCTGCTTCATTGATCAGAGCACTAGTCTATTCTCTGCTGTTTACTTGCGGCTGGTGCAACTTGTTTTTCGTCAGCAGCTCTTGCAGTTTTTAGTCTATTTCCTTGCTTAGTCAGTGAAATCCATTTCCAGTCTGTTCTTAGAGAAGTTTTTGTCGATCTAGTTTTGTATCTTCTGTGAGTTTCTTCGGTCAATCGACAAAATCTATTTTCTTGCTTCACAGCTTTTATACCTATCGGAGAGGAAAATCATGTGGATACTTCAGGGCGTTTTTCGAAGGCACCATTCACCCCCCCTCTGTTGCCATTTCCGATCCTACACTTTTAGATCATCTTTTTATATTTAAATTTGAATTCAATTATATTTACATTACATGCACTTTTGATTTTTCAAAATCAAATTTCCAAAGAAACTCCAATAAAGAGCCAAGGAAACAAAATGCACTCAAAAAGTTTAAAATTTTTCTCATTTTGCATACTCTAGAATTTGGGATGTTACAAAAATCACTAGATTTGGATTTGAAATGATGAAATTATGGCTTTTTAAACTGTGAATCTATGGAAAATTTGAGAAAAAGAAAAAAGTCAGATAGATGGGGTCAATTCTATTTCTTTTTTATTTTCAATTATTTTTATTAAGAAAAACACTGGGGCTAACAGTGGGGTCTAGTGGGATTCAATTCATTTTTAGTTTTGAAGTTTTTAAAATAAAAATAACCATATTGATTTTTCTTGAATTAATTAAAGTTTAATTATAATATTGAAAATAAAAAGATTTAATATGAATAAAATAAACTCAATTAATTCAAAACCTATTTTATTTTGGTTCCTTATGTTGCAAGGAATGTTTCTTGGTTTTCTTGGAGTTTTCAGAGTTTATTTGCTATTTTATAAAGCTTAATCTGAATTATCCCAATATCTAAAATTCTAAAATCCATAGAAAGTCTAAAAATCTATTTTGGTCGAATTCTCCTTCCACTGGCCCATTCTCCCTTTTTAGCCGAGCCCAGTCTTTCTACTTCTCGCCCAAGCCACCTCAGCCTGGCCCAATTTGCCTTGGCCTGCTTTCCCTTTGTGCACGACCCAACTCATCCCAGGCCATCCTGCCATCTCTTTCGGCCTGTCTCCCAGTCATCCAATCAACCTGTAGTCATTCCACGTGCACCACAGGCCACTTTGTCAGCCATGCCGTCTTCCACCTGGTGTTCTTCTTCCTCACATGCTTGACTAAGACTCCTTCACGAGCCAACCACCATTGCCATGCGAGACTCCACCTCCTCTGTGTATAAAAGACTTAGCCAAGCCCTAGAATTTGATCCTCGAGCTATCCACTTCTGAAGCCCTATGGCGTTGCCTCCAATCTCGTCGCCATCTAGCTAGATTTGAGCTTCAACCGCCACCTTGGATGTCATCTTCGTCAAAGTATTGAGCCATCATCGGTAAGCTCCCAGCCTTACTGTGGTCCCCTTCAGCTTCATAGCCTCAAGGCCTACCTTGCCCCACCATGCTCTCACTGGAAAGCCATCAGATGTCGGAGTTTGCAGTGCACTCAAAGCCATCACCACTTCTCTCCTTGCCACCGGCTGTGTCTGCTCACCGGTGGCCATGCCGTCCTCAGTGCTATGTTCACCAGATCATCCTCTCCATGTTGCACCTCTCCCTGGGTGTGGGCCCAAACCTTGTGAAGCCATCCAATGCGGCCCTCATGTGTGGTTAGCATGAGAAACACATCCCAGTACTCCTTTTTCATGAACAATACGAAGGCATAGAAGTGCCCATCGCTACCCTTGGGGCAATCATCTACCTTCACCAAGTCAAGCAAGTCATGTACCTCCTATTGAGCTTGATCAGGCTGCACATGAGAAGGGGTCATGACCGATGAATGACTTGCCTATGACTGCTCGTATAGGCCAATGAGGCGCTTAATTGCCTTATCCACCCAATTGCTCTATGATTTTCTTCCTGTTCGATGTGTCAAGCAAAGATGTGACATGCTAGAGGAGGCAATGTCCTAATCGGCAGTGTCATCGTCAGAGCTCATGGTAGCGTTGAGCCGGCTAGCTCCAGGAATGAATGCATGTTTGTTCTTGCATGTATAGCCATCACAGATGAAGTCGATGAGCTCCTTGTTAGGCAGTAGAGAATTCTTGAAGTTCGGGCAACCACACATTGCCTACAAGGAAAGCACAAACATACATTTAGTTCAAATAATATGCATAAACACAAGCTCAAAATAAATAATTTGAATGTTTGCATACTATGTTCTACTACTCCCACCAGTCATCACTTGTAGCTATGGAACCTATTTTAGAATTAATTCCTAACTTGGAGGCCTTAAGTTTTAAAGTTCTCCATTGCGTATGGTCGCATTTCAGTGCATCCCAATAATTCTTGAACTATTTTTTGGTGTACTCTCTACCAGTGCATTCCTTGAACTTCCTAATGAGATTGTGTAACATCCTGATTTTCAGAGCCTTTTTGAAGCTTTTAAAATAAAATTCACCATTTGGATTTTTTTTGGATTTAATTAAAGCTTAAATGGAATTTTTATGAATTAAAAGGATTTAATATGATTAATCTGAACGTGAACATTTGCCAAAGTTATTTTATTTGAGTTCCTTGTGTCCCAAGGAATTTATTGGTATTTTTCTGGATTTTTCTGGATTTATTTGCTATTTTCTAGAGCTCAAATTAATTTATTTGAATTTCTGAAAAGAAAAATCTCCAAAAATCCCAACCGCCGATGGCGAAACCCACCACCGGCCCAGCCCATTCGCGCCCGCGCCGCTTGTCCTCGCCGATGGGCGACACGTGTCACCATCTCGCCACTGCGCTCGTGCGTGCGCCATCCTCGCCGCTTCGCCGTCCTCGCGCCGGCGGTGGGACCCACTGTCGTGGTCGCCGTTCCGACAGGACTCTCTTCCCGTCTCCGTCGGGACGCCGCCGCTTCCGTTTTCCTTCGCCGTCTCGAAGTCAAACACCTCGACGGCCGGGTATAAAGCCGCCGCGCCTCGTCTTCCGCCCCGAAGCCGCCGCGTTCGCCGCGACGCTGAGCGCCGCCGTCGTCCGCGTTGGCGTCTTGCCGTCGTTCGCCGCCGCCGTGGTCATCGCCGTCGCCGCCGCCGCGGCGCCGTATTCGCCACCGCCGGTGAGCCCGCCGCCGTCGTTCTCGCCCCCGCCACCTCGGTCACGCGCGGCGATCGCCGCCGTCACCTCGTCGCCGGCGGCCGCCACGCGCATTCGCCGCCGCGCCGCGCCGCCGGCGCGCGCCGCGCCGCGCCGCCGCGCGCGCCGCCGCGCGCCGTGCACGCCGCGACGCCAAGATCGACGCCGCGCCCGCGCCCTTCGCCTTCCGTGCGCCGGTCCATGTGAGCCGTGCCGCGCCTTGTGGGTCCCGCCGTCGGCCGAGCCGTGAGACCCGTGAGCGATCTGGGCGGCGGCCCGGATGCGCCCACGCGCCGCACCACGGCCGTCCGTCGCCCGCCGCTGTGCTCCCGAAGCCGCCACGCAAGCCGCCACGCCACCCTAACGCTATGCGTGTCGCCACGCCACCGCCACCTCGACCCTAGTCGCCCGCGTCAAGCGCCGCCCGACTTGTTTCGTGCGCGGGTTCACCGTGAGACTCAGCCTCCCGTGCGCCGGTCCACAAAGACGGTGCACTTTTCCAATTTTCCGATTTTGAGAAAATCCAATATTTTTTCCAAGAGCCCGTTCTCCTCATCCTAGCTCCGATTGACCCGTTCTTTTTCTAAATTCATCTAAAATTGAGCTCTACCTTTTGGTTCAGGTTTGAAAGTTTTTGGAGTTCATTTGAATTTTATTTGAATTTATTTTCTCTTTTCGTCTCGTTTTTCTCTCGTTAGATCGCGTGTTCGAGGGAGCGGAAGTTGGATTTGAAGACCAAGAGCCCTCATCTGAGCAAGGCCAAGGCAAGTCGTATTCTTTGATCATGTTGAACCCAGATTTCAATCTATTATGTATTATTTTGTTTCAAATTATCATGCATTGCTATTTATTAATAAAACCTTGTATTGGTAGTTATACTCCTAATTGATTAAATCCTCCATGATAATTTGACTACCATGAATCCATTGACACCTTAGGATTGGGAATTATTTAGTGATAAAATAATAATTGTCACATGGGGTTACGTTCGATCGCTTAGCCCGCTTCCTATTAGTTATTTGGGATCTGTCATCACATGTGGTTAATTAATCGACTTAATGATTTACTTGAACGTGGTGGTTAGCCACGTTATAAAATTGGTATGTCATGACATGGGTAGTGTCATGGGCATTGGTTATACAAACTTGGCTTTCACTTGGGCGAATGATCGTGCGATAAAAGGGGGTTTGGATGCACATTGGGATGTGGATGCTTCTGGGTAATTGTTAGGACTTAACTTTGTGCGCCATTGATCCGAGCTTAATCGTGCAAACCACATGTCTAGTATGGGATAGACTGGCATAATAATTTGTGAAGTCTCCACTTTGGTTTTACTACGATGTTGTGTGGCGCAAGAGGGGCAATTATCGACTAGGGGTTACCCTACTCGACGCGAATCCTTAGCGAGTGGGATCGGTGGAGATGGACCATTGTAAAAGCCTTGTTGTGATTTCCTTAAGTGAGGCTAATCACATCGTGTGGGTACAGATTGTGCAACCTCTGCAGAGTGTAAAACTATTCGAATAGCCGTGTCCTCGGTCATGGACAATGCTCGGTGATTTCACACGAGGGTAGAGTTTTCATAAAAACACGGTTGGGTTAAGTTGGAGAGTGAATGGTTAGTTCACTGGTGGTTCATTTCATGGATCTTGGTTCATGGTGGATTCCTTGGGTGAATGGCTAGTTCACTTGTGGTTGGTCTCAATTCCTTTGATTTATTTACTTAGTGTCTGTTGTTAAATTTGCTTTTCAATCTATTTATCATATTTACTCTAAATTGCTGTTTTATGCAAAACTAACCTTTCACCATCCATTGTTAAGCTTTGCATATTATATTGCATTCATTTGTTACAAGCGACTTGTTGAGTACCAATGTACTCACGGCTTTATGCCCATGTTGCTCGATTGAGGAGGAGGGACCAGATCGGCAGGAGTTGCTAGAAGGAGGCTACTACGAGGACTTCACGGATTAGGACTTCGCTCCCGGTCGATTGCTGTGGGCATGTCGAGTGGCTACTACGCTAATTTTGGATTTCATTGCTAGTTTCTTTAAAGCCCTTCGGGCTAATAAGCGTAAGCTTGGCCATAAGGTCGTACTCTGTTGGTTATTAATATAATTTGGATTTCCTTTAGAATATCGTGATGTGGATGATATTTATCTTTGTTTACGCTGTGTGCACTAGCGTGATCCTGGACTAGTGCAGAGTACACAGTAGAGTCCGAATTTGTATATTCGGGTCTCGACAGATTGTTGTACCCTCTCTTGTTGACATAGCCCATTAGTTAGTTGTTCTCTATGACCTCCTCATGGCAAATTTCTAGCATGGTAGGGATCATGTATTGCATAACAAAATAACAACACCGATTGGACACGAGGTAGTGGCAAAAATTGAGCAATGGAAAACTAAGACCCTATTGTTTTTGGCTTTTTTGTGGATTTTTGTTTCAGCTTCTTCGGAAGCTAAAACAAATAGGGCAGCTTATCCAATGGTGTCTTGAAGGCGCTTCTCCAAATGGCTTCCCAAGCCCAAAATTATGTGCACTGTCCATGTCGGTGTCTCCACTGTCTGCCACCATCTCAAAAAGCATAGTCAAAAGCCATTAGCCGCTGTCTAAAAGAATAGAGCCTAATTGCATCATGAACTTGTACATCCAATACCAAAATTAACCACAGACGGGATGCAGAGGATGTACTGCAGTGGCACATCTTAGGCTTGGCCATGGAGGGGAAGGTGTTGCGTGGAACGGTCTTGACAACAACAGAGGAGACGAATTGCATGACGGCCTCAGGGAGAGCGGGGCAAACAACCTCAGTGATGTCGGAGAGGAGGCATGCAGCAGGGCCTTAAAGACGGCGAGGGAAGTAGCACACACCTGGGCCTCACGTACGGCGGGAGAGGCGGTGTCCGATGATGGCAGCATGTTCTACACACTGTCTGACATGGGACGGAGGAGACGTTTGAGGACGAGACAAATCTAGAGGTTGTGGTTGAGGCAGATCCAGAGGCGAAGGAGGAGGCACACCCGATCACAGATCTGGACACGGACGGAGAAGCCAACTCGAAGGCAACAATGGACAATGCAAAACCTAGCCCGAGTTGGAGGGGGTGGCAGACGCAGCGCCAGACCCCACGCTGCAGTAAGATGCCTCTAATGGTGTTTGAGCAGAGCTGGATAAGGGTTGATCCAGTGGGTATAGGGCCCGGAGCAAGGGCTGGCGACCAGATCTAGCAGGGCGACTCCTCTCAACGGAGCGGTGGAGCGACAGGGGAAACCCTAGAGCTAGGTGCTAGAAAGAATGATGAGAGATCGGGGACAGAAAGGGAAAAAAACCGCCCGAAGAAGCTGCTTCCAAAAGCCCAGTGGTAAGCAGTTCTGTTCATTCTGGCTTCTAGCTTCTTGGCCAAGAAGGTAGAAGCCAAAGCTGCCCCATAAGCCACATCGTACAACCCTTGAATGCCATTGAATCCTTGCTTGAGATTATCTATCCAACGAATACAATATTACCACGTTGGGTGCGTCTATTTATCAAGAGACTTGAATTTAGCAAAATTCAATCACTTTTCTCAACCCTTGAATGGAAATCTAACTGCTCTCATAACCCCTTACAAATACAAAAACAAATAGAACAAAGGTTGCATTAAACCTGTGCTAAAATTGTACATCACTTGGTACTGCAATTTTAGGTGTAGTATTGTGCAATTTTAGGAGATTGAGAAATAAGAAAAATTCAGGCACCTGAAAACTAGCAAATCCGTTTCCACAATATAAAATTTCACTGGTAGTTTTTAATGTTTCCAATTTACCTTCAACTATATAAATGCTTATCATTTCGTCTTGCGAGAAACAGCTGGGCATCTTAATTAATTTGTCACTCATTTTCTATTTACTATAACCTTTTTTTTGCAAGGCAATACCGTAACTTATTGGATTTCGTTGTATGTAACATGCAATTATGTTGAAAACCGGAACCGCGCCGTGTCAATCTTATCCATGTGCTACCTATACACGATTAGTTACAAGATCCAATGAAATCAACCATGCCATACGTACAGGAATTTGGCCGTAGTGATTTATCGGAAAAAGAAAGGAACGAACTGCTATGTTTGATACACTAGTAATCTTGCACGTGCAATGCACGTTTTTTTCCCAATATATATAATCCTATTTAAATTTAGAAACTATATCTATTGTAATATGGTCTCACCCAAATTTAGAATTCCCTCCTTAGAAAACCAAAATTATCACCAACCCCATCCTCTAAAGTAGGAATAAAAAAATTTATAATAATACAGTGATTTCCTACGTATAAAGGTAAATTGATCAAAACAACTATACTAATCCAATATCGATCCTATCAACTTACAATTCATGTGTTTTTCATGGTCTAGAAATGTTACTCACAAAATACGCAACTAAAGAAGTGTGCCAATATGTAAATTGTAGCAAATAAAACTCATCTCCAGCATGTCATGATCCAGACGATGGGTTATATTGCAAGTAAAAGGGCATGCACAATGCACGTTGGGTCATATTGCAAGTAAAAGGGCATGCACATGCACGTCGAATAAGAATATTGCAAGTAAAAGGGCATGCACATGCACATCCTCCGTTTCACAATATATTCGCTTTGCGAATATCTATTTCAGCTAGAGCTTTCCGAGAAGTTGTATTGCATATGCTTATTTCCAGCATTATGACTTACAGTAACTTTTTAATGGAATATTTAAGATTCCATCAGACCAACACCTTACAGTAATATTTTCCAATGATCTTTTGTCAAACATTTCTTGACATGGTTCTCCACCATTCAAAACTTTATCGAAACAATTTAAAACAATAAAATCTAAACAAGGGTGGCATTACCAAGCCACGTCCATGATTGGAGATATAACTATTCAAATAGATTTGACACTTAGAAGAGGTTGTATAGCTTTACCCATAAGAGATAATTAACTTATATTATTGGCCAAAACACGCTTTTGGAGGCATGCAACGAAGTGATTATCATGAGGCCTTTACAATGCACTACTCCAACTCAATTTCGCTGGCTGAGATTTCACCACCGAAGGGCTAACCATCTAGTCAAAAGCCCCCTCTTGCACCGTGTAGGAATACACTATCTCATCGGCACCCACATTCAACCGAATGGTGAAACCAAGTTGAGACAACATAAATTAGTTGAACAAGTCTATCACATACTAAACTTATAGTGGTACAAAAAGTTGTTTGGGTCAACAGCACCAGAGTTCAGTCCCTAATGACCCAGGCAAGACTTCCATAAAATGATATCTCGTGCTAACCACACCGGTCTATATAAACCATTTGCCTAAGTCTAAACCATCTTATTTTTCATATTTTTAACCAAATATATCATAAGTAAGCCCTCTACCCAAAAGGAGTTAAATTTTTTCCTAAAGTGCCCACAAATTGAGTTTTACCAAATCCAACACTTGTGCCGATATCGAGCTAAGCATATGACTCAAAACCATCCTAAAGTTCCACATGTATCTCTAACCACAATGGATATTATTCCAAGGGTGACAATAGTATGGGTATCAAATTTTCAATTGATGATAACTAACTAATCATAAACATAGCCATTTAAATAAATTAAAGCATGCATAATAGTTGGAGCAAACTAAATACGTAGCAATTGAAATATGGGATAAACATGATCAAAGGAGGGTGCTTGACTTGTTGAATTCTTGATCTTATTCTGGGTTGAAATTGCTCATTTTAGGCTCGTAAATTTCTATACGAGAAATCCAAGAAATGCAGATAAATTCCAAATAAAATTCAACGTACTCCAAAATTCAAGATTTTTGTGCAGATGGAAAGTTCCTTATTTTAGAAAACAAATTAGAGACAAAATTGCTTCAATCAGAGTTTGTACAGGGGAGAACAAATCTTTTTGAAAAGCTTTACCGTTAGGGAAAGTTTTGAAAAAGAAGAGAGAAAACACTATGCATGAAAAACTTTTTATTTTCTATTTTCTTTCTAAACAAAAATTGAGATTTATTGCATCATACTGATCGTGATGGAGAAGACAGCGACAGGTGATGGAGAAGACGGCGATGACAGATGATGATCAGGATTTGGGCCTACACTACACGAAACCTGAAACTGGTTGAGGGGTTTGGCTTCGGAGAGGAAAAAATGCAAGGTGACAATAGTCGGGAAGGCAAGGGCTCACCAGAATTGATGGCAACCATGACGAAGCACAGCAAAGGGCATGCACCAGAGTCAAGAACATCGACCACAATTTGAGAATAAAAAGAGAAGAAAGTTTGCTGGGAATGGCGAATAGAGACAAGGAGAGACGACGAAGAAAATGATGGCCTCTGTGGGGTTTTATAGGGGAAGAGGAGGGTGCTAAGCTTGGCGAGAACTTGTGGCGACGTAGGAGAAATCACAAGAACGGCAGTCCACATTGCCTCCAGCACGCCTACGACCACTGTATGTACAAGAGGACAAGGTGGGGATTTGGGCAAGATGCTTGAGGAGGTCCACGCGGCCCTCTTTTGCATGCAACACGTGGACTATAGCAGCTGTAGTGCCCAAGGGCTCAGCTCCAATGGCTGCCAACCAAGGTGGACAACCACTCCTGGCAGGTGGGTCCAGCTTGTTAGCAACGGCAATGGTCGGGGAAGAGAGAAAACGCATTGGCGAGACTACGTCTTTGCATGGGTAAAACGGAAAGGGAAAGAAACTTGGGTGTGGGAGGTGGTGGACGGCCAGCTCTAGGCTGAAAGAAATGATGTGCCAGGCCTGGACACTGGTCCGGCCCACGGACACATTTTGAATTTCTAAAACATTTTTAAATTAAATAATTCCATATATCAAGTTTTAGCTAAGAAAATAGCAAACAAGCTTCAAAATTTTGAAAATTTTTGGGAATGCACTTTGGATTATGGTGAACTTAAATATAATATTTTCAGGATTTTTCACTGCTCAGATTAATCTAGAAAAATTATTTTTGGCTGAACAAAATGGATGAAGCATTTTAGAAAATCCCAAAACTTTGAAAATTCACCCAAATGCAGAAATAAGTTTAAAACTTAATTTAAATTAGTTTAAGATATTTTGAATGCTACAGATTTTCGCTGGTCACTAAAGCGGTCGTTGCACTAGAAGGAACTGAATCAGGCAATAACATGACCCGGGCCGGTCCCAAATGAGCACCAAATTTAGCCAGATGATCGGCTACTGCATTACGGGAACAACAACAGTGAAGAACTCTGAACTCTAAACAGTGACACACCAACAAAAACTTAGCTTCCCGAAAATCAGGACTCCATACGATGACTTACAGCAGTAAGCATTCAGTAACCACACGCGTCCGGCTGATCTCGAGTTTGATTAGATAATTTTTTTTCAGGTCGGTATGGCCAGGTCTGGCACAGAGCAGCGAAAGGCCCAAATACGCCATACTGGTTCAATCTCGGCCTTCAAGATGTTGGGCTGGACCGATCCAGTCGGGCAAGACACGTTGCAAAGGTTGGGTCGGCCTGGAAAACCTAGTAACTCTAGGCCATCTCGGGTCAAGCTTCGACTTAGTAGCTCCACGTAGGTGTAACTCTGACATGAATGAGGAATAAACCTCCCGCGCTGAACCCTAGCCTGTTGATGTCTAAAAAATAACTTTATATAATATCCTCTATGTTTTTTCTACATCAAATTATTCTAATTTTTGTTCTTCTTCGATGGTTTCTCTTTTGAAATTTCTTTTCCTATGATAGTTTTTAAGAACCAACTCACCTAGATAACAATAACGACATCTACGCTGGGGATTGATATAGAGCTGGAGTATGGTAAAAATATATCTCCCTAGTTTTTTCCCAATATAAAACATCAATACAAAGGCGCGGGTCCTAAACATTCATGCAGATCATTGACATATCTTCTTCCCACTACGATGCTCGTCGACAATCATATCATTACGTGCCTAGAAGATACATAGTTTCCGATGAAAAGATAACGAAGTTCAACATGTTCTCAAGGATTTGATAGTAACATATTGCTCACCAACGATCTTAAATGTTAAAGTTAGGTCCTGTGCACTTTAATACACTACTACAAAAAGTATCATCTTAAACGCATCATCACAGACGGTTCAACACAAACCATTAATGATAAAATTACTATAAATGATTTTACAAGATAAACTGTCTAAATTCACCGCAATGGAAAAAATCATCTGTGATGACCTACTTATCACAGACGGTTTTTATTTTGAACTGTCTGTGATAATATCACAGACGGTTGAAAACAAAATTGTTTGTGATGTCTGTACTTATCACAAATGGTTTTAATCTGAACCATCTGTGATAATACCACATCACCGATACGTGGCATCTCTCCTAGGATTCGATCTCACCCGTCTATTCTCTCCGTATCGAACGGCAGGCACTGGTCTCCTCCCTCCTCTCGCCCATTATTACTTCCCATCTCCTTTCCCTCAATTTCACTCCAAGCATCAACACTAATGAGGACATTTCCTACTGCTCTTAGTTCATCCACTCCTTATTCCTACTTCCTCTCCCAACCGAGGTGCCCCGTCCCCTCGACGACGCCAACTACCGCCTTGAACTCCTCCACCTCCGGTTGTGATGCCACAATTCACGGTACAAGATACTCTTGTCCTAAGTGTTGTAAGAGTGTCTTGTACAGTGTCACCATCATGACACAACGGTGATGCTTCCGTCGCCTCTCCTTCATCGTCGGTGATATATCCCTCATCCAAAATTTTTTGATGGCTAGAGTTTTGGCCATGTAAATCTTAATGCTCGTGCGCGTGAAAATTAATTATCGATACCTTAGTTCTTGTTATGATTGATGGATGGCTAGAGTTTCGACCTTTATGAAAATTCATGTTTTATTGAAGGATGAAGATACGGTGACAAAGTTTATTTCACGTTGATCTTGTTATCATAAATAGGCTTGCTTTGGTTTATCTGCATTCTCTAATTACGCTATTTTGTAATGCAATTAGAGAATATTGATGAACTAAGAGATGTCTATTTATGAGGACACTAGAACATAATCACAGACGATTCTTAATTAGAACCGTTCGTGATAATAGACTATCACAGACGGTTCTTAACTAAAACCGTATGTGTTGTATCTTATCACAGACAATTCGAGAGCCATCTGTGATAGCCACCTGTTATCACAGATACATAAATTCAGATGGATTAGAAACCGTATGTAATAACGGTTTTGAACTATCTGTGATGATCTTTTCTGTGGTAGTGATATTATATTATTGAGGATCTTTATAAAAAAATGAACAACAAATTAACTCATACTAGTCGCTCAAACAAAAAACAAGGTTACTACAAAAAAAACAAGGTTACTTTGTTGTCAGCGTGTCATTATAGTACGTGTCTAGAATAGATCAAGCATCAAAAGATACAAAGGGGTAATAATTTTTTATTAACAAAAACTCTAATTGTGCTCTACAAATGTCTACCTGCTTGTAGAACATGATTTAAAAACAAAGAAATGCATACGAGTTAATCCACGGCTGATGAAAGCATGATGATGTAATAGGGAGAATATATTACGTGGGGGGAAGCGCCTATATGTACGTTTAGTTGGTACGTCTACAAATTAGGTGGACAGTAAGCGCAGTAATGATTACACCTTCATGCGTAGGGTTCTCTGTTGCACATGTGGAATATTCGATGCTCCCACTGTCCCACACATGCTCGTCTAGTTTCACCGGCGGGTTCATCACGGCATCTCTAGCTGTTACTGCCTTTTACCTAGAGATACAAATAGAGCGAATAATTTTTATTTAATTGATCGATTAAAGATTTATGGAACGAATACAAAAAAGATAAATAAGTATCCAGTACTATTAATGTCCGACTCTAATTTTGAGAAAAATATGGAATAGAACACGGCATGAGTGATATCCATCCGTATATATCCGTATATCTAATGATATGAGGAAGTCTGTCGTGACTTCACTTAGAAACAATATAACATCTAGGTGGATTGTCACATCTAAACATGCAGAGAATACTGAGTGCTCTTTCTTCGACATCTCGGCGATTAATCTCTTCGTGTTTACTCTAAATACATCATACTGTCTAATGTCCTGTGTAAATAAGTGGATAATTTTTATCTGATCAACCGTCCGAAAGCCTATAAAATGAATACATAATGGAAAAAATAGGTATCCGATATTATTTGTGTCCGACTTCGAGAAAAAAAAATACAAAATAGAATACAACATAAGTGATATCCATCCATATCTATTATGATTACAACCCTACTTTAAGCTATTGGTTTTTGACTAAAATTGTACTATAACACATGTTAATTTTTTCTTGGTCATTTAATTAAAGAAGTAAGAAAAAAATAAAACACTGTTATATCTCCACAGATAATACAAAGAAAAATGGGGAAAAAGAAAAGGCAAAAAAGAAGAAGAAAAAAACTAAAATTAAGAAGCTAATGTGTTCATTTCGACTTCTGACTTCTAGAAGATAAAAGCCAGAGGATGAAGTTGTAATGAATAGGCCTAAGTTCTATTTGTAAGATAAGCTGCAAATTTACTTGCAATGATTAAATGTAAATGCCAAATGGAAGATAAGCATGCATGAGCTTTTTGTAGGCAAAGGTGGAAAGATTATCGTCCTAACTTGGCTAGCTAAATTATTGTCATGAGCTGCATGCTTTATGAGCCCTACGTGCGTATGATAGTACGCTAGAGGGTTGCACTCAAGAATTCGTATTCATACAAAGCCTGCATAGCAAATGCTACACATGAACATATATCAAGAAATTAATTGAATGATTAAGTTGCAAAACCTCACAGTTATTTTGTAACAGTCCAGCTATTTATTTCAAAATTTTTGAAGTAAAAAATTATTAAATTAAATTAATTTGGTATAAAATAAAATATATGTGTTTTGGTGCCTAAATTTTAATTTTGGTTTTGCCCTGAATTTCAGTTTTGAAAAGGTTGGATTTGAAAATTATTTTAAGTAAAACATAATAATATTATTAAATTAAATGATATTTTGGTTTTCTATAAAAATCCTAATTTAAATTAATTATTTGGATTTATTTGGCTTTTATTTGCTTTTCTGAGTTTTCTGGAGTTTAAAAACCTATTTTTGAAAATAAAAAGTATTTTAGGTATGAAAATATAATACCAACATTAGTTGGAAATAATTTTAATAAGCCCAAACATTTCTAGAAACTTTAGTGAATTTTTCTAGAATTTTTGGAAGTAATTTGATATTTTTCTGAGCTTTAATGGCATTTCTGGTGTTTTCTGAAAATCAAAATCAAAAAATAAAAATTCTAAAAACCTTCCCCTGCCCCCAGTCGCCACTTGGACAGACAGATTCCGTCCACGTCGCCCGTCGGGATCCTGCCTTCCCCTCTCCCCTACCCGACACGTGTGTGGCCCCGATGCCCGCCACGTCGCGCCTCGGCCCATCCTCTCCGTCCACCACCACTTACTCTTCCCGGCCGCCCGATCCATTCCCCGTCTCCCTGGCGCCATCCCAGCCGCCCGCGCCTCCTTTCTCCCTCGTCCTCCGATCTCCATCCGATTGCTCCCGCGCCCCCCTCTCTCTTCTCTCTTTGACCACCCGGGCCCGCTTGTCATCCCTCCCCAACCCGTCTTCTTCCTCGCGCCGCCTCCCCGCGCCACAACCGCTTCCGTCTTCCCCACCGAAGCCGCCGCCACCTCCCACTCCCCCAATTCGTGCGCGCGCCACCACCCCACCCTCGCCCTCTCCGCGCCCTGCGCCCCACACGCCCGTCGCCCACCTCCCCACGCCTTTCTCTCCGCAGTCACCGCCACCCACCTCCCTCTCTGGCGACCCATTCCCCATGCCTCCCCCCTATTTAAACCCCCGCCCGGCACCGCCACACCCCGCGCCCACCTCCCTCTACCTTCGTCTCCCTCTCCCGAGCCTCGCAGCGCCGCTGCATCGAGCTCCCCCGTACGCGTGCTGACGAGCTCCTCCGGCGAGGAATTGCCGCCGCCTTAGACCTCCCCAGGCCTCGCCGCCACCACCTTCGGCTTCCTCACCTCACCGCCGTGCCCGTCCGCCTCTTCCCCGGGCCCGAACGCCGCCGGAGTGCCAACTTCGCCGGTGACCCGAACAGTACCGCCGCTCTACGCTCGCCGCCGGCCTATTCCCGGCCATCTCCGGTAAATCCCGCGCCACCCCCCAAACTCCCCTCGGTCTCCTTTTCCTCCTCTGCCCTTCGCCACTCACCGCCGACCACCGAAGCGTCGTCGTCGATGCTGTCCCCGAGCGCCTCCCGCGCCGGCCGGCCACGTCAACTCGGCCGTGCCTGCGTGGTTGATGCCATGAGAAGTCTCACTTGAGTGAGCGTGGTTAAGCCATGTGAAGCCTCACACAGGCTCAAGAGGGGGTCCCGGTCTGGTGGATTCCTTACTGGGGTGAAATCTTAGAGTTAGCTTGGCCAGGTTGAAGGCTTTGTATTGTAAAGGCCTTGTCATGATCTCCTCGCCGCACACCTAAGGAAGTGTGTAACTCGCGTGGCAATCCGGGATGATCATGTCTTGTGGGTAAAGCTGTACAATCTCTGCAAATTGTATAATCTATCCTGGATAGCTGTGCCCACGGTCATGGGTATGCTGAGTAAAAAATTTTCATGGATTAGACTTTGTTTTTCAAAAAAAATTTTGAAAACCTTGTGGATGGATGGAATCCACGAGAGACTAAAAACCTTGCGGATGGATGGAATCCGTGAGAGATTGAAACCTGGTGGGTGGATGGAATCCATCAGAGTTGCGCAGCGAAAGCGTGTGGATGGATGGAATCCATACGTAATCTTTTGGAAAAGATGGTCTGGGTGGGATACCCATGAATAGGTTGGTGTTTGGTCGGAGCCTGCACTGACGGTGTTATTTTCGATTACAAGTATTGTTTTACTTACTGTATTAAACTCAGTAATTTTAATCTATTTACTGTATTTCCTTAAATGCTATTTTGTGCAAACTAACTCTATAACCCTTCCATTGAAGTCTTTATCATTAAGTTGCATTTCTCTGTGTGATTTGCGGATTACAAGTTTGTACTCACCTTGCAATCTCTATACAGAGAAAGATGCCGTCGACTACGGTGATGACCTAGACAAGTAGGTCGGTCTTACTGTTGTTTGCCTGTGGGCAGGCTTGGGCTTCGCTTCTTATCAGTTTGCTTCCGCAGTTATTTGCTTTATTTATCTTTGCCAATGGGTGTTGATGTAAGACTTGGCCATAAGGCCGTACTATTTATTTAATGAAGTTAGTCATTTGTGCTTGGTATGTATCTTTGTTGTCACTGTATGCACTAGCTGATCCTGGACTAGTGCGATTTACACAGAGAATCCAGGAGTTATTGCTTCGGGTTCCGACATATTTGCACCGGTTGCAGCATATAATAAACATTGCCAACTAAAGAGTGGGTATAAGTTTACTATTTTGAAACTAAGCTAGCCATAGTACATATACCATACTCCTTTACTATGTTCCTAACCAGTAGTTGGCGAACCGTTTATGCCTTATCTGTGATGCGAGAGTTTTTTGGAATCCATGCAGGAAGTAACACTACTACAAAAAGAGTAATCACATATGATTCAGAACTGTTATTACAAACGATTTCTTAAACCGTCTGACTTCATAGGTTTGTGGTAACATAGGTTATCACAGACAGTTTTTGAACCATCTGTAAAAATCGTATCACAGAAGGTTCGGAACTAAAACCACTTGTGATTGTCTTTTATCATAGACAGTTTGGAACTAGAATCGTCTGTGATTGTCTGTTGTCACTGACGGATCGTCTGTAATAATTAGTTATCACAGACGTTCTTGGTAAAAATCATCTGTAATAGCTGGAGTAGAACTAAAAAAGTGGGCAATTTTACCATGATTTGAATGCCTAAAAATTTGGCTAAGTTTGTATTTTTAAAATGGCTTAGATGCTTAGAAATTTGGGCAAGTCTGCATTTTTATCATGGCTTAGATGGTAAAAATTTTAGGCATCCAAACCACGGTAAAAATGTGGCTTAGATGGTCAAAATTTTAGGCATCCAAACCACGGTAAAAATATAGACTTAGCCAAATTTTGGGCATCCAAATCACGATAAAAATCCAAACTTAGCCAAATTTTTGGGCATCCAAAGCACGATAAATATCCAAACTTAGCTAAATTTTTGGGCATCTAAGTTATAGTAAAATCGGATGGATGTGATTGAAGAAGAGGCGAGGAAAGGAGAGGAGTAGAGAAGTGAGAAGAGAGATAAGAAAAATGAGGAGAAGAAGGGCCAACCGAGCCTTCTATTTTTATAGAAAAATTTGGCAAGAAGAAGTGGAGGAGGAGATGTGAGAAGAGAGAAGAGGAGATGAGGAGAAGAACAACCAAGACTCCTATTTTAAAAAGCAAATCCAGCGAGATAAGTGAAAAATTCAAATCGACGAAAGCGGATAAGTTGAAATATTATCATAGACTGTTCTAGGTAAAGAACCATCTGTAATAAATAGATCATCATAGAGTGTTTTTATTCTGAACCATCTGTCACAGATGATTTTTGTTCCGCACCATCTATGATACATCATAAAAGATTCGAAATAAAAATCGTCTGTGATAAGTATGCCATCACATATGATTCTTTCCATCGCGGTGAACCTAGACTATCCATCTTGTAAAATTATCTATGGTAATTTTACCACTGACAGTTTGTGTTGAACCGTCTGTGATAAGACATCTAGGATAATCTTTTTTAGTAGTGTAAACCGTTTCTTGTAAATTTGTTGTAAAATCCCTGTGTTTATAAACGGGCTTTAGAGACTCTAGACTGAATTATCAGATAGATTTTGCTGGAAAAGCAGACGATAACACCAAAATGAGCGTAAGGTTGGACCGCTGCGCATGCTTAGCAGACAGGCGCATCGATCAGACGTCAACATACTAGCCACGTAGGCGTGGCGCAACGCCACGCCAGCCACCGTGTAGACCGAAGCAAAAAAGGCGTAAATTCGAAGGAAAAAGAAAGCGCAGGGGAAAACTTGCAGGAACCTTTTTGCGAGAAAAAAGAACCTTTACGTAATTTCCGAAAAATACGAGGAATTCACCTCTCCCGGCCGTACGCCAAATTCCCCGCCACGCGCCGGCCGGGGACGCGGGCCGGGCGACGTGGACACCGCGCGGGGGCCGGAACCCCGCGGGGTATTGAGGGGGTTGGATCACCTCTCCTGGCCGTACGCCAAATTCCCCGTCACGCGCCGGCCGGGGACGCGGGCGGGGCGACGTGGACACCGCGCGGGGGCCGGAACCCCGCGGGGTATTGAGGGGGTTGGATACGTATAGACGGAAAAGGCCGTCCATGGCTGTCAAAACCGAAAAGGTACGTCGTCTCAGGTGGCGAAAGCAAAAAAAAAAAAAAATCCGGGGCAAGGGGATTTGCCTCCCGTGTTGTGGGCCCACGCGGCTCCACGATTTGTCCGGCTTTTCAGCCGTTGGGCGGAGCACGCGTGCCGTCGCTCGCTGGCCCACGTTGCCGCTAGGCTGCTCCCATACGGGATGGATGGTACACGCTTTCGTTTTGATTTTGTTTACATTATCCTCTAAAGTGTATCTGCTAGTTTCTACCAAAGCGAGTTTTCCTTTCTTTTTCAAATCTCTCTAATTTTTCAATGTGAATGGGAATAGCTTTAAGCTACTGCATGGTCAAGTTTAATGCATGCAACAGGTCTGTACGCAATTGCTTTTAATGTTCTGGAACGTATTAATTAATGATAACTAACCTTAAATTAGAAGAGTGAGAACAGGTACTCACTCGTTAGTAATGAAAAATTGGTTCTCTCGTATCGAAAAGACCATTGGTTTTTGCCATATACTTCCGAACTTTCTTAGTACACTTCAATATTATTGAAAGATCGTGCCGTTAAGATTTATACCATTCCATCCACTTATCCCTACCTGCCGTCAAAATATCCCCATCTTGCCCCTCTGTCTCTTCTATTTGCTTCCAGTCTCCTCTTCCCCATCGAACATATTGCCACCAACGGCCGTGGAGTTGTGCGGAATCGGAGGCGAACACTTGAGTTGGACGCATCGGCGAGCAATCCATTGGAGACAAACTTACTGCAGAACTAGAGAGCTACGTTGCGTACTTGTATCCTTGTGGGAGGTGGTGCTCCAATCCGACAGCAGTAGGTGTTGCTCCAAACAACTTTAAAATCTGGTTTTTGACTTCTGCATCTGACTGTAAGTGTATTATAGTGGTTATTACCTTTTTTAAATTAAAAAAATAAGAAAAATAGAAAAATAAAAAACACCGTTATATCTTTTGAGACAATGCAAAGCAATAAGGAAAAAAAAAACAAAAAAAAATCCAAAAATAGCTAAAAGCCAAAAAAAAAAGAAATTTCAAAGCCAACGCATTCCAAGTGGCTTATAACTTCTGGAAGCCAAAAGCCGTTGGAGCAGAGCCTCGCATAACCAGATGTGACAGCGTCGAGGAGGATGGCAGCGCACGTAGGGAAGGAGGAAGAGGACGACACAGATAAGGTCCACACCTGATATGCCAAGCAGAGCATGTGCCCACATGAACCAGTGAAGATGACGACCTTGCTGGCATGGTGCACGGCAGCATGGAGGTGAATCGGCAGGGACGAGAAGGTAAAGGAGCCAATCCATGGCGCCATGGGAGGTGCACATCGAGGATGAAGATGGACACAAGATTTGGAGGTAGCACAAGGTGGGAGCCAGTCTACCAGTGACAACAGACGACAGGGGCTAGCCCTTGCGCACGGACCTCAACAAGAGAGCAGAAGGTGGAAGTGTTGGAAATGTGCGCAATATTTTAATTCTAAGTTTTATTATGAGACAAAAATAATAAACTAATGATGCAAAACTCACAACTAACAGCAAGCTACTCATCATAATTCAGAATACACACAAGAAAAACAATATAATAACAAAGTCGAACGTGCGAACGAACGACTTACTTGTTAGCCTGATGAAGAATAGAAAGCCGCGCAGGCTTGACACAGTGCAGAACGCAGATAACGCAGTGCAGTGAGCGGTCGCGCAGATGCGCTGCCCAGAAACCCTATTGCCGCCCCGTGCAGGTACTCTCTGCGGCAATGGTTCGGAGATAGCCGCTCTCCCTCCTTCCAGGTGCACGCCAAGAAGAAAGGTCGACGAGATTCAGATGACGCAGCACAATAGCACAGAGCAGAAAGTAGAGGAAGAATGGAGGTGCAAAATTCACTCATTTTTTCCTGGACTCTCCAGGCCCTTTTAAGGGCGCTGCAGTTACTAGTCTGCGTTTTAAATAGAATTATGCACTGGTAACTGCCTCATCAAATCACAAATTAAGCAGTGTAAATTCACTTGTAACTGCCTCATTCAAATGTTTGAATCTCATTCAAACAGAGAGAGAGGTGCAGAGTTTAGCAAAATAAAGATAGACTTTGTCTGCCGAGTGGCGCGATTTTCACGCGAAAATACGCGAATACGTGCGCTTGCGTGCGTGTGTGACTAGACAGAACCATCCTCATACCATCTCTTTCCATATATTCAAAGAGTGGTGAAGACTCCACCTTATAAATCGGTCTTCCTCACCCTGCCTTAGCAACATGGTATTAAACCATATATGCTTTGAAATTAAGGAAATATGCTATAATTAAATGGGCTAATTTCTAACAGGAAGCACTTAAGGGATGGATCTAGAGCTGTTTAGTGGTGAGGGAGATGGAGTGAGAGAATCAATGTATAAGGTAGGCTCCATAAAAATCGCTTCCGATGCAGTGATGGAGAAGGAAGATGACAGGTAAGATTGGACATTTGGAGGGTAGTCTGGGGATTTCAAAAAAAGTCTTTCTCTCGATACGCTGAAAATTGCCAAAATGCCTAGCGGATGTAGACGGAACGGTAAAAGACTTAATTTAGACACTGAAGTGAGATCACTCTTTTTTAGTTGTCCTTGTAAAAATTGGCAACAAAAAGCTTTCGCCGTAGTCTTTCCAATTGCCAAATACCTACCAAATGACAAAAGTCAAAGACATGGAGCGTGGATTCGCGCCTGCTTTTGGTCCCTATAGCCCATCACCACATTCTTTCCTGCTGTAATTAACTATATACGTACTAGTCCTACACTGCTAACCTCACTTTTTCTTTTGTCAGTTGATTCGGGGTTGTCTTGCATTAATTATTTGCTTCTTTTGCGGCAGCCCTAGCAGTCTATTAATATTGTCACCTTTCCTGTTAATTGGCTGATTAGCTGTGGGTTATGAGTCCATTTACACTTCGCTGCTGATGTAACAGTGACGTCAGGCAGCGTCACTGTACAAGAGGGGCAAGCGTGGCAATTTTTTTTAAAAAATAATATGTTTTTATTCAAAATAACACGTATACACCAATGCGAAATTGTTTTTTACAAAAATAGCTTTCAGTTGCCCAACCGTTAAGTGACCGAAATCTATTGCCAAACGACCGCGCAATACGCAAGCAGTTCGTGGACCGTTGGATGACATAACGACGTAAATTATAGTATATCAATACTTGCATAATGTGCGATGCGATTTGACCAGTTGTAACATTGAAAATAGTTGCAGGTAGACATTAGTAATGCCGACACCTACTATATTGAAAGTGTGTTATGGTGTGTCATACATAAAATTTGATAAATGTTACATATCTACAACAATTGTCATTTACCTTCATGTGTGGTCGGGGAGCCAGCTGCCTTCTTACATGTCGTGTGGCCGTTGGGCGACAAGTTTTAGTCGCCCAACGGTTGGACACTGGAGGCTATTTTTGTAAAAAATTTCGCGCGAATATATTTCTATAATTTTGAATAAAAATAGATTATTTTTAAAAAAATTGTAGCGTGGGCTGGCACTGAGCTAGTTTGTGCTAGCGGCGCGATCTCATTGCCAAGCTTTTTCTTTGTTATTCTGTTTATTTTAGATTTCCAAGATTGCTACTTTTAGGATGACCATGAAATAGTATGAAATAAACTTAATATTTTGATGAAGGACGAAAAAACTTATTATGTAATACTCCTATTAAAACATATAAGACGCTTTGATATAACTCGGTCGGCAATATGCAACTTTGATCATTAATTAATTTTCTATAGAACTATGTTGGCAAAAAAATGTACAAAATGCTACAAGTACTTTTCATAACAAATATAATGGATATATTTTCATCTTATTAATATAAATACTTTTGTATGTATTAATGGTCGAATTTAAGAAAGTTTGATTGCATAAATCCTAAAACACACATTTTTAATGGAGGGGGTATTACATTACTATTTCAACTTTAGCCAAAGTTAATGTGCTTGAGAATTTCTCCATAATTACTAAAACTTTCGGTAGATATAGTTTTTATTGTCTAAGATCCTCTAATATTTAGCGAAAGTTATTTATTTTTCTTAATTGTCACCTTATTTGTTTTGTACTTTCTAGTTATGTTAATTGAAAATTAGCGAACAACTCAAGTTATATGTAGTGCACCAATTGAGTGTTAAGAAAGATGAAATTTTCAATTGAGATGTTGCAGAAAAATATGTTTGGAACAAAATAATGATTGCCCCCACAGCTAGTTAGCATATGTATCAACAAATATATCAGGAAGCTCCATTGACATACTGAAGAAGAGCACATTTTTTAAGTGACTGGCATGCCTGGGCAGTACTTCTCGTGAGGAGCAAGCTAGGTTCCCATTTATTTCTAGAAAGAAATAGTTAGGTAATTGGCCAGTAATGCTTCTGATGGTAATGCATGCATGCCGAATTGGCAATGATGGCTAGAATATCACGTCGTTAGCAATATCTACAAGACGCAATTATGCGCTCTAATTTGTCTGGAGACTCTTGTGGTAGTGAATACAGCTAGCTGTAGGAGAGTGAGACGTGAGACATGCAGCCTACTTTTCTATAGGCTTCATGCACTTGTTGATTACCTCTATTTATGCAGTATAAAATTAAAACTTGATCAAAAAAGTTCGATTATACAATTTAATTGATTAAATGGACCCATGTGTAGGTAACAAGGAATCTGATTTACAACCTATTGGCTTTGCTTATATTAATCGAATCATATCTGATTGCATCACAGCAGTATCCGATATAATGAAATATTTGATTGTAAAAGCATCTACCGTGGAATCTGATTTAAAACTACTTCTTTCTTATTCTTCAAAATTTTGAGCTGTTCCAAATAACCACACTTCCGGGATTCGGGATTTCCCGACGACTAGGGATAATCTGGATCCTCGTAGTGCGAGATCGTTGCATCTATCGAAGCAGACCCCTGTCAATACAGTCTGCAGTTCGAAATCGAAAGACTAAGTAGATAGCTAGTAGCTTGCTTAGTGGACCTATATTCTAACCTTAATTAGCCCGCAACAAACATGTGATACAAAACGTACGTCTCCCATGAACATTAGGGAATGGCACAAGCATTAGCCAACTTAGTTCTCATCATCCTTTCATATATAGATATTTTCTCCGATCCCAGGCTGTATGGAAGAAATAAAGCCATCAGTTGATTAGATTTATAAAAGTGAATCGCTGACACATTTCCAACAACCAATTAACGTTGCCGTACATATGTAGTTGCTGAGTGGAAAAATTAGAGATACGTTTGTCATATTTTGTAAGTCGGTAACAACTAAATAAATGATATTCCTGATTACTCCTAATTAAAATTAAACGACAAATTTTTTGTGACCCGGCCGAGTAGTACAAATTAAGCTAGCCTCCCTCGAAACAACCTTATCTTCCAGCTTCACAAATATTCCATCCCAGTTGGCTGTTGCAGCAATCTAGTACTGGATTCTTACTCAAGATTCTCACAATCATTCTGCCATGAAAACCCCAACAACCCTCTCGTTCTGACTAGTTGCCGTTTGGATCGAGATAACTAGCTACATACTACATAGATAGCTCTCATGACATCACCAGTGCTTTGCTGCCAAGTCACTTCATGTACAAGATAATCCTGAAGCTAGCTAGAACATGCCACATCATATATATTTATAACCATACATAGATGTATTCGAGTGCATGCAATTATGTGCAGCGCACACATACAGATATACTTTCATGGTGCATTGCTTCTCGTTGTACTGCCATGATGGTATATATAGACACACGTAGCTAGGGTTTCTTGTGCTGGCCCCTCTTACCAGCAAACCTGGAGGCACACGTACCCCACAGGAAGGTGAAGAGCTAATTTTATGGGTTTGTCCATATATATTTTTAATTTTGATTTATAAATAATAATAATTTATAGAAAAAATATTCGGATATGGGTTTGACTCGTATAAATAAAGTTGTTATAGTAATCAACTAGTAGATTTTATTTTAAAAGCTTAAAAGTTAGATATTATAGAAAAATTATTTATTATAGAAATATTATTTAGAAATCAATATATACAGAGCTTGCGGTGTGTTAGGTTCGATGTATCGCATTGGCCGACAAATGGTGACATTAGCTGTCAATCAGATGCTGAAGAAAGGATGAAACGCGACGTGTCATGCGTATACTTTTGGTTTTTGCAGGGAGAATCATGCGTACCATCATGTACACGTACGTACGGCTCTACGAACCAGTGTAAAATATGTGAAATCTGGCTAATGCATCTGGGATCTCATCGGTTCCAGTCGGTAAAAACCAGTTTTTACCCATCGACAGAAATGAATCCATGCCCTCTCCGATAGTTTGGTTAAAACCCTCCTAACTGTAGAAGAAAATTGTTATTAGAAAAATGGGCACCTTATTTGAGAAATTTACATGCAACTGCAACCATTTGGAATAAACAAGTAAAATATTAATTCTAAATTAGTTACAGAATTTGCAAACCAAATCGGAAGTTAAAAATTCAAGTTTGATAAATACCATTCTAACTTCTATGTACCATATATATATGTAAATAACAGGGGCACTATGGTGCCTAAGTTTCATGATTGAGACTTTTCATCTAAGATTAAGATTTTCTATTCATGATTGAGACTTTCCATTCATGATTAAGATTTTCCATCGTGATATATTATATATCATTGCACTTGCACGTATCTAAAAACAATTCAAAGGTAAGGAGGCTTATATATATATATATATATATATATATATATATATATATATATATATATATATATATATATATATATATATATATATATATATATATATTAGAAATCTGACTTGAGTAAAATGTATGATACACACTACGGGTACGCAGCTCGGATAACATTTAGTTGCTCAGCTGAGGTCACCTTATTACCCGATTGGTATTATTCCATATAGTTTCAGACATGAATTATGATCCTATGCTGAAGATCGACCTGGATCACTTCGAAATTCTAGCTGCTCGATCGCGGCATCATTTTATTATTCTCCCAGACCTTTATGTATATATAATCCTCTAAACAAATACAATTATTAGCTCACCACGTTTTAGAAAAAAGTAACTAATTGAATACTATTAACCAAATCCTAGCACATTTAATTCTGAGTTTTAGACAAATTCCAGCTGATTGAGAAATACCAATTAGGAATTCATACCATTTAGTAAGGGAATGTACAATAGTCTACCTTTTAACGTTGTATTTAAGTCTTCCACCTCATCTAAAGACAGCACTAAAGGCAATATCAGTTCATTTCTAAGATTAATTTCTTTAACTATTTCATATTATTTTTATCACATTTCTCCTCACACTTTATTACCATTTACATTGGTTTGTGTGATCAGATTATCTCTTACATAAAAGATGACACATTCTTTTTCCTGACATCCTTTCTTCTCTACATAGGAATTTGCTAATGTGGTGTAGCTAAGAGGCAGTTAAAATGACACTATTGGAGATAGAGAAATCAAATTGGTTCCGACAAGTTAATTAATTAGATCAAGCATTGTCCACGAGATATAGCAAGAAAGGTCCAAGAAGGCTAGTAATTAACCAGAGGTAGGAAGCAGGCCGCGAGGTTTCAGTTCTCTAAACCCCGCACCGCACCATTAATTCCATGTAGATAGAGGCCAATTCCCAATATAACCTGTTTTATCACTTAACATCATGATTATATTACTGCTTCCTTTGTCCGTCTCTCTCCATGTAATGACCGACCTCTAATCGAGATTCGTGCAATAGGACTGTGACGTGTGACTGACCGACTGACGAGTACCCTAGCTCGCTCGGCTCTCTTCCGGGGAGGAGAATATCAGCCTGAAGAAACAAGACAAAACAAAAAGGAAGGGTGTGCCTGCCTGCGCCCTGCCCAGCTGAAGATTCCCTGAATAGGAGTGAGAGACAGAGAAAGAGAGAGAAAACAGATGGATGCATCATGCATGGATAGTTTCAAAGAAGCATTAGCAGGAAAAGACGAGTTTCTCTTTGAAAAAGACTTCCGCTCCCGACAAAGATTTTGGAGCAGCGTACGGCGCCCCAAACTCCGATATATAATATACAATCACCACTATGCTTTAATTGTTCAAGTATAGTTTAATTAAGCCCATATGATACGAGGATCGATTGGCAGTACCGCAAAACACGCCAATTATATAGAAGGCTCTGCGCTCTAGGCACAGAGCGCTAGCTTGCTTGTTCTTTGGATTAGGCCGTGGCCCCACCTGGCAGTAGAATGTTTGGAAGCACAACGGGTGATCGAGAAGAGTCATCCGATCGTCGAACCTACTTGTCTCTAGCTTGCTTCCTAGATAGATTGGTGTTCCACTTTATTTTTGGCCATGCATTACTTTGAGGGAAACGACTCTGATACAGTGGCCAGTGGGGCGGAACTGCAAACTATGATACAACTGCATGCAGGGCGTTTTAGATGATCAATCATGGTGGAAAATAGGGCAAATTTTCCCTTTATTACTTCGACGGAGACATGATTCGGGCTGCTCATTTCTTGATTTGGCGATAAATATATATAGCCCATGTGTCATCTTATCCAATTGTTCCTAGCTATTTTTTAGTTTGAGCGAATTATTGCCATATTCTGGTTCGCCAATAGCCTAGTTATGCTCTATATGAACCTGTTTGGATTTTGGACTGATTTCAGCTCCAGCTTAAGATCTTATATAAGCCGAATCTAGAGGGAGATATATTTTTGGAGATAGAATTAAGTGAATAGACGTAAATGCCTTAGGAGCATGAACCAAAACTTATAAATTTGGTAAGCTCTATCTAGCTATACCAAAAAAAAAAAGAAGCCATAACTAACAGATGGTTATGCAGAGTATGACATAGCTAATTAATTACCACATTAGTGATGTAACTTGTCGAGTTATGCTTGACATTTGTTATGTATAAGTTGGATGTACGTGTTATGAGCTTGCTAAGGTGGTGATTATTTGGGCTTCTTTTAGTGGCTTATGGCTGAAAAGTATTGTAGTTGGCTGAAAAAACACTGTAGCTGACAGAGGCTTATTTAGCATAATTAAATTTAAAAAATTAAAAAATATAAAAAATATGTTAGCCCATTACACATAATACAAACAAATACGAGAAAAAAGAACCGGCAAAAAAGCTAAAAAAACCAAGAGTTCAGAAAAAGATGAAATTTATGAATAGTGAAAAATAAGCTAGAAACCAGAAGCTGAAACCAAAACGATCACAGTAAATCAATCTAGTAATTCTGGGTTGGCTCGTCATTAATTAACGTCTACTTTAAGCCAATCATGAATTACAAGGACAGACGGATCAAATAATTTGCATTATCTAGCTAGCTATGTTAGGGGGTGTTGAATGATTAGTAGGTGAAGTTTCTTCTCGGGCAAGCGTGTAGCACATGCATGCAACAAGGGAATTGTAAGTTAATGCTTTTGTTAATTTAATATTATGCAACCAAACAAGCATAAACAACTAATACTATGCAACAAAACAAGCATAAACAACTAATACTATGCAACAAAACAAGCATAACAACCAAGAGGTTTCCCAATTAACTAAATGCAAAATTTTCATTAGGCTCTTCTTGTTCATAGTTTGTCCAACTCAATCACTATGTTTCTCTTTTTATTTGAAACAGTTATCCATTTTAAAATCACAATAAAAAAATTAACATGATAATATAAAATATATGCCCACCATTTTTCAATTTTAGGAGGTGGAGCCTTGTGTGTGCATAAGCTGAGGAAGACAGCTTTGACTTGTGCAGCGCAAATAAGACTTCAGTTTCTGTACATGCGAGGCCATGAGTGTCATGCCTAGTAATTAGATGGAAAAGGAAATGTGTTGAAACTAAACGCATTGAGACCTCTATTGAACAATCTCAAAATGGATAATGATATATGTATGCTGCAATATTGTTGCCTTAATTAATTTCTTAAAACAGGTGAATCTATTCTTGTCGATAGGATACATGCATATATGACATGTGATCAATTGTCGCAGTGATTGGGCCAGCATCGATCCAGGGGTTAAAACACCAAACAGCTAGCTAGCCTATGAACTACTCTATTGGCAATAAGAATCTGGATTGGTCTATGGGGAAAACTAGCTTAACAATGATGGAATTGTACATGCACACGACAAGTGTGTCACTTAGGCATCTCCAATGGTACCCCTTCAGCTGTCTCTAAAGGTTGCCACGTAGAATTTGTGATGACATGGAAGAGGGAGAAGAAAGAAAGAGAGGTGTCATTTGTTCCAGACACGACTGGTGCAGCATGAGAAACAAGCCACTAGCGACAACGCATCCACTTGTTGGATAGGTATTGTCTGTTTTTCATGCATTTTCTGGATCCACTATGTGCATCGCGTGAAGGCAAGTGCGGGAGCGATATTTCTTCTCTCACAATTTGTTCTGCACAGGAGTGAAGCGAAGGCGCGTGCAGGAGCGATTTCTTCCACATGCACAAAGTGGATTTCCTAGCACCATCAGTGCGGTAGTAATCCCCTCCCCAGTCCCCTTTAATTTATCTCTATTATCCCCTTCTCCTTTTCTAATTCCCTTCCCATTCCCCTCTCTTCCCAGGCAAACTCTCCAGCTCTCACCATGCCTGCACCCTTCCACCGTAGCTGATGGGTCGCCACAGCCATAGGGAGGCCAGTAGATGCCAAGCGCTGCCTCCTCCTCCATGGATTCCGTCACCATAGGTTGGTGCTGGCTGCTCGCATTACTACAAAAAGGCTAATATTAGATGCTTCATCATAGACGATTAACCAAAACTATCAGTATTAAATACAATCATCGACGGTTTTGATTTAGGGACCGTCTGTATTACTGCCAGTGCTAAAAATTGTCTATGAATAGGTAATATCACAAACACTTTTTAATACAAACTGTCTATGATACTTCACAGATAGTTTTTTATTAAAAACTGTATGTGATAATTAATTATGTCATCATAGACGGTTTATATTAAAAACCGTCTGTGATAATTTGTCGCCCAATTTTGCCGCTCCCTTTATTCAAACTTTCAAACTAAAGTGGCATCGCGACCTCTCAACTAATGATCGGTTCCGCTACCCAAACGCCCTTATATATGCTACCCACACGCCTCCCCTAAACACTCCAAATTGAAGTGCCGCCTAACTCCCCAAACCGATTGAAGCGCCGCCTTCCCCAACAACGCCGACTACCTTCCCGAGCTCCTTCACCTCCGGTTGAAATGCCACGATTTATTGCATAAGGTACTCTTGTCGTAAGAGTGTCTTGTGTAGTGTCACCGTCATGACACGACGATGATGCTGCCACCACATCTCCTTAATCGCCGGTGATATATCCCCCATCCAATCTCTCCCCTCTTTTCCTTAATGCTTAGATGTGAAATTATGAAATTGTTGGATGGCTAGGGTTTCGGCCATGTAAATCTTGATACTCGTGTGTGTGAAAATTAATTGTTAGTGCCTTAGTTCTAGTGATATATTGATGGATGGCTAGGGTTTGGACCTTGTTGAAATTCATGTTTTATTGTAGGATGAAGACATGGCGCCAATGTTTATTGCATAATGATTTTGTTCTCATAAATAGGCTTGCTTTGGTTCATTTGCATTCTCTAATTGCGCTGTTTTATAGTGCAATTAGAGAATATTGATGAACTGAAGGAGACCTATTTATGAGAATATGAGAATGCGATTACAGACGGTTCTTAATTAGAATCATTTGTGATAATAGACTATGACAAATGGTTTATAGTAAGAACCGTCTATGATAAATGTTATCACATACGGTTCTAGTTAAGAACTGTTTATGATAAGGGTTATCACATATAGCTCAAAAACCGTCTGCAATGCCCTTAGGGTATTACTAACCCATAAACACAGACAGTTCAAAAAACTGTTCGTGATGAGTTTTTCTGTAGTAGTGTTAGCGCCAGTTCTAGAGCTTCTGAATTTTGGTATGACCAAATCTTTGTCTTGTTCATCTCTTTTTCAGTTGATAAAGTTCTTTGGTATATGTATGGAGCCATTTTCATGCCACCAAGGTTAGGAATTAGTAGATCTATAATTTCTATAAATTCTTGAATAAATTTGGATAGCTAGAGTATAGGAAACGAGAGGAGGCTTTGGTAGTAGCAGCAACAATAGCTCCTTAATCCCACTTACCACATTAATCCATCATTGCACGTAAAATCATCGACGCTGTCATTGTCGTGCACAAAGACCAGTATCATGAAGCTCCGCCATTGCCGCGAGGAGCCACATTGCCCATCAGCGAGAGCTTGCTTCACCTCCATCAAATTTGTGTGAGGGCCAATCTAGCTTTAGACGCATGAAGCTAGTATGTCTGCCACCGCGTGAAGCCAGTTTGGCCACAACCCATGGTCGCATGACGCTCTGCCTCTTCCTTGCTCGATGGTTTCCAAAGATTGGAGATTAATCATCTTTTTTCTTTTCTGTGGCTCTTGTGGATAGAAAGAAGATGGGGAACCAGGTAGCAGTATGGATAGGGATGGATAGCTACGTAACAAGGACGAAATACACTATTACTCCTATTTTAAAACCATATCTATTGAGCTTTACCAAAGTAATATAGGTTAGAGTACAATAACTACCAAAGTAGATCTTAAAAAACTAACCATCAAAGAGTAGTTCTATATTTAAGTTTTCTTAGGCATTTATGATACTACCATGATGTTATCTTTTCTAAACCATGATTTTTGTAGCTCACATAGTGTTTGCTTGTTTGTCATTTGTTTACAGTGGAATGGATTCATACCTACCTAGTGGTTTCTTAAGTTACTTATAGAATTCTTCGAATTCCTCCCCTCTCTAGCAAATTCCTCATCAATCTCATATGCCTCAAAATTTTTTACTTTGCTAGTGATCCTTCACAATATCCTCCATTCCTGACACTACAGCCATCGACGGCTAAAGGGTGCTCATCGCTTTCTAAGTCGGGCACTCTATTATCAACATCGGGTTCGCGAACCTAGACCTTTATCGATGTTGACAGTGGTGACAATGATGTAGACTATAGGACTAGGAAGTTGTTGCAATGGACACAAGAGGAGGACTTGAGATTGGTAAATTGATTTTTCATTTGAGTATCTAGATAAATAACATATGTAGTTTAGCACATTTCCGTTGTTATTAACACTAATTTTACATAATACAGCTCAGTGCATGGTTAAATAACTCAAATGATCCAATCAATCAAAACTGCAAATGAATGATCGATATTGGCGAGAGGTCAGTGCTATGTACAATAGCACGACGCCAAAAAAAATAGAAGAAGAGAATTGAAGCAAGCAAAGGACTGTTGGCACCAAGTTAACAAAAAGGTTAGCTGGTTTGTTGCCTCTTGACTTAAGGCTAGCCAAATTTATATCAGTGGATAGTCAGATGGTCAATTGATGGACAAGGCTTTGAAATTCTATGAGGAATACTACAAGGAAGGATGTACAATTTATGTTCATGTACTGCTCGAACGCTATCTGTGCCCAGCCAAAGTGGCATGCATACATGGAGAAGCTTGGAAATTTGAAGAAAAGAAAGTTTTCAGAGGTTAGGTAGGCATTAGAGGACTTGTCATCTGCTGAAGATATCAAAGATTTTTCATGTCCATAAGGGACCAAGGCTACTAAGGCTGAACGCAAACACAAATGCAAAGGGAAGGTGGTGGCTGCAAAATAAGTTATTGATAAGATTGAAGAAAAGCTTGACAAGTTCATGACTACTCAATCCAAAGCTAGCAAGGGTCATGGTGATATGGTTGAGGTGTAGCAACGTAAGTCTGCTGAGAAGCTTGAAATGAAGACGCTCATTGTTGTTGTTGAAAAGGAGGAGGCCAAAATGCTGGATACCTACAAGGTGCTCCTTATGCATGACACAAGTGGTATGTCTGAAGACATAAAAGCTAAGCATATAAAGGTAGTGAAGTCTATGAGGAGAAGTTGTTTGGCACATCTAAGTAAGGTATGACTATAATAGCATCTCTTTCTTGCAACAAATTTTTGGCTTTTATTGAGTTTTCTGATTGAGTTCTCTAATTTTACAGGAGATTGTTGATTTTGGTTGGATTTCTTAAAAGGTATTTCTACTAGTTGATGATCTTTTCATTTTCTAAATTTCTAATCACTGCCAGTTCTGAATTCTAAGATAGCATGCATTCACTGACTTCAGTTGTACTCACTGAGTACTATGCAGTGAAACATTGAAAGACATGCACTCTCTCACTCTCAGTTGCATGCAGTCAGCTATTTTACACTAAATACTATGTGGTCACAAATTTTCACCTGCACTGATCCTAAAACCTCTATGCAGTCAGCTATTTTTCATCGACTACTATGCAGTCAATGACATTGACTTGCATGCAGTCCCAAGCCTATAGTACTAGTGCTATCCCAACTCTATATATTGGACTATCTGACCAGACCAATATCTATCCATAAACCTAACACTACTACAGAAAGCCTAATACTAGATGGCAAATCACAGACAGTTTGACAAAACCATCTGTGATCGACACTAACACAGACGGTTTTAATTTGGACACCGTCTGTGTTGATGGCGTCGGAGAAAATAAACGAGTATCACAGACGGTTCTTATCGATGAACCGTCTGTGATATTCCAGTATCACAGACGGTTCGTATTAAAAACCGTCTGTGATAATCTGGAATTATCACAGACGGGTTTTTATTAAAAACCGTCTATGATAAGCTGATTATCACAGATGGTTCGTATTAAAAACCGTCTGTGATAATCTGGAATTATCACAGATGGTTCGTATTAAAAACCATCTGTGATAAGCTGATTATCACAGACGGTTCGTATTAAAAACTGTTTGTGATATGTTTCCCGCCTTGTAATTCTTCAAAATTTCATAATTTCCCGCCTGAGTCCGAGTAGGATTCAGTTTTGAGACACCTTCAGTAAAACGAGCATAACTTTTGCATACGGTGTCAGTTTTTGACGTTCGTGTACTCATTGGAAAGCTAACGACAAGCCCGATCCAAAAAAATGATCCGCTTGCACTAGTCACCCTCCAAGACCCCGAAAATCGGCTATCTTTAGACCTAAACCTGCGTTGTAAGTTTTTGGTGTCTGTTTTTGCCTTTTTCTTGGTCTTACTTTCAGAATTTGGATTTGTCTTCAACTGAAAAGTTGTAGATCTCGTCGAAACCTTTCAAATGGGTATATGTAAGCCATATAAAACTTTGCTATTTTATCTTTTCAGACTAGTTATTTATATTGCATCGGTATATAAAATTTTGTGCTCTACTTCACAGACGGTTCTAGCTATAGAACCGTCTATGATATTCATTCATCACAGACGGTTCTATATATAGAACCGTCTGTGATAATCTGACTGCTGGGCCCATCGATCCTCCTCAACCCAATCCTAGCCAATAGAAATCCGCCTCTCCATTCCCGCGCCAAAAATTTCGAACTCTCGCCTCTCCCTCCCCTATAAATATAACCAAAACCCAGCCTCCTTGCTGGTCTCCTCTTCCTTGCTATCCTTCTCCTTACTGGTCTCCTCTTCCTTGCTGTCCTCCTCCTTGTTATCCTCCTCCTTGCTGTTATCCTCCTCCTTGCAGACGACGCACAAGTCTATGGGAGGCAAGACACCGCAGAAGCAACTAGCTCGTGCCAACCGTGCAGATGCTCAATCAACGCCGACGATGGTGGGCGTCAAAGACATCCAGCTCATGTGTTGCATCAGGGGCGAGAAGGCATAGAGGATCTTTGCTTTTTCTTTGTTCTTGTTGTGTAACCTACTCGTTGTTTTGGGATATTGTAATGGTAGGCTCTAATCTTAATAAAAATGGATGTTTTATGTTTGTGAAATGAATTGAGATGTGGATTGAGATGTGAATTGGATGTACACATGTACATGTTGATCTGCTTGTTTTAGAGGGCATGACTAGCATTTCCTGAGCCTAACCAATAAACAGAAATAGGTTTAGGAGAAGAAGGGAATATCATAGACGGTTTTTAACTAAAAACTGTCTGTGATTTATAAATATCACAGACGGTTTTTAGTTAAGAACCGTCTGTGATATTTACATATCACAGACGGTTTTTAGTTAAAAACCGTCTGTGATATTTGCACCACAGACGGTTCGAAAACCGTCTGTGATGACGTTTTTGAACCGTCTGTGATGGCCTTTTCTGTAGTAGTGTAAGCACCTTCTATCTCCTTTGCAATCCCTACTTTGTCAAACCACTTTGACTCATCTTTAAACTATGATGATTCCAATGACTCCCAACACCGTAGAGCCAATCAAGGTCATGGAGCATCTCATCACCTAGCAAGATACCCTTGACTCTTTCACTATGCATCTTGTAGCGCAGTTCAATTCCAAAATCGTAGTACTTCAAGCTGGGATTTTTCAGTGCCAAAGTGGTACCAGGAGGTACACATGAAGGAATTGTGAAGATGCCCATAAACAGCTCGTTGCCAATTACTTCTCTAAAAACCTGCTCTACACCAACTTAATGTTTAGTAGAAGGTTCTGGATGAGAAAAACCATGTTTCTACGCATCATGAACACCCTTGCCGAGTGGTCTCCCTATTCACTCATAGGGTAGATTGCTCAAAATGGCTCGGGCTCTCACCACTACAGAAGTGCATGGTAGCTATTCGTATGATGGCATATGACACCTCTGCTAACCAACTTGATGAATATCTGGAGATCGGCGGGAGCACATCGCTTTAGTGCTTGAAGATGCTAGTGCAAGGGGTTATTGATAAGTTTGGTGGACATTACTTGTGATACTAGACATGTGAGGATTTGGAGCATTTGTTACAAGTTGGTGAGTCTCGAGGCTTTCCTAGCATGCTAGAAAGCTTGAACTATATGAATTGGTGGGAGAATTCCGGTTGCATGGAAGGATCAATTCACCTGTGGTAACCATGGCATCCCTACACTCATCCTTGAAGAAGTAGCTTCATATGACCTTTGGATATGGCATGCCTTTTTCAGTGTCACTAGTTCCAACAATGACATCAATGTATTTAATTAGTCTCCATTGTTCATTGAGGAGTTGAAGGGGGAAGCTCCGCAATTGCAGTATTTTGTCAATGGGAGGTGGTATGACACCGGCTACTATCTTGTAGATGGAATATACCTAGAATGGTGATGCCTTCATCAAGACAATTCTGCTCCCCAATAGCCAAGGACAAATTGTTTGCACAACATCAATAAGGGGCGAGGAAGGATGTCGAATAGGTGTTTGGTGTCTTGCAATCTCATTTCACCATTGTGCGTCATCCAGCATGATCATGGTCATGAGCCACTATCGGGAATATCATAGAAGCATGTACCGCTCTTCACAACATGATAGTTGAAGATGAGAAGGAAATGATTACCACTCCTCTTGACTAGAACGAGACTTCGGGGACATTGATTGTTATACCTCTAGAAATGAACACCAACCCTAACCCATGCTTTGTCGACGTGCTACGAAGAAACACTGCCATTGACGTGCTACAGAGAAACGCTGCCATTCATGCTAGACCAACGCATATCCAACTCAAGAGGGACTTAGTTGAGCACATTTGGCAGCGGTTTGGCAAGTAGCTAAATAATTAGGTATAGTTTTAACAATTTTTTATGCAATTTTCTTATCTATTAGTGGACAATTTCAAAATATACTCATTCAATAAAATATTTGCAATTCCAACTGTGCATGCTTCCATTGTTCTTTGAAGGTCTCTTTGTTTTTTCCATGGTTGCTGCTAACCATACTATTTTGGTGTTTACACAGGTTTATTTGGAAGCACCTCAAAAATAGCCAGTGATGGCTCTTTTGCTGCAGCTAGTTATGTGTGTATTGTCTTAAGAAAATGCTAGTTATGGCTACATTATTGAATAGTTTATTTAGTTCTACTTTTGCTTATGCCTAAACTATTTCAGACCTTGTTTTGTAGTACTAGTTTTGGTTTATTGTAGACATTGCTTAGTTGGCCTTGTTGCAATATCAAGTTTATGCCATAGTAGTAGATGATGGTAATGGATACATGGTACAGTGTCCTTGCTGTGTTTCTAATACTTTGGGTTCATATTTACCAAGTACATGCATAGATTATGAAGCATATTTGCCAAGTTCTAGCTATCTGTTATATTAATCTTCTACCTAGTTATTGAATCTGGTTGCAAAGATTAGTTTGTACATTAAGGTGGATGCGTAGTTGAATTGCTACTTGTTTATATGTAGTTGCAAGCAAACAATACATATAGGTCACAAAGAAAGAAATTAGTGTTGATCAACATATTTATTTGATTCATGAAAAGCTTAAATGCTTATAAAACCTTAAAGAGACAACTTAAGAGATAATATATTGGAATAGTTGTCTCTAAAATTATCCCTTGATGATATAAAAAATGTTAGAGATAATCTAAAAGATAAACTATTGTATATATCCTTAGCCTCTGCATGCCAAGATCTCAAAAGCAGCGAGTAGCAAAAGCAGAGAGGAGCTTTTAGCTAAAGCGGCTTTCACCTAGAGTACAGTCTATCGATACAATCTACACGAAAAAGACACCAAATGATCGTTCGTTCATGTACCTGCACTTGCTTTCACATCCATGTCTCCTCTGACTTCATCAGAAAGTAAAATCATTACATATATGCCCAACCTACACCTCAGATTCATCTCCACTAATCAGGTATTATCTTCTCTTAGCTCCACACTTAATTTATGTATTTGAGTATTTCTGAACACGGCGGGTAAGATTAAATGCACATTCTTTACTTTGATGGTTGGAAATTTCAACATAAATCCTTAGATTATAAAATTGTCCCATTCATCGATAGCCGCTGAAAGAAAATTATGTACACCGTTTGTTTGGCGGGACGTTTTTATAACAAGTAATGCAAACTAGTCAAATATCTACTAGAGTTAGAGTTAAAGCCAGATTTGGTACTACTACGCACGGTATTTATAAAAATATCCATATGCGCATAATATTGGCAAAAATGTCACTTTTACCGCCCGGTGGGCAGGCGGCAGTGTTGGCAACGTGACATGCGGTGTGCCACCGGTGGCAGGCACTTGCTGCCCCCGCACCAGACGGCAGGCAGCTTGCTGTTTGCCCAGGGGCAGCAGGTAATTAGTCGGCTTAATTACCTGCCCTAATTTTTTTGTTTACTATTTGTTTGAATTTTTAAATATATCAAATGAGCTCAAAAAATTACAAAACTTTATATACAATCTCTAGACATAACGTACCTCATAGTGTAATGTTTGGGTAATTCTATCCATTGTGAATATTGCTCAAAAATTCATAAAATTTTGATATTTTTATGAGTTTTTACATATAGCAAACAAGATCTAAAAATTACAAAATTTTATGTGAAGCCTCCGACATAGTCATAGTTATTGTATAATTTTTTGGGAATTTTATGTGGTCTGAATTTACCACATTTATTCGGGTTAATTTAATCATGAATTTAATGATACACACGCATCTTTTGAAGTGGCATGTGTCAGTCAATCGTGCTATATTTTATTTTCTACTATCTGGTTCACACAATTGCCACTCTCTATGTATGTGCCCCCTCGCACGCTCTTTCGTTCACACTAATCACTATGCCCGTATCGTCCCCCTCAGCCGCTCACTCGTTTCCACATTTGTCAGTGTTACGTTGCCGTCCCCCTCGCCTGCTCCCTCGTTTGCACATTTATCAGTACTATGATGCTGTCCCCCCTCACCCAAAGCGTTGCTCGTGATAGTGGGTCCTCAATGTACGGGGTGAGCGCACCGGTTTCACCTTTTGCTTGCCCTTAAGTACGAACCTCTCGTAGTTCGTCATTGCTCATCTTAGTCGCTCATCACAGAAGGTCATTGTCGTGTTCATTACTCAAAATTAGGAGTGTGTAGCTTATTACTTCGAAAAGGCAGTGCGTAGCTCAAAATTGGCAGTGCTGATTTCTTCTCTGGAAAGGCAGATAATTTTTGATCGTATGCTTTTGACGTTATTCCCGTAATCCTAGTCAATTAGTGTTATTTATTTAGTCATAATTAATGTAGTTTGTACTATGAAGTAAGTAGGTCGTAGTAATTTAGACATTGTTTATACTATTTTTGTGTACGTACGGTACCCATAACTTGTTATTGAATGGAAATATGTAATTAAGTAGTCGTAATTACTATAGTGGCAATTAGTTAGGGGTAAGTAATGAGTTAGTGCTAAGGACAATGGTAATGAATGGCTCGTCAATTTTTCGGATGAGTAATCAAATTATCGGTAAGTAGTGAAGTATTCGTATGTAGTTACACGCACGCATGTAATCACTGACTTGTGGTATGTTGCTGTCATTATCAATCTTCGCACTAATATTTCGTCTATCCCATTTGTTGCAAGGTACTCTCAAAATTAATAGTGCGTAGCTAAATATTTGGAGAAAGCAGTGCATAAGTCATTAAGGACGCGGCAGTACTGATTACTTCTCCCGAAAGACAGGTAATTTTTTATGGCATGCTTTTGATGTTATTCCCGTAGTCGTAGTCATAATTACTATTATTTAGTTAGTCATAATTAATGTTGTTTGTATTATAAAGTAAGTTTTACTATCATTATTAATTTTCGCACTAATATTTGGTCTGTCCTATGTATTGGTTGGTATGGCTTTATCGGAGCTTCTGGAACACTTGTACAATGAGAAATACCATTGCCACTTATGGATGACGGGTGACACGGCTGGCCCTTCGCCATTCAAGCTGCGGGGGTGGGGGAGGGATCCGTGGGCGCTGGACGAGTGCTACATCCCAATCCTGTGGGCCACAGCCTTGTTGCCCTTTGCGAGGTTGGTCTCCATCAGGCACGAGTTCACCATCGACGACAGCCTACTCGTGGCACTGTGGACAGGTGGAGGCCCGAGATGCACACATTCTACTTTCGTTGGGGTGAGATGACGGTCACTCTAAAGGACATCGTGTTCTTGACCGATCTCCCTCTCGGGTTGACGCACTTGTTCCAGCCCCTGCACCAGTCGACTGGAAAGAGAGGCTGGCGAACTGGTTCGGCCGGCCTATGCCAGAGAGTGCACGTGGCGCCCCCCCGCACTTGGCTGAACAATTTCAGCGTATGCCCGTAGGATGCACCACCGGAGGTCGTCAGGACACACCTCATCGCATTCCTTATCCAGTCTTTGGTTGGAGCATGTTTTCAGCCACACACGGTGATATTTGCAACGCCGAATTCATCGGTCTCACTGAGTCTTTGGTGAACGCAAAGTTTAAGGCGATGCCTCGGTACAGCTGGGGATCAGCGGTTCTGTGCACCACATATCAGGGGTTATATGACGCTTGCCAGCGTGCCACTACTGGTACCCCTAATTTGGCTATCTGCTACGTGCTCCTACAGCTGTGGAGCTGGGAGCACTTTCCTATCAGATGTTCGACCATCGTGACGCCACTGCACTCGTTCGTTGAGTTCGCCGACCTGATAGATGGGCCCACTATGGGCATCCGGTGGACTGCTGCTCGTTTGCGGTGGGCGTAGGGCAAACCGTCGAGGTGCTACTTGCTGTGGCATAATGAGTTTGAGTCGTTGCACGACAGCAACATCATATGGAGTCCATGGATGGTGGATTTCGTGCATCGTTTATCACCGTACAAGCTGTCCCTGCATTACCTGGAGGACACGGAGCTGTGGGCAATGATGGACCATTTGGTGTTCTCGTACATGGTGGAGGCTTACGCGCCATAGCACGTGATGCAATAGTTGGGTTTGGACTAGGCTGTGCCCTCTCTAGAAGGCAGGTTCCTACCGCAAGCCGTACACCGGTGAGTCAAACTCCATTCGACTATTGTGTGCACCTTGTATGTCTTGTTATGTAACGTTGATGATTCCGGAAATGTAGGCAATCAAGGGCTGGTCAACATGGTACAGACTGGTGACCAATGCAGTAGTAGTGGATGACAACATGGACGAAACGGGCACACCTCAATGTTGTCATGGAGCAGCATCCGTACGACGTCCAGACGTACGACGAGTACCTAAAGTGGTACGTACTCCAGTCACGCAGCAGACTCACCATTCCTCCACCAGATTGCCCCAAGCAGATCACGCACGAGGAACATCTGCAACGCTCCATCGATCCCCACAGCGCTTCACGGCGGCATGACAGTGTAAGACAGTTCAAATATCTTATCGTTCCATTCAAGAAATGCATACTGCTCGTTAGTGAACCTGTTTCGTGTGTCAATTTAGTTGGAGCGGGCGCAGCGCATTGCAAGCATGTCAGAGGCTACTATTAGTAGCCTAGAGACACCACCGACCTTGCAGAAGACTATGAAGTTCATCTTAAAGCAGGCCAAAAAATAGTGCACAACCTAAGCTGTGGTTATTCCACGGATCATAGTGTGCACATGAGCCACCCAGTGGGGGCACCATGCTCACTCGCCAGGTCATAATGACCTAGTGATTCTGACCGACCATCGCAATCTACTGAGTTTGTATGGCATTGCAGTACTAGCCGCCGATCATCCGTTCGCCATACCGACAAGGAGGTAACTTACTACGAACCTACATTTTGTTTTCCTATTACGCCTTGGATTCCACTAGCATCATGGCGTTCTCTCGCCGTAGGTCCGTCGTCGAGATGCATCCCTTTTACCGTCCGCACCACTTGCATAGACTACTGCTCCCTGTTGTTCATCTTCGCTGCACATTCGGGAGGTATGAGATTCGCATTGTACATTTAGAATATTTTTTGTGACTAATATCGTTTCATCTTGCAGCCTCCAATTCCACATGCGGGTGATGACGAGTCTACCAATGACAACACGGGCCTCCTAGATGCTTCTAGAGAGCAGTACACGGTGCCAAGGTTTGCAGCGTACGCAGGGCAAAGCTTAGCGTTCTCAGCATACCCATGGTTTGGATACTTCGGTGGGCAATGCTCCTCCAGCTTCACTGCCATGTCGTACGGCCAGAGTGAGAGCTCCTTCGCACCATGAGGGGGACTTCTAGAATCCTTCATGCATGACATTATTGTGTGCGGCTCGCAGTTCGGTATGTCCCAGCTGATGACTTCGACCCTTACTAGACCTAGCCTACTGTACCTGAGCCTACTGGACCACCACTGAGTAGATAGAACGGTCGCCATACCTCCTCCAACCCGAGACGTAACCTCTGGACCAACTGACGTACTAGACGGGACATGCTCATGCGCAACGGAAGATAAGACCACATACGGGGAGGCAGATGTAGCGAGAAGATAGCAGTGGCTCAGATGGGTGAGCCATATCACATCTAGTGTGATGCATTTTTTGTACTGTTAAAAGTTTAATTGTACAAGATTCGTAATGTACAAAATTGTAAAAAAAGATCATGAAATATTCGTATATTCGTGATTAAGTTAACCCAAATAAACATGGTAAATTTGGACCATATAAAATTCCCAAAAAATTATACAATAACTATAACTATGTCAGAAGGCTTCACATAAAATTTCATAATTTTTGGAGCTCGTTTACTATATGTAAAAACTTATAACAATATCAAAATTTTATGAATTTGTGAGCAACATTCACAATGGATAAAATTACCCAAAAATTACACTATGAGGTACATTATGTCGAGAGGCTGTGCGTAAATTTTTGTAATTTTTTAAGCTCATTTGTTATATTTAAAATTTAAATAACCATAAGCAAAACAATTAGGACAGGTAATTAAGCCAGCTAATTAGTTGGCTTAATTACCTCCCACCCCCTGGAAAAATGGTAGGCTTGCCTGCCGTCCCTCCACTGGGTGGCAGGCGCCTGTTGTCGGCAGCAGCGCCGCGTATCGCGTCGCCGGCGCTGTCGCCCACCCACCGGATGGTAAAAGTGATATTTTTGCAAATACTGTGCGCATACGGCTATTTTTATAAATATAGTGCGTAATAGTGCCAAATCTGGCTTTAAGTCCTAGAGTTGTGGCAGTCGTGCAACAAATACACGTTATAGGTTTAGAGTTGCACAATGAACATAACTTTCATATATAAATATATGTATTATACCATCTTGCCGTCCAATGCACAGGATTTACCATATACACACACATAGGATGCTGAAATGGGCATCATGGTGCTTGGGCACCATGATTTCAAATGTGCGAACTTAACCCAAATTCGAATGTATTTTTAAAAATATCAATTTTAGAGTATATATACATGCACTCTGGAAGAAAAGTAGAACTTTTTCTACTTTTCTCGTTCTTAAAATAGAGTATTTCAATGCTCTAGATTTATTATTACAATGTACTACTTCATTAGTTAAAGTATCTTGAAATATATATATATTTTGCTAGGATATATTGTTTGTGAAAGAAAGTCGTGGCGCTCTAGCTAAAGCACCATGTCTTATTTTCTCAGCATATGAAAGGCGAAGAACACTCATTCTAGCTACAATATTTAATTTGCTCTACATGTACATGCTTGCTTGATATGACTGACTGATGGAGATAGAGATGATTAAGGATGTTAGATCCACATTTAGCCAATTCAGAATTCTCTGTGAAACCATTGCACTATTTCTTGGATTAGTAGATAATGCTCACATAATATATCACTAAATAATTTCATACATGAAGTAAATCATAGCATACATTAATATTACATTTATCCGAGTTTAAATAGCTCACATTGGGTTAAGTTTACAATAAGATCGTTCAAGCCAAATGGATATATTACATAAATGCGGAAGTGGAAGACTTGAATAGTATTAATGCACGCAAACACTAATTTAGTCAGCAAGTCTAGGGTGAGATTTAGACTACTAGAGACTATCTTAATCTCCTCCATCTTCTTCATCATCAACGTTTGGAGCGTCATAGTACGCATAGTGTACTTGGCCCACAAGTTCTGAGGGATTTGGTGAGCGAGAGTGAGTACATGCAATAGCCCTCCACGAGATAACACACATCATACAATATTTATACATGCAAGGTTCAACAAAGATAGGCTTGGATTCTTTTATTTGCTAAAAGCAATATTCAAATATACAATAATTAGAAATTCATATGACCTAGCATTTTTACTAAAACATATTTTGTAAAGAGAGTGAAAGTGTGCAATATTTATAACGATGCAGGTTCCATTCACCTGTTATATGGTTCCATCCACCATATACTAGTTTTTTTGTTACTACTGTTACATTCACCTAATATCAACACTGGGTTACACCCACCTAGGGAAAGCCAAATTTAGCGTTACATCCACCTGACAAGTTTTCATCTCACCACAAAGTTTTTTCAATAGAATCTAACTCGAGTAAGTTCCCATGCCCACCCTTGAACGTGGGCATGACTATTCAAACAGTTTATATTCTGCAAAAATTGTACACTTTACCTACAAGAGATAATTTATTTGTTATGTTTTACATATTTTCTTGGACATGTGAATAAAAAAGATCACTATAAAGTCTTTACAATGTATCACCTAATGTAGATTACGCCCGCTAAGGTTTCATTTGAGTGAGATTACGCCCACTACACCCAGACCCGCTCTTGCACCACATGGTGGCTTACACCAGTTACACGACCCGTGTCCATGACAGATTAAAACTAGTGACATGACTCATGGGCCACTCTAATGGTGCAACTTGCACTAATGGATGCAAATTAGTTAGCCAAATCATACCCATTAGGCTTGTAGTTGTATTGTTTTAAATTGGGAGGTCATTACAGGATTCAACCCTTAAGTTATCTGGGTGGTACATACCACATACCAAATTTCTCATGCTACATCCGCACCAACCTTCACACCATCCACCCAGATATGGCAACAGTAAGTTTTAGGGTTTTGAAAAGCATACACTAGGTTATCTCAAATATACAAGTCATTTCCCTCTAATGACTACCCAAAATAAGTTTCATGATTAAAATATGATGACTAGGGCAATTAATGCCCTGGTATTGAAGCAAGACTAGCATGACAATTAAGTATGACCTAAAGCTAGTAAAGTTACTAATAATTATCTAAGGTGACAAGGATCATATGATTTAAGTGCCTAAAGGATGGTATAATGATATTATGATGACAAGTAGGCACAATCTAACCTTAAATTTAACATACATTTGCATAAGAAACAATGCACGCAATTTGATAATTTAATCATACAAAAATTTGCATAAAGTGTAGGTTCAATATGATCAAAGCACTAACTCACCTAGCTCACAAGTAGGTTGGTCTAGAAATTCTTACATTGTCTCACACTACGGCTCTTCCACGTCCTCATACTCTACTCGAACGATCGTATCGGAAAGCAATAAACATATGAGCAAAAACAAATAAATACCAAAAAAATTCAAATGAACTCTAAATTAAATAATTCCACTGCCATTTCATAGATTTTGAATTTAGAAATAAATTCTATTAAATTTGGAGTTAAAATTAGCGAGAACAGGTTCTCCAATGTTTAAATTTAGATTAAATGTAAAAATTAACAGAGGAGAGGTGGGGTCCACCAATTTTATTTAGTTTTTGAATTATTTTTCTACTGAAAAAGGCTACTGAGGCTGATAGAGAGATCCACATGATTTTAATAATGTTTTTTATCTTTTTCTTAAAAGGAAAAGGTACTGAGGCTGACAGGTGGGACCTTTTTACTATAGACAGTAAATCTGGCCCACATGTCATGGCTCTATCCACATAACTATGTTTTAGAAAGTTTCTTAACCGATTGGGGCCCATGTGTTAGCTACTCATTAGCTTAAATAGGGATGGAGGGCCCACTTGTTAGTGATGGTTTAACAGAGACTAAGAAAGGTCATTAATGCTTAATCTAATCATGGTTTGAACTAATGACACATGCTACAGGTCATCTTCCACGCCGAAGAGAGGCAAAACTCATCGCCAGCGAGGGGAGGGGTGGTGGTCGGAGGCAAGGCTCGAAATGGGTCCCTTGGCATGGCAAGCTCGAGGAGCGGCAGAATAGGGAGCATAGTACCACGACGCTACGAGGCTCTAGAAACTAACTTCTTGCTACAGAAGCATTTATGGGTGCAGAGGGACTCATCAGCAGTGCAGACGAAGCTGGGGGAAGCTTAGGCATGGGTTGGCGATGGAGAGCTAAGGCAGCAGAGAGGGGTCATCACGGAGGGCTTCACTAGAGTGGGAGAGGGCAGTTGAGGAGGCATAGGTCGACTTTGGGATCTCCTGGTGGTGCTCTAGACGCGAGGAATTGGAAGAAGGAGCGACAGGACGATGGGGTGACAGGGTGCCGGAGTTGAAGAACTAGGGGGTCGCCAATGAGCTGTGAGGGTTGAGGGGCCGATTAAACGGGGTGAGAGAATGAGGAGGTTATGGTGATCACAAGAACATGTTTAGTGGGGCATGAGACTCACCGGAGGGATCTGTCCACGGTGAGGTCCGAGTAGTATGAGACGGAAGCGATGACGAGCTATGTTGGGGCTTGGCGCAGCCAAGGTGAGTGGCGAGAAGGAAAATATGGTGTGAGGGGAGGCTCAGGGGTCAACGAGCTAGGCTTAAATAGCCAAGAGAAAGAAATGGCCATGGGTAGCTTGATGGTGAGCGCAGAGGCCAAGGAGGGTGATGTCGACACATGACGTGGTACATGTCAGGATGGTAGAGCCGGCATGCGGCATGAAAGGGAAGCAAAGGTGATGGGATAGCTCAGTGGGCAATGGCTAGGCGCACGCGAATCATGGGAACACAATGCATGAGCAGCAGACATACGACATGAAAGGGAAGTAAAAAAGGTGATGGGATAGCTCAGTGGGCAACGGTTAGGTGCACATGAATCGCGGGAACACGATGCGTGAGCGGTGGGCGCATGGAGAGGAGAGGGAGAGGGCTAGGCATGACAAGGGGTGAGGCGTAGTATGAGGCTAGTAGGACGAGGGTGGTGTGGAACTGTGCAAGCACAATGGCTCATAGGAGAGGTGGCGACGTTGTCGGTCATGCACAAGAGCACACACGGCATGTGCGAGGGTGGCATGGGCCAATTTAGGCCAAGCCAGGAGGCCTGGTGGCCCGGGACAAAGCTAGGTGGGCCAGGGGAAGTGCAGGGGTGGGCTAGGCTCCACCCAAGAGGGTTTTGAATTTTAAAAATTTGAAATTTGGGTGATTTTTTGAGTTGAACAATTTGATTTGAAATTCAAATTTGAACTTCATTCATGCAAGACATGGTTCCAAAATGGGATATTCAACCCTAAGATTCAACTACTCAGAGAACAGAAAAGGGTAGTCTAACTTCCGCTGATCCTCGTGCTCCCCATTGGCTTCTCTTTGAGTAGTTGCTCCATTGGATTTTGCATATACAGGTGATCTGGCGCCTTGTTTGCTTCTCCCTGATGTCAAGGATCTTGATCGGACTCTCTGGGTATGTTAGGTCTTTCTAGACCCTGATGGTCTCCACTGTAGTTTGTTCTTCAGGTACTATGAGATACTTCTTGAGTTGCAAGATGTGGAACAAGTTGTGGATGTCTACTAAACTTGCAGGAAATTCGTATTTGTAGCTTACTTCTCCACACTTGGTGGTGATTGGGAATGGGCCTATATATCTCGGTGCACACTTGCCTTTATATTTAAACCTCTAAATTCTTTGAAGAGGTGACACCTTGAGATAAATGTGGCCTCCAACTTCAAAAGTTAACTCCCTACGATGATTATCAGCTTAACTCTTCTATCATGATTGGGCATCTTGCAGTTGGTCCCTAATTAATTGAACATTTATTTTTTTGTCTGCTTTTGGGGTATCTAGCATAAAGATACAACCTTCTTCTGCTTCTGACCAATGCAGAAGGGTTATACACTTGCTGCCATAGAGTGCTTCTAATGGGGACATCTTCAGACTAGATTGATAACTGTTGTTGTAGGAGAATTCCTCATACGACATTCATTTCTCCCAAGTCCCAATCTATGGTAAATTCCAAAGCACAAGCCTGAAGCATGTCTTCAAGAATTTGGTTCACTCTTTCTATTTGTCCATCAGTTTGAGGGTGGTACATCGTGCTGAAGGCTAGATGGGTTCCAAATGTGTCATGCATACTAGTCCAGAAATGTGAGGTAAACTGACAACCTCAATTTGAGACTATTCTCTTGGGTATTCCGTGTAAATACACAATGTGTGCCATATATAACTTGGTCAATCTATCTCCCTTATAGGTGGTTTTTACAAGGATAAAATGAACAAGTTTTGTTAATCTATCAACTATGACCCATATAGAATTATGTCCAGACTTGGTGTCGGGAAGACTAGTAATGAAATCTATTCCAACTTATTCCCACTTCCACTGAGGGATCTATGGGGGTTGAAGTAGTCCTATAGGTTTCTGGTGCTCGATTTTGATCCATTGGCACACATCACAACAAGCTACAAGCTCGACAATGTTTCTCTTCATACAAGGTCTTCATATCTTGATACATCTTGGTACTTCTTGGGTGCAGAGAATATGCTGAGCTGTGAGCTTTCTTGAGTATCAAGTCCTTGAGTTCCTTCTGATGTGGAACAAAGATATGTTTCCTGTATCATAGGATTCCTTGTTGGTCTTCAGTCATTTTGGGGGCTTTGACCTTAGTCATAAGGCTGCTTATACTTCTGGACACCAGGATGTCCTTCTTAAGCGGCCTTAATATGCTCTTCTAAGGTTGGGTATACTTCCATAGCGACTATAGTGTCTTACTCTACTATCTCTAGATTAAGTGCTTCGAACTCCTTGTAGAGCTCGGGTTGAAATTCTTGAACCAAGATATTTCTACGGTAGGACTTGCAGCTTAAGGCATCAGCCACAACATTAGCCTTTCTAGGGTGATAATGAACATCTCGATTATAGTCTTTGATTAGCTTTAACTATCTTCTCTATCGTAGGTTGAGGTCCGTCTAGGTCAAAATGTACTTGAAACTCTTGTGGTTAGTGTAGATATCACAATGGTTTTGAATCAAGTAATATCACCAAATTTTTAGAGCATGCACTACTAATGCTAATTCTAGGTCGTGAGTTGGATAATTGTCTTCATGGGAACGGAGTTGTCTTGACACATAAGCCACGACCTTTTCTCCTTGCATGAGTATGCAACCAAGACCTTTGCGTAAAGCATTACAGTAAACTTCGAAGTTCTTGTGTATGTCTGGCAAGACTAATATAGGATTAGTGGTTAACTTCCTCTTCAACTCTTGGAAACTCTTTTCTCAAGCTTCCATCTATTCATACTTCTTTTCTTTCTTGAACAGGTGAGTCAATGGTCTAGAAAGCTTTGAAAATCCTTCTATAAATCACCTGTAGTATCCTGCCAATCCAAAGACTACGCACTTTAGTCACTAAGGTTGGTTGCTTTCATTTCAAAACAGCTTCTACTTTGGATGGATCAACTGCTACTCCTCTAGTGGATACAATGTGTCTGATGAAACTAATTTGGTGGAGCTAGAACTCACACTTGTTGTACTTGGCAGACAATTAGTGCTCTTTAAGCTTCTTTAGAACCAACAGTAGGTGTTCGACATGTTCTTCAGTGGTCTTGGAGTAAATTAAAATGTCATCGATAAACACGACACAAATTTATCTAAGTATTCCATGAATGCTTTGTTCATGAGGTTCATGAAGTAGGTTGGCACATTGGTCAAGCTACATTACACGACTGTGAACTTATATAGGCCACACTAGGTAGTAAATGATGTTTTGCCGATATCCTCAGACCTGATTTTGAGTTGATGGTACTCTAACCTTAGGTCTATCTTGGAGAACATTGTGACCACTTTGACTCCTAAAAGTTGATCAAATAGATCATCGATGAGAGGTAAGGGATACTTGTTCTTGATGGTCACATCATTGGGAGCTCTATAGTCCATACACATTCTAGTGGCACCATCATTCTTCTTTACAAAAAATACTAGCGAACCCCAGGGGGATAAGCTAGCTCTAATAAATCCTTTCTCTTGAAAGTTCTCAATCTATGTCTTCAGCTCTTCAAGCTCATCTACAACCATCCACTACTACAAAAGAGGCTAAACTGGATGCTTACATCACAGATGGTACCTAGGAACCGTCTGTACTGTAAGTATCACAGATGGTTCATACGAATAACTGTCTGTGGTATTTTCACAGATAGTTATTTATACGAACCATCTATGATAATACAAGACATCACAAACGGTTCTTACTTATACCCATTTGTGATAATTCACAGACGGTTCTTGATAAAAACCGTCTATGATAATGGTAGACATCATAGATGGTTTTTTTATTTAAACCATCTGTGATACTTCACAGATGGTTTGTATGAAAAACCGTCTGTGATATGTTTCCCACCTCGTAATCCCCCAAAATTTCAAAATCCCTTGCCTAAGTCCAAATAGGATTCAGTTTTGAGACACCATTACTAAAACGGACATAATTTTTGCATATGGTGTCCATTTTTGACGTTCTTGTACTCGTTGGAAAGCTAATGATGAGCCTGATTAAAAAAATGACCTGCACTAGTCGCCCTCTAAGACCCCCAAAATCGGCCATCTTTACCCTTAAATTTACATTGTAAGTTTTCAGTTTCTATTTTTGCTAAAATTTTTGATCTTCCGTTTGGAATTTGGGGTTCACCTCAACTGCAAAGTTGTAGATCTCATCAAAAAATTTCAAATGAGCATATATAAGCTATATAAAATATTTCTATTTTATCTTTTGAGGCTAGCTATTTATACTTACTGATATATTGTCTTTGTGACACCATTATCATGGACGTTTTTTTTTGTTATGAACCATCTGTGATGTCTCTATCATAGACGGTTTATAATCCAAAGTGTCTGTGATGTCCTGCCACATCATCGATCCACGGCATATCCCCAGGATCCCGATCTCACCTATCCATTTTCTTCGCATCGAACGACAGACACCGTTCTCCTCCCCACCTCTCGCCCCTTATTAACCCCCTCTCCCAGCTCGAAGAACCAATACCACTAGTACTACTCCAACTTGTTTGTTCGTGGTAAGGGTGGGAAGTGGTTCAGCAAGGGCGACTGAAATTTTGCTTGAAGCAAGATGGAAAGGAAGAAGGTCGCCGGCATAGAAGCTATTGATTTTGGTATAGAAGCTGAAAATGGTGTTCGTTGCCTTTTTGTTTCTGCTACTTGAAAATTTCCCCGCACCACTTGTTTTAGATTGTAATTTAATGTAGGATGTGTAGGTCTAGCTTGCATTAGTCTGAAGTTTCTTGTAGTGTAAGTATTTTTCTGAATTTGTAACCATGAAGCTTATCTTTGTAAAATTGTAAGTGCCCTCTTGTGTATGCAGTGCTATAGGTAACCTACTCGATATCTTGTGATGTTGCAATGGTGGATTCTAATCTTAATGGAAATAGAATGTGTTGCTATGTTTGTTGCTGTATTTGCTTGTTTTCAGATGATATAGTTAACATTTTCTGAGGCTAGCCGAAAAATAGAAAAAAATTAGGTATATAATGAACTATCACAGACGGTTTTGTGACATAAACCATCTGTGAAGAATTATCACAAACGACTCGAACCAAAAACCGTCTGTGATGGGAAAATATCACAGATGGTTCTATATACCAACTGTTTGTGATACTTACACATCATAGGCAGTTGGTAGCTAGAACCGTCTGTGATGGGGAAGTATCACAGACGGTTCTATATACTAACCGTTTGTGATACTCACACATCACAGATGGTTGGTAGCTAGAACTATCTGTGATGTGTGAGTATCATAGATGGTTAGTTGCTAGAACCATCTATGATAGTGTTCTTCACAGACGGTTTTAATTATAAACCGTCTGTGATGTATTTATCACAGACGGCTTATAAATCGTCTATGATAACCTCTGATTATCATTGATGCATAAATTCAGATGGTTCAAAAAAATGTCTATGATGACAGTTTTGAACTGTTTGTGATGACCTTTTTTTTGTAGTAGGGATCCTATAAGGTCTCTTGGCAATTGGGGCGGTCCCTGATTTTAGGTTAATCACAACTCTAAGTCTATGTTAGGGTGGCATGCCAGGCAATTCTTCCAAAAATACACCAGGGTAATCTTGAACTACTGGCATTCCTTCTAGAGGTGTATCTTCAAGGTAATGGATTGCACGACCAAAGAGATATGGTTGGTCCACATTAACCTTTATTGTGAGTCTGAGGTACTTGGTAGTTACTACCTTTCAGTTGGCATAGTTTATCATTCCTGGTACCTGGCTAACCAATCCATCCCTAGGATGATATTCAATGTTTGGGATTGTAGTATCATAAGGTCTACTAAGAGCCCAAAATCTTCCATAACAATCTGTACTCCGGAACTTACTAACGTAGTAGTTAGGGGTCCCCTGGGTGACCTAACACTACTACATAAAAGTTCATCACAAATGGTTCAAAAATGCCATCTCAGACGGTTTTGTGAGCCATCTGAGTTTATGGATTAGTAATGATACGAGGTCATGATAGACGGCTTTCAAACCGTCTGTGATGAAGACTATCACAAACGGTTTCTAATAAAAACTGTCCGTGATAGTAAACAATCATAGACAGTTAATAGCTAATAACTATATGTGATATTCTTTTCTATTCCTAAATCTATTTCTTTTTGTAGGCTAGCCTCAGGAAATGCTAGCCATGCTCTCTGAAACAAGCTAGTAGATCAACACAGTATATATACATCCAATTCACATTCATTCATTTTAGAAACAAGAACATCCATTTCATAAATCAATTAACATAAATGAAATAAATTATCCATCCATGAACAAACACACACATGAACAATTAAGCTCAATCTTATTGCAATAAAATTCATTCTACATTGTGGAACTCCCCAATATTCTTTTATGACTTTAGATATCAAGAAGTACGCACACTGTCCTTGAATATGTTTGAGGTCGACTTGTTTCAACAGAATTGTAGCGATGGATGGAACCTATCGGTAGAAGATCAATGTCGTGTATATATAAATTGATAAGTATGAAATAATTATCACAAGATTGACAAACCTCAGGATTGTTTGCGGAACCGATGAGTAGTTGCATGTTGTAGCAAACATAGAATTTATAGGTGTTGTTGCCTAGCGGCTGCTGGTGGCACTGCAAAAATAGAACTTGTTAATTCGAGAGGCATTGCTATGAAGTGTTATATAGGATTAATGTGTACTAGTGACTACTAGGTAATCTAGAATGTGTCGTAGTGTGTTGATCCCTCCCTTGGATTTCTGTACCTTTGCAACGTACGTCGCGAACGACATACGTGATTCTAAAACGTTAGTCTTAGTCATTAGGAAGGAAGGAAAGACTACAATACAGTTATCTATGGAGGAAATGTGTTACCTGTCGATTACTTCTTGGACAACTGTGTAGATGGTTTTGTTCCTCTTTAGGGAATCAAGGTATATTACCCTGTTCTGTGTTGTTATAATTATAATTAGAATCCAATGGAACCTACACAGATATGTCATGGTCATTAAACCTAAGTTCATGTTGCTTATAAAGTACAATCAACAAGTATAGCCACTAGTATAGCACTTACCTCTAGTTGTAGGGCATAAGTCTGAATTCTTTATCGCGGTAAGCCTCCAATGCCTTCTTCATATAATTCTCGATGAACGATACATCCTCCTATATATACACACACACACACACACACACACACAAAAGCAACGAGTTATATATGACATTTATCGGTATTACATAAACGTAGACTATGATTGTATACACTTACAATGTCCAACATCGAATGAGTGAGGCATGCAGGGCGTCAAGTGTGAAGAGAAGGAATAATTCATCGAAGATTACTGTGAAGACACAGTCATGAATATTGTGCTACAGATGATGCAACATGAACTTGACATTGACACCCGAGCACCGTTATTCCTCTGGCTTGTTGGTCTATTCCATATAATACATATGCAATCTCTGGCAAGATAGTCCTAGAGTTAGGAGGCGCTCTTTCGAGATGACCAACGGCTCACCTAGCACGAATTTTCGGGCCAATGGCAAGTAAGGAATCTCATCATCTGTCTTCTTTGATTTGTCCTTGCTGCCTCGGCTGTAGGTTGACTTCACAATAGTCAACCGGGCATGAGATGTAGATGCATCACGTCCTTGCTACGTTTGTGTAGGTAGCGTTGATGCGGATTGCATCGATGGAATTGGCAGCAGTGCAGGTAGCTCGAGTGGACTTGGCACCAGTGCAGGTAGCTCAAGTGGACTTGGCACCGGTGCAAATGGCACTCGTGGACTTAGCACTGGTGCAGATAGCTCTTGTGGACTTGGCATTGGTGCAGGAGTCTCCAAGCAGACGTTGCTCTTGGGCCACTAGATAAATGTTTCAATGGCTTATCCTAGAGTCATGACCCCGTCGTTGGGGGGCATTTGCAGCAGGATGACCCCAAAATTAGCATGAACACCATCCATATTGAATTTTGTGAATCCTGGCCTAGAGATACACTAGGTACCAAGGCCCTAGGCCCAGATGGATGCGCCTGACTCCAAGTAGCTCACATGGCAACAGAGGTATATCTCACTTAGAACGTACACTTCGTAGCCACCTACATAACAATACAAAATTAGCTATTTCAACAGGCCTATTAATGGATCGAGCATTCTAGAGATAATAATTATTACTAGGATGTCATCGACAGGAAATCGGTGGTCGCTTTTCAAGGTAGGGTTGGATGTGCAGCTACTCTAACGGTTGGGGGCTGCCTAGCACAGGAGCAGTGGGGGCTTCCTATTGATTTTTCCTATACCTTTGCATCTCATCTCTGACCAACCTTTGCATCTCATCTCTGATTTTTGCCGTAATGTTCTCTCGTAAGGCGGCAGCCACGTCAGCGCTTGCGCCATGACGTGGTATGGCAGCTAGTGGGGTGCACTGGGGCCACGGCTCGCCGGCGTTCTGGTGGCTGGCGGTTGGCAGCGAGGGTCAAAAAAGAAAGAGGAGGCAGAGGGGAACTCACTGCTATCGGGCACAGAGCTCAGCGATGAGCGAAGGTGGCCGGAGATGGGAAACGGATGGCGAAGGCGCACGGCTCCAGTGGGGACGGCGCTCCAGTGATAAGGAGGCCTGGCTGAGGAGCAAGAAAGATCAGCGGTGCCGCGATGATCCCAAGGGCAACGTCGGTGGGGCTCACGGAAGGCTCCTTCACTACCAATTACTCTCCAGCGAGGAGGCAAGCTGAAAATGGGAGGGCGCTCAGGGTAGAGGAAAGTGGAGCACTTGGGAGAGGGAGAAGAGTGGAGGAGGAGGTGGTGCGGGGGAAAAGTGATGCCAGGGGGGTATTTATAGGGGTTGGAGAGGGCGGAGCCAGTGTGAATTGCTCGTCGGAGATGGCACAGGGCGGCGGCGGTTGCAGCGGAATTAGGGGAGGAGCGGGTGCAAAAAGAGGGATTCAGGTGGGGGATTGAGGGGAGGTCATTGCGGGCCACACGGGGAAGGAGAGAGAGGAAGGAAGGAGTCCAGGCGAGCGAGGTGTCGGCGCAAATGGCGGTGGTGATGGCACACGGGAAGAAGGAAAGAAGGGGAAGGTGGCAGGAAGAAGAAAGGGTAGATGGGTGATGCATGGAGAGGGAAAAGGATCTGGTGGCTGAGAGAAAAAGTGAGGAGAGAGAAAGAGGAAAAAGAAGCCGAACGGAGGACATGGGCGGGTGGGCACGTGGGCGAGATCAGGTCATCCACGTGTCGCCCAAGGAGGGAGCAGGCTGTCAAGCGACGAGGATTGGCCAGCATGGGATGTGGCTCCATCTGCACCATCCACGCGTCAGTCCTGGAGGCAGGCGAGATATTAAATTCTATTTTTAATTTTTAGAAATCCAAGAAAATTCAAACAGGCCTAGAAAAATACCAAATAAATTCCAAAAATTCCAGAAAAATTCACAGAATTTCCTAGAGATGTTTTGGACTTATATAAAATATTTCCAACTTAATTTGGTATTTAATTGTTATACTTAAAATACTTTTTAATTTTAAAATAGATTTTAAACTTCGAAAAATCCAGAAAAACCAGATAAAAGTCAAATAAATCCAAATAATTAATTTGAAATAGGGATTTTATAGAAAATCAAAATATCCTTTTATTTAATAATATTGTTATGTTTTTACTTAAATTACTTTTCAAATCTAGCCTTTTTAAAAGTAGGAAATCAGGGCAAAACAAAATTAAACTCAGGTAATCAAAACACTTATTTTATTTTAAATTATTATCATTATTATTATTTTATATGTAAAAAACTTGGGCTATTACAATCTACCCCCCTTAAAAAGAATCTCATCCCTGAGATTCGCATAGGCTAGCAAGAAAGAGGTATGGTTGGTCTTTAAAATCCCAAGTGGCTTCATCTTTGGGATGATTGCTTCATTTCATCTTGGGAAAATGGAGGATCTTTTTTTCTTCTTGGTCTTGTGTTCTGTGCCTCAAGGATCTTGATCGAACTCTCGTTGTAAGTGAGGTCGCCTTGCAGCTCAAGAGACTTGAATGGCTTCTTCTTTGGAGTGTTCACCTCATTCTTGAAGCTTCCAAGGGTTAGAGAAGAGGAGAAGAGAAGATTTAAGACCAAGGGGAAACAGGGGAAATTTTGCACAACCCAAAAGAAAATACCAACTTAGCAAAAATCTTATTAATTAACAATTACGGCTGCCGACAAAAGAGGTAACTAACAGCTCATAACAACGTCTACTAGCTATCTTAACAACTTAACCTAAAGGGGTAAGGGTCATCTTGGTGTCATCCTTCATGGCTCTCGAGGTACAAAACATGATCCTTCGATGCGAAGATTGAAATGGCGGCAGAGACAAAGAACTACTTTACGAGCGGCTTCTTGTCTAGCTCTTTCAAACGAGTAACCATTTGCTTTGAAGTAGTAACAAAGACTTTTATGTCCAGTTCACTTGGTGATGAGTAAAGTGAAGTGATGTCCCATCGTCTGATCTCCATGACTGTTTTCTCGGTGCACGTAGATAGCTCGACGTTGAAAACCCAAATGACAGAGTAGTCGATGAGGGCCTACACTCCATCCATCATTTGGTGCATCTTGATAAGTATTCATCTATAATTGTTTGAAGAGGGAAGTTAGAAATAAGTTTTTGAATGATGACATAAAGATGAGGATGGATTGAGAGATAAGGGTAAGCAAAGATTGAGAGGTAAGGTTAAGCATTTTTTTTAAATTACTGTTTAGTAAAATAAGTCCTTAGGGTCTGACCTTTCTAATCTACCTACGGTCACATCTTAGAGTCATCATGGGCTCTGATACCATCTCTGTCGGACCCCGGAGCAACAACTCCTGGATCCTCTGTATAAATCGCACTAGTCTAGGATCAGCTAGTGTACACAGTGGACAACCAAGACAAATATCAACCATAATGACATTTATTAACTAAATATGGGCATGATTGCCAAAGTTTACATGCATGGCCAATAGGCCCAATTTAAACATAAGCAGCGGAAGGAGAGAGAGGAAGGAAGGGAGGAGTCCGGGCGAGCGAGGTGGCGGCGCAAATGGTGGCGGTGATGGCGCACGGGAAGAAGGAAAGAAGGGGAAGGCAGTGGGAAAAAGAAAGTGTGGATGGGTGACACGTGGGGAGGGAAAAGGTTCTGGTGGCTGAGGGAAAAAGATAGAAGAGAGGAAGAGGAAAAAGAAGCCGGACAGAGGACATGGGCCGGTGGGCACGTGGGCAATATTGGGCCATCCACATGTCGCCTGAGGAGGGAGCGAGTTGGTGAGCAGTGGGGATGGGCCGGCATGGGACGTGGCTCCATCTGGACCGTCCACGCATCGGTCCAGGAGGGGGGTGGGAGATTAAATTCTATTTTAAATTTTTAGAAATCCGAGAAAACTCAAAAAGGATTACAAAATACCAAATAAAATTTGAAAATTCCAGAAAAATTCACAGAAGTTCCTGGAGATGTTTTGGGCTTAGATAAAATATTTTAAATATAATTTGGTATTTAATTGTAATAATTAAAATACTTTTTAATTTCAAAATAGATTTTAAACTCCAGAAAATCCAGAAAAACCAAATAAAGCCAATTAAATCCAAATAATTAATTTGAAATAGCATTTTTTATAGAAAATCAAAATATCCTTTTTATTTAATAATATTTTTAGGTTTTTACTTAAATTACTTTTCAACTCTAGCCTTTTTAAAAGGAGAAAATTCGGGCAAAACAAAAATTAAAACTCAAGCAATCAAAACACTTATTTTTATTTTGAATTATTATTATTATTATTATTTTATATAAGAAACTTGGGCTGTCACACTGGTGCGTCAACTATGGTCATTATCCGTGGCAATGTAGGTCTCGTGGTAGCACTCACCCTCCCAGACTAATTGGTAGAAGTGGTGAGGAGAAGAATGGAGAGTCGCATCGTGAATCTCTAACAGGTGAGCTGAGACCAGGTGGGTTGTGTCCTAGAGAGCGTCTACAGAGGTCCTCCTAGGGTGCTAGATCCTGATGGTGTGAGGCTCAAACTCACCTTTCCTCTCATAGAGGAACACCTCCGTCCATGACTCACAGTCTAGGATCTAAGTCTTTCGGCCCCAAAAGATGGGTCGGTGAGGATCTTCGCAAACTCACCCTTATCCTCGCCATGGGAGAAAAAGTCTCATGGGCTCTGGTTAGACGATCTGACCATCTACAATTTTGAACAAGAAATAGAGTCAGGATAGAGTAAAATATAAGGAAAGTAAGGGTAAGTAAAGAAGTAAGAGTGATGAATAAGAGCAATAATACGCTATATTTTGTCAAAGTTTTCTTAACTTTTGAAAATAAGACTCGAGTCCTTAGGCATGGCCAATCTAACTAATGTTTCTACATTTGTATGCTTTGATAGTAGATCTGTCAGACCCGAATTTAGCCAATCTAGAATCCTTTGAAACCACTGCACTATTTGATAGATCAGTAGATAGTGCTCACATAATACATCATATCACTGAATCATCTCATACATGATGTAAACCATACCATACATTAATATTACAATCATCAGAGTTTAAATAGACTACATCGGGTCAAGTTTACAATAAGGTTGTTTAGTCCAAATGGATACATTACATAAATGTGGAAGTGGAAGCGAAAGCAAAGGGGCGCACATCTCGCCACAGGCAAGCGAATGGGGTAAGTTGTGTGCGACTGATATTAACCAAAGACATGGATAATATTAGTGCACACAAACACCAACCTAATTAGCAAGACTGGAGTGAGACTTAGACTAATAGAGACTATCCTAATCTCCTCCATGTTATTCACCATTGGCTCCTAGGGCGTCATAGTATATGTAGTATCCTTGGTCCATAGGTTCTAAGGGATTTTCTGAGCGAGAGTGAGTACAAGCAACAGTGCTATGTGAGCCAACACATAGAATATAATATTTATACATACAAGGTTCAACAAAGGTAGGCTAGAGTACTTTTATTTGCTAAAGGCAACATTTGAATATACAATAATTAGAAAGTCCTACAACTTAGCATTGTTACTAAAGCATATTTTGTAAAGAGAGTGAAAGTATGCAATATTTATTATGGTGCAGGTTTCATCCACCTGTTACATGGTTCCATCCACCATATGCTAGTTTTTTGTTACTAGAGTTATATCCACCCAATATCAACACTGGTTACGTCTACCCAGGGAAAGCTAAATTCAGGTTACATCTACTCAATGAGTTTTCATCCTACCCATAAAGTTTTTGAAATACAAGCTAACTCAAGTAAGTTCCCATGCCCACCCTTGACCATGGGTACTACTGTTTGAATAATTTATACTCTACAGATATTGTACACTTTACCCGCATGAGATAATCTACTTGTTATGTTCCACATATTTTTTTGGATATGTGAATCAAGAAGATCATCATAAGGCCTTTGCAATGCATCACCTAGTGTAGATTACACCTGCTAAGGTTTCATTTGAGTGAGGTTACATCCACCATACCCAGATACCTTCTTGTGCTGCATGGCAGCTTACACCATTGACACGACCTGTGTCCATGACAGCTTAAAACCAGCGATATGACCCATGGGTAACACCAATGGTGCAACCTGCACTGGTGGACGCAATTTAGTTAGCCAGGTCATATCCATTATATACTTGTAGTTGTATTGTTTTACATTGCGAGATCATCACATGATTCAGTCCTTAAGTTATCTGGGTGGTACATACAACATACCAAATTTCTCATGCTACATCTGCACCAACCATCATTCCATCTGTCCAGGTATGCATGGTAGCAGCAAGTTTTAGGATTTTGATAAGCATAAACTAGGTTATCTCAAATATACCTGTCATTTCCCTCCAATGACTATCCAAAATGAGTTTCATGATTAAAAGATGATGATTAGTGCAATTGATGCCCTAGTACTCAAGCAATACTAGCATTACAATTAAGTACGACTTAAAGCTAGCAAAGTTACCAATAATTATCTAAGGTGACAAAGACCATGTGATTCAAGTATCCAAAGGATGGTATAGTGATATTATAAGGACAAGTAAGTATATATCTAACCTTAAGTTTAATATACATTCGCATAACAAATAACACATGCAATTTGATAATTTAAACAAACATAAACTTTCATAAAGTGTAAATTCAATATGATCAAAGCATTCACTTGTCTAGCTCATAAGCAGGTTGGTCTCGAAATTCTTGTATTATCTCTTACTGTGGCTTTTCCACGTCCGCGTACTCTACTCAGACGATCGCATAGGAAAGCAATAAACACACGAGCAAAACACATAAATACCAAAGAAAATACAAATGAATTCCAAATTGAACAATTTCATTACCATTAGATAGAATTTGAATTTATATGAATTTAGAAATAAATTTCATTAAATTCAGAGTTAAAATGAGTGAGAACGGCTCTCCAAAGTTTTAATTTTGATTCAATCCAAAAAATTAAAAGAGAAGAGAGAGTTTCTCTCTCTGACAGGTGGGGTCCACCCACTGATTTTATTTAATTTTTGAATTATTTTTCTACTAAAAAAGGCTACTCAGGCTAACAGAAGGGGCCCACGAGATTTTAATAAATTTTTTATTTCTTAAAAGAAAAAGGTCCTAAGGCGGACAAGTGGGACATTTTTTTTACTGTGGACGCAGTAAACCAGGCCCACATGTCAGTGGCTCTATCCACATAACTGGGTTTTAAAAGTTTCTTAACCAGTTGGGCCCACATGTCAGCTACTCATTAGCTTAAATAGGGATGCAAGGCCTACTGGTCAGCAACGGTTTAATAGTGACTAAGGAAGGCCATTAACGCTTAATTTAATCATGGTTTGAACTAATGATGCATATTATAAGTCATCTTCCCTGCTGTAGAGAGGTGAAACTCATCGTCAATGAAGGGAGTGGTGGCCGGAGGCAAGGACCAAAATGGGTCCCTCGGCATGGCAAAAACCCTAGGCAAGGCGGCGTGGTCGGATTTGAAGTCAGCGATGAGCTCGAGCGGCGGCAGAATAGGGAGCATGGCACCACGGCATTATGAGGCTCTAGAAACTAATTCCTTGCAACGTGAGCATCTACAGGTGGACGGGGGCTCACCAGGAGTAGAGACGGAGCTCGAGGAAGCTTGGTGTAGGCTGGCGATGAAGAGCTAAGGCGGCGGAGTGGGGTCATCACAGAGGGCTTCACCGAAGAGGGAGATGGCAGTCGAGGAGGCACAGTCGGCTTTGAGATCTCATGATTGTGCTCCAGACACGAGCAATCGGATGATGGAGTGATGGGGCAACGGGGTGATGGGGTGCCGAAGTTGGAGAAGAAGGGAGTCATTGGTGATCTATGAGGGTGAGGGGCTGGTTGAACTGGGGTGAGAGAATGAGAGGGTTACGGTGATCACAAGAACGTGCTTGGCAGGACATGAGACTCACTAGTGGGAGTTGTCCATAGTGAGGTCTAAGCGACATGAGGCAGAAGCAATGGCGAGCTAAGTTGGGGCTTGGTGTAGCCAAGGTGAGGAGCAGGAAGGCAAAGATGGCGTGAAGGGAGGCTTGGGTGTCAACAGGCTAGGCTTAAATAGCCAACAGGAAGAAATGGCCATTGGGAGGCTTAATGGCAAGCGCGGAGGCCTAGAAGGGCGATGTCAATGCACGGCGCGACACAGGAGAGGATGGCAGAGCTGGCATGCGACGCAGAAGGGAAGTAAAGGCGATGGGCTAGCTTGGTGAGCAATGGCTAGGCGCGCGCAAATCACAGGAACGCGGTGCGGACACAACGTGTGAACGGTGGGCGCGCGAAAAGGAGAGGGAGAGGGCTAGGCATAGTAAGGGATGAGGCATAGCACAAGGCTAGCATGGGCGAGAGTGGAGCGGAAATGTGGAGGCACAGTGGTGCACAGGGGAGGCGGCGATGCTATTAGGCACGTGTGGTCACTCCTCGGGCACGCACATCATGTGGGAGGGTTGCTTCGGCTGGTGCAGGCCAAGCTAGGGGCTGGTGGGCCGGGCCGAAGACTGGTGGGTCAGGGGAAGGGCAGGGGTGGGCTGGGCTCCGCCCAAGAGGGTTTTATATTTTGGAAATTTAAAATTTAGACAAATTTTTTAGTTGAACAATTTGAATTTAAATTCAAATTCAAGCTTCATTCAAGCAAAACACAGGGTTTCAAAATGGGATGTTACAATGGAGTGATTAGAGTGTTCTATTGTACACGGTGATGAGATTACCGTCTCGAAATCAATTAACTAGTGTATGAGTGTACTTCAAAGGTGGCATGTGCGTATACATCATGTATGTATTCCTTGTTCGCGTGCATGCTACGATTTTCTCAGGGTTGGATATTTCTGGAGTCGCCACGTAGGATTGTCATGATGTTAAACCTAGCTCCGACACTTTGCCATCAAGCCATGTATACGTGGATTTTGCCGACGGTCTCGATTGTGAATGTTTTGTCCTATTTTGACTGGTTTGTCCTGGCATGCTTGCAAAGATTTTTCTTCCAAAGTCGGTGGCGAAACAGACATAGCATACATGCGTGTGTGCATGCTGTTCTTCTTTCATTTTCTAAGAAGAATACTTAAGGATTCTTGTTATCTGTAGCACAAACATTAAAGCCAAATAATATTTGCTTGGTTGCACCCAAAGCTAGCTACGCCTCAGAAGGGTCCAAAACAGGGAAATTCCATCCCCTTCAGAAATGAAGCTTCACTCGATACAATTGTAGAAGTAGTCATTTCTCTCTTTTTTTTGCCGATAAAAATAGTCATTTCCTAAAGTACCACTCTGAAAAAGATGCCTATGCACCATTAATTGACACACACACACAAGTTGCAAACATTATGGCTTATTGCTAAATTTTCAAATAATAGCACATGATATTCTAGTTAATAATATATTAAAACCTCTTTTTTTTCTGAAGCAACTGCAACAGTTCATCTAACCTAGTGCAACACTGCTATGTTAGTATGGTAACACGCAATCTAATTCTTTAAAATATAATATGACTTTTTAGATAATTAAGTCCAAGTTTGAGCCCCCGGCCCCCAGGTTCAAATTATAATACAATCATTTCATAAAATCAAAATAAGCACTTTTCCACTTAGAAGGTCTAAAACTTGTAAATAAGAACACTGGCCAATAAAAAAGGAACCTTGTAATTCGATGAAAATATGCATTGTCATCAATATAAAGAAAAAATATTTTTTTGTCAAGCAAAATCTGCCATGTCATTTGTAAGGTTTTACATAACAATGCACAGGAAGTTTACTAGAATATATACGCCCCAGGAAAAAATATAAAAAAATAAAAGGTTGTATCGATGAAACAAAAATTGAGTACACCCGCAAGAGAGAGAGAGAGAGAGAGAGAGAGAGAGAGAGAGTAGGTGGTGGCTGTAAAGTAAACCCTCATTTTTGTCTTATAAAATTATATGCTTTTCAGATTTTTAGGGAGCATCAAAACATTTCCCATAAAAATAAATATGATTTGCCCGGCTTCTCACTTGATCATCGCAAGGCTAATTAAGCAGCTTTGGCGGATCTCTTTCTTAGCTGATATGACCAAATATCACGAAGGTAGTGCGAATAGTGCACTCGTATGTTTTGGGCAAACCAAGCAAGCAAACCGTACTATTTCGGTTTCCCCGGCCAGAAACAGGTACAAACGTCACATGGATTCACCAAGGATGAATATATTAAGTAAATGGATATTCTTTTCACTTATGCATGCTCACTTTTTGTGCATGCACTGTTCCTGTGTATGTGCGTGTTGTGGAGGTTACATCTATACACACGTAACGCTGGTCTTCATGGCTAATTATCAGCTCTACTTAATTGGTGGTTTGAAAGGTAGTAGCGTAAGGTCGATCAGATTAACAAGCACCGCCTCCTCTTTAAACCGCTCCTTTTGGTCCGAAATGGTGTGTCTTACATATCCTTTCCTACATCACTTTAATGATAAAGCAAAAGTGAAAGAGAAGGAAATAAAGGAAAAAAATGTATGTGTAACAAAAGAATGAGAGAGGAGGAGGGGGAGCAAGGGAAAGTTCATAAATAAAGGAGTGAAGAAAAAGGAAAGGGTAAACAAAACAAAGCCCAGATTCCTCACCAAACAGGCCCTATGCTTTTTCTTCTCCTCTCTCTCCTCTTCTCTTCTCCTGTGTGTTCTTGTTGTCCTCTTCTCTCCCAAGAAGATATACCCCATCACTCAGAAAATTAAGCCACTGGCCCCCTTTAAGATTGACCTGCGATTTCCACACAAGGTGTAAGGAGAGCCGAGCTAGCAAGGGCATTCCCTGCAGCAAGAACTCATCTCTCTCTCCTCTTTCTCTCACTAGCAGTGATGAATAGAGGAGAATTCCAGAGCTCCCTGGTGCAACAGATGATCTGGAGTGGTACTGGGGGTAGCAGCAGCACCACCACCACCACTAGCAGCAATATTATGGGAAGTTTGATGCCTTGCTACGAGGACCAAGAGGCCTCTCCTAACATGCCCTCCTTGTCTTCTCCCTCCGTGCTCTTCTCCCAGCAGTTTCCTCACAGCACTACTTCAGGACTAGGACCTATGAACGGCGGCGTCACTTCTCTCCCAAGTTTGCACGATGGCAGCCAGGAGAACCACATGCCAGAGTCATGGAGCCAGCTGCTTATGTAAACAACTCTGTCTCTATTTCTCGATCCTTCTCTCTTCACTCCCTAAATTCTATATGATTCATTCATGCAAGAGATCCACATAAGGTACCAATAGTCCATGTAAACTTTAGTTGCATATTTAAGTGTAGCTCTAGGAAAGGAATAAAGTGGTTAACCCACTTTGTCCTATAGTAGATCAAGCCTTTTCCAAATGTTCTTCTTTTTGCTAATCATCTGATGCATGTTCATGTTACTAACTTGTTTTTATCTCTATGGACTCATGTATTTGTGTATATCTGTGTGTGCCTTGTGCAACTGCGTATACAACAGCGGGGGATTAGTTGGAGATCATGAGAGATACAGCGCCAATACAGCTCTCCTGTCAATGGGATTAGAGAATTGGGGGGATCAGGCTGCAAGTGCATGCATGGTTGGTATGAAGGAAGAGGGCTCCATGCCTCAAGCTGGCACCGCTGCTTACAACTTCTATGGGAGCCATCTTGCTGGTGGTGACCACGAGATCCAGGCAGGAGGGGCTAAGTCTCAACTGAACCAGATGCTCCTTGCTTCCTCTCCTAGGTCATGCATCACCTCGAGCCTCGGCAGCAACATGCTCGATTTCTCTAACGGCGCACCACCGGAGCTCAGGAGTCACCACCACAACTCCGATAATTCATCCGAGGTGAATAACTTGATAAGATGTTACTTCGATGAGTAATTCGTTGGAAGTTAATTGGTAGGCTTTTTCTTTGTTTTTTTTTCAACTAACTTTTGTTTGCACGTTTCGCGTGGTTGTTTCTCGTATATAGAACGCATGTTGTTAGACGCAAATTTAAGCTACATGGAATGCATTCATTTGGTGATTCAAAAATGAGAAGGAATGAACTTGATCTATTTGAAATTCATAATCTATTTACTGAGTGCTTCTTGTTCCAAGTGCAATCTTTAGGTTGCGTTTAATCTCCCTCTTGAAAAAGTAGTGTTTTTCAAAGCACTTCTTTCCTCTTACTTCGCTTGATGGAAAGCTATAAGTTTGATCATTTCAATACAATCTCTTGGCAATGGTGCATTCTGTCTTCCATTAATTGAAAGAGTGACACTAGTATTATTTTTCTTTTCATGAAAAGATACATGCATGTTTTCATGTCCCTTTTGAAATCCGTTTTAGTCAACTAGTTGATGTTTGCATAGCATGTTCTTTCATGATCTCTTGGTAAGAGTGTAGGGCATGCACCACACTCATTGACAGAGCTAACTCCTTTGCTTGTTTCTTCGCTTAGGGTCTATTCTATTGGCTTTTAACTTTGTCTTTTGGGTTTGGCTTATAAATAGTAACAGCCTGTAGATAGATACTCGCATGTTATTTTGATTGATATAAATAAAGTTACTACAATATATACTGCAATCGACTAGTAGACATCGTCTTAAAAAGGCATTCCATTTGAAAGTTAGGTACTATAGAAAAACTATTTATTGTAAAAAAAGTATTTTTAAGAAGTCAATATGAGCAGGGCTTTAATTATTCTTTTATATAATAGTGCGTAAGTGGTCAGTGTTTAGAAGTAGAATCACTGGGCACTCACTTTAGGGAGAGGGTTCTTTCTTGGGACAAGCTGAAATGAGCTCATTATTATTCATGCTTTGCTTGTTTGTCTCTCTAGTGCAACAGCACTGCGACAGGTTCATCTCTTAAGAAGCCTAGGGTTCAGGCCTCCTCTTCAGCACAATCTACTCTAAAGGTTTCTTCCTCAGCTCCCTGCTTTCTATAATCCAAACCCATTCTTTTCTGTGTCATATTTGTGTGGATCTAGGCATCTCTCTCTCTCTCTCTCTCTCTCTCTCTCACACACACACATACACATAAAGGGGTACTCACTTTGGAAGTTCGTGAGCCAAGAACACGGGAAAAAATTACAGAAATTTGGCATTTGTTTCCATTGTTATACTGACATCTTAAGATACTTTTGCTGATAATCTGTTGCAGGTGAGGAAGGAGAGGCTAGGGGATAGAATTACTGCACTTCACCAGATAGTTTCCCCATTTGGCAAGGTTAAAAAGAATGGCAACTTGAGTTAACCGCATTCGTCTTTTCAGATATAAGTAGCCAACTTGTAATATAACATGGAGTTAACCGCATTCGTCTTTTCAGATATAAGTAGCCAACTTGTAATATAACATGGAGTGATCATGTATAGCACCAACTTGTTGCATTGCAACGATAAGATAGAGCTAGAGGAGCTAGCTAGATCTGCCTGTGTCCTCTGCACAGTGTATAGGTTATATATGCTCATGCTGTTACAGTAGTCTATATTTTTTGCCATCTAACTCCTTTCTTTTCCTTGTTTCACTTGAGGGGTTGTGTCCAACTAAAGTATATATGTCTGACACACATGCCTCCTTTTACAGACTGACACTGCGTCCGTACTGCAAGAGACCATTGGCTATATCAGATTCCTCCTGGGTCAAATTGAGGTCCAATCTCCCCCCCCCCCCCCCGTGTCTGTGTGTGTGTTTAGAGAGGAAAAGCTCATTTCTAATGGTCATAGGACCTCCAGAAGTATGGGTGGGTGAACAGGGAATGTAGCCGGCATGTCAGTTCTAGCATCAGCAGTGCCTTTAAAGCACAATATGCATACTGCTTTACAGTAAACATTTCCAACACCTACTGTGGTCGGAAAGTAGAGCCCACAATGGCAAGCGACAGTAGAAGCAAGCAGTTTAACTGCATGCATGGGAGGAGGTAGCTATTCTCTGGTTATATGCTCTCTCTCTCTCTCTGTTACGCGCGGGAAGCAAAGAGAATATGGGAGGGGTGTGGGACTGGGTGCGAGAGCACGCTGTTAAAGTTGGGCACTGTGCATGGGGGCGCGCGCACGCAGCAGCAGCCAGCAGCAGAGCGAGATGAATGGATGGATGGGTCATGGGTATGGATGTGTTGCGGTGCATGTCTTGTAACGTCTTGTGTTTCAGGGACTAGCTAGGATCATATATGCTCTCTCTCTCTCTCTCTCTCTCTCTCTCTCTCTCTCTCTCAGAGAGGGACTAGGATTATATGCTCTCTCTCTCTCTCTCTCGTTCATGACCAGTGGTTGTTCTTCTTCTCTGTGCCAGGCTCTCAGCTACCCTTACATGGGCCACGGCAATGGGACGTGCACGCAAAATGTAAGTTGCAACTTGGACCTCTCTCTCTCTCCCCCTCTCCGCCTCTCTCTCTCTCTTGCTCTCTGCATTCACGCACGTATGAGCACACGGAGGAAAGTTCTTACGTGGGAGTGACAAGATGCCTAAGCACGTGCAAGGCGTCGTGAAATGCAAATCTCACAAACGTAGGTTGTTACTTTCGTCTTGGCTTTGTAGGTGATAGGTTAGCAGTACTTTTTTTTAAAGGTATGCTAAAAAAAACCTTTTATCAAAGCTTAGTGAGTAGGATACGTACATATCCTTTTTGCGTTTTTTTAAAAAGATACTGATCCCTTTTCGTAACCTTTTGTGGAAACGACTTTAATTTTTTAGGCTTTTCATGGGTGCTAAGTAAGGGAACAATTTTTTTTTACGGTAGAACCATAATCGCTACGAATTTTTGAATGTATACGGGTATATATCCAGTATAAACATAGGTTTAAAATCTTAGACCATTTAAACTCCCAAATAATAAGTGTGTAGCCCCGTGGATTACGAGCATGCAATGAAAAAAAGTTCATGGCGTAGTCATAGAGGATGGAATACAAATAGGCACAAAGGAAAGATGCAACCTTTTTCTACCATAAAGGCACTGTATCAACAATCGGTTTTGGAATGTTTCCTTAAGAAACAATCCCTGTAAGTACCATCTTAATTCATACGTACATAACATTTTTTGACATGCATACGTACAGAGCCTGAACATATTTGAAATTACAAAAAGGTCATTCATGGACCGCTAAGAAGTGTAAACTAATCCTCATTAACTGTGAATCTAGAATTTAGTCTGTGAGTTCAATTGCCTTACACAAATTTTTATTGACTACCATACAACTAACCTGGTCACATTTTTATATAACCATGGTCAAATCTGATTTCTGTCTTCAAAATTTATCATAAAATTTTTTATCCCTGGTGATAATATCTAATGTTCTCAATTTTTATTATATATATATATATAATATTTTGATTTTATATTTTACTGATGAAGTATATATTGGACTTTAACTTGATCTCAAAATATTGAAATGACGCATTATGGGATAAATAGATCACACATAATAATACCTCAAATGAAATATATCCATGTCCTATATTTTTCTTAGGAATGACATTTATGTTGACTAATTAATTAAAATTTTTTATTTGCAAAGCATTTCAAAATATTTTTGTCTTACATTTCTGTCCATATTAATTAGACTAGCAGTCTAGCCATAAAGAGTTTTTTTAATAAAAAATTAAAAATCTAAGAAGAGCAAATATGGCATTTGTTAACTATAAGATGTACATGTATACCTTTTTGTCAAGCTAATCAGGAAGAAGAATGCATCACATTGGATGGAATATAATATATATACAAGTTACTAATAACAATATAGATGTACCTTATGATCGATATATAAAACTTCCTTTCTGACAAGCAAAATGGCAATTGTCCTCGCTAATTTGCACAATATCTGAGAAATTGTTTCTTGAAGTGAATTTGAACCCAATTTTAGTTATTTTATTGCAGTACTGTCAGACCCAAAAAGTTAATCCCAAATCATATGTGTATACTGTGCTAGTCCCACGGTCAATAGCTAGCACATACATACCACATCATTGTATCACATCCATATACGATTAAATAAAATAGAGTAACATACAATATTAAGCAAATATGTATAGGTCTATATGATTGAATTTACACAAAAGGCGCTGACCAGCCAAATGTTCACATAGAGAGTACTTGTAGAGGAAATAATTGGTAAATAAAGGATAACATGCCCAAGTGGTTTGCCTCAGCCCACACACAATCGACTGGAGTTAACACCTAGTAGTTGGCATCATTGTCACCAAATCCCGTGGTATAAAAGTAGCCAACCGAGGGGTCTTCTTTCTCTTGATCTAATAGTGTTCAACAAGCAATTGTCAGTACAAAATTGTACTCCTTAAGACTTTAAGACAAAGTTTATATAGTATGCAAGCTAAAGCAAAGGTGGTTGTCCTAGCTAGTTTATTTTGCACAAAGCGAACTTTTCTTTGCAATAGCCATAGTAATTTCAACATGTGGTTTGTAAGATTATTTGACAGTGATAATCTCTCAAGCATGGATTCTATTATTCCATATCAAGCCAAAACTTTTCAAGTAAGAGTTCCATCCATCCATACCATTTTTTAAATCCATTTTGAAACCATGACAACTAACTATATGTGGTATTACCAAGCAATGTCCATCATTACAGAGATGGCTATTTGAATAGATTGAGATCTCACTATAAGATGATATACAACTTTACCCACAAGAGATAATCAACTTATAATGTTGACCATTACACGCTTCCATGGGTGTTTAATTAAGTAATTATCATAAGGACTTTACAATGCTCTATCCCAACCCGATTCTGCCCACTAAGGTTTTGCCACCAAAGTGTTCTATCCTCTTAGATGGAAACCCCCTTTTGCACAATGTGGGAATTACATGTCTAACTGACACCCACATTCTACACATGATGAAACCAAAGTTGAGACTTTGAAAATTATTCAGCTAGCCCATCCCATTTATGGGACATGTGGTTGCACTATAATGCTTGGGTCAATGGCACCAAGTTCAGTCCTTAAGTGACTCGAACATGACTACTACAAACCATTATCTCATGTTAACCACACCGGTCTCAACAACCACTCGTCTAAGTCTAAATTATTTTTTAGTTTTGTTTTGGTAACCAAAATACTAGAGGTAACCCCTCTATTCATATTTGCTAAAAACATTAGCCATAGCCCAAAATGACATTTCACCAAGTTTTACCAAATTGATCATTAATAACTAAGCATGGCTAACCATATAATACGTATACCACTCAACAATTTTCACCCTAGTGACAGTGGATAATATTTCTAATGCAACAAGTAGGCATTAACTAAATCCTAAACATAAGGTAACGATTTAACCAAAATAATTGCATGCACATTAGTTGGAGCTAACAAAATATCAAACGACGGGTATCGATGGGAATGGAGGCGGTTGCTAGAAGCAAAAGCGATGGCTTGAACCCTAAGACCCACTACATCAAACATGCAATAGGTTGAGAGGTTTGTACAAGTGGATGGTAGAATGCAAAGTGACATGAAAGGAGGGAAAAGATCCACGGGTGGGACACCACGGGTCAGTGAAAGAGTGGGAGCAAGCCAGCGCTGAGCACTCTCTTCTCACTTGTGGCCATGGTGGCAAGCTGGTGCAGTGTCGCATGGAGAAAGACAACTGATGGGTGGGCCTGGCGAGCCAACGAGAGTGGGAGAGAGAGGAGAGAAGGTGGGTCAGGTGTAGATGCCTTAGTGCGGGAGAGATGGAAAGGGGAAGGTAGCTAGGTTGAGAATGCCGCATAGGCTGGTTTTGGGTCAAAGATGGAGTGGGCTGGACGGAAGGTAGGGTAAACAACATGAGAATAGGGAATCAGATTTTAATTATTTTCTACTTTAATTTAACTGTAGAAAGTATGTTTCAATTTTCAAAATTAACAAACCAACTCTAAAAATTATTAATTTTTTTGGGAAGACTCCTTAGATTACTTAGAACTCAAATAAATTATTTCCATGCTCTGCACAGTTTTAATTAATTACAGAAAAATTATTTTTTGCTGCTGGATATTAAGAAAACATTTTATTTAAAGCAGAGTTTTTTTAAAAATGCATGAAAATGCAGAAATGATGATTTTCAAATTAATTAAACATTTTTTAAAATTTTGGGATGTTAAAAGTATTAATCGACTCTAAGTTAAAAAAACTATTTTGTTGATATTTATGTAAAGATCCATAAACGTTTTAGTATTTAAGTTGATCCACAGGGATTGAATTTTGTATGCGCTACTTGAACATTATGCACTTAAAAAAGGGAGCAACAAGTATATGTTAAAAATAAGGTGTACAAAAATTATAAACCACAAGTGGGATTTACATGCTTGAACTTTATGCACCAGTTCAGTACAGGACTAGCGTTATCAAATGATAGATTGAAAATACACATAAAGTACACTTGGATACACCTATATAATTAAGGTATATATTATGGCCATAAAAATGTTAGTTTAGTTGATCTGAGCCATCTGAGGCAACCTTGGGCTGGTACAACTCATGGGTTCAATCATATTTACCACATCTGAAAAATTATTCTCCCCATCTTCTTCGCACGCTTGTACGTGCAACGTTGACATGTGACGCGGTACTTTCTTTTTCATTTATAGGGACCAGTCGGTGCTGAAAGGAACTCTGGCCTCTTCCCAGAATACCCCGGCCAGGTAAGGAGTGATCTGTATGCTTGCGCATGATTAATGGATATAAGAATCAATACCTTTACAGCTCTACTTAAACCACTTTTCATCTTTTGTGTGTGGTTCCTTGGGCAGTTGCTAAACCATAATAACAACACTGGAGCACAGCAGGCTGCAGGCCAACCTGAGCAGCAGGTATATATGCACACTTCGCTTAGTTTCAAAGCCAATTTCAATCATGTATATATACACGCATGTACTAGAGTGGCACCATGCTATATTTACACAAAAATAAGACCATATGTACTCCATTTTTCTTTCAGTGATCTATTAGTGTTTGTAGTAATATTAGCAAATAAACTGTTCTATTTTACTCTGTACGTATGCTGTATAAGTTAAGGCACTTGGTACACATATAGGTTGTGAATGATGAGGCCAAGGACTTGAGGAGCCGTGGGCTGTGCCTTGTCCCGGTGTCGTGCACGTCGCACTTCGGAGGGGACAACGACGCTGACTACTGGGCCCCGGCACCGCTTGGCGGGATCCTCCGGTAGAGATTCATGGCTTCATGCATGCATGGCCTAGCAAGCTGTTCTTGCAAGTATATGTTGATGAGGCTACAGACATAGCTCTCTAAGAAACACAATGCATATGCATGGGTGCAGGAGTACATAACATCATGAGCAGTCATTCTGGTAAGGAAGCTACCTGTAAGGCTGATTGCTTTTGATGCTATGCGTGCGAGTAGTATAATCATGGGGTGAAAGTAAGCTTCTGTATCTGCAAAGTGGCTTCAAGAAGATCTAGTTCTTCTCTAGCCAGTCCTTAGGTCCTTGCAAATTTATGGCTTTGATGTATATGTAAATCTAGCATGTTAGTGAAACTTTTCTCCTACCGTGCATGTTACGAGTTGATTATCAGGAGCAGGGTGCAGTAGTGTCAATTTCGTAATTCACGCGGCTGGTGTATGTAGGAAAGTTGATGTCCCATATCACATATATGTATATGACAGTAAATTTGTATCAGTTCGCTGACTTCAGCCGGCAATATTGGTTGCCTTGGATGTTGCTGACCCTTTTGGCTGGTTTATGTAGGAAAGCTAAGGACAGGCATTATGTAATTCTACAATAATGAGTAATAATAACAAGACAGAATGTACCTATACGGTACATAAGGCCAGTCTCAATGGGGGTTTCAAAAGAGTTTCATTCTCATTTAATGCAGTGACACATCAGCAAATTTGTTGAGTTGGCAAGAAATTTATGAGGAGAGAGAGCAACAGAGTTTCATCAGGATGAAACCCATCCGTCCCGGTTACCAACACGATGAAACCCAGTGAAACCCCCACTGAGACCGGGTCGTTTCGTTCTCAGGTGCTCCCGAGGATCTGCTGTGCATTCATATATATGCGAATGTACTCATGAATATTGGATTAATTAATATATTTTATTTGACCATGATTATTTGTCGGCATGAGATATATTGTAGTTACCAAAGTGACTATGTTTAGTTTAGATATATTTTCAAACGGCTACATAGTTTACATGGCACATAGGATCACAACATCATGCATACATTAATTGCTGCAGCTTGTCTATGAAACAGTGAAATGAAACCCCCCACTGAGAGATCCAGTTTCATTTCTCAATCCAAGTCTGCAAAGCTGACATGGCAGTCTTGGAAACTGGGAAATGAAACCCACCACTGAGACTGGCCTTAGCATTCAAATAAAAACCAGGGGAACCGACCAATTAACACTGATTTTAGCGATGTTAATGACGTTATAATAAAGGAACAAGGACTTACTAACTTCGTTACAAATTAGATGTAAAACTCTAGCCTAATTCTGAGCCTAGAATGCTAATACAATCCAACATCACTCCAATTTAGAACTAGTGGTAATAAATTTCAGCAATATTTTAAATAAAAATACCACAACTTAAAGCACTACCACATAAAAGTTCATCACAGACGGTTCAGAACCGTCATCACAGACAGTTCCTAGCTTGAACCGTCTGACCTCATGGGTCAGTGATAATAGGGGTTATTCACAGACGGTTTTTGAACCATCTGTGAAAATCATATTGCAGATGGTTCGTCCATTATCACAGACTGTTCAAAACTAGAACCATCTGTAATAGTCAGTTATTACAGACAATTCTTGGTAAAAACTGTCTGTTATAGACGGTTCTTGGTCAAAACCATCTTTGATAGCTGTACCAGAGAAAAAAGTGGATAATTTTACCATGGCATCTAAGCCATGGTAAAAATGCAGATTTACTAATTTTCTGGGTATCCAAACTATGGTAAAAATTCAGACTTGGCCAAATTTTTAGGCATCAGTATGACTCAAAAAGTTGTAATTGTTAAGAACTTACAATACCGTAAACTGTAACACCACAGACAGAAGACACTATGAAAAACTAAAAGTACCTGGAACAAACTCTGATGTCCACACCTTTTTGCTAGACAATTCATAAATTACCTTAGGGATGTAATAGCCCTCCGTATCACAAATACTCTTTGTACAATATACATATGTAAATGAGAAGGAAAAAGATAGTGGATGACCAATATTGCTTTCTAAATAATGAAAACTAAAATTTACCTTTATAGCTCTATCAAGGAAAAGACCTTTAGGGATGAGATTTGTGTATGTCAGGAGTAGCCTAACATTCTCAATATCACTTTCAATATTATCTGCAACCCCAGGGTATTATATTTTCATCACAACATTTGAACCATCCTTCAAGACCGCCTGATGGACCTAATCAGGGGGGAAAGACAGCTCAATTGTCAAAGAAGCACCAAACAATATATTAGCTTCACTTGGTGTTGAGGTGATTCACAAATATTGAATCTGCTAAGCTTTTATTAAACATAAGAGGGCTACCACTGCTGGACCAACTTGCCCGATACTCGTTGCGGCTAGTGGCTCATAGTCAAAACTCCTCAACTTGGAGGACCAGTCATGACCAAGCTTGGCATCAAGAACAAATTCAGCTGCTTCCTTGGCATAACATCAGCACATTGACGTACAATATCAAGAATTGCCAACACCTACATCAATTTAGCCAAGCCTTCTATTTTAAAGAGGAGATGAGGAGAGGAGGAGAAGAGGAGATGAGGAGAAGAACAACCGAGCCTTTTATTTTAAAGAGCAAATCTAGTGAGATGAACGGAAAATTCAATTTTGGAGAGAGTGGGTAAGTTGAAATATTATCACAAACGGTTCTAGGTAAAGAACCGTCTGTGATAAGTAGGTCATCACAGACGGTTTTTGTTCCGAACTATCTGTGAAACCGTCTGTGATATCTGTGCGTATCACAAACGGTTTTTGTTCCGAACTATCTGTGATGTATCACAGACGGTTCAGAATAAAAACCATCTATAATAAGTCGGTCATTATAGATGGTTCTTTCCATCGTGGTAAACTTAGATGGTCCATCTTATAAACCGTCTATGGTAACTTTATCACTGACGGTTTGTGTTGAACCGTCCATGATGAGACGTCTACGATAACCCTTTTTGTAGTAGTGAAGCTTGCCAATTATGATAATACCAACACAACATGAACAACTATCAATAGAAAACAAATATAAATCATGAACAACTAGTAACATTATACGAATTAAACTAAACACAGCCAACATTACGATATGTCACCATCAACCATAGATAATTGGAACCAACCATATTCCACACATAACTCCAATAATAAACACAAAATACTAATAATTATATTCCAACTAAGTCGAGCTATACCATTGATAATATAATATTAAGAATCATTGGTGATAATTTAGGTAATGTTCATTGAGCAATGGTGCATATGTGCTACTTACATCCCAATACATGTCACCTCAACGGTCACCTAAAACACAAATAAAGCAAGGGTGATGATGAAAGGATTTGGCCCGATCTTCTGATGAGAACGATAACTACAATTGATTAATACGACATTGACGATGAGGCTACTTGACTAAAATGACCAAGTCCGCCCTGCAATTGCTGCATTGCACCCTTGTCGTTACCAACCGTGCCAAGAACATGGTTGACCTGAAAACGAGGTTCAATTCCTGCGAGCAATCGAAAAACAAGCAGGAACTAGATATAGAGCAATTTGAATATTACGAATATCAATTAGGAACATGAAAGAGTTGAGGCATGCAATCACAGTTGTTGATCTAGTCAACACAAGAACACACAACTAAGTTTTATGGTGGGAAACTAATCTGAACAAGCCTGAGGAAAAAGGAGGTACCTAGGGCTATTTAAAAGAGAAAGAGGGTAGGGGGTGGTGGTCAAGGAGGTGGACACACAATCCTATGAGGTACAAAGCTAATAGGCCTAAGTGGAGGTGGCGCAGCACTTTTTGACTCAAATTCAGAATAGCATCGACTTGTTTTGGTGATTACAGTATGCTTAGATGGAATTCGGAGGTGGAGCCAGATCTGTTGGAAATAGGACGAGATAAGCTTTTCATGTTGTACTCATACACCTCAAATGGAGTCCATATGCAAATTCTATGCACATTTGAAGTCAATGCTATCTCTGACGGCCGAATTAGATTCTAGAATGTATCCAATTTGAACTCTTGCTTAACTTGTAACCAAAGTGATGTGGAAACCTTAAGGAAGAGTTAGGGAAGGCATCGACTTACTCTTGATGTGCAGATCGGCTTCCCTTTAGGTGGACTCCAACCATGAGCACATAGTATTGATGCAATCCTCATTGTATATCTGCACAAATATACATTTTCATCATTAGATAGTATCATATTCTCAATTAAAATAAATTGAAGCTAAAGAAATAAATGTAGCTTTCATTCAATCTTAGGAGCTATGTTCATATGTGTTTGTGGTATATTCACATCAGATGAGTCCATAAAAACAGCAAGTCACATGATAAAACATAGGCACTAACAAATCATAAACAAACACTAACATACGACAGAGCATATACCAGCGCATGTGTGGCAACGTATCCAACAACAATTGCAAATTGATAGGCCATAACATATCTTATCCCGCTGTTAATGCTTCCGTTGCTATTTAACCCTCTGTTAACCGGCCAGCCCATGACTCAAGGACCCCAACCCAACACGTCATTTCATCCCCCAAAAAAGTTCATTCTTTCCCTGATCCAAAATTAACCCTAACTAGCCGCCAAACGCTGCAAACCAAGATGAGATGTTCACAAGGCACGATAGCGGCGGCGATGACAGTGCTCTCTCTTCTGATTCTATCTGCGGCCTCTAGACGTCGTCTCGGCACCTATTTGTAATATCCCTTTTCTCGAATTTTTTTGTAAATAATCTATTTTTATTCAAAATAATAGAAATATACCCACTGAAATTTTTTACGAAGATAGACTCTAGTCGCTTAACCGTCGGGTGGCTGGACCCTATTGCCCATTGACCACGTAACAAGCAAGCAATCCACTGGCCGTTGGGTGAATTGATTACAGTCGTTGAACGGTCGGGCGATTGCAACCAGTCGCCCATTGGTTAGGCGATTGCGCTTCCAATCGCTTAAGGGTTGGGTGACTGGAAGTGCAGATAAAAGGATGGCGTGGCCGAGTGGGCTCGACCGCTCGATCGTGCGGTGAATAGAACAGAAGCGACAAAAAAGGGAAGGAGAGGAGGGGAGAAAAGGAGAGGAGAGGAGAGAAAAGGAGAGGGAAAAAGTTGAAAGAAAAGAGAGGAGAGGAAGGAGGAGAGGAGAGGAAGGAGAGGAAGAAGCGACTATTGTGAGGTAAATTTTTTTTGTATTTTAAATTTTGTATATGAAGAAGATAGTTTACGTAGTGTTAGTATAAATAGAAAATTGTAGATGTAGACAAAAATAGTACAATTTTGGTATAGAAAATTTAGTCAATGTAGTTTTAGAAAATTAGCAACCGTAGTTGTACAAAGTTAGCATCGTTAGCAAAATGGCATGTGTACAAAATTATAGTTGTAGAAAATTCAGTCAATATTTCTATAAGAATTTCATAATTTTCTTTGTATAAAATAATAATACATAATATTTATGATTAATTATAAATAATGTAATATCGTTAGTACATTGGAAAAACACGTGTACCATTGTAACTGGTATATAGACATTTAAATCGATATGCCATGTAAATTATTGAAACCATTAGGAATTATTTGTGGTAGTACAGCTTGAGTAGCGAGAAAAGAGCAGCATCAGTGCGCGGTCTGCCGATAGGAAGTTAATACTACGAGGTTAGTGTAATTGGTTACAATAGGTGAACGGTCAGTGAAATATAAATTATAGTACATCAGTACTTCCGTAATGTGCGATGCGATTTGACTAGTTGCAAAATTGAAAATATATGCAGGTAGACATCAGTAATGCCGATACCCACTACATTGAAAGTGCATTACAGTGTTGGAACTGTTCGTAAGGTCCGAATGGTGTGAATTTGAGCGGTTTTGTGCAAGCCACGCTGGTACACTCGAACGACGAGAATGCTCGAATCACAGTTGTGATGCACTGGCTTACCCGCAGTTTTTCGTTGGACCCCGAGGTGTGCAGCATCGTCATACAAGGGCTTTGGAGCCGGTCTCCCACGAACATCAGATGGAAGTTGAGAACATTGATGCGCACTGTTGCGTGGAAGGGGTTCGTGTAAGGGTGCCAGCGCCGTGGAACCATGGTGATACTTGTGCAACCATGCCCAGTAGAAGCTGTGCAAGGTTGTGCAGACGGCCATCATCCGGGAGGTACGAGTAGCTCGGGCGGCCGCATGTTGGTGAAGAGAAGGAAGTTGCTCATGACGAGGTCGATACGGTACATGGAGGAGAGGGAGAATGGTCACGCCATTGTGAGAGTACAGGACAAGTCGATGAAGGGGACCATATAGAGTACATAGTGCATCAGATAGAGTACGATGACCAGACTGCTTGGGCTGAAGAGGAAGTTGTACAAGAGGACGATGAGGATAGTTTGGATGAGGACGAAGCTCCTGTCCCACAGGAATGGAACCAGTTTGATACTAAGGGTGTTGCCGCACATGATGAGCATGAATCACCGTAGGAGTATCATGGGACAGAGGTTCGGTTGTATTCAATGTTTACTGACAAGGCATCACTGTAGGATGCCATCAAGTTGTTGGCCCTATCTATGCAGCGGACTTTTCGGGTTGTGAAATCTTGTCAAGAGCAGTACACCATGAAGTGCGAGACGCCAGTTGTCCTTGGAGGGTGCATGCATGTAGACCCAAGTATGAGACTCACTGGATTGTGTCAAAGGTAGAGCCACACTCTTGCATTCTCAGTAGTGTTTTGTCGAGGCATCGTAACCTAACGTCCGCCTTTTATAGCCAATCTGATGTATGGAGAGTAGTGAAGAAGAAATACATGGAGGCCACGCACATCGTGGTAGCTATCGAGAAGAAATTCAAGTACAAGATTAGCTATGCGAAGGCGTGGCGTGCAAAGCAGAAAGCGTTGGAAAAACGGTTCGGGTCTTTCAAGGCGGCGTATGATAATCTTCCTCGTATGCTTCAGGTATTGCAGGACAGGAACCCGGGTACGTATATCGTTGTGAAGGAAAAGCCTTCTACAAGGCTGCCGGTTTTGCGGTGTTGTAGAGGGCCTTCTTAGCATTCGATGCATGCATCGAGGCATTTAGGCACATGCTGCCCGTGATCTCAGTTGACGGGAAACAACCATTGATGAAGCTATTCAAAAGACTGGCTATGCAGAACCAGCAAAGAAAATTTGATGCTTTCTGGGCGTTGTTGGACGAGCACAATAGGAAGCACGTCGGCGAGAGGAAAAAGGGGCTGGTCATGCCTAGGGCAGCACAACAGGAATGCCTGACAGCACTTGATGAGCCTAACGCAGCTAGTCCGAGGTGGAGGAGCTCATGGAATGCCAAGTGTTTCTTGTAGTAGATCGAGGGAGAACCATTGGAGAAGTGATCGTTGCTACATGACACGGACGGTGCAAGATACAGCATAACGATGACTAAACTTGTGGAGGTGTACAATTGGGTTCTCAAGGGCCTTCGTTCTCAGCCCCTCGTTGCCATCGTGGAAGGTGTTCTACACAACATAATCGGCTACTTCAGGGAGGGGCATGCGAATGCCACACTTCATGCGGCCAACCCACTAACATTGTACTCGTCGAAAATTATAGTATACATGGAGACGAAGGCACAAAAGGGCCAATTGCACATGGTGCACATCATAGGCAACAGGGAGCATCGATTCGATGTGGTACTCCGGGATAGAGTCGAATTGGGATGGCTCGTGCCCATGTTACCCATGAGGTATGTCTTGGAGATCATGTAAATGAATCTAGCTACTCGTGCAACAAATCAAAGCTATTACACAAGCCATGCTCTCATGTCCTCGCTGCATGCAGGACTATAGGCATGGATCCTTCAAACTTCATATTGGAGTACTTCTTGAAGGAGAGGGTGATGCATGCGTGGTGTGACGAGCTCAGGGCGTTCAGGGTTGTGGGGAACTTCGCCACCTTGGATATTGTAGGGAGGATCTGTATTCCGGATGTTGACATGCTAAAGGGTGGGAAGGGTCGGTGACAGAGCCAGCGTATTACAAATGATATGGATGAAGCGCAAGCCAAAGCACCTGGAGCACGCTACAGGTAATGCGGTTAGGAGGGGCACACAACTCGATGATGCAAGGCATGTGCTAATCACTAGGCAGAGCAGCATGATTTCTACAACTAGTTGTTGGAGACTAAAAATAAATGTTCATTGTAAACTGTACTTTATTAGTTAGCACTTTTGATGTGCGTACTGTCATACTAATTGTATCGTACATCGCATGTACTATTTGTAGAATTGTTATGTTACTTCCCCCTTTTCAGTACTATAGTTGGTATTGTGCTGGTAGCCTAGTATTGTTTCCTTTGTTAATTTACAAATTCTATTTACTGTTGCTTTACATGCAATGTTATTTGTTCCACATAAATACTAACATGAATTCATGTTGTAGGTATGGCTTGTGATCTTCGCGGATCGGACTGGCCTTACAGCCTATTGGACGAGCACGTCGACCGGCTGCATCACGCTTCCCGTCATGTCCCACCTCTAGGGAGCGCAGAGGAGCTAGTTGACTTCGGAGTGGTCCGAGCATGTACACCTCGAGTGTGCACTCTGGCAACGTTGTACTATTGCCATAAGTAGGTTTCGTGCTAACCTTTACTTGCTTCGTAGGTTGCTAGATGCCAGGCTACTCCCTCTCACCCGGATGGTGTAGGCCATCGATGAGGATGGACCGGCCTTGGCTGTAGGTGGGGATGATGGCACGTAGCGATCACGATGCTTTACATTCGACTGCTCTCTACTGACAGCTTTGGTGGACCACCGACAACCAGAGATGCACACTTTCCACCTCCCATTTGGGGAGATGGTGCCTACTCTATAGGATGTGTCCCTGCTGCTTAGCCTTCTCATCGCAGGAGCTACTGCCTTCCTACCGGAGGCCCCAGCCAGGTGGTGCATGGACCTGCTCGCCAGATTCGAGAGGGTCCTTCTTCCTGGTGCCGTGGAGGAGTACTACGTTTTCTCGTCAACTCAGACACACAGGTCATTGTTGAGGTGGCTCTCACAGTTCCAAGTACGTGCCTGGCACTTTTTCTGTTCGATCCTGTATGCTCTCATTTCAGCTATTCTGTACTAATAACTTTTTTGGTGAGCGGATGGATCCAGAGGCAAATGAGCAGCATGTGTCGCGGCGCTTGGAGGCATACTTGCTGTGGCTGTCTGGTTGGGTGCTCTTCACCACCAACCATGGCAACACCATCGACACGCACCTCATCGCTCACGCTAGGGCCATCGCCGATGGCGAGGCCCCCTAGATCAGCTGTGGTTCGACCGCACTTACCGCGACCTATCGTGACTTGTGCGATGTGTGCACGAGGACCAAGGCAAACTCAGTTCTCGTGGGGTGTCCGCTGCTACTGCAGCTATGGTCATTCGAGCGCTTTAGCCTCGGATGGCCCATGCTCGAGGACATGACTTCGTATGAGGCGGAGATGTACCCCGTGGGCGATGTCGACCTGCTTACAATGGGTTCTCTCTAGTATCGTCGATGGGTAAGTAGTCTGGCAATCAATTATTTCCTTCATATTAACGATGGTCGTATGTAACAGCTGTTGTTCTGTGCATGTACAGTTCATGCACGTCTAGGTCACATGGGCATATCTGCACTTTGTGGAGTAGTTTGACCGCCTCACAGTTGATGACATACATGGGAGCCGTACTCACCTGCGGCACTGCAGAGCCGCACTCCTAGTAGGCTGTCCTTGCTCTGGTGGCGCGACCGAGCTTTCTGACTGATGCGCTGGAAGCTCATGTATAACGTCTTCGTCGAGGACATACGGCGCATCGTGTGATGTGCCAGTTTGGCCTACTCAGGTCATTCCAGTACTAGTCGGGCGACCGGTGCCACAGAGTGTCCACGCGTGAGTGACGGCCTCTCAAGAATCTCCTTGTACTGCTTATTCATTTGACGACTACTAATGAAATGGTGCTATAAGTAGGCACTCTAGGAAGGGAGTAAAACGCAGCATGGACTGGACAGCGAAGATGGATGGGTGGACAGCGCAGTGGGAGGGCGCACATGATGACTGCGTGGAGGAGGCCACCCCCTATGACAGTAGTGTGTACATGGATTACCTGCGCTGGTACTAGCCTCAGACACGTACTAGGTTAGTACATGTCATTGACCAGCCCACAACACACGTCACCGCACCGACAGACACCTATCTCGAAGACCACACGTGCCAACTTTGCACAGCGACATGACAGGATGGGCCAGCATTGCATAGTGAGAAGACTAGACAAGACACCTTTACACAGCGACATGACCACACAGGCCAGCTTTACACAGTGACATGACCGTACGAGCCAGCTTTGCGCAGTGACAAGGCCAAAGGAGACAACTTCGCATAGCGACAAGACCACACGCGTCAGCTTTACGCAGCGACATGACCGTATAGGCCAGCTTTGTGCAATGAGAAGACCAGACGAGATACCTTTGCGCAGCGATAGAACCATACGGGCCAGCTTTGCGCAGTGACATGATCGCATGGGCCAGCTTTGCACAGTGAGAAGACCAAATGGTCCACCTTTGCATAGTGAGTACACCAAATGAGATAGCTTTGCACAGTGACAAGACCACAAGGGCCAGCTTTGCGCAGCGATAAGACCAAATGGTGCAGCTTTGCGAAGTGCGAAGGCCTGACTGCGTAGTTTTATGTACCGATAATACCACACTGGGTACCTTTGCACAGTGATATGTACCGAGAAGGCCACATGGGGCCCTATAAAAGGAGGTCAGAGAGATTTATGAGAAAACACTACACAAGCAAACCCAACACTACACCAACGCTTGCTTCACCACGCCAGGATGGACAAGAGGCAGAAGAAACAATGGGACAAGATAATGAAAATAATGGGAGGAGACCCGTGACCTAGCAAGGTCAGCTGCTGCCCGCGATGAGAAAGCAAGGGCTGCTATGGCCCAGGCAGAACAAGCCCAGCGTTCTATGAGGTCAGCTCCCCGTAATGACGCCACCCGTAGCAACAACCCCATCCCGAATGTTCCTACTGAGTGTTCGCTGCAACACCCACCAGAGTGGGAGACGCCGCCCTTTGTTGGTGCTGGGACCCATGCAAGTTCTTTAAATCTAAGCCCTGTCTCTAGTGACTATCCCGATCACCATCTAGACACCGCTACCTATCGGTAGCCGATAATGACCAGGTACACTATTTTTCCCCTACTTTTCTCCTTCAAAGTACACACTAACAACCTCTCCCATGTATCCACGGTCCCTAGAACCCCTATGTGGCTACCACAAATGGATGAATCTTAATATCCACCCAGCGCACCAATGGGCCCTCGACTTCGAGGAGTGGACCATCACAAGGTCCTGCAAGATCCGAGAGGAGCGCCATAAGGATGAGTAAACCAAGCGTATACATCGAGAGCTGAAAGTTCATCTCGAGGTGTGCACACGTAGGGAGCGCGAGGCTCACGAGAGGGAGCACGAGAAAAAGAGAGAAATGGCGGTCAAGGCAAAAGAGACCACCGAGGAGTTCAATGCCAAGCTCGCAAGGAAGGGAAAATGGTCCTGGTCTACGCAGTAGGTCATACGAGCAGTTGGGTTGGTTAGTCACACAAGATGCTCTATGTTATGTGTGTAAGCAAACCCTACGGGCATGTTACTCCCAACTGTACTATGAAGTCTACTTTAATTCAGACAAGCTTATTTCCTCGTCTTTTCACATTCAACTATTCTCGTAGCAAGTCATCCAAAAACATTAACAAACCAGTTCTCCTTTGTGTATGAATTCCCGGTAACATCACAATATCACTTACCCTCGTACGTACCGATCGTCCTTATTTTAGTTGTTCTTAAAAAAGTTTCACAAATTGTTTTGCACTACAACAGCATACAACAATCATACACTCTTATTACGAATCCAATGGATTATCTGCCAGTTGTAATCTACGAAAATCACAAATGGATTAACCCATTCTGGATCATATTTGCAGTCGCTGCACAGCTAAGCAACTGCAATTGCACTCACCCAACCACTGGGCGACAGGCTCCAGTTACCCAAGCATCGGGCGACTGGAGCCTGTCGCCCAACAGCTTATGGACAGCTTTCTTATCACGTGACCATTGAACGATAAGCTCCAATTGCCCGACGGTTAGGCGACTGGAACCTATTTCTATAAAAAAAATTGTTCACGCGGGTATATTTCTGTTATTTCAAATAAAAAATAGAATATTCATAAAAATTTCCCTTTTCTCTACCTATCTTTCTGAAATTTTTTGAAATAATTTATTTTTTATTTGAAATAATAGAAATATACTCACACAAAATGTTTTTTACAAAAATGACCTCTAGCCGCCGAGCCGTTGGGCGACTAGGACCTATCGCCCAAGGACCATGCGACAGGCAGGCTATCTGCAGGCCATTAGTCAATATGATTGTAGTCGCTGAATAGTCAGGTGATTGTGACCAGTTGCCCAACTGTTAAACGACTGTTGCCCAACCCTTTGGCGGCTGGAGGCTCACATAAATCGACTGAGCCCCCGGCACCATTCCCATTTCAGTTGCCATCGCCGCGCCATGAAGAGAAAGGAGGAGAGGAGAGGGAAGAAAAAGAGAGGAGAGGACAGGACAGGGAGAGGAAAAAGAAAAGGTTCTACTACTTTTGTGAGGTAAATTTTTCTTCATCTTGTAGTCAATATTTTTTGTATGAACTAAATAGTTTTTTAGTGTATATTTAGGATCCGTAGAAAATTATAGCTGTAGAAAAGAATAGTACAACTTTGGTGTGAAGTAAATAGTCATAGAAAATTTAGTCAATGTAGTTATAGAAAACTAGTATATGTAGAAAATATAGTCAATATTATGTACATAACAAGCATCTGTAGAAAATTATACTTAATAAAATTTCAGTCAATACTTTTGTACAAAGTAAATAGTTTGCTTTGTGTAAAACATTAATACATAACATTTATGATTAATTACGAATGAATATAATATCGTTAGGACATTGAAAAATTATGTGTATTGTTACAACTAGTAGATTGGCATTTAAATCAAATGTCATGTATATTGTCGACACCCATTAGAAATTATTACAGTAGGAGAGAGGTCGAGCAGCAACAGAAGAGTGGTGTCGGTGCACGTGGGAGCCGATAGGGAGTTCATGCGTATTGGGTCGGAGGAATGGAAGCGGTGTCGGTGCGAACAAGTATGGGTTATGCTATGAGGGTAGTGTTGTTGGTCATAATAGGCGAACAGTCGTAGAAATGTAAATTATAGTGCATCAGTACTTCCGTAATGTGCGATGCGATTTGACTAGTTGCAACATTGAAAATATTTGTAGTTAGACATTAGTAATGCTGATACCCACTACATTAAAAGTGCATTACGGTGTTGACACCATTCGTGAAGGCCCGAACGTGTTGACTTGAGCAGTTTTGCGCAAGCCACTCTGGTACACCCAGATGGCGAGAATGCCCGAATCAGTTGTACATGATCATGCCGACAACTATCATCCGGGAGGTGCGAGCAGATCGTGCGTCCAACATGTTGGTCAAGAGAAGGAAGTTGCTTGTGATGAGGCCGATGCAGTACATGGAGGAGAGGAAGTAGGGTCACGGCATGGTGAGTCTATAGGACAAGCTGATAAAGGGGGCATATGGAGTACGTGCATAAAATGGAGAGCGATGACTAGATGGCTTGGGCTAAAGAGGAAGCTGTGCGGGAGGACGACGAGGACAGTTCCGATGAGGACGAAGCTCCCATCCCGCAAGAATGGAACTGGTTTGATGCTAATGGTGTTGCTGCACATGACGAGTATGAATCACCATAGGAGTACCATGGAACAGAGGTTCGGCTGCATTCAATATTTGCTGACAAAGCATCGTTGCAAGATTCCATCAAGTTGTGGGCTCTATCCATGCAGCGGACTTTTTAGGTTGTGAAATCTAGCCAAGAGCAGTACACCGTAAAGTACGAGTAGGCTGGTTGTCCTTAGACGATGCATGTACGTAGACTGAAGTATGAGACTCACTAGATTGTGTTGAAGGTGGAGCTGCACTCCTGCATTCTCAGTAGTGTTTTGCCGAGGCATCGTAACCTAACATCTGCTTTTATAGCCAATTTGATGTTTGATTGATAGTGAAGAAGAAAGACAATGAGGCCACCACATCATGGTGCCTATCCAAAAGAAATTCAAGTACAAGATTAGCTATGCGAAGGCGTGGCATGCGAAGCAGAATGCTTTAGAAAAATGGTTTAGGTCTTTCGAGGCGGCATATGACAACCTTCCTCGTATGTTTCAGGTGCTGCAAGACAGGAACTCAAGCACATACATTACTATGAAGGACAAACCATCTACAAGGCCATCAGGTTTTGTAGTGTTGCAGAGGACCTTCTTAGTCTTCGGTGCGTGCATCGAGGCATTCAAGCATATGCTTCCTATGATCTCAGTTGATGGGACCTTTTTATTGGCAAGTACAAGGGCCGGATCCTTATGGCCATTGGCATTGACGGTAACAATCAAATTTTGCTCCTAGCCATCACATTCGTGAAAAGTGAGAATTACGATAGTTGGTTGTGGTTCCTTAGATATGTAAGGGTTGGAGTTGTCAATGCTCATCCTGGTGTGTGCGTAATCTATGATCGCCACGTCGGGATAATGAAGGCCATAATAAAACTTCAGGAAGACCCGGAAGAGCCCTTCCTTTGGCCGGATATGATGAACAGATGGTTCATTTGTCACCTAGGGGCCAACTTCTTCAAGCAATTCGCAAAGAAACCATTGATGAAGTTGCTCAAGAGGTTGGCTATGTTTAACCAGTAGAGAAAATTTGATGCTTTGTGGCGTTATTGGATGAGCATAGTAGGAAGCACGTCGACGAGAGATACAAGGGACCGGCTATGCCTGGGGCGGCACAACCTGAATGCCTCACAACACTGGCTAAGCCTAACACAACTTGTCCGAGGAGGAGTTTGCGAAACATTAAGTGCTTCTCGCAGTGGATCCATTGGACAAGTGGTCCTTGTTGCATGACACGGACAGTGCAAGATACGACATAATGACAACTATCCTTGCCGAGGTGTACAACTGGGTTCTTAGGGGCCTTCATTCTCAGCCCCTTATCACTATCATGGAAAGTGTTCTGCACAGCATAATCGGTTATTTCAGAGGGAGGCATGCAAATGCCGCACTTCATGTAACTAAGCCACAAACAATGTACTTCTCAAAATTATGGCATACATAGAGGCGAAGACAGAGAGGGGCCAATTGCACACAGTGCACGTGATGGGCAATAGGGAGCATCATTTTGATGTGCTCCTCTGTGATAGAGCCGGATTTGGGATGGCTCGTGCTCTTGTTACCCACGAGGTATGCCATGGAGATCATGTGAATGAACCTAGCTACTCATGCAACTTGCCGAAGCTGTTACACAAGCCATGCTTTCATGTCCTCGCCGCATGCAGGACTGTGGTTATGGATCCTTTGAACTTCATATCCGAGTACTTCTCGAAGGAGAGGGTGATGCAGGCATGGCGTGGCGAGCTTAGGGGGTTCAGGATTGTGGGGAACCTCGCCATTGTGATATTGCAAGGAGGGCTTGGATTCCAAATGTTGACATGTGAAGGGTGGGAAGGGTTGGCGACAGAGCCATCGTATTACAAATGATATGGACAAAGCGCAAGCAAGAGCCCTGGGTAGACGCTGCGAACGCTGTGGTCAGGAGGGGCACATAGCTAGACGATGCAAGGCACCTGTTGATGAGTAAGTAGACCAGCATGGTTTCTACAACTAGTTATTAGAGTATGCAAAGTGGCATCAAGACTACAAAGCATTGTACATTGTAATCTGTACTTTGTTAGTTGGCATATTTCATGTACGTAGTGTCGTAGTAATTGTATTGTATGTTTCGTGTACCATTTGCACAACTGTTGTGGTATTTCACCTTTTTTGTACTATTGTAAGTATTGTGCAGTTAGCCTAGTATTATTTCATTTGTTTATTTATAAGTTATATTTACTGCACCTTTACATTCATTGTTTTTTATTCTGCATAAATGGTAAATTGAAGCCATTTTACAGGTATGGCTCGTGAACTTCGGAGATCAGATTAGCCTTACGGCCTCCTGGATGAGCACGTCAACCAGGTTCATCGCGCTTCGCGCCGTGTCCCACCTCCTAGGAGTGCGGACGAGGCAACTGACTTGGGGTTGGTCCGCATGCTGCAGGACTATGTGCAAGAGGCCATCCCCTACGACTGTAGCACATATGGTGAGTACCTTCACTGGTACGCTACTCATACCCATACCAAGCTAATACATGTCATCGGCCCACCCCCAGCACACATCGCAACACCTACGGACATGCACCCTGTGTACCTCACACGGGACATTCACATCATGGTATGTTACATCATATTTGTAAATGTTCGCTTTCTACAATCCCACGAATAGGTTTCACCCTTTTGTGTTTTCCTTGCAGGCAAACGTCAGTGCTGCGATTTGGAGGGACTCTCACACCATGGGGGATAGGATCGCCAGTGGTGTGGAGGTAACACAAGAGGAGGTAGTGCATGCTTTCCATCATGTGCAGGCCTTGGGTGCACATGAGGTCACCCTGTTGTCATGCACTAGGCTCCCCGAGGTCCACATGCTCAGTCCAAGTGCACACTCTATGTGTCCATTGACGTCGTCCCATTCAGCATCACACCGCAGGGGTGGGGGTTCTGTGTGGCCATGTCCTCCATGCCCTTACGAGGCGGGGGGCAGCCTAGGCACGGCCCCGTACACCGCTAGCACAACACTTTGGACGTCCTCCGGACTTCTACGTCTTCCCCATGCAGGGCACATACGAGGTGGCATATGTCCCTTTGGATGGCTTTGACCACGCTGTGGTGCTAGTTGAGGGTACGCGTTGCCTCTTTATTGTTTTTCTCATCCCTTTACTTGATGAAATAATGATGTTTGCACTATAGGTGTTGCGTCCCCTGAGGGATTTGGGGTCTCCTCATGCTAGGAGGACACAGACCAGTACTTTGCGGACTGGGCCGACTAAGTGACGGGCTCAACACCTCAACCCACACCCCTGGAGGTTCTCTTCGGCTCACGACTCAATGGTGCACCAGTAGCCACACAGGCGGCGGTGCAATCCACCCCTCCTGCTTTGGGACCTCGTTTGCACAGGTCTCCTAAGCGCATTACCTTGTCGGGGCCCCGATACCCAGCACTAAGGAAGACAGCCAAGCGGGGCCATACAGGAGGACGCAGATGCAGACATAGAGATGGGGGGCCAGGATGGTGATGGAGGAGGGGCGGGGGGTGATGTTGGAATGGTCTAGTGCTGGTTGTACTTTTGTTGTTCTTGTACTATTTACATTTCTTACTTACTAAGTGATGTTCGCAATACTATTGCATTCTTACTTGTGCTCCTTTTTATGACATTCGATTATATGCTTTATGATATTAAACATTACTGCGAAAAACAGGGGAGAGTTGTATGGTACAACCTTATCCGTGCATGCCTACTGGTAGAATGTGCCTTAGACGTCTCAGAGTGTTGCAGAGGGAGGCACCTCAGACGTGGTTGGCCGTCGTTGTACTGGCACACACATAAGCAGCTAGGGTCCGTGCAGCCGCATGTCGGATCATACGAACTTCCTATGTTGACGAACCCCTCGTTGCCCATCTTGTGTTGCATCTGTTGACGGAGGTCATCGTTCTCCTCTTTGAGACATTCAATCCGTGCCTCCAGTTCAAATATTCGCTGCCACAATATATGCACATACATCAAAATGTACCATTCATGGGGAGGATTGATCCAGCGAACAAAGCTGCATTTTGCCATTTGTTGGAAATAAAGGTTAACATCGAAACTGTACTACAATACAAAATAGATGATTGCCTAATTGTACCCTAGAGTGTGGGCATCAGAAGAAACATCGCCCACCAAAGAAATGGTCTTCCATGATCTACACAACTGCATCCTATGTGTGTCTGCATTTTGACCACACTAGTTGAGCATGCCTATTTGGCATAAGCGGTAGTTAAGGTCGAAGTCCTCCCCCCTTTCCAATGGAAGGTCTCCCTTTGGTGACCCACGTTCGATTGACCCCTCAACATCTATCATGGTATGTTACTCTACAATGGAAAAGGTAGTTCTTCCTACTATCAAGGGGGTTGGGCATGTGCATTTTATAGCCCATGGGGTATCGTAGTGTGTTGTATGACAAACCGAGTTATGTGCTACCTTTGTGTAGCTGTCTGCAACTTTTTGGAATGACAAGGCAACACTCTAACTCGTAGACTACTGACATGAAATTAACCACACCATGCCAATCCTTTACCTTACAAAGTGAGAAGCCATGATGGTGCAACTTTGTGCAGTGACAAGACCAAACGGGCCAGCTTTGCTCATCGAAAGGACCAGGTAGGCCAACTTTGCGCAGTGATAGGAACAAAGGGCGCAGCTTTGTGAAGTGACAGTGTGCAGTTTTGCACAGTGACAAGACCAAACGGTGCAGCAATGCACACTGAGAAGACCGGACGGGGCAGGCTACTCACATAAAATAAACCATACAATGCCAACCCTTTGACTTATAAAAGGAGGTGGAAGAGATCTGGGAGAGAACACTACGCAGCCAAATCCAACACTACACCGAACCTTGCTTCACCACGTTGGGATGGATAAGAGACAGAAGAAGCAATAGGACAAGATGATGAAGCAATGGGAGGAGACCCACGAACTAGCAAGGTCTGCTGCTGCTCGTGGTGAGCAAGAAAGGGCTGCTGCGGCCTGGGCCGAACAAGCGGAGCGTGCCAGGAGGTCAACTCCCCGCAATGATATCACTCGTAACAAGAGCCCCATCCTGAACGTTCCAACCGTGTTCGCCACAACACCCGCCCGAGGGAGAGACGCCGCCCCTCTGTTGGTGTAGGGACCCATGCAAGTATTTTAAGTCTAAACAGCAGCTCAGCTTGAACATGTGTTATTGGGGTTGTGCAAACTACTCCTGTGACTCCCGATCGCCATCGGGACACAAGCAACTATCGACAGCCAGCTAGGACCAATTACAGTGTGTTCCTCCTACTATTTCTCTTTTAAAGTACACACACTAACAACCTCTCCTGTCTAACCATAGTCCCTAGAACCGCTATGCGGCTACCACAAGTGGATTGACCTAGACATCCACCCACATGACCAGTTGGCTCTCGACTTCGAGAAGTGGGATGTCAAATAGGCTTGCGAGATCTAGGAGGAGGAGCGCCGCACCGATGAGCAAACCGAGAGTATACGTCGGGAGACGAAAGTTCATCTTGAGGCGTGCACGCACAGGGAGCGCGAGGATCACGAGAGGGAGTGTGAGAAAAGAGGGAAATGGCAGCCAAGGCAAAAGAGGTCGCCGAGGAGTTCTATGCCGAGCTCGCAAGGAAGGGAAAATGGCCCCGGTCCACGCAGTAGGTCGGGCTGTCCCGCACTAGTCCCCTGAAGGTTGAATTTAGTTCCATTCCAAAAAGGCGCATATGTATCGTAGGAGTATATCGGTTTGTTGAATCATGCATGATACTCTTTTTTATGCATGTAACCAAACCTTATGTGCCATGTCATTCCTAGCTTTATTATGAAGTCTATTTTAAGTTGGACAAACACATCTCCTCGTCTTTTAACATTGAATTATTCACGTGGCAAGTCATCCAACAACATGTAAAATAAGCTCTCCTCCATGTATGAATTTTCGGTTCCATCACAATATCACTTATCTTCATACTTACCAATCGTAGATATCTCAATCGTCCTCATAAAAAATTTCATAAATTTCTTGCACTACAACAACATATGACGATCACAAACTGTTATTGTGAATCTAGCAGATTTTCAAGCATTTATAATGTACAAAAATCACAAGTGAGTGAATGGAGAAAGTTGCAGTCGCTGAACAGTTAAGCGACTGGACGTGTACTCGTTGAACTGTTAGACGGCAGGTCCCAGTCACCAAGCCATTGGACAACTAGACCTACCACGTAACGGCTCATGGACAGCCTGCGTGTCGTTGTCATCATGCCACCACCTAGATTCCTCAGTCCTCACCAATCCCCAATCCTAGGCCAGCTGGCGGTTGGCATGATCCCACGCCGTGACACAGGACAGTGGTTCCAAGTTCCAGTGTTGAATCATCGCCCTCCTGTAGTAGTTGTTGGCATCGTGGCCATCCTCCCAGAGAACACCGACGCTCATTACTGCTCAGGTGCCATTGTTCTTGTCACGTAGAGGTTGAGGGCGCCGGTGGCAACAATAGAAGCTGCTGGATACCAGTTGTGATTTTCAGGGTATGAAGGATTTTTATCATCGTATTTCCTACTCCATTATCTATACGTGCCAATTAGCTTAACGAGAGATATGGCTTATGGTATGCACGATTGAACAAAATATGTTCCATAATTCAACCAGATAGTACGTAGGGGTGGGAAACGATAACTGTTGTGGCTACTGACCAAACAGCAAAGTGAGAGAGTAGTGTAGTGGAGATGATGGATGAACAATGCTTGCCCCTTCCCTATGTCCAGGGCGGGTATATATATTCACATGAGGAGTATTTTACAATTATGCCCTTACACTCATGTACCCTTCATAGGGGTATTTATGTCATTACACATATCCCATTTTGGGCTTTACAACTCTTTAGTAGGTCGGATGGGCTTAGGTGGGGGCCACCCCTACGACAGAAGCCTTTCATGGTGGTGGGCTTCATGGGCCGAAGCCATGTCGCCGAGTCATTTGGCCCCCGCCATCCCTGCGGCCTGTGATCTTTTGTATTGTTGGGCGGAGATGATTTTGTTGGTGTAGTCCAGTTGCTTGCAGAGGAGGTTGGCTTCAAAGTGCAGTGGAGGCTGGCTTCGAAGTGTAGCGGAGGCTGCCTTCGAAGTGCAGCGGAGGCTGGCTTCGAAGTGTAGCGGAGGCTGCCTTCGAAGTGCAGCAGAGGTTGGCTTCGAAGTGCAGGCTAGAATCATCCTGCGGACTTCGATTTGAGGTGCAGGCCGTACTCGTCCCTCGGACGCGGAGTCGAAGTAGAGGTCGGAGTTGTCCCGCGAACTCGGAGTCAAAGTGGTGGTCAGAGCAGACACAGAATCGAAGTACATGCTGAAGTCGTCCCGAGGACACGAAGTCGAGGTGGAGGCCGGACTCGTCCCACAGACACGGAGGCTGTCGGGACCCCGGATTTCCGAACCCAGACCCTCTGTGTATTACAGCACTAGTCCCAGATCAAAGCTAGTGCACACAGTCAAACAGAAATGATTACATAACCCAACAACGCTTTATTACAATAAAAGAGAGTACCGACCGAAAGGTCTCAATATTACAAATGAGGTTTCAAGACCTCACACACACAAAACACAGCGGAAGCAGAAGATAAATCCAGCAAAGACCCATCAATACGCCATAGGCAATTGACTAGGGAAGCGCAACCTAGTACTCCGAGAATCCTTCATCAAATCCGCACGCGAAGTAGTCGTAGTCTCCCTCTTGAGCTTCATATTCTTCTGAATTGATTTTTAGCGTAGCATGTGAGTACATAAAGTACTCCGCAAGTCTTGGGAAATAATACAGTAGATGCAAGGCTTAACAAAGGAAGGCTATATGGTTCTTTTGCACAAAGCAATATTTTATTTCAAATAACATTAAATATTTTCAAAGGCATTAACTTTGTAAAGTAATTGTTTTAACTGAAACTAATAAGCACTTTATAGTGAAGGTTCTATCCACCAATACTAATTAACCAACTCTAACCGTTAAGTTTCAAAACATCGGGTTCCAACCACCCACACTGGCTCCAACCGCCAGGACAATCTTCCGAGAGTTCCCTCCACTCTCGGGATACCAAAACTTTGTTTTTAAAACAAAAGTCCAAAGATCTACCATGTGAATACATTCCTTGCCCTCCCTTGACCGTGGGCACGGCTATTCGAATAGTTTGACACTCTGTAGAGGATGCACAACTTTACCCCCAAGAGATAAATTATCCTAATAGTCACATGCTTCCTTTGGCATGAGACCCAGATAAAATATCACAAAGCTTTTACCTCACTCTAATCTAGCTAGACACCACCCGCTGAGGTTTCACCTCTGAAGGGTTAAATCCACCCAGTCAGAAGCCCCCTCTTACGCCATATGAGCACAGTAAATCCCTGTCCCTCACTGTGAATAACCAGTAAATCCCTGGCACCCACTTTCCACTGCTGGCACCTAAACTAGATTATCGTAAATTAATCAGCTAGGTCGTACCCATATAGACTTGGGGTTGTACGGTAGTGCTAAGTCTGGACAATCACAAGCGTCGGTCCTTAATTGACTAGGGCGGAACATACACTTTACAAAATCTCGTGCTTACCGCACCAATCCAAACCAACCATCCGCGCTAGTCTAAAACAATTTTTACATTTTAATTTATTTTAAAAGAACAGTGGCAACACCAATCGCCACTAAATTCTGAATACAAAGATTATTGTAATGAAACAAAATTTCCCATTTCTAGTTTACAAAGGTTAAATAGCATGACTAAGCATTTTACCACGATTCTAATATTTGTCAAAGAATTAATAATAATCTCACTATTGAGACAAAGGAAATCCTAAGGTTACAAGGGTACATGGCATTCAACTTCAATCGAGGGTATAACAATGATTGGATTAACTAATACCTTAATACCGAAACTAGTGTTCTATGTAAATAGCAATGCAAGTATATTTAAATTATGTAAAAGCATTTCTCAAACATAGCTTCAAAATGTTCAAAGGAGACGTGCCTTCTTGCACGCTCTCTGGGTCTTCTTGCTGTGGAGCGGAGAAATCTTCGGCAACGGCGGAATCTACGCGCGAAAAGACAAAGCAAATACAACAAGTAAATACACATAAAATTTAAATAAAATTCCAAAAATTCAAAAATAGTGCATATTTGGATAGTTTGTGATTTTAGAAAAATTTAGAAATTTGAATGGCTCAAATCGGAGTTAAAATGAGAAAGTTATAACCTCCGAAAGTTTAAAAGGAGAGAAAATGAAAAAAAACAGATTTTCGGGAATTATTTTTATAAATAAAAATCTTAATTATGACGTCAGAGAAAATTTGAAATTCAAAATTTATGACATGCGGGCCTGGTCTACCGTGGACCGGGTCCACGGGAGGTGGAGACGGCCGAGGTGGCACATGGCCGGCGGCCGGCGACCGGAGGCGGTGCGGCGAGGGCGGCGGGGAGAGGGAAGGCGGCGGCGCACCTACCGGCGACGACGGCGGGGAGAATCGGGGCGGTCGGCGGCGGTGGAAGGTGGTGGCGGCGGTGAAATTTTGGGCGTCGGCGGAAGATGGCCAAAACGGCGGCGACTCGGCGGCAAAAACAACGGGAGCGGCGGCCGAACTGAAGGAGGAGGGTGGCGGGGAGAGTAGAGGCCGAAAGCGGAAGGAAAGCCGGCACTCGGGGAATTTATAGGTGGAGAGAGAGGGGAACGGTCGGCGGCTTTAGAGGGGAAATAAAGGGAGGAGGCGGCCGGCCGTAAGTGGGGAGTGAAGAGGGGGCTTAAACGCACACTCAAACGGGCAATAAAGGGGAAGTAACGGCCGGTATTAAGAGCTTTTATTCGGTGTCCATGGAGGAAGAGAGAGAAGGCTAGAGGAAGAAGAAAGGGGAGGAAGAAGGAGGATATGACGGGTGGGACCCATGCGTCGGTGAGAGAGGGAGAGATGAAGGGGTACGGGCCGTCGGATTGGCGACACGTGGCAAGTGAAAGAATCGATGCCATTGGATTGAGATGAAGGGGTAAGTGACTTTGTATGGCTAGGATTAAATCATGGAAAGAGATGAATTCAATCTGAGAGCGACACGTGGCAAGCTGAGATTAAATTGAGATTTTATTTTCGGATTACTTTTCAGAAAATACTAGAAACATTATAATTGCTTAGAAAATAGTAATTAGTGTCTAAAATTTCCAGCAAAATTATAGAATATTCCGGGAGCACTTTTAGACTTAGGAAAAATATTTTTAAGTTCAGATTTGCTTTTAATAATTTTTTAAAATACTTTTCAACTTTTAAAATTGATTTTTAATTCCAGAAAATTTTCAAAAATTATTTTAAAATTTAGGGAAGGCTGGAAAATATAAAATAAACCCTTTTTGGCTTTAATAAAATATTTAAAATACATTTTCTTGCTTTAGACTTTGAAATAAAATTCAGATAAATCCAAATAAAGTTCAAATACTTTAAAATAATTAATTTGAAATTAAGTTTTACAGAAAGCGAATTTTTGGGATGTTACAGAGGCAAAGTACATGCCGGTGGCCCATGGCCCAACAATGGTGTTTTAATGGCGTCAAGAATCACGCCGGCCGCTAGTGCACAACGGGAGTTGCACCATGCGCTGACGCGGAGTGAGGCACGCGGCAGCACCGAGTTCCTTCCCGAGGTTGCGGAAGACGTGGCGGAAAGGGATTGGCACGTCGTGAGATGTCAGGTGGCCGCACGACCGCGGTCGTGCGTTCTTTCCCAAGCTGCAGGACACATGGCAAAAGGGGATTGGTGCGTCATGGGATGTTAGGCAACCGCACGACTGCGGTCGTGTGTTCCTTCCCAAGTTGCAGGACACGTGGCAGAAGGGGATTGGCGCGCCGTGCGATGTCAGGCGGCCGCACGACCGCGGTCGTGCGTTCCTTCCCAAGGCTGCGGCACGCGTGTGCACGCACGACCATGTGACCGTGCGGGTTTGGCTTCTGCCGGTTGCGCTTCTAGTGGTTGTGCTTCCCGATCGTGCGGTAGGTGAAGGGCCTTTATATACGTTCTCACCGCCGTACCATCGTCCTTCCCCACTCTCACCTGAACGCTTTCTTGCTCTTTGTCCTGCGCGCCCTGCTCTCATCTCATCTGTTGCCGCTGTTCACCACAGCCACCGTACGCATCACCACGCCCTTTGAGACAATGGCCCACAGTGAAGAGCACTCTCACTGGCCCAGCGGTGGTGCTTCCTCCAGCCATGGCGCTTCCTCCCACCGGCGCAATTCATTGACGACAGAGGTGGAGCACGCCCTGGTGGGGTGTGACCCGTCGCTGGCCGACAAGCGGTGGATTGCCGAGAAGAAGCTCGATAGCACCTGCTCAAACGTGTTGGGGCAGAGCCTCACGACGAAGGAGACAATCCAGTCTCTTCTACGTGAGGGAAAACTGACGGATTGAAACGCGGTTTGCCTGCCCGCCAGTGATGAGACAGAGCTGCACCTGCAGGAGTCGAAGGCTGTGGTCTTTGTGGTCGGCCATGCTCGTCGGCGACGTCCTTCGGACATATGGGCTGGAGTTGGCGCAGTTGACTCTGAACGCGATAGCTTGCCTGGCCATCTAAAGCTGGGCGATGCGGACAGAAGGGGCCTGGCCCAGTGCCTCTCTGTTCACCTTTCTCCACGATGCATGGTGTCAGCTGAAGAAACTTGATGGAGGGGAGTTCTCCAACTTCGGCAGCGTCAACTTCATTCTGCAGTCACTGTGCATGAAGATCTTCCCTGCCAATTTGACTCGAGCGAAGTGAGAGTCAAACTGGATGCGATAGTGGTTCTACCATCATGTGGTGAGCGGCAGCAGTCTTCAATGGACAGGTCGTCCGATGTCGTTCAACACTTCGCCCATAGTGACGATTGACCGCGACGATGAGCAGACGACGCGAGGCTTGTGGGGATCACGCTCCACTTCAACATGCGAGACCTCACAGAGGAGTTCAGCATGGCGCCACTTGGCCATCAGTGGCACATCCAACTAGGCCCCGTCCGCCCTGACGGTGTTTGGCCATCTATGTCTTTGCTCCCGAGACCCTCCAATCCTCGTATGTTCTTCCGCCGCAGTGTGTGTACTAGTTTTCCTTCATCTTTTTTGTAACCTTGCCTCGTTGCCTTATGTGTAGGACTCCTTCTGGAGGACGCGAACCGCACGGTGGTTGTGTTCCTTGGGCCGTATGTGGCCAAGGAGCACAGTCTGCGTGAGTCCAACACGGCAAAGCTCGGGCGGATAAACCGACTTTGCGAAGCCCTGGGCATTCCTGTGCCGAAGCGCACCACCCCAGCCGCTAGCTGGGCTCGCTCCTGCAATGGTGACGACAAGGGGGAGGCCTCCCCCCTCGCCGGAGGGCCTGGTCACCTGCCATCGTATTCAGCCCGACGGCTGCCCCTCCCGTAAATCCTGCCAGAGCTAAAGGTACTACGGTCATCGGCTTCGACTTGGCAGAGTACGCCAATTCGGACTTGAAGGAGGAGGCGGATCGCCCAGCTCCCGGTGAGGAGTCCTTGGGCGGCACAAAGGACAAGGGGCACGGTGCGGATATCCAGGAGGTCGAAGCCTCATCGCCAGCGCCGGCCGCGGAGGCTGAGGAGTCGTCGCCCAAGTCCTCGAGAGTGAAGCGCGCTCGGACACGGTCGCCCGCAAGGCTGGAGGAGGAGGAGTTCAAACTGGCAGTCGGGGGCCTGTCAGAGTCGGACTCTGACACAGAGGCTGCCAGGCCTGAAGGGGACCCCATCGCACCAAGCGCAAGTGGTGCCACCGTGCTTGGGTCCGAGGCGGAGCAGACACCATGACAGACTCCACCAATCCGCGACGAAGGTAGGCGCAATACTTATTCTCCCTACGACTTTGCAAAGCTGTCTCCGATCTGCTCGCTGATGCCATCGTCAACATCAGCGGAAACACGGTCGCCGGGACGTGGACAAGGCTCGAGCAACGAGAGCGGACACGAAGTCTCTGGCATGCCCGCCCCAGATGTGACATTAATCCCCACTGCCATGGAAGTTGCCGGCGTGGAGACTCGACGACTGACCATCTCCAACTTCGTCCCCAGACCAGAGACGCTGCGAGCCTTGCAAGCAGCTGGTGACTGTGCGGACGCCAAATTGGACCGGCGAGCGCTGGCGTCCTGCGGCTCAGAGCTGCCGGAGGGTGCAATTGAGGCCACAGGGATAAGGGTAAGCGCCCCTACCTTCGATTTGCGCTTGCATTTGCGTTTAAGACTTAACTGACAACTGCGCTGTGCAGGTTCTTGCCCTGCAGGCGGCCCGCACTTGGTGCGGGGGTCACTGGAGGACCGACTCCGTGCCGCCGAAGAGGCCACCATCACCGCCGAAGAGGCCAACGCCGCCAAGGACGATCGCATCTGTTTCCTTGAGACGGAGGGCATGAAGGCGATCGCGGAGGAGACGAAGCGGGCAACCGCCGAAGAACACGATGGGCTACTCTAGCAGATCGCCGCGCTAGAGGAGGAGAAGGCCCGGCTGGCCGCATCGCTCAAGGAGAAGGACCAGGCCCTAGGTGATGCCTTCGTAGCCGCGTGGAGCTCGATGGAGGCTTTGGAGAGCACCCTCTCTGACCTCTCCATGATCGTGCCGCCGTGCACCTTCAGCCCCGAAGTACTGCCGCGTACCCTTCGGCGCATCAGGGAAGCTTCAGGCCTCGTCCTCAACGCCGCACGATCCTTCTGCAATCACTGCTCCCTGGTGACGACGTGCATCACCTTCGCCCTCCTCCATCATCGAGGATGTCTTCATGTGGGCGAACTGGCCAACCCCCGGCTGGGGATGTCCGCCGGAGCCAGGGTCATGTTGGGCGCCATACACGCCATCCGCCGCTCCGTCCAGGCCTTCCATCAAAGGATCTGGGACTACATCGGCGAAGCCACAGTGAAGGTGGCGATGTGGCGAACCCTCTGGGACGACATGGACTTCGGGGCGTGGCTGGACGAAGTCCCACGCCGCGACGAAGATGGCACCGCCGGTTCGGAGCATGGCGTCGACCTGCAGGTGTGACGCCGAAGTCTTAGGGGTTTCGGTGTGCGTTGCCATGTATCCGTTAACTATGTAAAACGGCACCACATGGCCCCCTCTTTTATGAATGAAGTGAGAAAATTGCTCAAGTGTTTTGATCACGTGTACTGTTTTACTTCGGGTAGGTGCTTGATAGGGGCCGCTTGCTAATTCCGGACCTCATGGTTCGGTGGCGCCTTCGACATTGGGGGTGGGCGGAGGACTCGTTGCGCTTCTGGGATACCTAGAGTTCAGCGGGGGAGACTTCGGCGTGAGAGCACATTAAGATGGAGGAGCCGGACGAGTAGCGATCCAGACTACCTGAATGCTCTTGTAAACATTACTCTTTGTGACTATAATAACGACTATCTCTGTAAACATTACTTTGCAAATGCAATAAAAACCCTAGTCAAAGTAAATATGTGTGTTTGTCGTTCTTTGTGTGACTGCACTTGTCATCGACCAACACATAGGACTTCGGGTGCGAAGCGGTCTCGTTGGCTTTGCCCTCAAGGCCTAGTACGCGATACACATGATGAGGATAGGAATGAAGGGCCGGCACGACCCTCCCCAATTATGCATAAACTTCACGAGCGCTCCGTCGAAGTGGCGGCAGCAGAGCTGGTGACTAGCCAAAGTAGACACTCGAGCGCTCCGTCCCCTACCCTTCGAAGTGGCAGCAGCGGAGCTAGCGACTAGCTGCCTAAGCAAGCGCCATTGGAAAGCACGGGTTTTTTATGTACGCGAAGGCTTGAAGCCATCGCGCAATTTTTTATACTCCGTAGAGTTGCTCGGGACGACAAGTTCCCAACGCTTTGTACTTTGCAAAGTACGCCGAGGCTCAAAGCTGTCACACAATTTTTTTATACTCCGTAGAGTTGCTCGGGATGACAAGTTCCCGACACTTTATACTCCGCAGAGTTCGCGGAGGCTCGAAGTCATCACGCGATTTTTTATACTCTGTAAAGTTGCTTGGGATGATAAGTTCCTGACACTTTATACTCCGCGGAGTACGCGGAGGCTCGAAGCCATCGCGCGGTTTTTTATACTCCGTAGAGTGCACGCGGAGGCTTGCCTCCACGTGTCTTATTTATACTCTGAAGAGTGCGCGCGGAGGCTTGCCTCTGCGTGTCTTTTACATGAAATGGAGACCAGTTTTGCAAACAGTGTGCTTTATTGATCTCGCATTTGCGCGGGTAAAGCTATTACAAAGGACAGGGTGCTGGCAGTGCAGGGCGCATCTCCTCGGCCTTATGCATAGTATCACGGAAGCTGGTCTACATTCCATGTGTGATGGAGAGTCTGCCCCTCTAACGTTGCGAGGCGATACGCTCGCGCTACATAGCCGTAGCGACAACGTAGGGGCCCTCCCACTTGGATTCCAGCTTGACAACCGTCACCGCGTGAAGCGCCATTTTATGGACGAGGTCTCCCGGCTAGAACTCGCGTGAGTACATGGTGCGGTCATGCGCACGCGCGACCTGGCGTGCGTACTTCGTGACGTGTTGGGTGGCGCTGACCCGGTCACCATCAAGGAGATCGAGGGATACCTCGCACTCTTCCTCCGGGGCCTGGGCGAGGACCCTCCTCGAACCGGCCCTGATTTCCTCCGGTGTGACTGCCTCGTCCCCAAAGAGAAGCTTGAATGGTGTGAACCCCGTCGGACATGTCACCGTCGTGCGAAGGGACCAGAGCACCATCGAGCTTCACTGTCACCATCCTCAACATTGCCGTACTCCCACGATTGTCTTTCGCATCTCTACCGTGCTCTTCCACTGTCGGAACACCATTGCCATCAGAAGCAAAGCTCCACCGCTGCCTACACCACGGCTGGCCACCTCAGTCAGTCCCCAAGCCTTGTGCTAGGGTGAAATCACATCCCCACGTCTCCCTCTTACTTTTGCGACCATCGCAACCCACTGCTGTGCACCAAAGTCCAGCTACCCTCGGATTCCATGCGCCACCACTCACTGGCCATGCCACATTAGCACACGGTCCAACATGGATGCCATGTGGTGCCACGCATTGTGCCACATCAGTGCAAGCACACTATCCTAGTCACTGTGCCACCGTGGACACGGTCCATAAACCCAGGTCTACCCTACAGTGTCTCCACCCCTTTTTCTTTAGAAAATAATTCGGCCAAAATTATAAATGCCATGTTATAATTACCCTTTTTCCTTAGGAAAATATATCCAAAAATTCTAATTAATTATTTCTTTTCTTTTTATTAGTGTCAAAACTTCCAAGAGCCTGTTCTCCTCCATCCTAGCTCCAAATGAACCCACTATTTTTTTTCTAAATTCATCTAAAACCTCAATGTATCCATTTATGCCTTTCTTTTAATTTTTGGAGTTTATTTGAATTTAGTTTGTTTTGATTATTTTCACGTGTAGACTCGTCGTCTCTGAGGAGTAATACTTCGACAGCTCACACCAATCCACGGAGCAAGGCAAGTTAGACACCTTGACCATGTTGATATCAATTTGTAAATAAAATTATGTTGTTTCAAAGTAATCTACATGCTTATGTTTATTCAACACATTTCAATTCCAGTTTTAAATCCTTAGTTAATACCTACTTGTTATGACAATATTTGACATTGAACACTTAATACCCTGTCACCCTAAAATAAAACTCTAGTTAGTACACTAGTATTAGCTAGAAAATTTTGTAGCAAATTTTTTATGACATATTATTAGGGAAATTGTGAGTCTTATGTTAAATTTTCACGTCGTTCGGACTACGAATGCTCTTTTGAATAGTCTAATTAGCCGAATGGTGTACGCAAAAGAGTGTGTCCTGACTTGCATAATTCTTCCTATGGGCCACAAAATAAATTTCAGCGATGAATTTTTATGGCATGTTATCGGAGCATCTGTGCATCTTGTGTTAAATTCTCACATCATTCAAAGTATAAATGCTCACTTGAATAGGCTGATAGAGGCAGATAGTGTGCGCAAAAGAGCATCATCCTGCACAGGACAGATTGAATGCGAGTGGTGAAATTTTGTGGCACAGTAGCAGTGCAAATGGGAGTCAAATGTGAAATTTCATCTTATTCGGATAACAATGCTCACACGAATCGCTTGATAGAGCCACACGGTGTCAGCAATGTTGAATGTGCCGACTTCTACAATTTTTCCTATGGGCCACATAATGAATTTGAGAGGCAAATTTGTATAGCATGTTAGCGTCGTAAGTGAATGTTCTATGTAAAATTTTTAACTAATTCGGATAAAAAATGTTCACTTTAATAGTATGTAATTTATACCGTAAAACTGCATATTCCAATGCATTACTATATATTTTAGCAAAGTATACCCTCATCCTGTATACCCTCATCCTGAACATAAAAAAAGCGAGATGGTTTAGAAAAAATGGGACTTATAATATATTAGATTTCTGTGAACGTAAAATTTTATATCCGTTTGGAATAAATTAATTTTACAGCACTATATAATTTTTCCTGCAGAAAGTACCATCTAAAATAGTTCCCACTACAGGAGATATTTTCCCTCTTATTATCCCAATCTTTTTAGTTTGTTCCCGCTTCAGTAAAAGTTTCTGCCTCCTCCATGCATCTCCTCTCCCGCCTCCTCCATGGAAAACATTTGGTATACATCTAATCAAGTCTTTTTCCTATGAAAAATTTTTACCACTGCTTTGAAATTTTTCCTTCAATTATCTCGGCCATAAAATCCCTAAGGGTGTGTTTGGTTCGTGGATAGAGGTTGTATCGTATATCCTGACTGAGTGGATGCAGGCTGAGTGGAATCGTATTTCAGAAAAAGAAAATGTTTGGTGAGGTTGCATGAGCGGATGTAAAAAGCGAGATCTTTGTTTAGTTGCTGTATGAGCGGATGCGATCTACCAAACCGAGAGGTGACACATGGGACCGCATAAGATACATCGCATCAACCCATCCAGATGGCGGTGAAGCTCATTTTGAGCGTATCCACCCATCCGAGGATGAGAGCGTATTTTTGCATCCGCTCATGCAGGCTGCATCCACTCATACAGGCAACCAAACAGACTCTTTATCAGATTATACGGATCCACCCAGTCAGGACAAAGGAGATTCAAGCAACCAAACACACCCTAAATCATATGCCTATAGCCTCTGGGTAACTCGCATCATGGCATAACTTAGGGCCTGTTTGGATCCCATGAACTAACAACTAGTTGCTAATTTTTAGTCCTTGTGGATCCAAACAGGAGGGCTAATGAGTGGGCTAAAGTTGGCCAAACCCAGCTAATGAGGGCTAAAGGACCAGCAGGATGGAAAAAAGACACTGATACCCACGCCAACCCTTCCAGACCGCCATGCATAGGGGTATAACAGACTTTGTACTGATATAGTAGTAGTTATTAGTCCTTGGATCTAAACAGGACTAGGCTAATCTTTAGCCAGCTAACTACTAATCAGCAAATAACTAGTTTTAGCTAACAACTAGTCATAATCCATCCAAACATGCCCTTACCTCCGACTCCTCCCTGAGCCTAGTCCTGGTCCACTCATCGTTGCCCGTCGTGTCCACCTCCGGTAGCTCCAGCTCCAGTTCCTCGTCTCCCGACTCGCAACCACCTCAGCAGCCTTGATCATCTTCGACATCTCCGACTGTCTGGACCTCAACACCTCCTGTGCCTAGTCCCGGTACTCCCACGTCTCACCATGACCTAGCTCCAAAGTCTTGCAGCCACACAGATATGTAAGCCGTCACATAGCATCGCACGAAACAGCATAACCAACAATAGAATTAGTAAAAAGGTACTCAACCCTAGAATACCCAAAACAAACTCAAACTCTCTAACTCAAGTGTCAATTACTCATCACAAACATGGGGACACCTCCACATGATCTCTCACAGGAAATCAGCTAGTTTTGAGTTACGGTTAGCTGCCCCTGCTTGTTGACTGGTAAACATGGCATGGAGGATTTGTGTTTGTTGCGCCATCACTTGTGCCATGGTCGGGAGTCCTGGTGGTGGTGGCGGCAGGTTCTGACCACGGCCACGACCTCTCCCACGAGCTGGGGTTCCTAGAGTTTGACCTCCTCCACAGGCTGGGGTTCCTGAAGCTTGATCCCTACCACGGGCAGCAGCTTTCCTATGTGCCATCTGAAAACAACTAAGGCTTTTAGGACCAGAAGAGGGGGAGAAAGCATATATGAGGGTTCACTAGCCCTCTATTGGCACATCAGAAACCAACTAAACAAGACAAGCAATGCAATAAAAAAGCATAAGGCCTAAGATAGTTCATTATAGCAGGGGTTAAATGTTACATGACTTTTAGACATGGCATATAGGCTACATCAAGTCATGACACTGGATACATAACATCTACCAAGTTGGGTACATAAGGGGGTACAACTGGAGAGAAGGAAGTGCTTGCAACCCAAAAGACTACCTAAGCAAGCACTACTGCCTAACCTACAGCAGACTACTCCATGGAGTGGCTCCTGCCACAGAGGATGCAATCCCTATGGAGCGAGAGTGGGAACGACTCCGACTGATGTTGGGAGATCGGGAGCGAGAACGGGAACGGGAGGGGCTTGAGCTGTCGCTGGGAGACTGGGGGCGAGAGCGGGAACGGGAGAGATAGCGCTTCCTGTTAGGTCCTTCGAGGTCATTCTTGGGCGACAGGCACGTGCTTTTGCGCGCCGTGAGCAAGGTGCGAGGTCCCTGGGGGTGGCGGCAGGTGCTGGAGTTGGTGCTGGTGCTCGTACTGGTGCTAGTGCTCGTACTGGTGCTAGTGTTGGCGCTGGTGCTCGTACTGATGGCAGCAAGGACGAGGGGTGCGCAACCATAGACCAAAGGCTCTCCAACCCGGCCTCGGCGGCAATCCTCTTTCCCTCAGCCACCTGGAGGACAGCCTGACAGCGGGTGAGCTGGGTACAGAGGACGTCTGAGTGCTCGTAGTTGGAGGTCAAGAGCGTCTGTAGCTACCTAATCTCCTACAGGGCTTGGGCGTAGGTGACCGCCATTGCTTGTGTTAGTTGGGAATTTTGAGCTTCTCATAGTGATTATGGTTGCTCTTTTAACATCATTTTAATTTCAAAATAGATGCAGAAAACAAAACAATAGTTTTTGAAGATATTTCTTCCAAATAGTAGCTACGTGAAATGGTTTTTTATCACAAAAAGAAATTGAAAGGACTATAGGCTTATTTGCAACACATGGACTTTAAAGATTGAATTCACATTTAATTCCTCCGCGTTTCAAATAGCACCTTAAGTGAGATAGCCTCATTCTAGAATAGTAGAATGCTTATGTAGACTCCCTTTTCCCAAGGCAATACTATACTATACTATACTATACTATACTATACTATACTATACTATACTATACTATACTATACTATACTATACTATACTATACTATACTATACTATACTATACTATACTATACTATAAAGTCTACCTAATAAAGGAAAAAAAAAATCCCACTAAATTTAGAGACCTAGATCCTTGTCCTATCCCCACATCAACCCGAGGCGCTCTGTCCCCAACCCAGCCATAACTCATCCCACCCCGATCGGTGGTACGTGGAATCCACATTGTATCAATACGAAAACATGTGACATTATTAACATTTCATTAGAATTCAACATGGAATTCGTCATTTAGGATTGAAAAGATCTTGCTATATGACTTACAAGTGAGCATACAAAATTCATTATGTGCATTGAACGATTCTGCAAGCTATAATTATGAAAATTTGACAATTATTTGCCATGTTAAACACATTTTTATTATTATTATTATTATTATTATTATTATTATTATTATTATTATTATTATTATTATTATTATTATTATTATTTCACAAGTTCGTCTCTAAATATTTGTGTTTCATGACAATAGCTTCATCAAACTTAAGTACATAAGAAAATACATCAAACTCAAAATCCGCTCCGATGGAGCATCGTAGACCAGTCAATCCCATTCGGCCGCGACCCATCTTACTCAATTCGAGATTCGGAGGCCTCGAGCAGTTGCTCAACATGCTCTTGCCCATCGACAACACTGACTAGAGTACAAGGTTGTGATGATTGAGATCATGGGTTCAGATCAATGTTTCTCTTTCAAAATGAAAGATGTGTGGTGTTGCCCTAGCTCGTCCTGCCAACTACGCACCCCTTTGTCAGCCGCTCATCCCTCAGAGCATTGCTCCGTTGCCTCGTCGCTGCCTCACTCCAAGTCTCCGCCGCCGCGTTTGGGGCACTGCGACGTCTGCGCCCACTCCAACTCTGCCAGCCGCGCATCCACCACGACCTCGTCGCCGTCCTCGTCGTTGAGGAAATCAAGCTGCACCTGAGTTGGAACTCGTGGAGGAGCCACCAGAGGTGTAATGGAGGTGAGATATCGTCAAGTCCGATCCATACGGGCAGCCGTGGGCAGATTGGTCATTTATGCCGAAATTAGTGCAAAAGGTTCAAATACATCTATAATGGCATTGTCAATAGGGTAACACGAAACGGTGTTCTTATCGATGGCATTGCATACTATTTCCAAATATGTACCCCTAATAAAGATATAATTTAATTTGAAAAGTACATGACTAAGTTTGAACGGTACACATTCCACAGCCTTTTAAAAAAAAACTCGACCTGCGGGGGTAAGAAGTCCCCCGGGCTTATAAATTAAGATCTTCTCACACAGATCGAGAAAATCCCCGAACCCTTGCCCCACCCTGACACAGCGGCATCAGCCCATGTGAGAACGACCAATCCAGGGTGATCCCTAAACCAACAACCTGGCGCTACCAACGACCTGGGCCAGCCTTTAGACCTATGCTTTAGCTTATGGGGCAAGCAAGGGGATTTTTTCTCCCAGTCTGAAATTCGCTCCCAGCGGGAGTCGAACCCAGGACCTGAGGGGTGCTACTAGAGCGCTCTAACCATTGTGCTAGAGGCCCGTTCGCTTCCACAGCCTTTTAGAATCGCCATTTAGGATGGCATAGAACATACAATAAGAGGGAAAGAGCAATGTGTATATAGCTAAAAGAAAAAAAAAAGGTATATAATTAATGGGAACAGGCATGTACATACTGGTTATGTATCAGAAAAGCATTCCCAAGAATCTTCCTCGAAAGGCTACCGGACATTCTTCAGGACATAAGAGGAAGTTGGAGATCTTCCTAAAATACTGCCCATTCTGTCATCTTCTTTCTTCCTCACAGGTGTAGTGCATTCGTTGAAATCAAGAACCCTTGCTTCCGCCTGCAGAATAAGTTGGGCTCTCAGTTATTGAACACAATTTGTTCAAGAAAAGTAAGAATTACAGAACATAAACAGTGAAATGTCCCCACTCAAGGTTCAATTTTTTGTTTCACACAGTTATTTCTATGTTTACTTTGTTTCATGCATCATACATACACGTTTGACCAATGAAAGTTAGCCTGGTTTGGCCACAAGCACTCCAATTTCTGAAGAAATTAATTTGAGGAAGCTCGTAGGAATTCAACAATAGCAATAGCTTCTTCTCAGAACTTCGATTTAGCAAGAGTCAGTAATAGTAAATCATAAGTGGGCATTAGGGAAGCTTACGTACCATGACTTTGGATGGCAGCTTGCTTGTTATAAGTTCCTGCTTGAAAGTAGTATTTTCTATGTTTTCCTTGTCGTTGTCCCTGCTACATCGGTTCTGTGCGCTCCCACTTGCCAGAACCTCATGGGTTTCCTCTAGAGCAGCAGCAGTCTGCTCGCTTATGTGCTTCACCAATCCTAAAGCATCGTAAGTTCTGCCTGCTGGGCTCATGAAGTATGCATCCTGAAAGAACAATAGGAAATGAGGCAGTCGACTAAATGCGATGAATAAAAACAGAAAAACTACTATCATGCACACGAGTAGTACTACAAACAGTAACAATGGTCCTTTTGCTCTGAGGAATAGGCAACCCACAAATACATATTAGTGTAGCACCCCACACTCTCAAGTATGTACTACTTGGAATATCATTGTAATTGGTATACAAACTGTTACAAAAACAATAATAAAATAGCATACTTGAGAGTATGGGCCGTGGGGTGCTACAATTACAAAGATCTCCCTAGACCAGGCCATTCAATTTTAATTTATAAATGTATTGACTGCAGTAAAAACTGGCATTTGTGATGCTGTTATAACCTAGGATCTCGGCGTACACACAACAGGTGAGCGAACAGTACCGTGAGCATTGCAGCAACTACGAACAGTACCCACGGCGTACTGTAGCCATGGTTGTCACGGCGTACTTGGCGACCACGGCGACTGCCGGGCGCCTGAACGCCTAGGCGACGCCTAGGCGTGGGCCCGGCGACGCCTAGGCGAGCGGCACGGCGACTCCTGGGTGTATACTCTATACGGTTCGTCTCCTTTTGAGTCCCGACTCCCGACTCAGTTGCTCCCGTCTCCCTTTATCTCGCGACTCAGTCCGCGGTTCCGCCTCTCTCTCGTCTCCCGTCCCCCTCTCTCTCGCGACTCCCACTCCTATCTCCCGACGGCGGACTCCCCGGCGCCGATCTCCCGCTCTCTCCTCGACGCCTCCCTCCCCTCCCCAGCAGCGCTTCCTCCCCCGCGCGCCACCTCCTCCCCCCGGCGCCTCCCCTCCCCGACGCCTCCTCCCGTCGCCTCCCCTCCCCTCGGCGGCGGGAGCACGCTGGAGGAAGTTGGCCGGAGCACGGGAGGGAGACGGCGGCGCGGCGGGAGGGAGGGAGGCGGCGCGGGTGGAGGGAGGCGGAGCGGCCGGAGCGCGGCCGGAGAGGAGAGAAGCGGACGGCGTACCGGCGGTGAAGCTAGGGTTCGGGCCAAGGCGAGGCGATCCTCCCCGGCGTCCCCTCTCCGGCGCCTGGACGCCAAGGCGTCGCCTAGGCGACGCCGTGACAAGCATGATTGTAGCACACGCAAAATTGGGTGGTTTGCCAGTATATCGCAGATTAGAAATATAATAATTAGTTTTCTTATTACTTTTTAGATTATTTTCATATATTAGAGATAAGTTTTCTATTATTAAAGATTAGTTTTCTCAATATAGAGATACATTTCTTAGGGGTAAATTTAGCCATCCCTATAAAAGGGACAATATTATACCTATTATCATTAATAAAAAAAATAAACAAAGTTCTCTAATCTCCATCTCTTTTCAACAGGCCTTAGAGTCTTGGCGGTGGTATGGCCGACCGATCAAGAGCGAGTGCCCTACCCTTGGTTCTAGACCCGTACCATAATATTTGATATCAGAGCTACTCACTATGACTTGCAATGCTGAATTATCTCTCTTGGACATGTTGATGGTAAGCAATGAGAAAATAGGGTCCTTACTTAATAATATGATAGCCAACATGGAGAAGATTATAGAGTTGGTGAACAAGCTGAAGGGGCAGAAAGAGGCATTGCGTGCCATTGCAATGGCTACGCTGCCACCACCTTCCTCAGCGCCAGCGTTGGCAATGGCCACATCACCTATGATGACTTCTTTTCAAGCTTTACCTTTGGTGCCTTTGCCAAGAAGTAAAGTTGTTGTTGTCCAGTGGTGGTCATCTTTACGCGGCCGGCTGACATCATGCCTTCGCAAGTGTGGAGCACAACGGTTGCCATGTGGGGGTCAGCGACGTTGTTGCATATCTTCCACAACCGTTGCATCCCGACGCAAAAAGGATAATGTTGTTGCCTCGCGCTGGGTGCCGATGCCCTTCCAAGGATTGCTGTCCATTGGAGCTTCATGGATCCTCTTGCATGCGACACATCATCTTCATGCCCTTTCGTCGATATGGAGTTACGAAGGACTCCAACCATGTCCACCTCTTAACAACTCGAGAATGAGTTCTCACCGCAATGGGTGTAATGTTATGGGCTAGAATCTCGATGTATACGCAGCAGGTGAGCGAACAGTACTGCGAGCATTGCAGCAACCGTGAATAGTACCGCACGGTTACTGTAGCAACACGTGAACAGTACCGCAGGTGCTGGAGCAACGCGTGAACAATACCCCCGCGGGTACTGTAGCACACACAAAATTGGGTTGTTTGCCGATATATCACGGATTAGGAATATAATAATTAGTTTCCTTATTATTAGGGCTTACTTCCTTTTACACTATTTCTATGTATTAGAGATAAGTTTTTTATTATTAGATATTAGTTTCCTTAATATAGAGATACATTTTTAGGGTAAGTTTAGCCATCTCTATAAAAGGGGCAATATTGTACCTATTATCATTAAGCAAAAACAAAGTTATCTAGTCTTCATCTTTTTTTCAACAGGCCTCGGAGCTTTGGCAGTGGTATAGCTGCCGATCAAGGGCGAGTGTCCTACCCTTGGTGCTTGGACCCGTACCACAACAGATGCACTGATGTAAGCAAGTAATAAGAAAATATTAAATGAAATACATTTACCTGGAATGGTGTGAAAAAAGGGGATTTCCATGCTGAAGGAGATTCTAACCCTCTTTTGATGCCTGGGGTATCAGCCAATCTGACAAAAACATCATTTCAGAATCATGACTGTATTATCATGACAAAAACAGCAAACACTCTACTCATATTATCTTGGATAAGTGACATTATTACTGGAATATCAGCAATCAAATAGTTGCTTTCCCTCTATTGATGAGGCTGTGAAAATAAGGCTCAATAGCTTGTAGATACTAAATAAATACGAGTGATTCAATGGATTGCAATCATTAAGTTAACATAAGACAAATGGATTTTCATTTTTGATGAAGATGATGAAAATTGAGAGGATCTTGAAACCAGCATTCCAAAATCTGGCGGACTACCATAATTACCAGCGAACTCAACCATGATGTGATTGTGATTTGAGTTGTGATAAACAAACCAGAGAAGCACTCAATTCACAATAGATTACACGGAGCTATGGTTCTAACCAAGTTGTGAAATATTCTTGCAACTTAACAAATTTGGTACAATACGGAGAAAAGATTCAATTAGGCAGAACATGCGGTTTGAGCCGTTTTGAGGTGAACCCAATGGTTTCCTGCTGGTTCCCATGAAGTTCAAATGAATTCCTGGTTTCAATTTAATTTAGGTCAAATCTAAATGTTAAGGTCAACATGTTTGGGACTAAACCAATAACTAGATATAAATGGTACTATCCACCAAACGGAATCTAGCATAGATGAGCAATATGGACTAAACATATAAAGGAAGCATATCTAGTACAAACAAATAGCTAGGTGACGCAAACCAATTTGGTTCGAAAATCAAATCAAGAAGATAAATTTAGAAAATATTTATAAATGTACTTCTCAATTTAATCTAACTTTACATAAAAATGTCAAGTTATATATTTGGGGATACATAAAAGGGAAAATCACGACTACTGACAAATTTCAAAGAAAAAAAATAAAAGACAAGTTTACATTTCAGTATTCAAAGAAAATTCTTTGTGTTTTTTGGTTATTCTTTGTGTTTTTTTTTTGTTTCTTGTAACAGCATTTGAGTTTGAACTTTTTAAACTTGAAATTTTAAAGAGTGCCACAACTCTCCATAGACTACACCTCTAATTTCTTTGGGAATTATTAGTGTTGATTTAGTGCCTCAATCAAGTGATTTCATGATTGCACCTAGACATTGGTTCACACTAGATATGTCCTGCTACATAAATTCTCAAGTAGATAAAAAATGATACAGCATAGTATTTTAGCTATTGGTCTGCACTAAATATGTCCCCCATATGAACTCTCAATTAGATAAAAAAAAAGAATACATAGAACAGTTTGACAATGACGAAAAAAATCATCATGAATATAAATTTAGTTTGCCAAGTATTTTCTAATGTAATGAAAGTTAAAGCACTGTACAGATTGTCATAAGTTTCTTACAAGGCGACATATTACGTGCAACCCACCCTTAGAATCGTGCAACGCGGCATCAGTTGGGCACCGAATCAACATGAAAAATTCTGAAAGAAATTGTTTAGAAAGGAAAATAGGAGAGTATCAAATCTTACATGTTCACGTACTCATAATCTGCATTGACACATGGTGAAGATTTCTCAACAACTAGTTCTGTTGGTTTTGATCTAGAAGATATTATGTCTTTAGACAAAGATTTTGCACTGGTATTTAGCTTCTGACTCTCTGGATTTGGGCCATGCTTAGGTGTACTGAGGTTATTGGCATTGCTCTGAGTAAGTATCCCAGCAGACTGCTGCATTAAACCAAATTGGTAAGAACAAGATCAGGCAACATGTATAAACATGCAAATTATTTCAAGCTAGCAGCTTCAGAGTACATCAGTTTTTAATTTTATTGATAATTACTGAACTATTGACCAACTGTCCATGTTACCCTTATATGTCAGTTATGTATTTTCTCTGGTAACCAGTATTTCAGACAGAGGGATGTTCCCAATGTCCATGCTACCTTACCATGATTGATTGGCACAATGGTCCTCCAAATAAAGGAGATCCACCACCGAGAGGCCATAGGTTATTTTATCTTTTCCTGAAAAAACTATGACATTGAGTATAAAGGAAGAATTAGTAGTATTAAAGTACTTACTAAATTATAAGTGGTATCCCTGTCCATAGTGGAACATCTCTTCCCTTTCTCCAAATGGTTTTCCTTTGCATTTTCTTCATTTTCGTCCTGATCAGTGGTTTCTTTCAAAATTTCCATGTTTTCATGAGAAAACTTAAGTTTCTTTTGCTGAAATGCAGTTCTCTCCGTTTGTGAAATCAAGTCAAGTGATTGATCTCCAGTGGCATCCATGCATGATCTCTCAGTTCTTGTGGGTGACAAGTCTGACTTCCCATAATCCTTTTCAGTATTCAATTTCTTTGCAAGTCTTATACCTGGAATAGGAGACAAGAGCTCTCTCTGCCGTTTCTTCATTATTGATGGTGTACATACGAAACTTTTGGCAGCACTCTTTAGCACAGCTTCAGGACTTCCACCATGAGTAGGCAAGCTCCATAATCTTAGTGGTGTGCAGAAGTTCATGGATGACCTCATCAGCTCACGAATGCCAAGAGGACTATACTCTGGGAGGTCGCTGGAGGTTACAAGATCGCAGCTGGCAAATGGACCTTCAAAGCTTGGAAAGCTAGGAGGTTCATAGCATAAAGCTCCTGCATCCTGCTTTTTGCCTACCACAGTTTCACCATGAATTGATGATGCTTCTTGTCCCATATTGTCTGTAGGTTCCAAAGATGACTGTTCAACATCAGTCAGCTGTTGCTTTTCAGATTCTGGTATGCTGTCCATTGGTTCAGAAGCTCTACGCTTGTCATCTTCACTGCTATTGTATGAAGGCTGACCAGGATCACCAGATACATTGTGGCATGTGATCATCTCCAAATCTTGATGAGAAACAGGCATATCACTTGTCTCTAATTTAGCATCATGTGTATTAGAAGCACCACCTGGACAAACAAAGGATGGAGATACTGATGTTGCAGAAGTTTGATAATACACAGTTTCCATCATGCTTGATGAGTTCAATGTATGCAATGGATAAAGTGGTGCTGCAAAATTGCTCGCAGCTTCAGATGAATATGCACCCTGTTGGTAATTTGCACTCAAGAAAGAATCAGCATTGACAGAATCTGGCGCATAAAGAAGATTTTGAAAGGAAATATCCTGCCACAGTTCTGATTGAAGACCATTTTGATTATTGAAGTCAGCTTCAGACATCATATGTACGTTATGCTCATATCCAGAAACACTAGGTAACATAGAGATGGGAACATCTGGTGGTACAGCATAATTTTCTGTACTAGATATAGTTTGGGTGTACTGGAATTGACCTGCAAGCTCATCGGATGCCTGGATATCTGAAAACGTAGAATTGTTTGGTGTTTCATCTATATCCAGGTGCAAATCCATCTCTTTAGAAAACTCCTGCTGCAAATGTTTATCTGGATCAACGTCAGACATGGATAACTGATGATGTGTCTCAGGTAAAGCAGAAGCAGCATTGTCGGTGTTAGTGTAGCATGCTTCCTGACACAAAGAAAAAGTTTCGTGTGCTCCTTCATCATTGAAATGTACTTGCAAAGGACAGCCCAAAGCCGCATAAACTTTCTCCACTTGAGAGCAAGAAACCTTGGCCAATGATGATTGACTAAACTCTGATGAATCTTCTACCTCACGAACAACATTGAAACCGCTATCTTCACTAGTTTGCCGGGTCATTGCAGATGAAGAATCAACATTTAAACTACCTGCAGGGTATTCAACAGGTGGTAGGCCCTGGAACTGAGCCAGTAAACCGCTATCTTCACTATTTTGCCGGGTCATTGCAGATGAAGAATCAACATTTAAACTATCTGCAGGGTATTCAACAGGTGGTAGGCCCTGGAACTGAGCCAGTAAACCTGATGCTCTGTATGAATCAACTTTCTTCTTTACTGAGCTGTGCCAATGATTTTTTATTGCATTGTCTGTCCTGGTAGGGAAATAGAAAATGATTAGTTCAGTAATATCCACAGTCCAAAATAGCTCACTATTCCTCTAACAGGACAAGGTAATGATGCACTTGTTACTTGATTACATGTATTAGTCATGGTTAGTAAGGCGTCCACTAGGCGACGCCTAGGCGTCGCCTAGTCGTCCGAGCGCTGCTGGAATGGTGGCATCGTGGTCGCCGCGTCCTCCTCGCATGTGGCGTCGCCTCGCGGCAAAAGTCGTCGCCAAGGCGTCGGTTTGGCTGAGGCGGACGCCGCGGGACCGAAAGGGCGCGGGGAAAGAGCGGCGCGATGCGATGCGCGCGTACACCTCCCGCCACAGGCTCGCGAGTCGCGCCAGTTGAGAGAGGGAGAGGGAGAGGGAAAGGAAGGAGAGAGGGAGAGAGAAGAGGGCAGCGGCGCACCAAGAAGCTCTAACAGATAATACTTGGGTTCATGATATTAGAGGCAGTTTACCTACTCCAGTCTTGGAGGAGTTTCTTGGCCTATGGGATGTTCTCGCCTGAGTGAGGCTCACCCCTGGCGTGGATGATCAGCATGTGTGGAAGCCATCCTCCTCGGGCAGGTTCTCGACTAAATCACCGTACCGCCGTTTTTTGTGGGGGCGGTGGATTTTGAACCATGGAAGGAGATTTGGCGAATCAGGGCTCCTCCTTGTTGCAAATACTTTGTGTGGTTAGCCTCACTTAATCGCTGCTGGACCGCTGATCGTTTGGCCCGTCGTGGTCTTGTTCACCCTGAGTGCTGCCCACTGTGTGATCAAGTTGATGAAAATATTCAGCACTTACTCACTTCTTGCGTGTTCACAAGAAGTGTTTGGTTCTCAGTGTTTACTCTGGTGGGATTGCAGCGGCTAACTCCATGTCCAGATAATTTGGTCTTCACCTTGTGGTGGCGTCAAGCTTTGCACCAAGTCCCTAAGCAGCAGCGCAAGAGCTTTAATTCTTTGGTCGTGTTGGTGGCTTTGTGGGTTTGGAAGCATAGGAATGGTTGCATTTTTTACGGCGCCTCACCCAATGTCAGCATTGTTTTGCAAGACATTAGAGATGAGGCCAAATTGTGGTGTTTGGCGAGGGCTAAAGGCATTTGTACCATTTGGCCATGGATGCTGTGTTTGTTTTTGGTTGGTGGGCGTTTCTCTAGTATTGACCTTATGTTTTTAGCCTCACCTAATTGGTGAGGATTGTTCGAGTCTTCTTAGACTCCTTTATTCTTCTTAATATAATGATGCGCAGTTCTCCTGTGCGTTCGAGAAAAAAAAAAGCCCCAAGTTTTCCTTGCTGATTCGTCACTGCAACCATGAGAACATCGCTGTTTCACCACTATAGCCACAAGAACGGACCATGAACAAAATGCGTCGCCACTAAGCTTCATCGACAAATTTCGTCCACACCATTGTCACTATCGATCTTTGGGCCACGTGTGCTGCCCCTTTGCATTTGCCATTGTCTCGTCTCACCTCTATGCATCTGCAGACTAGCAGCTGTGCCACCACTCGCCATTGTTGGTGTTCGCCGGACGTGTGCGGGAGAAGAGGGAGAGAAGAGGAGAAAAAGAAAGAGGAAGAGGAGATATTGCTGACATGTGGACCCCATATTTTTCCCTGATTTTACTGCCAGTGCTGCCACATGGGTAGAAAGTCGGTGACGTGGCAGCCTACATGGCAAAACCACCACTAAAAACAGCCTTAGGGATGAAAAGTGAACAATATTGACAGTTGAGGGGTGTCATTCACCCGGTTTTATAGTTAAGGATTGAAATTTAGAAAAACATGATAGGTCAGGGGTCAAATAGACTTATTCCTTTAGTCTTTCTTACTGATACTACCTAGTACTTTTTCTAAAAAAGCACAACTAGTTAATTCCTAATTTCATTTAGCAAAGGGTAAAATTGTTACCTTCCTGGTAAAAATTTTGTCAGCTCAGCCCACTTGTTTCCATATGTTTGATGAGCATGAATAAGCCTTATCTCCTCTTCTTGCGTCCATGCCTCCTTATTGATCCCAGGATTAAGATGATTGTGCCACCTAAATACAGATATCTGATCAGAACTGTTCATGTTGTTTTGGTGCCCAAATCGAAGTGGTTTGCACAATTGCACCTCACTATTGGTTTGCACTAGATATTTCCCCATAAAAGAATGAATGCTGAAACAAAAAAAATTCTAGACATGCCATTCGTGAGGTGTCAACAAAAAATTTCATGAAGCGATTACCATACAATGTTCCAGAATAATTGACCAAAAGAAAACCTCCAGTAATCCAGTATCACTAATAACTTTTAGTATTAATAGTATGTATAGGCCACTCATAATGGTGGGATAGCTCTATTGAATTGTCCCAAAGTAAAACATATACTTCAATGGAAGGTAGAATGAAATTACACATTGCTCATGCACTGGCACTAATAAATTTCTGAGTTGATACTACAGCTACTTGCCATGCCATACCTTTCACGGCATTGCTTTCCAATGCGTCCTGGCAAAGCTTGGGCGATGGTTGACCATTTCTTTGGCCCGTGTTTATTTACCATCTGAATAATTATTTCGTCTTCCTGAAAAAAAGGGAATACGAAAGGAATAATGTGGCATGTAATGTAGTTCAGTAATACCCTGGGATCGGGCAGTCAATTTTTTCTAGAAAAATGAAACAAACACAAAATGAAAATTGAAAATGATTGAGCTATAGAGCTTACTTCTTTGGACCATGGCCCTTTGACCAGTTCAGGGTTCAAAACCTTCTGCCACCTATGCAAGCATTGAACATCTGTCCTATCAGGAAAACACTCCGCTGGGAAAAAAAGGTAGTCGGTCAAGCTTCATCTAATGACAAACACAAGCAAGGATTCTCATTAACAGACAAGGAAAAAAGGATGGCATAGAAGCATGAGTGTTGAGTACTGTAATAAGCATACATTACTCTAATTGACAAAAGCTGAAATGATATAGCTAACAGATTCTTTAAAGAATATCATGTGCAGTCGAAGTCAATCTCTTGTAATAGATTAGTTGTACGTGGAGTTAGCATAATATAACAACGATTCAATGAAGTTTAGAACAGTATGTACACAGGACATCAGCATCCTAGACAACATTTTATTTGACACGGTGCAAATTAAGGAAAATATAAATATTACATCAGAGGAACATATCTACTGTATACCTTCTTTCAGTGCTAACATGCTATCACTATTAGTTAGGGCATCAAATCAACTTGAAAATTTCTCCTAAAAATCATCTACAATCATAAATCATATAAAATTTCATGTTCATTCAAATTATGTTATGAGGAATAAAAAAGAGATATCAGTGACGGGTCATGAATAAAAGGAAAAGCAAAAAATGTTCACATGAAATTTCTTTTTTGTTTTTCACATAGCACATGTTAAATTTGAACGTGAAATTGTATATAATTGTAACGACTTTGAGGGCTAACTCTACAACTTTTTTGAGAATATTTCAAGTTGAGTCAATGCCCTAGCTAAATGGCTTGGCATGTTAGTAATGAATAAACAGAAAGCAACATGCCGTAATATAGAGGTTGAGAAAAGAAAACTTTTGAGTTATACAGCAGCACAAGTTAAAGCAATATAAGGGTAGTAGCAAATAGAATAACAAATCAACTTTCTTTCTGTTGCATCAGTTAATAAAAAATACCTATCTTTTTCCAATTTTTCCCTTTATAAGTCTCAACAGCCTTCCGAAGTATATCATCCTACATTTGGTAGCATACATGCAGCTCATCAGATAACACCAGTAGATAAACAAAAAATGATCTAGTGGATATTATAGAACATATGGTACTTGCCTCACAAACAAACAATCAGACCATATAATATCTCAGTCTGTGATACATCCCTAGATGTTAAAATGGAACAAATATTTTAATGCACTTTTACACATATGAAGACATTATTTTTCGACATGTACTAACATACATCAAAAGCAGTCATGAATATTGTTACTTCCTACAAGGTATTTTGCATATCAAAATCAATACAGCTTGGATTCAAGAAGTGCAATCATCCCTACCGATTTACAATTATGGATCTCTATCAGCAGTACGTAGCAATAGAAATGATGCTTACAAAGAATAGGATCTTAGCACAGAATTACTCAAAAGAGCCTCACACAAGTTTTGTAACTCGTTATTCCATATATCTGATAGCAAATGCAGATTAATGCATAAATTCACAAAAGAAGACTTCTAAAGTTTACCTCTTCCGGGGTCCAATTCCCCTTGGTCGAGCGCCTTGTTGGACCAGTTGTCCTCCTAAGTGTGAAGGCGCAGATGTATAAGTATATATATAATGTAAAACCTGGTTCATGGTTCCAATTTGATGAACTTTTTACCCATTGAGCAACCGTCCCTTCTGTGGTTCACTGCTGGCTCCTCCATCAGGTGGAGCCAAAGCATGAACTGAAGCCTCAGTGTCCTTTGAAGTCCTTTCCTTGTCACTTGTCATTGTGAGTGAAGACTGAAAGCTCAATCCCCACTCTGTAGCAGAAGCAAGGGAAGGGTCTAAGAATCATTATAATGTCAAATCCCCAAGGAAGTGTGTCACGGGAGGAGAAGATGTCATAGACTGTCAAGGGAAAAAAGAAGATTAAAATAAGCTGAACAAGCCATATTAATAGCAACATCAATTACAAAAAACATACAATTTACAGGATATGGTACAGAATCATTATTTCATCAAAAGATACGTATGCAGTAAAAAATGACCCCAAAGGACATTTCACACTAATGATGAACAAATGTGAGTAGTGGCTAGAGCATATAAAAAAAATTCCCCACCTCCACCTCCCTCCTCCCCATCCCACTGCCAGCCCCTCTGAGGCTTCTGGTGTACCCTACTGCTGGCGCAGCGATACCACCCCCAATTCTAACCACTGTTCTAATACACCGCTGCCATCATGATCTCCCCTCCCTCCATTGTTACCAGAAAAACCCCATCGCAGGAGACATCACCGCCTACGTATAGGTCATACACGCTGTCCTGCAACCAAAACCACCTCCTCTACCACATCACCACATACCTCCTCATATCATACATCGCCGCCTGCCACAATCAACCTCGTCATCTCCATCACCCTCATGCTCAACCACCACCCACCACCACACTACTGGCTACCCAAGTGCTAGGACCTAGGGTCTGGTGGCCAGCTGAGCACTGAATAGACACACGCATGAATCTCAACGTGAATGTAACAGTGAGGGAAACAGATCCTCTGCCATTGGGCATAGAGGCAGAGGGCTCGGAACGAGGCGATCAATATTTTGGGTTTATCTCATGATCCTCTATCTAACACACCCCGAGTCTGCGCCATCCGTATAATGCATTAACAAATTTACGATATCATGGGTTAACACAGGAAAAATCATGAACCAGAGAAACCTCCTGGAGCAGATCCAAAATTGAATCGGTACCACTATATCCTCTTGCAGTTCCTCAAAATTCTAATATTTCAGGCTTTCACCAATCACCAACACCCATACCCTCCCCACCAACCACATCTCTATGGGCCATTTTGCAAGTCCTTGAACCCCTCCTCTCACCTTCCCACCATGTTATCACCATTGAAGCTTCTTGACATAGCAAGGCAGCATCAAATTGTGACCTCCACCAAACCCAAAACCCACGAGTACACAAAACTAGCCACAAAAGGACCACCATGACTCCCCGCAACCCCGCAGGTGAGCACCACATTTCTCCCATGGAAATCGCATGAATGGAAGATCTTGCCCATCCTATGAATCCGACAACGGATTCCCCCGAGGGACAGCAAGATCTTGCAGGCTCCCAGCACCACCGAACCAGAGGCCTCCACCCACTCCACGGGCAACTAAACTTTGTTTTTAAAAAAATTCCACAATACCGAAATTAGGACCAAATTTCAGCGAGAAACCACCGAAACGGCGAAACCTCACCGCCCCCAGCGAATCCAACATGATCAGCGACTCATTCAGCAATTGTAGCAACAACTTCCAGAGATAAAAGCCACAAAGCCCCGGGGCCGCAACATACCAAAACCCACACCAAATCCTCCCAAGAAGCACCAAGATCCGGCAACCTCCCTCTCCACCGAACGAGCTGGCCGCATCCACATCTCCGTCGAGTCGGCGCCGCAACAGCAAAGGAAAAATCCCTACCACGCCTCGGAAACGAAGAAAGAACCCTATTTTGCCAAAACTAGCACCAAATTTCTCCGCTAAACCCAAGAAACCTCACCTCCCCGGTGAATCCGACGCGGCGCATCCACTCCTGCGGCGACCAAACCGCGCCGCACCACCCGACCCTTCCGCCGCCTCCGCCTCCAAATCTCCAATAACCGGAGCCAAAATGAAAAGTTCTCTCTTTTTTTAATAGGGAAAAAGTCTCCGCTTCGCTTCGCTTTGCTTGGGAGGTTTTTAAAAATTTTGGAGGATGACGTGGGGGAGGAGAGACAATACGGAGGGCAGTGAGAAGGAAGGTTCGGATGGGGGTTACTGGCAAAACCGGTGGATCTGAGCCGTCCGTTTGATGGCTTCGCCTGCCGCTTCGGCGGATTTTGAAAGCCAACGGCTGGTTACGGGGATTGGCCGGTGGGCGGAGGCTTCTAGACAGCGGCTCTACCGATTGTTTTCCGTTGCCCTGGTTACAACTTACAAGTCATTGGAACTACTAGCCTCATAGGCGCGGCGGCACGCCGCGTCAGTCACTGTGTGTACCGAAGTAAAAGAGATGATAATCTGTGAGGAGCTTTTTAAAAAAAATCGAGGGCATATGTGTATTTTCGAAAAAGCCAAGATCTTTTCGTAAAAATCGAGGCCTATCGTAAATAAATGAGGACCCGTCGTAATTTAGCAAACGCGGCGCAATCCTGCGAAGTATACAAAATTTCGGTAAAGTGGAGGGTGTTTTGCAAATTTTTTTAAAAACTGCCGGGACTTTTTGCGAGGAAAAATGACCTTTACGTAATTTCGAAAACAGAGGAAATGACCTCGGTGGTCGAAAATCGGCCGGCACACGCGGCGCGCGGCGCAGCGCGCGTGCGGCCGACGTGGCCGGCTCCCCGCTCGCGAACTCCCCCTGGTGTAATATGGGGATTATTATACATTTTGATACTATGCTATTACGGTACACTGTTCTGATGAAAAATTAAAAAACAGACGTAAATATAAATATATAGTGCATGGTACATACAACTAAGATACGACAAATACACTACTAGTCATAGGATAGACCCCCTCTCTTTCCTTTATTTTTTTCTTGGTGCTTCCTTCTCTGATTCTACGTGACACGTGTTTAATTTTTTTGTCACTTAGCATCCTCCCACGCAATCTCTATCTCTCTCCAAGTATATATGCAAACCAAATCAGTTGTACTAGTTTTTTAATATTTCTATCAAGCTATCTCTTTTATTGAGGATCTATTTTACATGCTGTTTAAACCGTTGTTTTTCATGCAATAAGTTTAATAAAAATAACACACATATTGTATATTTTGACGATGTAATGCTAAAGTTACTTCTCAACTAAGAACTACATGTAATTAGTAAGCAACTGCTACCTAGTTATGGTGACGACTACGTACGTGTTACTTGGTAGCAACTCTCTATTGCTAGCAACATTGCATGTAACCTGCTAGCTATTATGCCTATTATTTGCTAGCAACTCTTTATTACCAGCTAGTACCTCTCTTCTTTTTGGCATTTGTACGACCATATTTAGCGCTTCTATAAGCAAAAGGTTCACTAAAACAAATGATAAAGAAGGAAACAAAACTTCAACATGTATCCTCTGCTCCATTAGATTGTTTATGAAACATCGACATTGCCCATGGATACAATCATGCTCATGTCAGTGAATAAAAACGATATGCTCGATACTATATAAGTTCAAGCTCTAATTAGATTAATTTTGGTGATTAATGATAAATCTAAAAGAGAAACTAACTCATTAATGGCAAATTTAAATGTGAGATTAACTCATTTGTTGAGTATAATATTGTTTAGTCTCATTTAGATGAAAAGGTGAAAATCACAGAGATATACATTCGGCATCATATTCTTATATCTTGTTTCATTTTTCAGATCTAGAATATAGGTTGAACTCCATAAAAAGTCTGTCTAGGATATGTGTATATGTTTTTATTACACATTCTTGTATGCACACATTTAGAGAGAGTCCACTCTATGTTTTGTGGTTTCATTAGTACTGATCTATATTTCTTTTTTCACATATATTGGGATCTGTACTTTGAAACATATCTTTTGAGTATATAAAACTTGTGTAGTTCATATATACTCACATTGACTCAAATATTGTTTTGTACTCAATTTTGTGTATGGGACTAACACGATTATCAAGTGTTTGAAGAGTTTAGTCCCAAATTTTGCTTAACGACTTGGAGATGCATGCTAAGGTTGACAAGAAGATCGACATGACTCGAGACAAAGGTCATGCATGCATTTGAATTTCAATTATAAAGCTAACTATGCATTTTCAGAAAAATCGGTAGTACCGACGTGTATTTGGTAGTACTACCGTAGCGCAGTATGACCAGGCGGTATGTGCAGTAGTATCACACCCCGGTGGACTGAAATTTAGTTGGTGGTTGTTGACACCGATTTTGTCATTAAAATTAAAACATGAATAAATAAATGTAGTAATAATCACCATCATCATAATTAAATTAATAAATTATGCTGACAGCTAAAATCCGTTACGACCAATTTAAAAAACACAATACATGGGAGATAAGCAAGGAAGAGACATGAAAGGGTACGTGTGATCAGTGGCCACGACCACGACCAGACGGCCTTACGACTAGTTCAATGTATACTACTAGTCCACTGTAGTTTCGACTGGTTGATGGTCATATACAGATATCTAACAAAAAATATAAAGCGACCGTAGCCTACATGGGTCTTGACCATGTTGGTTTCAACCGCTAGGTCACTCGCGTTGGATTTGCCACTTGCGGTCATAAGCTTTGTGTACTCGGAAGACCCCTTCAAGTGCCTTGAGTACTCAGATGAGTCCAACTTTCGGAAGATTTCTTCGACTGCCTTGTGCATAGAAGATTTCAACTGCTACAGTACTTGACCACGTTGGTCGATACCGATATTTCGACCACATTGGTCATCAATGATATTTCGACCATGTTGGTCAATACAGATATTTCGACCACGTTGGTCATCAATGGTATTTCGACCATGTTGGTCGATACTGATATTTTGACCACGTTAATTGTCAATGATATTTGGACAACGTTGGTCGATATTGATATTTCGATCACATTGGTCATCAATGATATTCCTACCACGTTGGTCGATACCAATATTTCGATCACATTGGTCGCCAATGATATTTTGACCACGTTGGTCGATACTGATATTTTGACCATGTTAGTTGTCAATGATATTTCGATAACGTTGGTCGATATTGATATTTCGATCACATTGGTCGTCAATGATATTCCAACCATGTTGGTTGATACCAATATTTCGACCACGTTAGTCGATACTAATATTTCGACCACATTGGTCGTCAATGATATTTTGACCACGTTGGTCGATACTGATATTTTGACCACATTAATCGACCAACTGCATGCATGCAGAAGTTAAGCATCCTCCAACTAAATAATTAATAGTGAATAAAAGTGATCAATAATGGGGCCACGGTTCAACCACAACACATGGGAAAGACTCGGTCCAAACGCCATTAACCTGCGTCCTGCACAACCGCGAGCAAAACCGGCTATAGTGCTGGAAGCGCCTATTGACAAAGAGAGGAAATCAAATGGAGAAGTTGCCATAACATCCCTTCAAGAACCGCTCTCTCATCCATGCTCTATAAATAGGGGGATAAAGAGCGAAGGAAAAAGGGGACACAAGAGAATGGACACGCGGACATGCAGACCGGACAGAGGAGGTTCTACAAAAGAAGAAAGCAATGAGCAAGCTCAAGAGAAGAAAGAAAAAGGGTGAGAGCAGCCAACCAGGGAAAAAAGGTGAAGTTATTGCTCTTCTTCTTCCCCTCGCCTTCTACGCTTTGGTTTGACCATCGCGGTACGAATCAAGGAGCGTTCTCCATATCCACTCCCCATCGCCCTGTGGTTCAGCCATTGCGGTACGGATCAAGGTGCTTCATTTTGTTTATGTTCTGGCTCTCATTGGTTCGGTCCTGTTAGTGCATACAAACATGAAGAATGAGTGCTTCATCCCTCATCTCTTAGGTTTGGTCCCTACAAAGGGATACCAATCAAGGCTAGGCATGAAGACTTAATCTCTTCGGTTCAGTCCCTTGCAAATGGATACAAACCGAAGGTGAGATATCGAAAGAGCCCCCATTTCTCCAATTCGGTCCTCTCAAATGGATACAAGTTATGAGTGGGTATATGCTAAGATGAAATACAAATGCGTAGGGAAATCACTTAAAGAAACACAACCATCGCTTTGGTTACATACATATGGGCGCATGGCATTCACGAGCACCCAAATGTCGTAGTTACGACCATCTTCAAAATCTCGTAGCTATGACCATCTCCAAATCTAGTAGCTCTGACCATCTCCAAATCCCAGTAGCTCTAACTATCTCTAAAATACCGTAGCTATAACCATCTACAAAGCCGATAGCTACGACTATCTCCAAGCTCCGGTAGCTACAACCATTTCCAAATTTTGTGGCTACGACCATCTACAAATCCGAAAGCTACGACCATTTGATGAGCCTATAACCACAACCATCTCCAAAATCCGGCAGCCACGACCATCTGTAGGTACGACCAGCAAAATCAGTGATGGCAAGATTGATGAGCATTTTTTTTACATTTTGTAATTGTCATATGTTGCATTTTGCTATAATGTGTATGTTGGAATTCTTAATCAGGGGTCTTATCACAAGGAGATGTAATTAACAGAATTTTTATGTAAATGTATTAATTCTGGAAGTAATGAACCTGCAATACTTGATTTTTGTATTTCCTTTTCATTAAATCAACTTGTCTCTAATGACGTGGAGGTGGGTTCATGCCCATCTCATATTTTCCTATCATCAGATTCTGGCATGCCCAATGGGACCTACTTTTTCCCTCATCTTTGAATTCTAACATCAAAGTACAACATATGACAGTCATGTCACTGAAATTATGTACATATGTGTATACAAGAAAGTTAAGTTATACAAATTGGTAGTCAACTAAGATATCTCAACCATGTTGGTCAACCATACCGGTTTCAACTGCATTGGGTTTGACCACTTTGGTCGACCACACTGGTTGTGACTGCATTGGCTTCAACTACGTTGCCTGACCAAGCTGGTTCAACGACGTTGGTTTCGACCGCACTGAAATATATGCATGAAAGATAATATATGGTTTTCTCTAATTAAAGGGATGGAAGGGCAGGTTCAACAATTCGTCACATTGTGCTTTGGGTCACTATGGCTAGAAGTGCCTGTGGGGCCTTTTAAGGATACTACTAGTGCACGTTCACTACATACCACGGCTGCGTCTCTGGCTGCAGTAGGCCACAGGTAGGAAGTCACTTCTGCACGTCAGGATGGGTTCATTCCTGTCTTGTCCAAGTTAGCCAAGAGAAGGATGAAAGCTACAGCAAAAACTTTAAAAACCACCTCATATGATCAGCATCTGAAGATACGTGAGGCTGGTTCCTTTGACTAGGTTCTTGCTGGCTTTCCCAAAGTAACACAAACCAAGTCAACAGGCTAAGAATCATCATCAAGGTTCTATCATGCAACACTTGATGAGTGGCCTATCCGTGCAAAGTGGGTAGGTCCATAGAAGATAAAGCCATACAAGCAGACTACGACCTCTTCCCCAATGACTGCTAAAGTGAAGGCGGTGGTCTCTTCATCGACACCACCTGTAGTGCTAGGTGCAAATCTATAGCAAGCATTGAAAGCAGGTGCTTCACCTGCATCCATCACGAGAGCATCCCAGATGGCTCAGAAGTGGTTGGGAGTGAGCTCGTTGAAACCTGCCCCAAGCATATTAAGGGCAGCTCCTTCCAAGACTACGGCTATGGTTGTACTATCGACTTCAAAAGGAAAGGCGGTGGTGTTTGACCAACCCCACTATCCGCAATCAATCAATAAAGGAAAGGCTGTGATGGTAGAGCATGCTATATCAGCAAAGTATGCTATGTCATTGTTTCAAGGGAAACCATGTCATGCACAAACTCGACTCCAAGCTGATGCACTAGAGTTCATCCCTGCGCTGGCCGACAAACCCAGTAGGTCGGTGCTTGAACCGGGTCACAAGCATACGCTTTTGTGGAAAGGAGTGTACCATACTCCTAATGACATCAGGAGGGGCCGTGTAATTCCAATAGCTACACTTTCAGATCCCATGTCATCATCTACTCCAATTCCATAACCTTCTTTTGAAGGATTATTTTCTCCGTCGTGGCATCATCATCATCAACGTAATGCTCGGCATGCGTGGGTTGATTTCCATGTGGCAATTGACCCTATGATGGCAAACCGTCAACATGAACAAGTAGGCAATACCATTTGGAGCAGGGTACAGAAGAACTACCCAAGGATTCGAGGAAGAATGAATCCTGCCCTGGAAGCTTATATCACATGGAGTATCTAGCAAACTCTGAGGGAGATACTTCCGGGCGTGTCCACATCTGCAAATGATGTCGAGGGTGCCATTATGCAGCAAGCGGAGAACCTCACCAACTGGCTAGATACCAAGAGTTCGTTGAGCAAGACCCTCGGTGACAAAACTACGTCACATAGGCTGCCTGTGTACGTGCAAAACGAGTAGCCTACAAGCAAAGAGAGTTAGCAATATGAGCTGACTCCAAATCCAGCAAGACTCAAGGGCAAACTCTCCTTCATCAAGTCATGGTGGAAAGGCTCGAGTGGAGAAGAAGCTAGTAAGCACACTTATGAAGGCATCAACGACAATGGCTCCCTGGCCAACTCAGAAGAAGGCCTAACAGCTGAGGTACTTCTCTCGATGCCGGTTGGAGTCATAGAGGTGGTGGACAACATCAGTGAAGTGTCCTCAACATCAACACTCTTCCTTTTGAAGGCCCAAAATAATGTTGTAATGGGTCATTGTCCTGTAACTCAGAGTTAAATAAATTTGGGCAATTAAGAGCATAATTTGAATTACTCAGGGTATCATAATCCCCTACATAGTGATTCCTCTTCATCTCTTGAAAATAATTCCCCACATGCTTATGAACTGCGTTCCCATGGTTTTGAGCCAAGCTGCGCAGAACAAGTTCTTGTGGCAAATGAAACACATTCAGTTGATGAGCAGCTAGCCCAACCTATAGTTGCACTTTAATAAGAAGAAGATGAATTGGTTGCTCTACGCAATCAAATAGCTAAAAATACAAGCTGGGATGATGATGTGCATGCTGCTGTTGCAGGTCATCATAGTCATCAAGCATTACCTGCAATTAGCCTTGAGGTGATCCCAAAAATGATCATTGAGGGGGTTAAAGCCCAATATATGCAAACTCACTACTCGATGCATCTGGGGTATGTTAAGCCGCACACACTAGATATCGACATGGTACCTTTCCTGAGCAACTACCACCTACCGCAATTCATCAAGTTCAATGGAACTGGGTCCCCTCATGAGAATATAGCTCATTTTCTTGTAGCATATCAAGATATAACTCATAACAGGGTGTTTCTCTTGTGATAATTTGTGCAAACATTATCTAGTCCAGTCTTCACATGATACAACAAGTTGGTACTAGGGTCGATCAAGACATACGAGCAAATGCAAGATGGTTTTCTTGAGTGATTATATAGCACTCAAAGAATAGTAGGCATCACCAAGTTGACCCAAACAGAGCAAAGAACAAACAAAAAGGATGTTGATTTTATCAACAGGTGGAGAAATTTAAGCCTCTACTGCCCACAGCTGATTACCGAGCTTGAGGAGGTATGGGTGTGCATGAATAATCTATGCCCTGACATGGCCATTTATTTGCAAGGTGTGCAGCCTATCACTTTTGAAGAGCTGGCCTCCAATGCTACAGATATTGAGAATTGTATGCAGTATGTTGCACATCGAACAAAGACGTTCACTAAGCGTGTAGGCAGGGTGGACAACATGATAAATTTCCCACCAAACCAAAAGCATGTACAAGCCATGGAAGCAACAGCTATGATTCCACAATCACAATCCAAGGGAGCCACCATAAGAAATCAAGAACAAAATGGAAAGCAAGCTCGCAGGAGGCAAACTTTCAGCGAACAACAAAATAGAGATTACTCCTTCCCAAATGAGGAGGTTGAAGACTTATTTATTGGCTTACGGGATCTAAATCTCATAGAACTCCTTGAGCTAGAAAGACTGAAAGAAACTTCCAAGTTCAATGAGCCAAATTATTGCCACTATCATCGCATCTTAGGGCATATGCTTAAAGTTGCTTTGTGGTAAAGAATATTATCTAGAAAATGATTGATGAAGGAGCAGTTGATGTAGACCTCCTTAAAAGCTTCAAGAAAGGCAAGAAAATGGGTACAGCAAAAGTCGCCATCTTTCAAGATGACTTGGCCATGCACCATGCCATAGTTAGCAGCAAAGATGTAGCTGCCAACTTAAAAGAGGGGCTTTTCATCGATGCATCTATGCCACAAAGCTCAACCCATCAACTTTCCGAAGAATCCAAAACAGGAGGTAGTGGTGGCTAAGAGACCACATACTGTAGCACATGATGGCACAAGATGAGGTTCCATGCTCCAAGTCAAGAATAGTGTAAAGATTGACAAAGCGTGCGAGCAGTCCTCATGAAGAATTCAATGTTCTCACTATTGGTGTCTTCGAGGATGATGAGGATTCTCTTTATTTCCCTGAGGAAGAATCTCCAGAAGTTGACCAAGTTCAACTTAGATTAGGATGCCAACTAGCTGATCTTCATCTTCCAGCTAGGAGAGAGCCTAAAGACAAAGATGTAATACCAAACAAAATGACTAACTCTACTGCTAAAATGTCAATCAACTATGATATAATCACTCACTTAAAGAAAATACCAGCTATGCTTTCTATGTATGATGCTTTGTGTCTTTCATCTAATTTGAGCAAGGCTTTTATTATGACACTTTCTTTCCCTGAAGATTATAGAGTGGAAGTGTCACAAATAGAGACAGAGGCAGATCAGACTTTGAATATGATGTTCACTGAGGAGGACATGCCATTAGGTTCTAAAAAGCATAATAGACCACTTCTCATGTTTGGTAAAATTGATGAGATGCCCATAAATCACATAATGATAGATGGTGGATCCGCCATAAATTTATTACCCTTACGTACCATAAAAAGAATAGGGTATTCCAAAAAGGATTTGAGCTGATCTAATGTGGTTATTCATGGCTTCAATAAGTCTGGCCAGGAAGCTATGGGTACCATATCATTGGTTTTAAAGTTGGAAACATTACACACATGTGTGAACTTTCATGTGATTGATGCAGCTACCTCATATAATGCCCTACTCGGTCGCCCATGATTGCATGAAAATCAAGTCATACCATTTACGCTTCATCAATGCATCAAATACTAGGATCAGTCAGGAGAGACAATATGGATATTTGCTGACAAAAAATCATTCACGATAGCTGAATCCTTCTATGCTGATGCAAAATTCTACTTTGAGCCTGTCGATAAGGTGCATAAGCCAAAGTCAGTGTTTGTACCAGAATCAAATTTCATAAAGAAAGATATTGAGGAATCCTCATCAAGATCGAAGATATATTAATATATAAGAAGTAACCAAAGGAAGAAAGGAGATCCAATGTTTCGTGTCATGAACAAATAATCCTCTAATAAAGGTATTGAATTCCCAACACCCTTACCTCCTTTGGTACAACATAAAATAAAACATGCTCAAAATCAACTTCACAACTCTGGTACAAGCAAAAATGAAAATAGAGCAATTACTCAAATCACTTTGTCGAATAAAGATGATGAATTACTACCTATTTCTTTATATGACAACAAGGTTCTTTATACGATGTAGAAAATGGGTTATGATGTTTTCAAAGGCCCTTCTCTATGCAACGGCTGGGGGCAGCTTACACCATTTGAAAAGGCGTTGTCTCAGGAACAACTAGAAGCCCTACACAAAGATCAAACATTAAAAGAAAAGAGATATGGGGGTGGGTTATGATGTCTGTATAACCTCGACTAAATTTATAGACACAACAGCAGTGGCTCCACAAATAGAGGATGGAAATCAACCCACCATTGATGAATTGGAAGAAATCAATATTGGAATGCCCGATGATCCTCATCCAGTATATATCAGTAAACATTTATCCAAGGAAAGTAAAGAGGAATATCATAAAATTCCTTCCACAAATAGGGATGTGTTCGCTTGGACATACGAGGAAATGGCAGGGTTGGATCTAGCGGTGGCAGTACATCGCCTCACTAAACAAGAAGACATTCCACCGGTCAAGCAACCACAAAGAAGGTTTCAACCAGAAATACTTCCAAAAATAGAAGCTGAAGTCGATAAGCTTATAACAGCCAGGCTTATTCGGGAAGTCAAATATCCTATGTGGCTTTCCAATATTGTTCCTGTTAAAAAGAAGAACGTGCAAACATGTGTATGTGTAGATTTTAGAGATTGAATAAGGCATGCCCTAAAGATGATTTTCCAATACCTATCTCTAAAATATTTATTGATGCTACTATGGGACATGAAATATTTTCCTTTATGGATGGTGTAACATCAAAAAAGTTTATCTGCTTCTTATTGGGCATATTGGAATTTGTTTGGTTTTTCTAGATTTTATTTCCAAAACTTAGAGCAAGAAAACATAGTTTGTCTATTTCTAAAAGTCAATAAAATAGTTGATTTTATTTTTCCTAAGTTTCCCTAGATCTCTTCATCTATCCTCACTCTCACTGATCGGTGGGGCCGCTTGTCATCTCATTCCTCCCCTTCTTCCATCTCCACCCACCACCATTGGTGACCCTTCAAGCTCTTAATTACCAGTCGGTACTTCTTGTTAGCCGAAGCAATGATGCCTTTGAAAGCCCTCATCAGTTTCCACTTCCTCCGTTGGTTTTCCCTGCTTTAAACCTCGTTATCAATCATGATCACGCACCACTACACCGGCCATAAATTTGGCAAGCAGCCTCTCGCCCATTCATCTTTTCGAGTATATAAATATCTTTCCGAGCATCTCCTGTTCACAGTCTTCCACCCCTCAATTCTTGCTTTCATGCGCCCGAGATTTTTTGCATCGAGATTTTCCTTCGCCAGCCTTAAGTTGAGCTTTGACGAGCTTTTCAAGTGAGCTTGAGATTCTTTGCTTTTCGCCGCCATTGTCTCCGCCTTCACTGAGCCCTTCACTGATCTAGTCTATCACTAGAACCCATTCGTCGTCGATTACCGAGCTGCCTCCACCACTTCTTCTGAACGTCTTACTGATCAGACTAGTTTGGTTCCTAAAATCTATTCTTGACTTCGGTGAGTCAAGAAGGTCTATGGAAGTTTGGTAAAGTAAAATTATAAAACCTGGTTTAGACTTGGGCATCAGTATGGTGGTGGGTGCTTATTGGTATTCATTACATTCAACGACACAATGGGGTGCCAGGCACAAAGGGTACGTGGGTAGCGCCTAAATCAAATCAAGGAACAATGTGTGAGCTACTATTACAAGGTCAACCGTACTACCACAAGTCTACTATGGGACAGACCTAGCTAAGTAATTTGTAAAGTTCCAACTTAGTTTCGCTATAGGCTAAATGTGAGCGTGGTGTAGGCTGCGAAAAGTCTTACATGGTACAAGAGGGGCTCCAACTTGCGGATTCATGTTGTGGTGAAACCTTAGTGCAGCGTAACCAAGTTGACAATGGAACATTGTAAAGGCCTTGTCATGAATTCTCAGCTGCATACCTAAGGTAGTGTGCTAATTGCGTGGCATAACAAGAGGTCATGTCTTGTGGGTAAAATTGTACACCTCTACAGAGTAACGAACTATCCTCAATAGCCATGTCCATGGTCAAGGACATGTTGAGTATGGCTTTTCCCAGATTAGATGTTGGTTTTATAAAATCTGGTTTATGGTAAATGTGGAATCTATTGGGAAAGAATGGTCCAGGTAGGATACCCGTGGTTAGGTTAGTGTTACGTTGGTACCTACACTAACGGTAATATTTCAGCTAAAATGTTGTTTATACATATTGTACAAAACACAACTTTTGTACTTAATTTACTGTATTTACTTCAATTCTGTTTTTTTGCACAAATAACTTTATTATGCCTTCCTTTGACAATACCCATGCATACATCATATCTGTTAAAACTCCTGGTGTACCTCGTGGAGTATTTATGTGCTCACCTTGCTTAAATTTGTTTCTAGAGAATGATGTAACACCCCAGTCAAGCAATGATCCGGAATACTACCAAACTAGTAGTATAACAACATTGAACTAAATATGCTACACAAAATTTCGGCAGAACCTCCTTTGTTTACTGTCTAAATCAAAGATTTCAATAAGCATAATTCAAAAGAGATGAGTAACATCAAGTAATATAATCAAGACTAAGCACCATTGGCTTAAGTATACTAGAGCATCCATAGTTAATAATATTTAGAAAACAATGAACGGAAGCATCATAAAAGAATTCTAATCCTTTATTACAATTTAAAACCAACGATCAATAGTCATCTTCTACTTAAGTAGTTCAAGCAAATAGCATTTTATTTTCTCTCCTCTTCCATTGTGGATAGATCGTGTAAAGTGCAATAATACTAATCTGTCCTTTTCCCCATGCAAGCCGGTCACATAAAGGTACCTAAAACAAACACAACAACAGCAAGAGTGAGTCTAACGACTCAGCAAATATAATAGATGGTAACAAGTACATTTAAGAACATCACTTCATAAATCCATCCATCAACCAAATAAACAAGCCATGCTATGCAGGATGATCAAAAATCTCTTAATCTCTTTCTCTTTTGCATTTTACCGGTAATGCAAAGTGTGCATCCGTCGATGCACACCCATGCCTATACCACCTGGTACAGGGACCAATTGCCCATACTCCACAAGTATGGGGACCTTTAGCCCGTCATGTCATCAACATGACGGGGACCTGGGCGCTTAGTCATCTCGTGACCAAGACTTCAATAAAACAACATGATGCATATGCGTGAATGGCTCAATAAAATAAATCTTACATTCACATTATCTATGCATCAGAAATATTCATGAACACTGTAAATTGCAATCATCCATAAACAGCACCAATACATCCTTACCACAACCATGAGCACATATATTCGTATTATAAATCAAACATCGACATTCCACACTATCAATTTTAAACCATCATTATACTTGCCTTAACCGCGAGAAAACGGGGGACGTGCAGAAGGTGCCGCCTCTGGGATCCGTCCTCCACCTGAATAATAATTATAATATTTGCTAAGATAACAGTAACGGACCTTTTCCCAAATAAAAACAATCACGAACTGATAAATTCGTCTAACTTGGTTCCAATTCCCAAATCCTACAGGTCATCCCGCCTACCTCTGTGGACAGTCAACTTCAAAATTTCATATCTATTGGCATAGGAGTCTGAATAGGGCATTCTTAGACTTTCTGGAAAGATAATTAAATTGTCTAACTAAACCTAGTTGGTGAGCCTCCCTGATTCGGCCATGTTCCACCCGCATTATCCAATTTTCTAAAACATCAATTTCACGTCGGGTCCTTTGGACAGAGCACTAAAAATGCCATACCTTCCCGCCCGAGTGTCCGAATCATGATTTATTGACCTTCCTGGAAATCTAAGACAATTATCTACAACTTTCATAATATGGAGATCCTCTGATTCTCCCGGTTTCTAATCGCCCAATCCAATCTACCAAAATCTGACAGAAATCTCCCGATCTGTAGAACAGTCGTACAAGAAAAATCATAACTTCTGCTACAAAGGTCTGATCGACGCATTCTAGCACTTCATGGAAATATAAAGACGTCCTCTACAACTCTCTAGGAGAAGTCCAGATCTGATTTCCCACGAAACTAACCCAAAACAGCCGTCCAACAAAATCTGTCCTAGCAGTCCAGAATACCGACATTGAAACAAGTAGTAAACAATGCATCTAATTGGGGAACAACGGGGATTACCCTTGACGAACCGATGTAGATTACGATGAACGCCCTACGAACTCCTCCTCTTCTCCTCTTCTCCTTTTCCCCTTCCTCTTCCCTTCCTCCGGATCCAATCGCCTCGCTGCGCTTGATCTCCCTTCTCCGTTCGACCGGCAGCCAAAGGAAGATTTTTCCCACCGGTAGAAGAGCTTCAATGGGGGAGGGAGAGGGGGAGGAACTACTGGAGGGGGCGCACAAAGGGCAGGGAGGGGCGGCGCAATGGGTTGGAGGGGAGGGGCGGCTAGGGTTGGAGGGAGGTGGGCGCCTCTCCCCCCTCTTTGGCTGGTTTCCCCCTGGGCCTTGGCCCAGGCCCAGGTTGCCCAGAAAATTCAGAAAACCCCTCGAAATAACATTTTATTCTTTCCTTTAAGGTCCCCCCTCTCCAATTAAACAATTATTTCCCGAAAGACTTTTGGATATTACATTCTACCCCCTTTAAACAGAATTCGACCCCGAATTCTTTCCATGCTTACACCAAGGATGAATCACAACTAAACTTAATTATAAAACACGCACCTGTTGTGAATAATTCTGGATATTACTCACGCATGCGAGACTCCTATTCCCATGTGGCCTCTCTCTCTGTCTGCTACGACCAAAGCACCCTGACATACTTTAAAGTTTTATTCCTCAACGTTTTTTCTGACCTTTCTAGAATTCGCACTGGCTTGGACTCAAAGGATAGATCCTGCTCAAGTATTAACGGTTCTAGTGAAATATGATGCTCCGGATCTCGTAGGTACTTCCTCAACATAGACACGTGAAACATGTTATGCACCTCGCGCATTGACTCTGGAAGATCCAAATGGTATGCCAACTTCCCGATTTGAGCTAGGATCGTGAAAGGCCCAACGTACCTCGGGCTAAGCTTCCCTTTGGTACCAAACCTCACCACACCCTTGGTGGGAGATACTCTCAAGAGCACCTGATCCCCCACTTCAAATTGCAGATCCCTTCTCCTCACATCGCATAGCTTTTCTGCCTGCTCTGGGCGGCCAACAGATTCTGCCTCACTAAGGCCACTCGCTCAACTGTTTTCTGGACCCAATCCGGACCCAAGACAGCCTTCTCACCCACCGCTTCCCAGCAAAGGGGCAACCTGCATTTACGGCCATACAACACTTCGAATGGTGTAGCTTTGACACTTGAATGGTAACTGTTATTATAAGCGAACTCCGCCAAAGGCAGCTGGTCTTCCCAACTACCCTTCCAGGACAACACACAGGACCTCAACATATCCTCCAGGGTCTGAATGGTGCGCTCCGACTGTCCATCTATCTGTGGATGAAATGTCGTACTCAGGCGGAGCTGGGTGCCCAATGCACTCTGCAAACTCTCCCAGAACTTAGAGACAAACTTGGCGTCTCTATCAGAAATTATGGTCTTTGGCACACCATGAAGTCTTACAATCTCTCGCACATAAATAGGAGCCAAATCACTTGCTGAGCTGGTTGTGCGGATGGGAATGAAGTGCGCTGACTTGCTGAATGGATCCACTATCACCCAAACTGCATCCTTACCTCGCGGTGACCGGGGCAACGCAATCACAAAATCCATAAAAATATCATCCCAAGGCCATTGAGGGATTTCTAATGGCTGCAACAACCCTGCTGGTCTCTTATATTTTGCCTTTACTTACTGACAGATACCACAAGAGGCCACATAATTAGCTATATCCACTTTCATTCTTTTCCACCAGAAATTCTGCTTCAAATCACGATACATCTTTGTTTACCCTGGATGAACAGTATATGGGGTGCAATGTGCTTCTCTCAAAATATCACCCTTAACCTCCGCTTTCTGTGGCACACAGAGGCGTCCCTTAAAACGCAATGCACTAGACTCATCCAAACTGAAATCCCCTTCTTTGCCCATCTCTATACGCTTCTTGACCCTCTGCAGTAACTGATCATGTTGTTGTGCTTCCCGCACATGCTCTGGAATGGCTGACTCTAAGATCAACTGTGTCTCTGCCCGTGCCGTGCCCGCATAGCAATAAGATATCCCCATACGGTCGAAATCAGTAATAAGACAATCCAGAGTAGCAGGCGTCGCCTTGTGACTAAGTGCATCAGCCACCACATTGGCCTTACCTGGGTGATACTGAATGGTGAGATCGTAATCCTTAATCAACTCCAGCCATCTGCGTTGCCTCAAATTCAGATCCTTCTGGGTAAAAATATACTTAAGACTCTTGTGATCGGTGAACACATCACAAGACTCACCATATAGGTAGTGCCTCCAAAGTTTCAACGCAAACACAACGGCGACCAACTCTAGATCATGGGTTGGATAATTCTGCTCATGCTTCTTTAGTTGCCTCGATGCATAAGCTATAACCTTACCATCTTGCATGAGAACACATCCCAGTCCAACTCGTGAAGCATCGGAGAAAACCGTGAAATGCTTCCCTGGTTCCAGAACAGTGAGAACAGGAGCGGTCACCAGCCTTTCCTTCAAAATCTGAAAACTGCGCTCACAATCATCATCCTACTAAAACCTCACATCCTTCTGTGTGAGCCTTGATAAAGGCTTGACAATGATGGAGAAATCTTGTACAAATCGCTGATAGTAACCTGCCATCCCAAGGAAGCTTCTCACCTCTTTGACATTGGTCGGCCTTTCCCATTCTACCACTGTGGAAACTTTACTTGGATCAACTGATATCCCCTTATCACTGATGATATGCCCCAAGAATCCCACTTGAGACACCCAGAACTCACATTTTTAACTTAGCAAAGAACCTATGCTCCCTTAATGTTTCCAATACAAGCCTCAGATGTCACCCATGATCTGCTTCAGTCTTTGAGTAAATCAGAATATCATCAATAAAGACTACTGCGAAGTCATCCAGATACTCATGCAACATCCTGTTCATTGTCTCCACGAAAGCAGCAGGGGCATTCGTTAGTCCAAAAGACATAACTTTAAATTCAAAATGCCCATACCTTGTGGAGAATGTCGTCTTTTCAATATCCTCCTCTCGGACAGGAATCTGATTGTATCCCGACTGGAGATCAATCTTTGAGAATACCTTAGCCCCTCTCAACTAATCAAACAGATCTTCAATGCGGGGTAAAGGATACTTATTCTTGATGGTCAGCTGGTTGAGGGCATGGTAATCAATGCACATGCGCCAACTTCCATCCTTCTTCTTAGTAAATAGCACGGGAGCTCCCCACGGGGACACACTAGGTCGAATAAGGTCCTTCACTCTCAGATCATCCAACTGCTTCTTTAGTTCTTCCTGAAAAGGACGAGCCAAACGGTACGGGGTCATAGAAACCGGTCGTGCACCTGGCACTAAATCAATCCTGAACTCCACTGGGCGCGGTGGAGGCATGCCTGGCAACTCTGCTGGAAATACATCCAAGAATTCCCGAACCACTGGAATACTTTCTGCAACCAAAGAGGAATTCGACTTTTCCACTAGAGACAATAGAAATCCACTCTTCGCTGCTCTACTACCAGGATACAAACTGGCCAGCATACTAGGTGAAAAAGAGGGGGCACTACCCTAGAAAACTATTTCTTGGCTCGACGGCGCTTGCAGAGTTACTGTCTTCCAAAAACATGATATGACAGCACGATAACTAGGCAACCAATCCATCCCCAAAATAACATCAAACGGCTCCATCCTCATAACCATCAAATTAGCAATAAAGTTCTCCCCATCTATAGTGAGCACACAACCCGGACAGATTGTGGAACTGGAAAGAATTCCCCCAGGCGAATTAACTAGAACAGACTGAGCTATTTGCTGCATACTCAAATTTGCCCGGCTAGCAAACTCTAAAGATGCAAAGGAAAAAGTAGCCCCAGAGTCAAATAAAACAAAAGCCTCCACTGAATCCACCAAAAGCGTACCTATCACCACATCGGGATGACCTGCCGACTCAGCAGTCGGCAAGGCGTAGGAGACTGATGCTGGGGCGGCTGGTGCCCCAACACTAGGGTATGGCGGTGCCACCGCTGCAGGAGGTGCTGAAGGCGCCACAGCTGGGAACAATGCCGCGGGGAAAGGCGGCCAAAAGTACCCTGGTGGCATCCCCCCAGGAGAAGGGTAGTGAGGCTGAGGCGGCACCCAAGGCTAAGTAGGAGCGGCTGCTAGCATCTGCACCGACCCTCGAGAGGAAGCCGCTGGCGCTGAAGATGATGCTTGGACTGGTTCCCATTTAATGATGCTGGCAGGGTTTCGCTTACAAACCAATGCCTTGTGGCCCTCCTGACCACAATGGTGACAAGCTCCAATCCAAGAACACTCTGAAGCACGATGACCATCCCCACACTTGAAGCATTTCATTCCCTATCACGGCCGGACGCATCATAGGAGCATTTCTTTGAAGATCGAAAGCGATGATGCCCGGGCTTGGTGAACTTGGACTTGAATGAATTTTGTCGGCCTTTGAACCTCTTGGGAACTGGCTTCAGCGATGACACACTACCTCCTCCAAAACTCTTCTTCTGACTGCCCTCCGAACCCTCAGAAGCCACAGTACCTCCTGTACCCTGCAATCCTTCCCCAAGCTGCATCTCTAGCTCCATTCCCCTAGCTTGCTCCACCAAGGAGCCAAAGTCACGGAGCTCCAAGGCTCCCAACACTTGGCGAAACTCCTGCCTGAGCCCTCTGCGAAACCTCTTGGCTTTCTCCACATCATTGGTAGCCACAAATGGAACAAAGCGGATTAAGTTATTGAATCCCACTTCATACTCTAACACTGACATCTTGCCTTGCTTGTAACTGTTCAAGGACACTTCCATTCTCTCCACAAATGAGGCAGGGTAAAACCTCCTCCTGAATTGCTCCACAAATTCTTCCCAAGTCACTGGTCCTTGGGCAACGGTTCTGGCTGACAGGACTCCTTCCCACCAGACATCCGCTTGCCCCTTCAGCTGAAAGGCCACATACTGAACCCTCTGCTCTAAAGTCAAACCCAACACTCCTAAATGCCTCTCTATGTGCCGCAACCAGTTTGCTGCATCCACTGGCGTGCCCAATCCATCGAAGGTGTCCAACCTCAACGCATTCCACTGGTGCAGACCCATGGCACCCATCGCCGGTACTGTCACAGGTACCACCACGGGTGCGGCAATAGGTGCAGCTGGTGGAGTCTGGTTCCCCTGAACCGCTGAAGCAACTTCTTCCTCTGATCCCACAGAACTGGCCTCCTTGGCTAGAGAGTTCTGAACCTCAGGTGGGGGCACCGCCTGGCCTCGTCCGGCACCTTGCCAGCCATGACCACGACCACGGCCTCTACCCCTTGCCATCTCTATATCACAAACAAATACAGAGTCACACACTATGTACACAATCAACTATAATAATCGATAGAAATATAGATGCAATGCAAATCTCATTCCCACCTACAGTGCTTAGTGTGTCAATTTTAATATTTCATGAAACACGGACCTACAGCCCGCTCTGATACCAACTGTAACACCCCAGTCAAGCAATGACCCGGAATGCTACCAAACTAGTAGTATAACAACATTGAACTAAATATGCTACACAAAATTTCGTCAGAACCTCCTTTGTTTACTGTCTAAATCAAAGGTTTCAATAAGCATAATTCAAAAGAGATGAGTAACATCAAGTAATATAATCAAGACTAAGCACCATTGGCTTAAGTATACTAGAGCATCCATAGTTAATAATATTTAGAAAACAATGAACGGAAGCATCATAAAAGAATTCTAATCCTTTATTACAATTTAAAACCAACGATCAATAGTCATATTCTACTTAAGTAGTTCAAGCAAATAGCATTTTATTTTCTCTCCTCTTCCATTGTGGATAGATCATGCAAAGTGCAATAATACTAATATGTCCTTTTCCCCATGCAAGCCGGTCACATAAAGGTACCTAAAACAAACACAACAACAGCAAGAGTGAGTCCAACGACTCAGCAAATATAATAGATGGTAACAAGTACATTTAAGAACATCACTTCACAAATCCATCCATCAACCAAATAAACAAGCCATGCTATGCAAGATGATCAAAAATCTCTTAATCTCTTTCTCTTTTGCATTTTACCAGTAATGCAAAGTGTGCATCCGTCGATGCACACCCATGCCTGTACCACTTGGTACAGGGACCAATTGTCCATACTCCACAAGTATGGGGACCTTTAGCCCGTCATGTCATCAACGTGACGGGGACCTGGGCACTTAGTCATCTCGTGAACAAGACTTCAACAAAACAACATGATGCATATGCGTGAATGTCTCAATAAAATAAATCTTACATTCACATTATCTATGCATCAGAAATATTCATGAACACTGTAAATTGCAATCATCCATAAACAGCACCAATACATCCTTACCACAACCATGAGCACATATATTCGTATTATAAATCAAACATCGACATTCCACACTATCAATTTTAAACCATCATTATACTTGCCTTAACCGCGAGAAAACGGGGGATGTGCAGAAGGTGCCGCCTCTGGGATCCGTCCTCCACCGGAATAATAATTATAATATTTGCTAAGATAACAGTAACGGACCTTTGCCCAAATAAAAACAATCATGAACTGATAAATTCGTCTAACTTGGTTCCAATTCCCAAATCCTACAGGTCATCCCGCCTACCTCTATGGACAGTCAATTTCAAAAATTCATATCTATTGGCACAAGAGTCTGAATAGGGCGTTCTTAGACTTTCTAGAAAGATAATTAAATTATCTAACTGAACCTAGTTGGTGAGACTCCCTGATTCGGCCATGTTCCACCCGCACCATCCAATTTTCTAAAACATCAATTTCATGTCGGGTCCTCTGGACAGAGCACTAAAAATGCCATACCTTCCAGCCCGAGTGTCCGAATCATGATTTCTTGACCTTCCTGGAAATCTAAGACAACTATCTACAACTTTCATAATATGGAGATCCTCTGATTCTCCCGTTTTCTAATCGCCCAATCCAATCTACCAAAATCTGACAGAAATCTCCCTATCTGCAGAACAGTCTTACAAGAAAAATCATAACTTCTGCTACAAAGGTCTGATTGACACGTTCTAGCACTTCATGGAAAGATAAATACGTCCTCTATAACTCTCTAGGAGAAGTCCAGATCTGATTTCCCACGAAACTACCCCAAAACAGCCGTCCAACGAAATCTGTCCTAGCAGTCCAGAATACCGACATTGAAACAACCAGTAAAAAATGCATCTAATTGGGGAACAACGGGGATTACCCTTGATGAACCGATGTAGATTACGATGAATGCCCTACGAACTCCTCCTCTTCTCCTTTTCCCCTTTTTCTCTTCCTTTTCCCTTCCTCCGGATCCAATCGCCTCGCTGCGCTTGATCTCCCTTCTCCGTTCGACCGGCAGCCAAAGGAAGATTTTCCCACCGGTAGAAGAGCTTCAGTGGGGGGAGGGCGAGGGGGAGGAACTGCTGGAGGGGGCGCACAAAGGGCAGGGAGGGGCGGCGCAATGGGTTGGAGGGGAGGGGCGGCTAGGGTTGGAGGGAGGTGGGCGCCTCTCCCCCCCTCTTTGGCTGGTTTCCCCCTGGGCCTTGGCCCAGGCCCAGGTTGCCCGGAAAATTCAGAAAACCCCCCAAACAACATTTTATTCTTTCCTTTAAGGTCCCGCTCTCCAATTAAACAATTATTTCCCAAAAGACTTTTGGGATATTACAAATGACTTCATCATCTATGGTGAGGAATGTGATGAATTGGCCACGTCTTACAGTCATTCACCTGTGAGTAGGCAGGATGGGCTGTTCCTACATATATCTTCTATTGTTTATTTTATCCTTATGTTTGGCTGTGAGCCTCATTATTGTAAACTTGGCCATAAGGCCTGTACACTTTATTTTATAATAATGTTTGGTCATTATGCATGATATGTATCCCTTTACCTTGTGTGCACTAGACTAGTGTGATTAATACAGAGGGTTCTGAAGTTATTCCGGGATCCGATAGAGATGGTATCAAGGCCATAATAACCCTAAGACGTGACCGTAGATAGGATAGAATGGACAACCTTAAGGACGTAATTTAAAGAGAAAATTATTTTAAAAAGTCTTCTATCTCTAGTCTTATTTAATCTGTCATTCAACTATTCTTTTATTAAAAATTGTTTACTAACTCTTTTCCTATTTCAAAATTGTAGATGGCCGAACACCCTAGCAAATCACCCATGGAATTCTAGCCAGACACTTAGCTGATTGTCTTTGGGATCTTCTTCAAGTGTTGGATTTCAAGGCACGCCCAGTTTATGAAGGATATTTATGCACCTATGGAGACCAAGAACATTGGAGGATGAAAGTATTGATCTACGTTGATATTGGAGATGAAGCAGCATTTCACACTTTTGATGCCACTCAACCATGAGATACTTTCTTCAATGGTATCCAAGATGCAGCCCGGGAAGCAATTCGTTAGATGAGGGAGATTTATGCACTAGAGCTATGAAGCACCGCATTCCGCTACTACCCAAGCAAGTTTCCTGTCAGCTCCAGTAGCGTCTCCACATCTACGGAGTATGAAAGTAACTGCAAGGCTCATTTCTCAAGTGCAGTATGCTAAGTCCTTGGACTATGTGTACCAAACCACCTTGGATGAGTTTAGCTTTGTGGCACAACATCTTTGTGCAGCAGAAGAATTGGCTAAGTACCATATCAAGGATGAAGGTCCCTCCATCAGGGGGATAATTTTGATCTGCCATCTAAGAAGCGCCACACTCGAGAAGAGTAGTAGTAGCACCAGCCTATTTAAAACCATATGTCTAAGTTATAGAACGATACTTGTGAGCTGTTATTCCTTTGTCAACTGCCTCAAGGTTATAATATTAATATTTTAATAAAGTGTTTTGTTGGTTATTATTCAAGTTTTTTTCTTACTTTGTGGTGGGAATGTCGCAAAGATCTTCTCATAGTTCTCTCTTTCTTTCCTCTAAATCTGGAAGAATCAAGCAGATGGTGAACACAAGGAGGAACGTCAACGACAATGCCAACATTGGAGCTCAAGGAAGCCATTCTGCTCCCATCCCTCCATCTTCGCCAGTATCTGGACCAGATTGGGCTTAGTTAATGGCAAATCAAAATCAGCTAATCCAATTGCTAGCTCAAACCATCAACAACCCAGCGCAGCATGCTCCTCCATCGCCAGCTCAAGCTCCTCAGACCAGATTGTCAGAATTCCTAAGGATAAAGCCTCTAACCTTCTCAAGTAGTATAGAGCTAATATATGCTAATGATTGGCTCTGTGTAATTGGCAAGAAACTAGATATTCTATAGTGTACTTATCAAGAAAGGGTCTTGTTTGCTTCACACCAGCTGAATGGACCTATACCTGAGTGGTGGGATACTTTCACTGCCTCTCATGCCAACCCCTAGGCCATTTCGTGGAATGAGTTTGAGCAGAATTTCTGCAAGGCTCATATTCCAACTAATACCATTACCCTAAAGAAGAAGGAATTCAGAGCTCTGTGTCAAGGCAGCTGCACAGTGAATGAGTTTTTGCAAAAGTTCAACCAACTAGCGCGCTGCACACCAGAAGATGTGGCTACCGATGAAGCCAAGAAAAAAAGGTTTTTGGAAGGTCTGAATGACAACATTTCTATTCAATTGATATCTAGTGACTATGCAGATTTCCATCAGTTGTTGAGCAAGGCCATTTGTCAGGAGGGTAAGTTCGTAGAGATGGAAAACCAGAAAAGAAGGATGGCCACTGAAAAAGTTAACCCTAGAGGTTTTCCCATGGCTCGCAGCACTCCATCATAGACCAGCCAGTTCAGGCCGCACTCCAACAACTACAAGCCACAATCAAGCAACTTCAGGCCAGTAGTAAACCAACCATCTTTTCGAGCTAAACTCCCCAATCCTTAGGCAGCTCGGGTTCCTCCTGCTGGTGGTCAAATGCAAAAAAGTGCCAATACAACCGATGGAGTGACATGTTTCTATTGCAAAGAAATAGGGTATTTTGCTAAGTATTGTCCCAAGAAGCTCCAAGCAGTAGCTAATGCGGGTGCATCCAGAAGCCAGAACTTGGGGCAATGATTCTTGAAGCCGCAGAACTTTGTGAAAGGATGTGTGAACCATGTCATGGCTGAAGAAGCATAGGCTACACCAGATGTCGTACTGGGTATGTTTCTTGTAAACTCGGTACCAGCTTCAATTCTTTTTTATTTTAGAGCTTTCCATTCATTTATTTCTAAGGCTTTTCTGGTTAAGAATGGGTTAGGCATGGTTCCTCTTAGCAATCCTATGCTAGTTCACTCCCTGGAGCAGAGATGAGAGCAGCGACCTTGTGTCCAAAAGTAGATTTGATTATAGATGGGACCCTGTTCCTAGTGGACCTTATGGTTTTAGAATCTCAAGGTTTGGATGTAATTCTTGGAATAAACTAGTTAGCCAAGAATAGTGGTCAAATAAATTGTACTACTCAATCCATTACCCTCACCAATGACCAAGGAGTAGAAGTGGTCTTTACCCTTGAAATTCTTGAAAAAGGAGAGTGTGTTCTTAATTATCTTCCAATACTAGAAGAAGTACTGGTTATATGGGAATACCTAGATGTATTTTCGGAGGACTTACCGAGAATGCCACTGGATAGGGAAATCGAGTTTGTGATTGACCAAGTCCCCGGCACCGCTCCTATACCTAAGAGGCCATACCGTATGCCAACTAATGAGTTAGCTGAGTTGAAAAAGTAGATCAGGAATTGGAGGATAAAGATTATGTTCATCCAAGTTCATCACCTTGGGGAGCCCCTATTTTGTTTGTCAAGAAGAAAGATGGCAACATGAGAATGTGTGTGGATTATAGAGCACTCAATGAAGTTACAATCAAGAACAAGTACCCATTGCCTAGGATCGTGACTTGTTTGATCAATTGAATGGAGCTAGTATCTTCTCCAAGATAGACTTGAGATCGGGGTATCACCAATTGAAGATCCGTGCTGAAGACATCCCCAAGACTACATTCTCCACTTGTTATGGACAATGTGAGTTTACAGTAATGTCTTTTGGATTGACAAATGCACCTGCTTATTTCATGACCATGATGAATAGCGTATTCATGGAGTACCTGGATAAGTTTGTGGTAATTTTCGTAGATGACATTCTTGTCTACTCTAAGAATAAATAAGAGCATGAGAATCATCTCAGAATAATTCTGGGGGAAATTAGAGAGCATCAACTGTATGCCAAATGCAGTAAGTGTGAGTTTTGGCTAAAAGAGGTAGCTTTCCTTGGTCACATTGTGATGATAGAAGGAATTGTAGTGGATTCTTCCAAGGTTGAGGCAGGAATGGATTGGAAACAACCTATGTCAGTAACCGAGGTCAGAAGTTTCCTTGGACTTGTTGGTTACTATCGTTGATTCATAGCAGGATTTTCAGAGTTAGCCAAGCGAATGACTCAGCTTCTGAAGAAAGAGAAAAAGGATTGGACCAAAGCCTATGAGTAGAGTTTTTAGACTCTTAAGAACAAGCTAGTCTTAGCACCATTGCTTATTTTGCTAGATGTGCATAAAGATTTTAAGGTTTTCTGTTATGTCTCCCGTCAAGGTTTGGGATGTGCCTTAATGCAAGAAGGCAGGGTGGTAGGCTATGCATCTCAGCAGTTATGACCACATGAGTGCAATTACCCCACTCATGACTTGGAATTAGCAGCTGTATTGCATGCCTTGGAGATTTGGCGATGTTATCTTATTAGGAATTATTGTGATGTCTACACAGATCACAAAAGTTTAAAATACATCTTCACCCAATCAGAACTCAATTTAAGGCAGTGAAGATAGTTAGAGTTGATCAAGGATTATGATATTGGGATTCACTACCATCCAGGTAAAGAAATGTTGTAGTAGATGCTTTGAGTAGGAAGTCCTTTGCAAGTAGTGTTCTATCAGAAATAGACTAGACTAGACTTCAGGAAGGAGTCTCCCATTTGAGCCTAAATCTAGTAGACCAAGATGTTCTCTCGGCTTTAGAGATTCAACCTGCTCTACCTGACCAAATTAAGGAAGCCCAGAAGGTTGATGTGGATATCTAGGAAATAAGGAAGAACATGAGAAGAGGCAAAGCCCCAGGATTCAATGAAGATGAACATGGAACCGTTTGGTTTGAGAACCACATTTGTGTAACCAATAATCAAGAAATCAAGAAGATGATTCTATGAGAAGCCCATGAAACTCCATACTTTATTCACCCAGGTTGTACCAAAATGTACCAAGATCTTAGAGAAAGGTACCGGTGGGTCAGCATGAAAAGAGAGATTGCAGAGTTTATCAAAGCCTGTGACACCTGCTAGAAGGTCAAGGCAGAACATCAAAAACCTGCAAGACTTCTGCAACCCTTACCAATACCAGATGGAAGTGGGAAGAAATTGGTATGGATTTATTTCATAACTGGACTTCCCATGACCTAATCCAGTTATGATTCGATTTGGGTGGTAATTGACCGATTGACTAAAGTAGCTCATTTCATACCTATCAAGGCCACTTACTCTGGAAGTAAGTTAGCTGAGCTATATATGTCCAGAATCATGTGCTTACATGGGATTCCTAAAAAGATAGTTTCAAATCGAGGTAGTCAGTTCACCTCCTGGTTTTGCAGGAACTTCATGAAGAGTTAGGGAGTAAGTTTAACTTCAGTATAGCTTATCATCCACAAACAAATGGGCAAACAGAACGAGTCAACCAAGTACTAGAGGATATGTTGAGAGCTTGTGCTCGAGACTTTGGAAACAGTTGGGACCGTTCTTTACCCTATGATGAGTTCTTGTACAACAATAGTTATCAGGTCAGCCTGCAGATGGCACCTTTTGAAGAACTGTATGGTAGGAAGTGCAAAAAACCTTTACTTTGGGAATAACCCAGAGAGTTTCAAGATGCTAGACCAAACCTACTTCAAGATGCTGAAGAGAAAGTGATAAAGATCAAGGATAGGTTGAAGGCAGCCCAATCTCGACAAAAAGGTTATGTCGATGATCATTGATGGGATTTGACCTTTGAGGTTGGAGATTATGTTTATCTCCACTCAGAGGAGTGAAAAGGTTCCAGACAAGAGGAAAGCTCATGCCAAGATTTGTGGTACCATTCAAGATCTTAAGTCGTAGGGGAGAAGTTGCATACCAATTGGAGTTGCCACCAAGTATGTCAGGAGTGTACAATGTCTTTCATGTCTCTCAGCTGAAGAAATACCTCCGAGTACCCACAGAACAAACATCACTAGAGACCCTAGATCTTTAGGAGGATCTCACTTACCAAGAGCAACCAATCAAGATTCTTGAGTCAATAGAGCGACAGACTAGGCGGAAGACCATCGGATTCTTGAGTCAATAGAGCGACAGACTATATTCCATCTCCAACCGCCACCATTGGTGACCCTCCAAGCTCTTAATAGCTGGCTGTTACTTCCTGTTAGCCAAAGCAATTGATGCTTCTAAAAGCCCTCATCAGTTTCCACTTCCTCCATCGATTTCCCCGCTTTAAACCTCGTTATCGATCACGATCATGCACCACTACGCTGGCCATAAATTCAGCATGCCGCCTCTCGGCCATTCCTCTTTTCTAAGTATATAAATATCTTTTTGAGCATCTCCTGTTTGCAGTCTTCCGCTCCTCTCTTTCGTGTGCCTGAGACTATTCGCACCAAGATTTTCATTTGCCGGCCTTAAGTCAAGCTCTGACGAGCTTTTCTGGTGAGCCTGGGATTCTTCGTGCTTCGCCGCTACCACCTCTGCCTTCATCGAGGTCTTTGTCGATCCAGTCCGCCTCCGGAACCTATTCACCACCGACGACTGAGTTGCCTCCGCCACTTCTTCTTACCTGTAACCAACCTACAACCTCCTCATAGTCCTTGCAGAGGTACAAACTCTTCTCTCTGTATCTCTCGACTACAAAAGTCTTCTCTGACTACAGTAGCCTTAGATTCCTTTGACCACTCCATGTCGTTCGATTCCTTCAACCACTTCACGCTGTCCAATCCCTCTGACCACCCTGAGCTGTTCGATCACTTAGACCACTCTAAATCATCCGATTCGTTCGACCTCCCTGAACCCTCCGATCATTCTGACCATCACTTCAACCACAGTAACTCTACGACCATGGTCACTCACGACCATGCCACTATGACTACCTATTTATGTTACAGTACTCTACGACTTTGACCATGGCTGCTTGTTCGACCAACTCCGCTTTTGACCACCCTCGCTTTTGACTGCACCCTTGTTTGACCACTACTCTGTTCGACCACGGCAGCCATTTGACCACTTCAAACTTTTTGACCCCTCCTTCTGACCACATTTTGACCAACGACCACTCACAACCACTTTGACCACAGCAACTTTATGACCACGGTCGCTCACAACCGCAGCCGCTTATGACCGGTGTCGCTTTTGACTACAGTTGCTTCTGACCCTTGCTGCTTTCGACCACTAAGCTTTGACCACACTGCCATTTCTGACCACTCACTAACTTCCGACAACATATATCTTTTGACCACATATTGCCTCCAACCACGCCAGTGCACCACTCCAGCCATCCGACCATGGCTGTTCGACCACCCAAAGCCTATCAACTACTATATAGCTTTCGGACCATTCCAAACATCTTACTGATCAAACTGGTCCAAACATCTCCTTTGCTTTTTTCTTTAGTTTTAAACTTTTAGGAGCTCGTATTCCTTCATCCTAGCCCCAAATGAGCCCGTTCAAATTTCTAAATTCTTATAAAATCCTAAACTATCCATTTATGTACTCTTTTTGAATTTTTGAGTTTATTTGAATTTTTTTTGAATTTGTTTGCTTTGGTTCTTCGCATGTAGATTACGATGATTCCAGAGAGTACGACTTTGATGATTTGTAGCACCAAGACTTCGAGCAAGGCAAGTTACACCTTTGATCATGTTGCTCCTAGTAATTTAAATTATTTATGTTGTTCTTAAAATTATTATGCATGCATACTTTTATTCAAACTTAGTTTAAATCTGATTTAAATTCTAGTTATACCCATGTCTTTTGTATATGGCCAAACTTGACCTTGAATACAAACATGCTTTGTTACCCTAGATAAAAACTTAGTACATTAGTATTAAATGGAAATTTTGTAGAATTGCTTAGCCATGCATATAATGATTTTAGGTGGGAATATTTGTTCATAAAGATGGTTCCTAAAATCTATTCTTGACTTCAGTGAGTCAAGAAGGTCTATGAAAATTTGGTAAAAATAAAATTATAAAACCTGGTTTAGACTTAGGCATTGGTATGGTGGTGGGTGCTTGCTGGTATTCAATGTGTTTGGTGACACAATGAGGGTGTCAGGCACAAGGGGTATGTGGGTAGCGCCTAAGTTAAATTAAGGAACAGTCTCTGAGCTACTATTACAAGGTTACCCTGTACTATCACAAGTTTGGCATGGGACAGACTTGGCTAAGTAATTTGTGAAATTCCAACTTGGTTTTGCTATAGGCTAAATGTGAGCGTGGCATAGGCTGTGAGAAGTATCACATGGCACAAGAGGGGGCTCCAACATGTGGATTCATGTTGTGGTGAAACCTTAGTGGCGGCGTGATCAAGTTGACAACGGAACATTATAAAGACCTTGTCATGAACTCTCAGCCGCACACCTAAGGCAGTGTGTAATGCTATGTCACAATAAGAGGTAATGTCTTGTGGGTAAAGTTGTACACCTCTGTAGACTTACGAATTATCCTGGATAGCCATGTCCATGGTCAAGGATATGCTAAGTATGGTTTTTCACAGATTATACGTTGGTTTTATAAAATCTGGTTATGGTAAATGTGGAATCTATTGGGAAAGAAAGGTATGGGTGGGATACTCATGATTAGGTTAGTGTTAGGTTGGTGCCTATACTAACGATATTATTTGAGCTAAAATGTTGCTTCTACATATTGTACTAAACACAATTTGTGTACTTAATTTATTGTATTTACTTCAATTATGCTTTTTCGCACAAATAACTTTATTATGCCTTCCTTTGACAATACCCATGCATGCATCATATCTGTTAAAACTCCTGGTGTAACTTGTGGAGTACTTTATGTGCTCACCTTGTTTTAATCTATTGCCAGAGAATGACTTCATCGTCTACAGTGCGGAATGCGACAAATGAGCCATGTCTTATAGTCATGCACCTGTGGTAGGCAGGATGGGCTGCTCCTACATATATCTTCCGTTGTTTATGTTATCTTTATATTTGGCTTTGAGCCTCATTATTGTAAACTTGGCCATGTTTAATTATAAAGTTTGGTCATTATGCATGGTGTGTATCCCTATTACCTTGTGTGCACTAGCTTTTCTTGGACTAGTACGATTAACACATGTGTTTCCAGAGTTGTTGTTCTGGGATCTGATAGATGGTTTCTTGGGTTATAATCAAATAAAAATGGCTCTAGAAGATGAGGAGTTAACAATATTCCAAATACCCAAAGGTATATTATGTTAGGGTTATGCCTTTTGGACTTAAAAATGCTGGTGCAACATACTAGCGAGCCATGACAATTGTCCTTGATGGACTACTGCACGTTATCATTGAGTGCTACATAGATGACATTATTGTAAAATCAAAACATGAAAGAGATGTGCCTTTCCATGGTTTTTGAATGCCTTAGACAACATTATTGTAAACATCTCTCCATGGTTTTTGAATGCCTTAGACAACATAATTTGAAAATGAACCCAATGAAATGTGCCTTTGGGGTCTCTTTTGGAAAATTTCTTGGTTTTATAGTTACAATGCATGGAATTGAAATTGATCCAACTAAAGTTAAGGCTATTGTTAAAATGCCGCCACCTAAAAACCTTATGAATTGAAGAGCATATTAGGAGATTTATCTCAAATTTGTCCAGGAGATGCAAACCTTTTCTTGGCTTATGAAAAAAGGGGTCCTTTTTCAATGGGATCAAGCATGCCAAAATGCATTTATAGATATAAAGAAATACCTAACAAACCCCCTATCTTGAATGCACCAATTAAAGGGCGACCATTGATTCTCTATACAGTAGCTATGCCAACATCAAAGCACCCTTTTGGCATAAAATAATGACGAAGGAAAAGAAATGTCCTTGTATTATCTCAGTCGCACCCTTGTGGGGGCGGAATGCAATTATCAAGATATGGAGAAAATATGTCTAGCCCTGGTATTTGCAGCACAAAAACTGCGCTATTATATGCTAGAACATACGGTGCACCTCATTTCGAGAGCTGATCCACTCCAATACATCTTAGATAAAATGGTTCTTTCAGGGAGATTAGCTAAATGGGCAATGATCCTGTCACAATTCGACATTGTATTCATGCCACAAAAAGCTACGAAAGGACAAGCCTCGACAAACTTTTTGGCTGCACATCCTATCCCGGATGATAATCCCATCAAGGATGATTTAACAGATGAAGAAGTATTTGCCACATCGGTTGCCAATTCAACATGGCAAGTATATTTTGACGGTGCTTGTTGAAAGTCAGGAGCAGGTACATGCATCATTTTTGTTATTCCCAGTGGAGGAATAGTTCCATATTCATTCACTTTAACCTCGGCAGTTTCAAATAATTCTGCTGAGTATGAAGCCTTAATTATTGGGCTGAAAATAGCCTTAAATATGGGATTAAACACACTGTTGGTGTGTGGTGATTTCCAATTAGTCATCAACCAACTTTTAGGAACTTACATGGTAAAGAAAAAAGAATTAATGCCATATTTCTGAAGAGCAAAGGAGCTTATGTCTATGTTCACTAACTTAAGATGCATCATATTGTTAGAAGCCAAAATGAAAAGGCCGACACACTGGCAAGTTTGGTAGTTAGCATGTCATTAAACTCTTATGAAATAATAGATGTGCACATAGAAGAGAGGAGAGTCCTACCGGTACTCGTTGAGGAAGAGGAAACAACATCCTCTATAGCACTGACAGTAGATATTTGTGAAATTGAGGTGGGAGACTGGAGAACTCAATTTCTTGAATATTTCCTCCATGGTTATTGTAACATCCCAAAATTTTACTTTCTGAAAAATTTAAATTCAAATTAATTATTTTAAAGTATTTGAGTTTTATTTGGATTTAATTGGCTTTTATTTGAAGTTCTGAGCTTTTCTGGAGTTTAAAACCTATTTTTTTAAAATAAAAAGTATTTCAAGTATGAAAATTAAAATACCAACTTGAGTTGAAAATATTTTATTTAAGTCCAACACTTATCCAGGAACTTCTGTGAATTGTTCTGGAATTTTTGGAATTTATTTCAAATTTTTCTGAGCTTTATTGAATTTCTTAGCCTTTTCTGAAAATTAAAATCAAAATTTTAAAAAATAAAAATCCCAACCCCCTTCCTCCGGATGACACGTGGACGGCCCAGATCCACACACGCCACCGCCCGGATCCCGCCTACCCTCCTCCACCGCTCGCCACGTGGGCGGCCGGGATTCACCCGCCCCCACGCGCCCGGCCCATCCCGCCGCCCACCCCACCCCTTCGCGCCAGCCGCCCGATTCCCCACCACGCCACGCGTCACCATCTTAGCCGTGCCCGCGCTGCCCACTCCCTCTCTCTGGCCCCACCCATCAGCCGCCCCCTCCTCCCTCTCTCGCTGCACGCGGGCCCCGCCTGTCAGGCCTCTCTTCCCCGCACGCCGTCTTCTTCCTCCCGCTCGGCCACCTCCGCCATCATCGCAGCTTCCCCCGCCCCTTTCCTTCTCCCGCGCGACACCGATTCCCTTCCTTTCTTCCCCCACAAGTCGCACACCCTCTTCCTCCCCCGATTTCCTTCCTTCTCCGGCCGTGCTTTCCTTTCTTTTCCCCTCCGCAATCGCCGCCGCTCGTAATCAATGGCGAGCGATTCCCGTCGGACCTCCCCTCCCCGACTCCTATAAATGCCGGCCCCGGCTCCGCTTCATTCCGCACCGCTTCCCCCTCTGCTCGTCGTTTCTCCTCCGCCACCCGAGAGCACCCGCGCCGTGCGTCCTCTTCCCGAGCGCCGGCGAAGGCAACGGCGAGCAATCGCCGCCGCCTCGAGCCACGCCACGCCTCGCCGTCGCCACCTCCGGCTCCACCGCACCGCCCTCGACCCCGGCCGCCCCTCGCTCGGCTCAAGCACCGCGAGCACCGCCGCCGCTGGACTCGGCGCGCGCGCCTCCTCCTCGTCGTCGGCCGACTCGGTCATCTCGGTAGCGCTCGCGCCACCTCTGGACTCCCCGTCCCCTCTCTCTTTTGCGCGCGCGCCGCGCGCGCCACCGGGCGCGCCGCCGCCGCGTGCTCGAGCTCCCCTCACCGGCGCCTCGCCACGTCAGCGCCCGGAGTGAGGTGGCAGCCGACGTGGCCGCCACGTGGGCGCCACGCACGCGCCGATTGCCACCCCACCCCGTCCGTGCCACCTCATCACTTTCCCTCCTCTGTGGGCTCGATCCATGGACCGAGGCCTACCTGTCAGTGTGATTTATCCCAGGGCTGACGCATTGCTGACGTCATAAATTCTTTTTCAGTAGAAAAATAATTCCAGAAATCAGTCTTTTTTCTTTTTCCTGATTTTAAACTTCCCGGAGCCCATTCTCCTTCATCTTAACTCCGTTTGAGCCCATTCAAATTTCTAAATTCATCAAAAATTTCAAACTATCCATTTCTTCCATCCTTTCAAATATTTGAAATTTATTTGATATTTCAAAATTTAAATTTCAAATTTCAATACCTAGTTTAATTTCAAAGCCTCAGTTCCATTCCAAATTTCCTGTGCACTTTCAAAATTTAAATTCAAATATTGCAAAATCTCCATAAAATCCATTCTATTTTCCTTGGTCCAAATATTGTCTCAGTAATTTCTTTTCCCAACCAATCTTCCAGATATTTGTTCTCCCTCGTGTGAACCCCAAATCTGCTGAATCTTTCTCCTAAATTCGTATGAAATCATAAACTTCCTTCCAGTATATATATTATATTTTTTTGTGATTTGATTTGTATTTATTTGTTTTGTTTGCTTCGTCTTTTCGCGCGTAGATTCCACCGTTGTCGACGATCTCTCCACTCCGCAGCAAGAAGACCCAGAGAGCGTGCAAGAAGGCAAGTCTCCTTTGATTATCTTGAACCTATGATTTTGAAATGTTTTAATTATTTTAAATTATGTGCATTGCTATTTACATAAAACATTAGTTCAAATCTTAAGGTATTAGTTAATCCCACTTTGTTATGCCCTCAATTGAAGTGAATGACATGTACCTTTGTAACCCTAGAAATTCCTTTGTCTCAATAATGAGAGTATTATAATTATTTGTGAATAATAGAATGGTAGTATAATGCTTAGTCACGCTATTTAATACCTTTGAAATCTTGAAAATGGGAAATTATGATTTGTTGTAATAACCTTATGTTTATAAGTCTAGTGGTGATTGGAGTTGCCACTGATCTTTTAAAATAAAATAAAATGTGGAAATTGGTTTAGATTAGGGTGGATGGTTGGTTTGGGTTGGTGCGGCAAGCATGAGATCTTGTAAAGTGTATGTTCCACCCTAGTCAACTAAGGACCGACACTTGTGTTTGTCCAGACTGAGCACTAATTATTTTAAATTATGTGCACTGCTATTTATATACAAGATTAGTTCAAATCTTAAGGTATTAGTTACCCCAATTTTGTTATGCCCTCAGTTGAAATTGAATGCCATGTACCCTTGTCTCCTTAGGATTTCTTTTGGCTCTTTAATGAGAGTATTATAATCATTTGTAAATAATAGAATGGTAGTATAATGCTTAGTCACGCTATTTAATACCTTTGAAATCTTGAAAATGAAAAATTATGATTTATTGTAATACCCTTGTGTTTACAAATTTAGTGGTAATTGGAGTTACCACTGTTCTTTTAAAATAAACTAAAATGTGAAAGTTGGTTTAGATTAGGGTGGATGGTTGGTTTGGTTTGGTGCAGGAAGCACGAGATCTTGTAAAGTGTATGTTCCACCCTAGTCAATTAAGGACCGACGCTTGTGTTTGTCCGGTCGAGCATTAACCGTACAACCACAAGTCTATATGGGTGCGACCTAGTGACTAACTTATGATAGTCTAGTTTAGGTGCCACCAGTGGAAAGTGGGTGCCGAGGATGGGCTGGTTATTCACAGTGAGGACAGGATTTGTACTCATATGGCGCAAGAGGGGCTTGGTTGGGCGGTTAGGCTACTGCGGTGAAACCTCAGCGGGTGGTATCTAGCTAGATTAGAGTAAGGTAAAGGCTTTGTGATATTTTATCTGGGTCTCATGCCAAAGGAAGCGTGTTGAATTTTAGGATAATTTATCTCTTGTGGGTAAAGCTGTACAACCTCTGCAGAGTGTAAAACTATTCGAATAGCCGTGCCCACGGTCAAAGGCGGGCAAGGAATGCATTCACATGGTAGATTTTTGGTTTTGGTTTCAAAATTAAAGTTTTGTATTCCGAGAGTGGAGAGAACTCTCGGAAGGGTATCCTGGCGGTTGGAGCCAGAGAGGGTGGATGGAACCCGCAGTTTAAACTTGACCAATTGTAATTGGTTAGCTAGTGTTGATAGTTGGAACCTTCACTAGAAAGTTAATGATAGTTTCTGCTAAAACATTTACTTTATTAAATTGATGCCTTCGAAAATAATTAGAAGTAATTGAATGAAAATGTTGCTTTGTGCAAAAGAACCATATAGCCTTCTTTTATCAAGCCTTACATCTATTGCATTTTTCCCAAGACTTGCGGAGTACTTTATGTACTCACATGCTACACTCAAAAATAATAACTAGAGGAGTACGAAGCTCAAGAAGGCGACTACGACTTCTTCGCGGGTGGATTCGACGAAGGATTCCAGGAGTTCTAGGTCGCACTTCCCCAGTCAATTGCCTGTGGCGTATTGATGGGTCTTCACCGAGTTTATCTTTTGCTTCCGCTGTGTTTCGTGTGTGCGAAGTCTTGAAACCTCAATTGTAATAATGAGACCTTTTGTTCTGTACTCTTTAATATTGTAATAAAGCGTTGTTGGTTATGTATTCATTTCTATTTAACTGTGTGCACTAGCTTTGATCTGGGACTAGTGCAGTAATACACAGAGGGTCCGGGTTCGGAAATCCGGGGTCCCGACAATGTTGTGATGATCTTCCAATGTAAAACACTACAACCATAAGTCTATAATGGGTACGACCTGACTAACTAATTTGCATCGACCCAATGTGAGATGCACTATAGGTGTAAACACGTGCAGAAGGAAAGGCATTTTACATGACGACGCAAGAGGGGTTGTCGTACCCCACAGCGGTGCAAATCTTAACGAGTGTAGCCTTACTGAAGAAGTGCATTGTAAAGGCCTTATAATGACCTTCTTAATCCGCATGTCTAAGGAAGTACGTGGAACATAACAAGTTAGTTGTCTCTTGTGGGTGAAGTGTACAACCTCTACAAAGTGTAAACTGTTTGAACAAGCGTGCCCATGGTTATAGGCGGACATGAGAACTTACTCGAGTTAGTGTCTATTTCGAAAAATAACTTTGTGGGTGGAAAAAAAGTGTCGGGCAGTAAAAGCCATGAATTGTGTTACCCTAGACGTCGTTCCCAGTGATAATGATAAACGGATGTAACGCTGGAAAGCTAGCATATAATGCAGGTGGCATGTAACGGTGGATAGAATCTGTACTAATACCACTATTGTAATCATTCAGACAATTTAGAAAATCTATTTTAGTTAAACTGCTAAGTTATAGGGATTTTTAATTATTCATAGTCTTAAATGTTGGCTTTAGCAAATAAAAGAACCCGAGACCTTGTTAAGTCTTGCATGTACAAGTAATATATTCTGTGTGTTGGCTCATAGAGTATCGTTGTTTATGCTCATACTCACTTACAAAATTCTCATAACATGTGGACTAAGGGCAGTGTGCCTATTATGATGACCAAGGAGTTGATGGTGATGAAGTTGATGAAGCTTAGATTAGTATCTATTAGATGATGTCTCCCCAGTCTAGTTATGGTGATGTTTGCGTGCCCCAATATTTGCCAAGTGCTTGGTTAATATCGTCTATAAACAAACCTTCTCTAGTTGCTTACCTATAGTAGGATGTGCTTTGCTTGCCTATGGCAGGATGTTCTTGGCAGGTTGTGCTTTCCCCTCTGCTTCCGCATGTTTTGCAATATTTGGCTTAGTCGGTTTTATTATAAAGTTGACCTGATGCGGTCTATTGAACTCAAATAGGTAATATTATCGTATGGGATGGTTTATGATCGGTATGAGTTGATTTAGTGTATCTGTGAATACTATCTACTGATAAAAAAATAGCGTAGTGGTATTATAAATGACTCTAGATTAGCTAAATGTGAAGTTGACTAAAAGGTAACATGTGATAGCTCGAACGCAAGTTCCTCCTGAATTAATGTTCCTACACAAATTTCCGTCGAACAGATAAGAAGAAACAAAACAAAACATCTCGATCGCATGTGCTACATATGATAAATAGTTCGATTAACAATCTTGAGGTTACTAAGATCTGATGAAGCTCAGGTCGGATCAGTGTTCTTGCACAAACTTTCTTCACGTACGGTCAGACCAGAGATTTCCATTAGAGCCTGTAAATTCTCGGCGGCGCACGGTTCGACGGGACGATGCCGGCACTCGCCTGCCCACGCAAGCCTGTGCAGCGCATCCACTTTGGCCCACTGCACTCAAGCCTTAAAGCCCAGCTTTTTTTTCAGGTTTTGGTTTATCATTTTCTTTAAATAAGTAAACAAGAAAGCTTCTTTGTTGCCGTTTTAAAACAGCGATAGCCTTTCCAAAATAATTTTCCAATATTTAATTTATTTATATAAATTCTCGTAATAAAATTAAAAAACATTAGCCATAATCATAAGACATCAGCTTAGCCAAAAATATCAGTGTCTCAGCTTCGGCGCTTCATCCCATTTTCAGAAGCGTGCGGCAACCCCATAACCCAGTGTGCATGTCAGCCTAGCAGAAAAACAAAACTTTTTGTGCCCGGGCGCCTTGATGTGTTACAAACCAGTTAAAGCATAAAGTAACCAATGTATAGATGTCTCTCTATGTACAGGTGTCTTTACCAAATAGACATCTTTTCCTGCCACCCTTCATCATATATAAATGATTGTACAGATCTTCAATAGTTTTCTCTCAAACACTTGTCTCTTGCAATACGTTATCAGCACATACATTCACAAGTGAAATAGAGAACGAACAACAGAAGGTATGAGACTATTTCCTGGATGTTCTATCTTTGTCGGCGTGGCTCGGAGGCGGTCGGCGCAGCACCCACGGCCGGCGGTTCGGCGCGTCCTCACGGTGCGGCCGGCACGCAACCCGGCGCAAGCGCGGCCCTCATGGTCGGGCGGCGCGCGCGGCGCGACCCGCGGAGATGGCGCGGCGCGCCCACGCCGGCGGTGGCGTCACTCGATGGTCGCCATGGCATGGCGCGGCCGCGGCGCCGAGGCGACCGAGGCGAGGCGGCGCAACGGTCGGCGCGGCATGGTGGTGTGCGGGCGCGCGCGCTGGTGCGGCGGCGAGCCAGCGCGAGCACGAGGCGCGATCGGCGCTGCGGGTGGCGCGGCCAGCGAGGCGGCGGCGCCGATGGCGTGGCGGCGGCGGCTCGGCGGTCCTTGCGGCCGCGGCGGCGGCAACTCCCCACGGCGGCTAGCGGCGCTCCCACGGCGGCGGCGGCGGCGGCAGCAGCGGCGGCGGCGGCCGCGGCAGCGGTCCTGCGGCGGCGGCGGCTGAAAACTGGCGGTGGCGGAGCGCGCCATGGCGGCATGGCGTGGCGGCCAGAGCAACGCAGCGCGCGGGCGGCGGGGCAGCGGCTCGGCTCGCGCGTGCGGTGGAGACGGCCGGCAACAGTGGAGCCTAGGGCCGGCGGCGGCGGCTGGTGGCTAGGGTTTGGGGGAAACCCTAATTCCCCCAACCCCGTCATATTTATATGTGGCTGCCGAAATGGGCTTTCAGCCCAATAACCTCCACCATCCCTCATGGGCTCAAAGGCCAAATGGGCTTCAGCCCAGGTTGCCGAAAATTTGCACAAACCCCCCTCTTTTTCATGGAAAATGCAGAATTTCTATGTTAAATAAATTTCTATTGTAATATTTGCAATATTGTCCTTATGCTTCTTTATAATTGTACCCGTCAAAATGTACTGTTATAAATTAGCATTTCAGTCCCTACAGGAACTGAAAATTATGTAATTATTCAAATAAATGTGCATACACATTTATATAATTTTTGCATATATAGGATTAATTTATTGCACTTTATTTACAATAGGAATTGCGACCATATTTAAATTTGCTATCTTTCACAAATTTCAAATTCCCATTTAGTAAGTACCATTGTACTTAATAATTTGGAATTTTTTGCAAAATATTATGAGTGCATACCTACAATAAATACCATAAAATCACAATTTATGGCACTTTGCTACATTTATATGTACAATATGCCATACAATAAATTGGTGTTCACCACCAATATTGTGTTTAACGGTATTATAAATATAACCTCATGTTATATTTAAATTGGGTATATATTCTTTTGGATCACAATACTCATATTGTTTTCCATATATTTTGCATTTTATTACAACATTACTATACACATTAATTTACCTCATGTAAATTAATTATTTATGGTGTACTTTTCATGTAGGTTTTAAATGGCTACCAAAGATTTTGAGCCTCTCGCTCTCGATGGTACCAACTATCCTACATGGGCTATGGACCTCAAAATCAACCTAACCACACGTGGGTTGCAAAGGGTAATATTTGATCCTTCCAAATGATCAAATTCCGTCGGATATTGTGATATATTCCATTTTAAGCATAATACGGAATCACATACATCCAGATTTAAAGGCAGAATATTTGTATGAGGAGAATCCACTCACTCTATGGTTAGCCCTCAAAAATAGATATGAACAGCAGAAAGCTGTTATATTACCTAAGGCTAATCATGAATGGGCACATCTTAGACTCCAAGATTTCAAATCTGTTGGAGAATATAACCATGCCCTTCATACAATTTGCTCCAAATTGCGGTTTTGTGACAAGGAACCAACAGATGCGGACAAAATAGAGAAGACTCTCTCAACTATGCTCCCATCTGACAGGGTTCTACAGCAGCAATGGCGTGCTGCAAATTACCAAACTTATTTTGATCTTATGCATATCATGCTTCAGGCAGAAAAGCATGCTGAACTTCTTTTAAAGAATAATCAGCAACGTCCCATTGGGGCTGCTCCACTTCCTGAAGTTCATGCTAATCAAAATAACAATAAATTCCGTGGTTCAAAAGACCACTCAAAGAACTTTAAAGGTAAACACAAGCGCAACATGAAACAAAAACCAAGTGGATTCAAGAAAGGTAAAGGCAATTTTGGTAAGAGAGTTGACAAAACTGAAATTTGTCAAAAATGTGGTTGCTACAACCATCCTACCAAGAAGTGCCGCACCCCGAAGCATCTTGTGAACTTCTACCTCCAGTCTTTGGCTCACGGCAAGAATGCTCAAGAAAAGAGATTTAAAGCACACTTCAATCTCATATCCAACAATGATGAAGCCGGATGTTCTCAACAGTTCCTTCAAGAACTCAAAGACACAAGTGCTTCTACAAAGAAGGATGATCTCATGTGCACCGAGGACACCCTTGAAGAATTTCATTCTCAAGACATGTTGTAATATAGTGTTGTAATAAGTACTATAGTGTTGTAATATAAATAATGTTGTCATCTATATTGTAAGCTTGTATGCTACAATCATATATCGAACATATTCGGTATTGTAAAATAAAGTTTGTATGTATTCTATATATACCACTATAAGAATTTCATTAAATTCTTCTTTTGTGTATATAGATTTTTGGAGCCGATCCAATGGAGGAGGAATTATGCCTTGTGGATAGTGGTACCACAAACTCTATACTTTGGGACACAAAATATTTCCTAACTCTTACTAGGAGAAAAGGAAATGTTTTAACCATCGCTGGACGTGATGCAACGATAGTAGGCTCTGGTCGCGCCTCTATCACTCTCCCTATGGGTACACAATTGGAAATTGAGAATGCACTCTTGTATCTCGATTCAACACGTACCCTACTTAGTTATAGAGATATCCGTCAGAATGGTTTCCATGTTGAAACCCGAAATGACAACAAAGAGGAATATCTCCTCTTAACCAAACACAACGGATATGGCAAACAAGTACAAGAAAAAATTTCATAGTTAAACTCCGGATTGTACTATACATACATCAAACCCGTTCAACATATTGCGTACAAAGTAATTTTTCCAAAACACTAACACATTCCAAACATGGCAGGATCGCATTGGCCACCCAGGCATTGGAATGATGAGGAAAATTATTTGCAATTCAATTGGTCATCCATACCATAAAACAAAATTTTCGGAATCCTCATATTTTGTGTGCACTTCATGTGCCACCGGAAAATTGATTTTAAGACCCTCTTATCTTAAAATCAGAGCTAAACCACTTAAATTTCTTGAACGCATTCAAGGAGATATACGTGGTCCTATACAACCATTGTGTGGACCGTTCAGATATTTCATGGTTCTCATTGACGCATCTACTAGATGGTCACATGTGTGTCTTTTATCCACACGAAACTATGCATTTGCTAAGTTAATTGGTCAAATTATCCAATTACGAGCACATTATCCTGAATATCGAATTCAATCAATTCGAATGGACAATGCTGCTGAATTTACATTCCATGCCTTCAATGATTATTGTATGGCTCTTGGGATACAAGTTCAACACTCTGTTCCATATGTCCATACACAAAATGGTTTAGCAGAATCTCTTATCAAGAGAATCAAGCTCATTGCAAGACCATTACTACAGAATTGCAACTTATCAACGTCATGTTGGGGTCATGCAGTTTTACACGCTGTGACTTAATCCAATTGCGCCCAAGCGCTTATCATAGCACTTCCCGCTACAATTAGTGCGTGAAATCCACGAGATATTTCCCATCTGCGAAAGTTCGGTTGCGCTACATACGCATCGATCTCACCACCGCAGCGTACCTCAATGGGACCGCACAGAAACTTGGGATCTATGTTGGGTATAAATCTCCGTCAATTATAAAATACCTCGAGCCCCTCACGGGGACTGTTTACTGACGACGCGCTGATTGCATATTCAATGAGGAACATTTCTCGGCATTAGGGGGAGACAACAAGTACCAAACAGAATGCCAGGAAATTAATTGGAATGTACAAGGCATTCCTGCCTCAGATCCACGTACCAGAGAGACTGAACTTCAAGTTCAGAAAATCATTCATTTGCAAAATATTGCAAATAATCTGTCAGATGTATTTACTGATTATAAGGGTGTCACAAAATCCTATAATCCTGCCAGAAATGTACCTGAAATAGTGGAGGTACCGCAAAATACCACTCAACACCCAGTTCAAAATAAGAGGGGGAGAAGTACGGTACAAATGGCGGATAAAGCTTCTAACAAGCGACAAAGGAAACAAAAGAATATAAATGCAGATCAACCTCAAGTTGATAGACACCAAAGGATCCTTGAACCCAGATCAACAGTGCACTCAAATCGATCACGGGACATCGAATACCTCGACTCAAATGTTTTGGAAATAACATTGAGTCATCGAAGTCTAAGAAATTTACACTAACTATACGATTACGGAGAATCATACGATCGTAAGATTACAATTGTCGACATTTTTTCTCACAACAATTGCAAATAACCTTCAAAATGATCCGATCCTAAGACCATGGCGAGTGCAAGCGGCGCTCGGTGGATTCAATGGAAGGATGCAATTCAAGCGAGTTAGCCTCGCTCAAGAAGAGAAATGTATTCACCAATGTGATACATACACCTCCTAAAGTATTCCCGATCGGTTTCAAATGGGTTTTCGTCATAAGCGGAATGAAAACAATGAGGTGGTGAGATACAAAGCAAGGCTTGTAGCACAAGGGTTCACGCAGAGACCCGGTATTGATTTCAATGAAACTTATTCTCCAGTAATGAGTGGAATAACATTCCGATACTTAATCTCATTGGCAGTTAAAAAATTATCTATCTTTTCAGTTGATGGATGTAGTGACTACATATCTTTGTGGGTCACTTGATTCGGAAATATATATGAAAGTTCCCGATGGAATTTCAATTCCGAATCCGAACGCAAATCGCAATATGTATTGTGTAAAATTAAACAATTCTTTATACGGCTTGAAACAGTCGGGTAGAATGTGGTACAACCGACTAAGTGAGTTCCTAACCAAAAAGGGATACTCCAACAATGATGATTGCCCATGCGTGTTCATCAAAAGATCCTCAACAGGATTTTGTATTATATCTGTGTATGTTGATGATCTTAATATCATTAGTAACACACAAGATATAGATGAAGCACGTAATCATCTTATGACGGAATTTGAAATGAACGATTTGGGTAAAACCAAATTTTGCTTAGGTATACAACTTGAGCACCTTCATTCAGGCATCCTAGTGCATCAATCAGCCTATGTCCACAAAATATTGGAGAAATTCAATATGGATAAAGCATATCCATCGAAAACCCCAATGGTTGTTCGATCTCTAGACAGGGATAAAGATTCATTTAGACCCCGAGATGACAATGAAGAGCTATTGGGACCTGAGGTTCCATATCTCAGTGCCATCAGAGCGCTTATGTACCTTGCAAACTGCACCCGGCCGGATATTGCATTTGCGGTAAATCTACTTGCTAGATATAGCGCTGCTCCAACCAAAAGACATTGGGTGTGAGTGAAGAATATCTTTAGATATTTTCAATGCACTAAATATCTCGGTCTATTCTTCCAGAAGAATAAAAATGTGGATTTAATAGGATATACAGATGCTGGCTATTTATCAGATCCCCATAATGCCAGATCTCAAACGGGCTTTGTATTTTTACATGGTGGAACATCCATCTCTTGGAAGTCTTCGAAGCAGACTCTAATGACTACATCCACTAATCATTCTGAAATAATTGCATTATATGAAGCATCACGTGAATGTGTATGGCTTCGCAGAATGATTAACCACATACAACAATCATGTGGTATAGGTGCTATCATATCACCTACCATTATCTAAGAAGATAATGCTGCTTGCGTTGTTCAAATGCAAACGGGTTACATAAAGAGCAATATCACAAAACATATTGCACCTAAACTATTTTACCCACATGAATTGCAAGAGAGTGGGGAAATAAATATTCTGCAAACTAAGTTTTGTGATAATCTCGCAGACTTATTCACCAAGTCATTACCAACCTCCACATTCCGAAAATATGTTCATGGAATTGGTATGCGAAGACTACGTGATTTGCAGATGTCAAAGGAGAAATCTCCTAAGACTTAACCCGTTCAATACAATATTGTACTCTTTTCCCTTTATGAGTTTTCCCTCTAAGGTTTCTCATCAAAGGTTTTTAATGAGGCAATATGACAACGTAATCATAAATATATCTCTCTTTTCCCCCACAGGGGTTTGTGTCGGGCCCCCGGATTATCAAATCCGGACCCTCTGTGTATTTCTGCACTAGTCCCAGATCAAAGCTAGTGCACACAGTTAAACAGAATGGAAAACATCACCATCGACGATTTATTACAATAATTAGAGTACTGACCACAAGGTCTCCTTATTACATTAGAGGTTTCAAGACCTCGCACAATCCAAACACAGCGGAAGCAAAGAAAACTCGACATGGACCCATCAATTTGCCACAGGCAGTTGACTGGGGAAGCGCGACCTAGTCCTCCGGGAAGAATCCGTCACAGCCACAGACGAAGCAGTAGTCGTAGTCACCTTCTTGAGCTTCAACTTCCTCTGAGATTTTATTTTTAAGTGTAGCATGTGAGTACGTAAAGTACTCCGCAAGTCTTGGGAAAAATGCATAGATGCAAGGCTTAACAAAGGAAGGCCATATGTTTCTTTTGCACAAAGCAATATTTGAAACCTCGATTACTACTAGTTATTTTCGAAGGCAATGTTTAATGAAGTAAATGTTTTAGCAGAAACTATCATTAACTTTCTAGTGAAGGTTCCAACTACCAACACTAGCTAACCAATTACCATTGGTCAAGTTTTTAAACTGCGGGTTCCATCCACCCTCTCTGGCTCCATCCGCCAGGATTCCCTTCCGAGAGTTCCCTCCACCCTCGGAATACAAACTTTTGATTTTAAAACAAAACCAGAGATCTACCATGTGAATGCATTCCTTGCCCGCCCTTGACCGTGGGCACGGCTATTCGAATAGTTTTACACTCTGCAGAGGTTGTACAACTTTACCCACAAGAGATAAATTATCCTAAAAGTCAACACGCTTCCTTGGCATGAGACCCAGATAAAATACCACAAAGCCTTTACCTTACTCTAATCTAGCTAGACACCACCCGCCGAGGTTTCACGCATGAAGGGTTAAATCCGCCAATCTGAAGCCCCTCTTGCGCCATATGAGTACAATAAATCCTGTCCCTCACTTGTGAATAACGGTCCATCCACGGCACCCACTTTCCACTGGTGGCACCTAAACTAGACTATCATAAGTTAGTCGCCTAGGTCGTACCCATATAGACTTGTGGTTGTACGGTTAATGCTCGATTTGGACAAACACAAGCGTCGGTCCTTAATTGACTAGGGTGGAACATACACTTAACAAGTTCTCGTGCTTCTTGCACCAACCCAAACAACCATCCACCTAATCTAAACCAACTTTCACAATTTTATTTTATTTTAAAATCACGGTGACAACTCCAATTGCCACTAACTTGTAAACACGGGGTTTCAACAATAAATCATAATTTCCCATTTTCAAGGTTTCAAGGGTAAATATTTAACATGACTAAGCATTATTCTACCATACTATCATTGTCAAAGATTAAATAATAATCTCATTAATGAGACAAAGGAAGTTCTAGGGTGACAAGGGTACATGACAATCAATTCCAATGGAGGGCATAACAAGGTTGGATTAACTACTACCTTAAGATTTGAATTATCATTTTATGTAAATAGCAATGCATAACATTTAAAATAATTAAAACATTTCAAAATCATAGGTTCAAGATGATCAAAGGAGACTTGCCTTCTTGGGGCTCTGGGTCTTCTTGTTGAGGAGTGGGAGGTCTTCTTCAACGTTAGATTCTACATGCGAGAGAAAAGCAACAAACAAATAAATTCAAAATGAAAATTCAAACAAACTCAAAAATTCAAATAGAGGCCATGGTTGGATAGATCTTGATTTTAGATGAATTTAGAAATTTGAATGGCTGAATTTGGAGTTAAAATGAGAAAGTTATGCCCATTTGAAAATCTCAGATTTGAATAAATCCAGAAATTAGGAAATCTCGACAGGTGGGGCCTTTGGAATATTAGATTTTTAATTTCTATTTTTATTCGGGAGGCGACAGGTGGGGCCCATCGAGCAGTAACCACCGGCGGTCAGCGACATGTGGGACCCATGGACATTGAGCCCATCGACTTAACCTCGACATGTGGGACCCTCGGACTCGGGCCCACTTGTCGAGACCAAAGACTGAAGGTGGGGCCCAGCGGCGGTGGCAGCAGCGAGCCGGCGGCGGCGGCGGGTGGGACCCACTTGTCGCGAGATTTTAAAGAATGGCTCGACCTCGGCGTGCGAGCCGGGGCTCGAGCGCCGCGCGAGGAGCCGAGGGAGGAAGAGTTAGCGCTGGTAACGATCGGGCGAGGCGTTGCCTACCCATAAAGGTAGGTAATCCCTTTGAGAGTTACTCGCTGAGTGGTCCGGCGGCCGTGGGCGGAGGCAAGGTCGTCGGCGGCGCAGGGAGGTCGGAGAGTGCGGGCGGTGCGTAGAATATGATCTGGCGCGGAGGGTTCGGTTGGAAGGGTCGGCGGCTTGGGACGAACGAGGCGGCGGCGGCGAGGTGGCGGCGGCAGCGGCTCGGGAGCTCCGTCGCGGCAGCGCTCGGTGACGGGAGGCGGCCGAGGGGTCGGGAGGACCGCCGGCGTGAGAAGCTTCGGGAGGCGACGGCGAGCTCTAGGGATGACCGAGGCAGCGAGGAAAGCTTCGCGGAGTTGGGCGGAGCTCGGAGGACGGAGGCACGGTCTTTGGGCGCTACGGGGCTCGGGCGAGCGGAGGGCCGAGGAGGTGGTCTTTGGAGGAGGCGGCGAAGGGGGTTTATAGGGCGGAGGAGGGGACACGGGCGCGGGATTGCTCGCCGGAGATCTCGGTGGCCGGCGGGGAAAGTTTGGGGGAAAAAGGAAATAGGGGACCGGGAAGGGAAGGGAGGCGCGGGCGTTAGGGATCCGGTCGTGCGGGGAGCTCGGGGATTCCAAAACCGGGGAGAGGCAGGGAAGGCAAAGCCGGATTCGGCTCGGGTGCGGTCGCCGGCGCAAAGAAGGAAAGCGGGGAGAGAAGAAAGGAAAGGGGCGCTCCGCGCGGGAGACGGATCTGACAGGCGGGGCCGGGGTTGCAGCGAGGCGGGCGTGTGTGGCGGCGGCGGGGCCGCGGTGCGAGAGACGAGACGGAGGGAGACGCGCCGGCAGTGGGCGGCGCGTGCGTCGGATGGAGTTCGGGCGGTGGAGGATGAGGGTGAGGCGGACGGGTGGATGGGAGTGAGGGACGACGTGGCGGCCATCGGGGAAGGGTAGGCGGGGTGGAGCGGATGGCCGAGGGGGGGCGGCGTGGCTAGATCCAGGCCGTCCACGCGTCGTCCGGGGGAGGGGTTTGAATTTTTATTTTTGGTTTTTGATTTTTAGATTTTCAGAAAAGGCTAGGAAATTCATTTGGCCTCAGAAAAAATAAAAATACCTCCAAAAATTCCAGAAAAATTCACAGAAGCTCCTGGACATATTTTGGACTAAATAAAATTATTTCCAACTACTGTTGATATTTAATTTTCATATTTTGAATTACTTTTTAAGCTCTAAAAATAGTTTTTAAATTCCAGAAAATCCAGAAAGGCAAATAAAAGCCAAGTAAAATCCAATTACCTTAAAATAATTTATTGGAATTTAAATTTTTCAAAAAGCCAAATTTTGGGATGTGACAAACCTACCCCCCTTAGAAAGAATCTCGACCCCGAGATTCGGATGGACTGGGAAAAAGATCGGGGAACTCTTCTCTTAGATCCTCTTCACGCTCCCAAGTTGCTTCCGATTCTGAATGGTTGCTCCACTGCACTTTACAGAACTTGATAACCTTGCTGCGCGTACGGCGCTCTGCTTCCTCCAATATCTTGTTGGATATTCGGATAGGTGAGGTCCTCCTTACATTTATTTCCTCTAGAGGCATCTGCTCTTACGGAACTCTAAGACACTTTCTTAGTGAGACACATGGAAGACGTCATGCACCTTTGTGGTGAGGTGGAAGCTCCAAGCGGTAAGCAACTTCTCCTCGTTTGCCACAACAGGAAAAGGTCCAATGAATCGGGAGCTAGCTTTCCACCGACTCCAAAACGCCTCATTCCTTTGAGAGGTGACACCTTCAAATAAACATGATCCCAGTGCGAATTCTAGGCTTCTACGGCGATTGTCCGCATAGCTCTTACATGCAGTTTGTCTTGTTTTAATCTGTCTTGGATTAGACGAACTGTTCTTACGCTTGCTTCAGCACATCTGGTCCAAACACTTGTCCTTCTCTGTTTCCTTCCAATACAATGGAGTCCTACACTTCTGCCATATAGGGCTTGACGGAGACATTTGCAAAGCTGGATTGATAACTATTGTTGTAGGAGAACTCGCATAGGGCAAACTCGATCCCAATTACTCTTGTTTGCCGATTACACAAGCTCTCAACATGTCTTCCAGATTTGATTTACTCTTTCTGTTTGACCATCATGCGTGGATGATAAGTCAGTCTTGAAGTTTAAGTTTGTGCCCAAAAGTTCATGTAGCTTTTGCCAAAATCTCGAAGTGAACTGGGTTCCTCGATCGACACAATCTTCTTTGGGATTCCATGCAAACACACAATTCTTGACATGTACAACTCGCAAGTCTATCCCGGAGTAGGTGGTCTTTCTTTGGAATGAAATGGGCGACTTTTGTCAAACGATCCACTATAACCCAAATTGAATCGTGCCTGTTTTGGTTCTTGGTAATCCAGTTATAAAATCCATACCAATTTCTTCCCATTTCCACTCGAGGATCTGCAATGGTTGCAAAAGTCCAGCGAGTCTACGGTGTTCAGCTTTAATCCGTTGGCATACATCACATAAAGCTACATACTCAAGCAAGCTCTCTTTTCATGCACCCACCAATATCTTTCTTTAAGATCTTGGTACATCTTGGTACTTCGGGATGAATTGAATATCAGATTCATGGGCTTCCTTCAATATTAACTCCTTTACCTCTTTCTTTTCGGTACAATAATTCTTTTCCCAAACCAAAGGGTACCTTCTTCATCCTCTGAAAATCCAGAGGCTTTCCCTTTCTTCATATTATCCTTGATCTCTGGACATACTTGTCCTCCTTTTGAGCTGCTCTGATTTGATCTTCTAAGGTTGGTTGAATCTCCGAGTAGCGAGAAATCCTTTCCCACTACTTCTAGATTAAGGCTGAAATTCTTCTTGAAGTGCGGGCATCTTGTCCTTAATCCACAACTTGGTGCAATAACTCTTTCGGCTCAAGGCATCGGCTACCACATTAGCCTTTAGGGATGATAATGTATTCCAATATCATAATCCTTTATTAACTCAAGCCATCTCCTTTGCCTCATATTGAGATCGGGTTGAGTAAATATGTACTTCAAACTTTTGTGATCCGTATAGATCTCACGGTTGCGATCGAGATAATGCCTCCATATTTTTAGAGCATGCACTACACCGCGAGCTCTAAATCATGGGTTGGGTAGTTCTCTTCATGGGGCGCAATTGCCTTGAAGCATAGGCTACTACCTTTCTTTCTTGCATCAGAACACAGCCTAACCCTTGCCTGGACGCATCACAGAAGACTTCAAAGTCTTTCCTGATATCCGGGAGCGTCAACACCGGTGCGGAAGTTAACCTCTTCTTTAGCTCTTGGAAACTATCCTCACACGGTTTACTCCACTCAAACTTCTTCTCTTTCTTTAGTAACTGGGTGAGAGGTCTTGCAAGTTTGGAGAAGCCTTCAATAAAGTGACGATAGTAGCCACCAATCCAAGAAAACTTCGATCTCATTCTTGACTTGGGTTGCGCGATTAAGAACATCATTTACCTTTTCGGGGTCTCTGAGACACTCCTCTGCGGAAATCACATGACCCAAGAAGGCTACTTTCTTCAACCAAAATTCACACTTGCTAAATTTGGCATACAAGCTGGTGCTCTCTGAGCTTTTCCAAAACTATCCTCAAATGTTCGCATGCTCCTCCTCATTCTTGGAATATATCAAAATGTCATCAATGAATACCACCACAAATTTATCCAAATATTCCATGAACACCTTATTCATCGAGTTCATGAAATATGCGGGGCATTGGTTAAGCCAAAAGACATCCTTTGTATACTCATACAATCCATACCGAGTGGCAAAGGTGTCTTGGTATATCTTCCGGTCTTATCTTGGTGGTGATAACCCGACCAGAAGGTCAATCTTGGAGAAGACACATGAACCTTTCAATTGATCAAACAGATCATCTATCCGGGGTAGAGGATATTTGTTCTTGATCGTCACATCGTTCAGAGATCGATAGTCCACACACATGCGGAGACTACCATCTTTCTTCTTTACTAGCAGTACTGGTGCTCCCCAAGGTGACGAGCTTGGCCTTACAAATCCTTTATCCTGTAGCTCTTCAATTTGTTTCTTAACTTCCGCCAAATCATTTGCGGACATCAGATAAGGTCTCTTGAAATTGGAGTATTCGGTACTAGGTTGATGACAAATTCTACTTCCTGTCTCAAGCGGCATTAGGGCAAATCTTGAGGAATACATCAGGTACTCACTCACTATAGGTACTTTTTCCGAGTCACTCCCTTTACGCTGTTCAAACTACACTGCCTGGTAAGGGAGTTTGACTTATACCTTACTTGAATCCCATCGAGTTAGTGATTGTAATATTTCGGTCAAGACACAGATCTATCTGTCCTTTCTACTTGGTTAACCAATCCATTCCAAGTATTACATCTAAACCCTTGGAGTCTATTATAATAAGATTCGCTAAGAACTTAACTCCATTTATATCCACGATTGCGTCAAGGCAAAGCGTGTTAGTCCTCATTTCCTTTCGGTGGACTGGACTAGCATGGGGTTACGTAGTTTACTCACATCCCAATTATACCTTTCAACCACATCTTTTGACACAAAGAATGTGAAGCTCGAGAATCAAATAATGCTGATGCAATTCCGAGTTGACAAGAAACTTACCCGAACTACGTCGGGTGCATCTTGGGCCGCTCGCGGTCACATGGTTGAGATGCCCTCTGCTCACCACTTGTGGAGTCCTTGGGTCTGTGGTGCCCCACGGCCTTGACTGCGATCGGAGCTCTTCTTGGCGTAGTCCCCAAATTGAAACGAATGGTGTCATTCTTTGGGCGTTTACGGGGACGATTCTTGGCATAGTGCCCCATGTTCTTGCAGTTAAAGCCTTTGCACTCCTGCTGCTGAAGTCTTGTTCTGCGGGGTTGGCCACCATTGTTTGCAGGAGTTTGTGGATTTGGGCGGGGTCTGAAAGGGAGTCCTTGGCATGCTTGACTCGATAGCTTATGATAGTGAGGTGTGTTGGGGCGGAATCAAGAGCTGCTTGCTCCTTGCGTGCTTGAAACTTCCTCTTCCGATTTTAAATGCAGTGCGCCGAGCATCTTCTTGGACAAAGGCCTTGTTCACTAGGTCTTTGGAAGATTGGGAAGTCATTGGATACAGTGCACTTTGAGATTGGGGTCAAGTCCTGCGTGAACCTCCAAATCTTGGTCACCTCGAGGTGACCTCTTGAGATGTATACAGACGGTTGGGTGAACTTGTTGGTATTCGAAACACTTGAGGTTTCCTGTTGTAGTTGGTAGAATTCTCTCTTCTTCATTTCTATTATTCCGTAGGAATATGGGCGATCTGAAAGCTTCGACAAACTCCTCCCAAGTGATGGCTTGGGCATTTTGATGGGCGCGCGGTAGTTTTCCCACCGGTTGGCGCCATTCCCTTGAGTGGTGAGCGACATCTGACACCTTTTCATTATCGTTGCATCGAGCTAGGACCAATTTTCTTTCCACATCCTTGATCCAATCATCGCCTCCGTGGGATCCACTGATCCAACAAAAGTGGGAGGCCTTGTCCTCATGAATTCCCCAATTTAGGCGGGGTGCACGGTTGGGTGCTGCTGAAATTTGGTGCACTTGGTTACAGGCGAGAGCTTGAAGTAGCTGCGCAGTGCATAGCCATCATTGCTCCAAGTTGGGGGCTGGCGGAGGTGGTGGAATGTTGTCCTCGGTGGTTGTTGGCGTCACAGTGCCGCTGTGGTTGCTCCTCGTGTTCACCATCGAGCGGTTTAGGTTAGCGAAGGTAAGAGGAAATAGCAAAGGTAAGAGATTAGGGAACTAAACCACATCCCAAGCCAACACACAAGAAAGAACTAGCAACCACTTAGGGAAAACTTTATTAAAACAAGATAACTCCAAGGATGGCTGTACCACAAGTGCACATAGGCTCGCACATCCATCTAGCACACCAAAACATAACAATAAGCGTTCTAAGGACGCGGACATTTTATTTGGGTACTACGGACTCGAAAGACTACTAATCCTCTCCAAAGACGCGCTCCTCGGGGTCTTCTTAAGGTCCTCTTCGGATCTTCTTACGGATCCTCCTCTCAGGTCTTCTGGCGCTCTCTCACGTGGTGGCGTGAGCAGTCACACTCGGCCGAAACACGGTTGCGGCCGGAGGCGATCGGCAAAACGGAAGGAGAAGGCTTGCGCTTCTTGAGAGTAATGACAGTGGCGGACGGGGCGTCGCACCTTCTTGCGTCTTTGTCATCGATGCGCGAGTCCAGAGTCGAGTGGCGCTGGGTTGTTGGGGTGGCGGCTAGTCTTGGGAAGACGGTGTGTAGTCGGCGACGGTGAAGACGGCGTGTAGTCAGTGCGACCACGAGTCGCCCCAGCTCAAACTCAGCTGCTCGCTCTGGAGAAGCTGTGCGCGAAGTGTGTCCGAATCTTTGGTAGTGGAGGTGAGAAGCATCCGAGTTGTCCAATCTCCTCTGCGCTCTAGCGTAAGTGATGTCCATCGCTCGGGTGAGCTGCACTGATGTGATAGTCGAGGATCGTCGTGGGTATGTCAAAGGATCTGGATACCTCTGTCGGGCGAGGTTGATGAAGAAGCAAAAAGGGGCGATGTACAGCATCCTTGTGCGAGATGGCACAGCTCGTCAATGGCGGCGTCTTTGCGTCTGAGCAGCGTCAAAGCAATGAACCGAGGGTGCTTGATGGGGTAGGTGTGGGACTTGAATTCCTCTTCCGTGCATACGGGAATACCTCCATCGTCCAAGAGTCTCGATCCGGGATCCGCGTCTTGAGCCCACGAAGATGGGCGGTGGCGGTACTCGGACATTGCATCACCGCCGGAGAAGGCTAGCGAATGCTCGGCATCCTCTCCATGTGAGTAGTAGTCCCACGGGGCAGCGGAGGATGAACCAGCCATCTACAAAGTTGAGTGAAAGAAAAGATTAGTAAAAGTTTTAACAAATGGAGTTGGAGACAAGAACGAGATTCTAGGTAGGAAGAGAGTAGAAGCAAAGAAGCTTATACATTTTTAATATACTCTTTTTATAAATATAAGTCCTTATGGTTTGCCATTCCTAATCTAGGTCACGTCCTACAGTCAAATTGGCTCTGATACCATCTCTGTCGGGCCCCCGGATTATCAAATCCGGACCCTCTGTGTATTTCTGCACTAGTCCCAGATCAAAGCTAGTGCACACAGTTAAACAGAATGGAAAACATCACCATCGACGATTTATTACAATAATTAGAGTACTAACCACAATGTCTCCTTATTACATTAGAGGTTTCAAGACCTCGCACAATCCAAACACAGCGGAAGCAAAGAAAACTCGACATGGACCCATCAATTTGCCACGAGCGATTGGTCGGGAAGCGCGACCTAGTCCTCGGGAAGAATCCGTCACGACCACGAGACGAAGCGTGAGTCGTAGTCACCTTCTTGAGCTTCAACTTCCTCTCGAGATTTTATTTTTAAGTGTAGCATGTGAGTACGTAAAGTACTCCGCAAGTCTTGGGAAAAATGCATAGATGCAAGGCTTAACAAAGGAAGGCCATATGTTTCTTTTGCACAAAGCAATATTTGAAACCTCGATTACTACTAGTTATTTTCGAAGGCAATGTTTAATGAAGTAAATGTTTTAGCAGAAACTATCATTAACTTTCTAGTGAAGGTTCCAACTACCAACACTAGCTAACCAATTACCATTGGTCAAGTTTTTAAACTGCGGGTTCCATCCACCCTCTCTGGCTCCATCCGCCAGGATTCCCTTCCGAGAGTTCCCTCCACCCTCGGAATACAAACTTTTGATTTTAAAACAAAACCAGAGATCTACCATGTGAATGCATTCCTTGTTCGCCTTGACCGTAGGCACGGCTATTCGAATAGTTTTACACTCTGCAGAGGTTGTACAACTTTACCCACAAGAGATAAATTATCCTAAAAGTCAACACGCTTCCTTGGCATGAGACCTAGATAAAATACCACAAAGCCTTTACCTTACTCTAATCTAGCTAGACACCACCACTGAGGTTTCACCGCAGAAGGGTTAAATCCGCCAATCTGAAGCCCCCCTCTTGCGCCATATGAGTACAGTAAATCCCTGTCCCTCACTGTGAATAACCAGTCCATCCCTGGCACCCACTTTCCACTGGTGGCACCTAAACTAGACTATCATAAGTTAGTCACCTAGGTCGTACCCATATAGACTTGTGGTTGTGCGGTTAATGCTCGGTTTGGACAAACACAAGCGTCGGTCCTTAATTGACTAGGGTGGAACATACACTTAACAAGTTCTCGTGCTTCTTGCACCAACCCAAACAACCATCCACCTAATCTAAACCAACTTTCACAATTTTATTTTATTTTAAAATCACGGTGACAACTCAATTGCCACTAACTTGTAAACACAGGGTTTCAACAATAAATCATAATTTCCCATTTTCAAGGTTTCAAGGGTAAATATTTAACATGACTAAGCATTATTCTACCATACTATCATTGTCAAAGATTAAATAATAATCTCATTAATGAGACAAAGGAAGTTCTAGGGTGACAAGGGTACATGACAATCAATTCCAATGGAGGGCATAACAAGGTTGGATTAACTACTACCTTAAGATTTGAATTATCATTTTATGTAAATAGCAATGCATAACATTTAAAATAATTAAAACATTTCAAAATCATAGGTTCAAGATGATCAAAGGAGACTTGCCTTCTTGCGGGGCTCTGGGTCTTCTTGTTGAGGAGTGGGAGGTCTTCTTCAACGTTAGATTCTACATACGAGAGAAAAGCAACAAACAAATAAATTCAAAATGAAAATTCAAACAAACTCAAAAATTCAAATAGAGGCCATGGTTGGATAGATCTTGATTTTAGATGAATTTAGAAATTTGAATGGCTGAATTTGGAGTTAAAATGAGAAAGTTATGCCCATTTGAAAATCTCAGATTTGAATAAATCCAGAAATTAGGAAATCTCGGCAGGTGGGGCCCACTGGAATATTAGATTTTTAATTTCTATTTTTATTCGGAGGCGGCGGTGGGGCCCATCGAGCAGTAACCACTGGCGGTCACTGACATGTGGGACCCACTGGACATTGAGCCCACTGACTTAACCTCTGACATGTGGGACCCTCTGGACTCCGGGCCCACTTGTCAGAGACCAGCACAGAGGTGGGGCCCAGCGGCGTGGCGTATGCGGCCCAGGCGGCGTGGCGACGGTGGGACCCACTTGTCGCCGCGAGATTTTAAAGAATGGCTCGACCTCGCGTGCGGGCCGGGGCTCGAAGCGCGCCGAGGAGCCGAGGGAGGAAGAGTTAGCGCGGTAACGATCGGGCGGAGGCGTTGCCTACCCATAAAGGGTAGGTAATCCCTTTGAGAGTTACTGCTGGAGTGGTCCGCGGCCGTGGACGGAGGCAAGGTCGTCGGCGGCGGAGGGTCGGAGGTGCGGGCGGTGCGTAGAATATGATCTGGCGCGGAGGGTTCGGTTGGAAGGGTCGGCGGCTTGGGGACGGCGAACGAGGCGGCGGCGACGAGGTGGCGGCGACGGCTCGGGAGCTCCGTGCGACGGCGCCCGGTGACGGGAGGCGGCGAGGGGTCGGGAGGACCGCCGGCGTGAGAAGCTTCGGGAGGCGACAGCGAGCTCTAGGGATGACCGAGGCGGCGAAAGCTCGCGGAGTTGGGCGGAGCTCGGAGGGACGGAGGCACGGTCTTTGGGCGCTACGGGGCTCTGAGCGAGAGCGGAGGCCGAGGAGGTGGTGCTGGAGGAGGCGGCCGAAGGGGTTTATAGGGCGGAGGAGGGACACGGCGCGGGATTGCTCGCCGGAGATCTCGGTGGCAGTGGGAAAGTTTGGGAAAAAGGAAATAGGGACCAGGAAGGGAAGGAGGCGCGGCGTTAGGGATCCGGTCATGCGGGAGCTCGGGATTCCAAACCGGGAGAAGCGTGGAAGGCAAAGCGGATTCGGCTCAGTGCGATCGCCGCGCAAAGAAGGAAAGCGGAGAGAAAAGAAAGGAAGAGGAGCTCCCGGGGAGACGGATCGGCAGCGGGGCGGGGTTGCAGCGAGCGAGCGGGCGTGTGTGGGCGGCAGGCGGGGCCGCGGTGCGAGAGACGAGACGGAGGGGAGACGCGCCGGCAGCAGTGGGCGGGCGCGCGCGCGTCGGATGGAGTTCGGCGGTGGAGGATGAGGTGAGCGGACGGGTGGATGGGAGTGAGGGACGACGTGGCGGCCATCGGGGAAGGGTAGGCGGGGTGGAGCGGATGGCCGAGGCGGCGTGGCTAGATCCAGCCGTCCACGCGTCGTCCGGGAGGGTTTGAATTTTTATTTTTGGTTTTGATTTTTAGATTTTGAGAAAAGGCTAGGAAATTCATTTGGCCTCGAGAAAAATGAAAATACCTCCAAAATTCAGAAAAATTCACGAAGTTCTGGACATATTTTGGACTAAATAAAATTATTTCCAACTACTGTTGATATTTAATTTTCATATTTTGAATTACTTTTTAAGCTCTAAAAATAGTTTTTAAATTCCAGAAAATCCAGAAAGGCAAATAAAAGCCAAGTAAAATCCAATTACCTTAAAATAATTTATTGGAATTTAAATTTTTCAAAAAACCAAATTTTGGGATGTGACAGTTTGTAGGATATATAATCAAATATATGCCATATCATTTTCTCCTTAAATTTCCCACAGGGTTTTAAAGGAGTTTTTCATGGCATATCTACTCTATCGGTTCTCCTCATATTTTTCCTACAGGGTTTTAGAGGAGTTTATCAAGATGATGAATCAAGGTGATCATATGAAGACACATTGGTTAAGGGGGAGTTTACAAACCAGTTAAAGCATAAAGTAACCAATATATAGATGTCTCTCTATGTACAGGTGTCTTTACCAAATAGGCATCTTTTCCTACCACCCTTTATCATCTATAAATGATTGTACAGACCTTCAGAATCAAATGAATGAATCAATAGTTTTCTCTCAAACACTTGTCTCTTGCAATAGTTCGACACCAGCCACCAACCGTACCCCTAGTTGGATTACAATGAAGCGGCGCTTCTTTGGCGGTCAATGAAGCGCTAGTCATCGTCAACTTAATATATAGCTTTCTTTTTGCCACCTACCTTTGCCAACTACCTGTTCATACTTACTTCTAACAACTATTTTATTATAATAGCTTTTCTACATTATATAGTTTTTAAATAGACTATTTTTTAATACGAGATCCACTAATCAATTATAGTATATATTGTAATGACTTCATTTATATTAGCTAAAATCATATGTAAGTATTTCTATCTACAAACTTCTTTACAAATTGCGACTATTCATAAGCCAAAAGCCCAAAACTAAAAGTTAATACAAAGAGACCCAAAATTGATGGTCGTTTAACCTGTCTGGCCGCGGAACACAAACCACACCATCTTGCCAATGCCATTTGTTGGTCGTAATGTTTAAATAAATTATGGTGAAATATGATAGGGTACAAAAAAATTGAAAGACAATGCAAATATGGTACATATATAATACTCAATTTTTATTGAAAGGTTGTGTGAATAACAAAGATGATATGGCTGCATGATATAAAAAAGAAAAATAATATCCATTATAGGCAGTTGAAATTACTTGTTTGATATAATAATATGTAAAGATTCGTAGCACATCCGGTTACTGTATTCGATAGGATACAATTATGGTATAGGTTTTTCTATCCGATTAACAATTTTTTATCCTATTCGTATTCGAGTTCATATAAAAATATGGATGCGAATATGGTATGGACTTTTACCATCCGAAATGTTATTTTATCCGGACTATCTGTATCCGTATTCGTATTCGATGAAGCAATATGTATAATTTATCACAATACGAGTATACGACTAATTAGTTGGACAAGTTTTTTTAATTAAACGTAAATTCATTTTTCTTTAGGTGAAGTAAATAAATTAGAATGATTAAGTGTAACTATACGAGGATAAAATGTCATTAATGTCTTTATACTCCATAAGTTATGAGAATATCTGGATTCGATTAAATTGAATAGATTTTTGATTCAAATTTGTATCTGATATTTGTCCGGTCCGTATTTATATCTAATGTTTGTTCGATTCGTATTTAAATCCAAAAAATATAGATATAAATATAATTTAAGTACTATATAATTTGTATTTGATCAGTTTTCACCCGAGCACTGAAGCTTTCGCGCGTTCTAAAGACGTCAGACAATAGTCTTTGAGAAAAAAAAACATAAAAATAGTAGAGGAAAGGATAGGATAGGGAAGGCAGTAAACAACACGTGGTTGGAGCTGAGTGGGATCACCCCGCCGTTCGCTGCTCCATCCCGTCGCAGCGGATCCCCACGCGGTGCGAGACCTCGTGAACGCGCTCTCGCTCGCCCTCATGGGCAACACCCACCAATCCACGCAACCACACGTTTGATACGGTCGGAGCACACCTTTCGTGTCCCCCGCCCCCCGCACGGCTCAGCCACCGAGCCACGCATCCCCCTCCGGGGCCCACTCCCCGACACCTTGGCCCCGCGACCAATCACGCTCTGGGGCCCGGAGATCAGCCGCTGAACGACGCTTCGGTGTCCGTCTCCGCGGTACGGGCTGCCTAGTTCTGTTTGCTTCCGCGCTTCCTTCCTCCAGACGATTCCGTCGCGAGGGGGTCGCAGTCCTTAGGCGCACCACCACTTTGTCCTCCTCCGATCGCTGTTATGCCCACTTACATGTGGTCCCAGTCACGGTGGAGCGTACGTGGGCCCGGGGGTCGGTGGGATGCATCACAGCCGCGTGCAGGAATCTACGTGCGCGTAGCGTCGCCGCTAAGTGGCCTCTCGCACGTTACATGGATGAAGAACCAGGAGCGCTCGGACCAGGGAGACGAAGCGGCGAGCAAAGGGGAAGCGAGCGAGCAGCCACATGGCGAGCGGGCGCGGTGCCGGCGAGGGATCGACGAAGGCCCCGGCAGCCTGCAGTGGGCTGGGGATGCCGATGGCTGAGGTGGAGCAGGTGTTCCGGCGGTACGACGCAAACGGCGACGGCAAGATCTCCGCGGAGGAGCTGGCGTCCGTGCTGCGGGCGCTGGGAGCACCGCCGGGGCCCGGGGAGGTGCGGCGCATGATGGAGGAGATGGACGCCGACCGCGACGGCTTCGTCGACCTCAGCGAGTTCGCCGCCTTCCACTGCGGCCCCCACCAGCAGCGCGACGGCGTCGGCGCGGACGACAAGGAGCAGGAGGCCGCCACGGAGGCGGAGCTGAGGGAGGCGTTCCGGATGTACGACGCGGACCGCAACGGGCTCATCTCGCCGCGGGAGCTCCACCGCGTGCTGCGGCAACTCGGGGAAAAGTGCTCCGTCGCCGACTGCTCGCGCATGATCCGCTCCGTCGACGCCGACGGCGACGGCAGCGTCAACTTCGAGGAATTCAAGAAGATGATGGGCAACGGCGACGGCGGAGGTAGACGCTAGATTGGCACGGGCAAACAAGGCTCCGCACCTCTCGTGCAAGGTTAGTACCTCTTGCATGGTTTGCTTAGTTACACGGTTAAATTAAGGTTAATCTGTAGCAACTGAAAGACTTTAGTTTTAAGCAAGCCACATTTAAAAAGCTCTCAGATTTGATGGTGAAGTGATGTAACTACTATTGCTACTACATGCAATTTGACTCAGAAAGTTGGTTAGGGCCTGTTTGGAAGAATGTACATGGAATTTGAAGACCCGTTTGGAACGTATAAATTAAGTTTTATTTAAAATAGTTTAGTTCCTGGACGATTCTCGAACAGGGTTTTCAATACCGAACGGAATTTTTACCGGAGGTTACCGTAAAGGGTCTTTTTTTCCTTATGGCAGAGCCGAAAATTTTGAATTTTAGGCTATTCGTGATAGATATTACGAAGAGAGATATTCGCTTACGGTTTTGGTTGGTACAAATATTGGGCTTTTTTAAAACTTATAGATCTTGTTTTGAAAAAAATACTCCGTTTGAAAGTTACATTATTGTAGCAAAAGCCAAAAGTCGCTTTTAGAAACCGCAAAGAACAGGCCCATAATTGTGATTTTCGGTTTTTCGGTGAATTTCAAATCAAAAAATTTAAATAAAATTTGAAATTCAAACAAATTTTGGCTGAAAGCACCAGTAGCAAATTTTGGAGTAGCCATATCCACTAAAGACAAATATGTTTGTAGTAGTAACAAATGGAAACTCAAGAATAAAGATAGGTATGTCTGAGATGAGTGAGGTGCCTCAAACATTGGGATGCAGCCAAATGTAAGTATGTGCTCATAACCATAGCTGATGCAGATACACACATGCGATTTTGTCAAGATTGTCAATTACAGTAAAATAAATGAAACATAGAGGAAACATAGAAAAAACACAGTAGGACAAAATGAAGTAGTAGCCCACTCTCAAAACTTCGGCCTCGAGACCTACCCGTTCATATTGTTTGGTTAACTGAAGGAAGATGAATCATGAACTGGTAATGAAACTTGTAATTGCAAGTAGCGGTGTGATGTGTTATGTGGATGAACCTGTAGGGTACTCTAGTCCATAGTAGCCTACTGCAGTGAAGCCCGATGCTATGTAGTCTATGTCATATTGGTGGATTGTTTAGCTGTCGTATGTCTCGATCATACCACACATCGCCACTACTAGAGGAGCGGGTAGTTCATCGGCTTGTACATGTCATATTGCACCTCGTAGTCTTGGACAAGTACGTTGACATCGCTGCCGGGGGTATTGTGGAGACCTGAATATGTAAATCCGGACTCTTATGTAACCCGCACTAGTTTAGGATCACGCTAGTGCACACAGGAGGAATTCATCAATTTGGACAATAACTGCCAATACAAGGGTTTATAATAGAATAGCAATGCATGATAATTTAAAACAAAATAATACATAATAAATATGAAAATTAGATTCAACATAATCAAAGGGTACGACTTGCCTTGGTCTTGCTCAATTAATGGTTCTTGATCTTTAATTCTTATTTTACCTCCTTCGAAAACGTGATCTAACGAGAGAGAAAACGAAACAAGGCACAAAATAAATTCAAATAAAATTTAAATGAACTCCAAAAACTTCAAAACTAGAAAAAAAATAGAGCTTAATTTTAGATGAATTTAAGAAAAAGAATCAGGTCAATCGAAGCTAGGACGGAGGAAAACAGACTCTTGGAAAATCTAATCTAAAGAAAAAGCTGAAAATCGGAAATTCTACTGTGCTGTGAATCTGGTGCACGGAAAAGGGTAGTCTACGGTGAACCCAGCTCACAGAATAGTGCACGCTGACTGGGCGTGCTGACGTGGCGGCTAGGGCTGATGTGGCAGGTGAGGTGGTGGCTGACTCGGTTAGGACAGTGCATGGGTCTATGGCATAGTGGACATGACATGTGGGACCCACATGTCAGTGGCTTGGTGCAACATGGACCCGATCCACGAAGAAGGTGAAGAGGCTCATGGGCATGGGTGCGAGATGACGCGGCGGGCGTGTGGCACGAGGCGAGGCACGTGGATCGAGGACGACAGCGGGGAAATAGGGGACGACGATAGAGCGCTCGGTGGCAAGGACCCACCGGCGGACGACGGTGGGGTCGGTGAGTCTGGCCGGGGATGAGAGCGACGGCGCGAGGTGCTCACCAGCGGCGATGCAAAGAAAGGGAAGTGGTGACTGGCTAAGAAGACGAGGCGACGAGGCTGCAGGATGCGAGAACCGAGGGAATGGCTCAGCTTTTATACCCGAACCTGGAAGAGGCGGGGCGGGCACGACACAGAGGCTAGGTCGGAGACGGCGACGGTGTTTGGCTTGTGCACGAGAACCGAGGCAGCAGCTGAGACATAGTCCGCGCCGGGAAGAAGATGAACAGTGCATGAGCTCTCTGATGGATGACGCGCGGCGAAAGAAGGAATCGGACGGCTGGTGAAGATGATGGCTCGGACGGCTTGGATGCAGGCAGTAGGCAGCAGATGGCTGCCACGTGGCCAAGGCAGGCAAACCGGGTCGGCGGGTGGAGCGGGCCAGTGGAGAAGGTGGGCTCGGCTGGGCTTCGGCCCAATGGACTTTTGGAGGTTTTTAGGGATTTTCCTTTTTCCAGAAATTCATATAAAATCAAAAGAGCTCTAGAAAATAGTAAATAAACCCTGAAAAATCTCAGAAAATTCTTTGAGACTCAAGGAATCCAAATAAAATACTTTCACCAAATGGTAATGTTTAATTTAATCATATTAAATTCTTTTAATTATTAAAAATTCATTTTAAGCTTTAATTAATTCCAGAAAAATCCAACCGATGAATTTTATTTTAAAAGCTTCAAAAAGGCTCTGAAAATCAGATTGTTACAAACCTCCCCCTTAAATGGAATCTTGACCCCGAGATTCTGGCTTACTAAATGAATAGGTTTGGAAATTCTACTCCAAGGTCCTCGCGCTCCCAGGTGGCTTCCTCCTCGGAATGATTACTCCACTGAACTTTGCAAAAACGGACAACCTTACTTCTGGTCACACGCTCTGTCACTTCCAAGATTTTGACAGGATGCTCCTTGTAAGACAAATCCTCGTGAAGATCCACGGCTTCCACTAGCATTGCCTCCTCTGGCACCCTCAAACACTTCTTTAACTGAGATACATGAAAAACATCATGTATCCCATTTAAGGTCTCAGGTTGCTCCAACTAGTAAGAAACCTCTCCCCTGCGCTATATTATCTTGAATGGACCCACATACCTTGGCGCAAGCTTTCCTTTCATTTGAATCCTCTTAACACCTTTGAATGGTGTAACCCTGAGGTACACATAATCATCTGACTCAAAGCTTAACTCTCTACGATGAGTATCAGCATAACTTTTCTGTCAGCCTAAGCAGCTCTTAACCTTTTTCAAAATCAACTGCACCCTTTTCCTTCACTTCTTTTAAACATTCTGGCCCAAAGACTTGATTTCCCCCCGTCTCTTTCCAATTGAGAGGGGTTCTACTCCTTTTGCCATACAGGTTTAAATGGTGACATCTGCAAGCTGGCCTGGTAACTATTATTGTACGAGAACTTTGCGAAAGGTAAACAACTGTCCCACTTGGCCTCGTGGTCCAATACACAAGCTCTTAACATATCCTCAAGGATCTGATTCCCATGCTCGGTCTGACCATCAGTCTAAGAATGATACGCTGTACTGAAATTCAAATGAATACCCATTGCTTTGTGGAAACTCCCCAAAATTGTGAAGTGAACTGCGATCCACGATTCGATACTATTTTCTTAGGCACTCCATGAAGACTCATGATCCTGGACATATATAGTTCTGCCAACCTATCATCGGCATAGGTTTTGACCGGAATAAAGTGAGCAACCTTTGTTAAACGATCCACAATTACCCAAATGGAATCAAAACCATCCTTTGTCTTGGGCAATCCTGTAATGAAGTCCATGCCCACTTCTTCCCACTTCCACTCGGGGATTTTTAGTGGTTGTAGCAATCCTGCCGGTCTTTGATGCTCACCCTTCACTCTTTGGCACACATCACAAAATGCAACATACTCCGCTATCTCATGCTTCATACTTAGCCACTAGTACTTATCTTTAATATCTCGATACATCTTGGTACTGCCTGGATGGATCGAGTACAACGACTCATGAGCTTCCTTGAGTAGTAACTTTTTCAACTCCTTATTTGGCACACACAAACGTGCCTTATACCACAAGGTACCCTTGTCATCCTCTATAAAGCCTGATGCTTTGCCTTTACTCATGCCAGTCTTGATCCATTGAAATTTTCATCCCCCATTTGCGCTTGACAGATTTGACCATCCAGGGTTGGCTGCAATTCCAATGTGGCTAATAATCCTTACTCAATCAACTCGAAACTAAGTTTCTAAAATTCCTCATGTAGGGCTAGCTGACTTTTCTTGATCATTACTGTATTGCAATAAACCTTTCTGCTCAGAGCATCTGTTACCACATTGGCTTTTTCTGGGCGATAGTGGATCCCGACATTATAATCTTTTATCAATTCCAACCACCTTCTCCTGAGATTGAGATCAGCTTGCATGAAAATGTATTTCAAAGTCTTATGATCCGTATAGATTTCACAACGATTACCCATGAGATAGTGACGCCATATTTGTAAAACATGCACTATGGTTGCCAATTCCAAGTCACGCGTAGGATAGTTCTCTTCATGTGGCCTCAACTGGCGGGAAGCGTAAGCTACCACCCTTTTGTCTTGCATCAACACACATCTCAAACCTTTGCAGGAAGCATCACAGTAGATCTCAAAATCCTTATTAACGTCTGATAGTACTAGCACTAGGGCTGTAGTCAGACACTCCTTCAACTTTTGGAAGCTCTTCTCGCACTCTGGTGTCCATACAAATTTCTTTTCTTTCTTTAGTAACTGGGTGAGCGACCGCGCCGCACTGGAAAATCCTTTGATGAAATGGCAGTAATAACTAGCCATTTCAAGAAAACTTCTGACTTGCGTTACTAACGTTGATGCCTTTTAATTAAGCATGTCCTTCACTTTCCTAGGATCAACTGCAACTCCTACTAACATGACATGACCTAGAAATGCAACCTCCTTCATCCAGAATTCACATTTGCTGAACTTGGCATATAACTTATATTCTCTTAACCTTTGCAACACAAACCTTAAATGTTCTTCATGCTCTTTCTCATCTTTGGAGTAGATCAAAATGTTGTTGATGAACACAATGACAAACTTATCCAAATATTCTATAAACACCTTGTTCATTAGGTACATAAAATAGGCTAGGGCATTGGTTAAGCCAAAGGACATTACCATGAACTCGTACAGACCATAATGAGTTGAGGACGCTGTCTTTGGTATATCCTCTTGACAAATCTTCATTTGATGGTACCCTAACCTCAAATCAATCTTGGAGAATACTCCGACCCCTTTAAGTTGGTCAAACAAGTCATCAATTCTGGGCAAGGGATACTTGTTTTTGATAGTAACCTCGTTGAGTGCTCGGTAATCCACACATACGATGACTACCATCTTTCTTTTTGATGAACAGCACTGGTGCTCCCCACGGAAATGTACTAGGTCTAACATAACCTTTGCCCAACAACTCATGTATTTGTTTCTTCAACTCCGCTAACTCATTAGCAGGCATCCAGTCTCTTGGAAATTGGTGACGTGCCAGGTGCTAGCTCAATCGTGAACTCCACCTCTCGGTCAGGCAGCATTCTGGGAAGGTCGTCTGGGAATACATCTGGATACTCTATGAGAACTGGCACCTCCTCTAACGTGATCCCTTTACTTTGGCAAACCAACACCGTCTCTGGCTGACTCATGCTGGCTTCAAATTTCACTTTACCCCCCGTCTGAACTGATCAAGGTAACAGTTCTGCTTCACTATCCAATACTGCTTGGTGCTTCTTAAGCCAATCCAATCCCAAAATTACATCCAAAGATTGGATATCCAACACAGCAAGATCGGCGGTGAATTCTACTCCTTGGATGACTATCTTGACTTCAAGACAACCAAGGTTTGTACTTAGCTCAGAGCCTGGGGATTGAACCAATAGAACAAATCCAAGAACAATGGTTTTCAACTGGTGCCTTAAGGCAAAATTTCAAGAAACAAACGAATGCGAGGCTCTAGATCAAACAAAACTATAGCAAGGACTGAATTTACTTGATACTTACCAATCACAACATCTGGCGCTGCTTGAGCCTCCTCTGCGGTGACATGGTTCACCTGACCGTGCACCACAGACTGCGGTGTCCTACTGGGTTGGCTTGACGCTTGAGATGCTCGACGTCCTGGTCCTGAAGCAGGGGTCCGATCTGGTGTAGCTCTCAGGTTGAAGCGAACTGGCATCAAAGCTTGATTCTACAAACATTTGTTGGTGTAGTATCCCGGTTCATGGCATTTGAAGCAGGTGATTGATGCCATGGGGTTGACATTTCTCTGCTGTTGGTGGCCTGAATGGACTGGCCGGGGCCCGGACAAGAACTGGCGAGGAGCTGGTGCTGGGGTCTTAAATCCCAACTGCTGAGGAACACGAGCTGGCTGATGTGCACTGAAATGAGCCCTCTGAGCCTGATGCAGCTGAGTTCCCTGCTGCATCATCCTCCTTTTATGAGACTCGTCTAGCTCGCGACGACTTTCCTCAATGAGCATTACTTTATCCACCATGTTTTGAAAACAGGCATAGTCATTTATCCACCATAGGGTGCTCTAGTCCATGGTTGCCTACTGCAGTGAAGCCCGATGCCACGTAGTCTGTGTCGTATTGGTGGACCGTGTAGCTCTCGTATGTCCCGATCATACCACACATCGCCACTACTAGAGCGGGTAGTTCATCGGTTTGTACGTGTCATATTGCACCTTGTAGTCTCATACAAGTAAGTTGACATTGCTACCGGGGGTATTGTCGAGACCTGAATATGCAAATCCGGACTCTCCTATGTAATCCACACTAGTTCAGGATCACGCTAGTGCACACAGTATAAACAAAGATGAATTATCGACCATATCATGATTTACTAAGAAAAGACACAAATATTATTAATAATTATCAAAGTGCAACTTTATGGCCAAGCTTACAAATAATAGCTTGAATGGCTCAACAAACTAGCAGCAGAAAATAGAAAGAAGCATAGTAACCACTCGACATGCCCACAGGTAATCGATTGGGGAGTGAAGTCATAATCTGTGAAGTTATCGAAGTATCCTCCTTCTGGTACCACAAGATTGAAAAGCGAGATTAGTGATATGATTAATAAATAAATAATCAAAGAAATTGAGAAAAAACCACAAGTGAACTAACTATTCACTCCAATGAATCACTCATGAACCAAGATTCACGAAATGAACCACAAGTGAACTAACCATTCAATCTCCAACTTAATCCAATCAGGTTTTTATGAAAACTCTATCCCTCATGTGAAATCACAGAGCATTGTCCATAACCGGGGACACAACTATTCGAATAGTTTTACACTTTGCAGAGGTTGCACAACTGTACCCATGCGATGTGATAATCCTCACGTTAAAGAAAATCACAACAAGGCTTTTATAATGCTCCATCCCAACCTGATTCCGCTCGCTAAGGTTTCGCCGTCGAGTAGGCTGACCACCTAGTCGATAATTGCCCCCTCTTGCGGTAAAACAACATCAGTAGCGAAATCAAAGTTGAGACTTTCCATACTAGACATGTGGTTTGCGTGGTGAGGCTCAGATCAATGCCGCTCAAAGTTAAGTCCAACCCATGTGATAACTAATATTGCATCACTAGATAATTACACATCCTATGATGACATTGGGATCATGGCATACAAATTATCAATGAGGAATTAATCAATTTGGACAATAACTACCAATACAAGGGTTTATAATAAAATAACAATGCATAATAATTTAAAACAAAATAATACATAATAAATTTGAAAACGAGGTTCAATATGATCAAAGGACGCGACTTGCCTTGGCCTTGCTCAGTTAATGGTTCTTGATCTTTAATTCCTATTTCAGCTCCTTCGAAAGCGTGACCTAATGAGAGAGAAAATGAAACAAGGCACAAAATAAATTCAATTCAAATGAACTTCAAAAACTTCAAAACCAAAACCAAAAGATAGAGCTCAATTTTAGATGAATTTAGAAAACAAAATTGGGTCAATCGGAGCTAGGAGGGAGGAAAATGGACTCTTGGAAAATCTAATATAAAGAAAAATGTTGAAAATCAAAAATTCTACTGTGCTGTGAACCTGGTGCACAAAAAAGGCTAGTTTACGGTGAACCCAGCTCACAAAATAGTGCACGGTGACTAGGCGTGCTAACATGGCAGGTGAGGTGGCGACTGACTCGGCTCAGATGGTTCATGGATCTATGTCAGTGGCTCGGTGCAACATGGACTTGATCCACGGAGAAGGCGAAGAGGCTCACAGGCGTGGGTGCGGGATGACGCGGTGGGCGCGCGGCACGAAGTGAGGCACTCGGACGGAGGACGACGTTGGGGAAACCGGGGATGATGATAAAGCGCTCAGTGGCGAGGACCCACCGGCGAACGGCGGTAGGGTTGGCCAAATTGGTAGGGGACGAGAGCGCTGGCGCGAGGTGCTCACCGGCGGCGATGCGAAGAAGAGGAAGCAGCGACCAGCTAAGAAGACAAGGTGACATGGCTGCAGGATGTGAGAATAGAGGGAACTACTCGGCTTTTATACCTAGACCTCGAAGAGGCAGGGGCAAGCACGACACGGAGGTTAGGTTGGAGATGGCGGCGACATTTGGCTCGTTCATGAGAACTGAGGCAGAGGTGGAGATGGAGTCCGCGCTGGGAAGAAGATGAACAGTGCACGAGCTCTCCGATGGATGACGTGTGGCACGAGAAGGAATCGGACAACTGGCAGAGATGGCGGCTCGGACGGCTTGGATGCAGGCGGCAGGCGGCGGATGGCCGCCACGTGGCCAATGCAGGCAAACCGGGCCGACGGGTGGAGCGGGCCGTGGAAAAGGTAGGCTGGCTTGGCCTTCGGCCCAATGGACTTTTGGAAGTTTTTAGGGATTTTCTTTTTTCCAAAAATTTAGATAAAATCGGAAGAGCTCTAAAAAATAGCAAATAAACCCAGAAAATTCTTTGAGACTCAAGGAATCCAAATAAAATAATTTCACCAAATGTTAATGTTTAATTTAATCATATTAACTCCTTTTAATTAATAAAAATTTATTTTAAGCTTTAATTAATTCTAGAAAAATCCAGCTGGGAATTCTATTTAAAAAGCTTCAATAAGGCTTTGAAAATTAGGATGTTACAGGTATCATGTGTCTAGGGTCATCTTCGTGACAAGGATGGATGTGCTATGCTCTGTTGTTCCCCTCCCTCCCCTAGCGAGAGAGGTTCAGGTTTAGGCCGCCTCCACAACGAAGACGAAAGTAGAGTAGTGCCAGTGTGAACAGCCTGCACGAAGACAACATGTATGAAGAACAACGAAAATAAGTTATTCTGCTGGTTGTAGCAAAATATGAAATTGTCAAACATGAGTGCGATGTGTGGATTGGGAATGGCGGAGGCTATGGTGATACGATGGTACAGCTCGTCGCCCCTCGGGATAAACATGTCACTAAGATGGTTGTAGCTGATGGCCCCTAGTATGTGTTTAGCATCCTCATACATGTTGTGATCGGACCCCAGCAAGCGTTCAATCGTGCTCGAGCGTCCACAGCATAGTGCGGCACTACCCTTGGACACGATGCAATGATGAACGAAACAGGTTGTGTATGCATGAATAGTAGGATACAAATACAAACATGAAATCTTTTATTATCTTGTCATGTCGTGCCGCATGGTGTTGGTCCGGGCCTAGTGCAAGCCTATTGGCGTGCGTGGTCTGCGTCGGGGTAGGGGACGCATGGAGCTGTGTTAGCCTCTTGTCGTGCCACATGGTGTTGGTTCGGGCCTAGTGTAAGCCTATTGGCGTGCGTGGTTTGCGTCGGGGAGGGGGACGCATGGAGTCATGTTAGTCTCATGTCGTGCCACATGGTGTTGGTCTGGGCCAAGTGCAGGCCTATTGGCATGCGTGGTCTGCGTCGGGGTGGGGGACGCATGGAGCTGTGTTAGTCTCTTGTCGTGCCACATGGTGTTGGTTCGGGCCTAGTGTCAGCCTATTGGCGTGCATGGTTTGCGTCGGGGAGGGGGACACATGGAGTCGTGTTAGTCTCTTGTCGTGCCACATGGTGTTGGTTCGGGCCTAGTGTAAGCCTATTGGCGTGCGTGGTTTGCGTCGGGGAGGGGGACGCATGGAGTCGTGTTAGTCTCATGTCATGCCGCATGGTGTTGGTCTGGGCCAAGTGCAGGCCTATTGGCATGCGTGGTCTGCGTCGGGGAGGGGGGACGCATGGAGCCGTGTTAGTCTATAACGGGTTCGTGGCATGTGCCACTATAAGTATGCAAGGTACATGTCTGGGTCGAACGGTCGTCGCTCCTGCTTGACCTCCTTCCTTGCCAACCACTCCCATACCATGGTCCATGGCATCTGTGTCGCCCTCCAGTCATCACTCTTCTGTCCCTTCATTTGCCTGCGAAAAAGTGATGGTATGCAACTATTATTTGAGTGGAGAAATAAAGAAGAAACGATTTATATGTGACTTAGAAGTTAAAGCAACCCTTGTGCAAGTTCTCAAACACGTTATTGAAATCCGGGTACACTCACTATGGTCTCTCCCTGGACCATTCTAGCTCGCTAGCTGTCCAATGAGTTCTCATGGTGGGTCCATCCACCGGGTCGTCGCCATTGACGTGACCATAGAACTACAGCTCTAACTGGTACGGGTGTACCTGCATCCGAAAGTATAGCCAAACCAATAGGGAAGTGCTCCCACATCCACAACTGCAACAAGATATGGTAAACAGTAAGGTTTGGCTTGCTTGTAGCACGTTGCGAGCCATTGAACAAACCTCTATAGGTCGTGCAAAGTACAGCCGAGATCTTTCTGTATAGCAGGACCTCATCAAGCTCAACATCAACCAGGGACTTAGCCATGAGGATGTAGCTAGGGTACTGTCACAACCCAGGTTTTTATCAAAATTAATTAATTAATTATAGGTAATTTATGAGTAAAAATAATAAATAATGATTAATTTGGTTTCTTGTAAAATTTAATTTCAAATCTATTCATTTAAAGTATTTGGTTTTCATTTGGATATTCTGTGTAATCCTGGAAGGTAATATCAAAATTCCAATTCCAGTCTGAAGTACTAAATTCAAATTCAAATTCCAAAAATTCAAAAATTCAAATTTCCAAAAATTCAAATATTCAGAAAAATATCCGTTCTATTTTTGGGTCAAACCCATTTTTCTTGGCCCATCTTTTCTTTTTCCCCGTTTGCCTTCCTTTCTCTCTCTTGTTTCTTTGTCTACCTACGGTCACGGTTCATCTTCCAGCTTTGGTCGAACCAGTCGGCAAAATAGAGGCTATGCGCCACTACTTGCCTCCCAAGCCAAATCTCCTATCAAACATTATCTCCACATCGTGCCAAAACAAAAGATCCTTGAAATCACGCGATGAGTCCATTCCTTCTGATTTCTTCACGATTCATTCATCTATTTGCTTTTTATTTCGTATATTCCCATGTCAAACTCCCTCAAAACCCCAAAACACCACCATCACCGAGAGCCTATCATTCCCGAAATTGTTCGCTGCCCTGACTCGTGTTTCGAGCACTCCAGTGAATTTCTTCAAATTCCTTTTGCGTCACTTCGTATTTCGGAGTATCTTCCACCATTATGTGAAGTTAATTTGATTTTCGTGCAACTGTTTGATGGGAATCAATTTTTCCCAAACCTTCGTCGTCAATTCATCACCTTCAATCAGCCAAAACCCAATTCTTTGCTACTGCATGATCACCATCATCTACTCTATGTATCTCATACCTCCATTGGACCATTGTCCAATGCATCACCGATGAAGTCCAGCACCACAACACCCCTTGTTGCTAGTGCACGTCACCATGGCCAGCCCAATTTGACCATCCTTCGGCTGAATCAATTGCACCATCGCATTCCTTGGGTCGAGGCTGTGCTAGTGCTCCCCTTAGTTTTTCACACTGTCTGTTTCTCGTAGTCCCTATCCACCCATGCTGCCTACCTCCGCTCCCAATCCCGCAAAGATTGAAGTGGCAGCAGAGTCAATGAATCACAGCCATTATCTATCTACAGTTTTTTTGAATAATGGAAGAATTAGAAATAGGTTTTCAAGTAATGGTATAAAGATGAGGAATGATTGAGAGTTAAGGGTAAACAAAGATTGAGAGGTAAGGGCAAGCAAATTTTTTTTTTGAAATTACTGGTTATTTAAAATAAGTCCTTATGGTTCAACTATTCTATTCTATCTATGGCCATGTACTAAGGGTTAACTTGGCTCTGATACCATCTCTATTAGACCTAGAAACAACACATCCGAATCCTCTATGTAAATCATACTAGAACAAGATTAGTTAGTGCACACAGTGGACAACAATGATAAATATCAACATAATGGCATTTATTAATTAAATAAATATGGGTCTTATGGCCAAAATTTACATCCATAGCCCATAGGCCAAATTTAAATAATAGTAGCAAAAGAGAAAGTCAAAGCGGAAGAATCCCATCCAATTCGTACACGGGCAAATGACCATGGGACATGGCCTACTTGTCCTAATCCTCACTGAAGACAAAGCAGTCATCTGAGCAACAAAATTAAGCAAGGGTGAGCACAAAAATGTACTTTGCAAGTTACACGGGAAATGCAATATTAATGCAAGGTTAACAAGTGAAGGCATAATGGGATTATTTGAGTGTAAAGCTAAATTTGAATAAATACAGTAAGTAGATGTAAAGTGCTGAATTCAATACAATATTTAAGACAATAATTTAATCAAATTAATACCCATGACCAAACTTTCTTGAAAAGATCTCATCACCTTTCATTTAAACCAGTTTTTGAAAAATAAAGTCTAATCCATGAAAAACATTACTCGGCATGCCCATGACTGTGGGCACGACTATCTAAGATAGTTTATATACTCTACAGAGGTGATGCAACTTTACACATAGGAGATAATCAGCTTATATTGTTGGCCATAACATGCTTCCTTAGGCATGTGACTAAGAGATTATCACAAGGCCTTTACAACGCAAAGCCATCAACCTAGTTGCGCCCGCTAAGGTTTCACTACAACATAGAATCCACTAAGTTGGGGCCCCCTTTTGTGCCGTGTAAGACTTCTCGTGGCCTACGCCACGCCCACACAAGGCCTTTACAATGCAAAGCCATCAACTTAGTTGCGCCCCACTAAGATTTCACTACAACATAGAATCCACTAAGTTGGGGCCCCCTCTTGTGCCGTGTAAGATTTCCCGTGGCCTATACTATGCCCGCATTCAACCTATAGCAAAACCAAGGTTGGCACTTGCAAATTAGTTAGCTAGGTCTGTCTCATACCGAACTTGTGGTAATATGACGTGGCTTTGTAGTAGTAGCTCACAGATTGGTTCTTAATTGACTTAGGTAGACTTTCCACATACCCTTGTGCCACCGAGCACCCACTATCAAACCAGTTGCCTAAATCTAAACCATGTTTTTAATTTTATTTGTCAAGCATATCACACACATTTTTGACTCACTAAAGTCAATAATACATTTTAATAATCATCATTTTATGTGAAAAAATTATCCAAAATCTAAGATCATTTCTAAGCATGTCTAAGCTTTCCTACAAAATTTTTTAGCTAATATTAATGTACTAATCAGAGTTTTATTTTAGGGTGAAAAGGTATTTAGGTGACCAATGTCAAAGGCGGTTATAACAAGTAGGTATTTCTTTAAAACTATGCCTTTGAAACTAGAATTAAAATACATTTAGTAAACATATGCATGTAGAATAAATTAAAACAATATAATTTTATTTACAAACTGGGATCAACATGGTCAAGGTGTGCAACTTGCCTTGCTTAGCATACTGGTGGTGGAGACGTTGTCGAAGTTGCACTCTTTCGGAACATTGTAGTCTACACATTAAAAGCAACCAAAACAGAATAAACCCAAATAAAATTGAAACAAAATCTAAAAACTTATAAAATTGGTACTAGGACGTATATTATGAATTTAGGAATTTGAATCACTCAAATCAGAGTTCGGACGATGAAGAACGGAGATCAGAAGATTGGACGAAATGGAATATGTTAAAATTGGAAAACAAGGGAATATTCTAGGGAATCTTCTTTTTGCTAGAATTTTGGATTTATTTGTGTGTATGGCAGGTGGGGCCCACCTATCATTGGCTTGAAGTAATCAAGTGCAGAGAAGAGCATAGAGCTTCACTATAGGAAACAAAGTAGCACACACAACATGGTGGCGGTGGCTCTGCTGTGCGGCTCATCGGCGAGGGGAGAGCCAAGGCGGTGTGGCTAAAGGGCAAAACAGGACCCTTGGGTCCTTGGGAGGGGACGGGCGGTGCAAAAGCGATGGGTGGCATGGGTGGACAGGGGCTATGAGGAACAGACAGATAACACAGGAAACTAAGGGGAGCACTAGCATGGTCTCAACCCAGGGTATGTGATGGTGCGATCAGTTCGGCTAGAGGATGGCCAGATTGGGCTAGCCACGGTGACGTGCATTAGAAACATGGGGTGCTCCAGTGCTGGACTTTCTCGGCAATGCATTGGACAAATGGAAGTATAAAATACATAGAGTAGATAATGATGATCATGCAGTAGCAAAGAATTGGGTTAGGCTCACCGAAGGCGACGAATTGATGACGGAGGATGATGTAGATCAACTTTGGGAAAAACTCAATTCCAATCACATGGCTGTATGAAAATCAAATTAACTTTACATGAGGGTGCAAGATACTTGAGAACACAAAGTGATGCCAAAGGAATTCACTAGAGTGCTCGGAACACGAGTCGAGGTGACGAACAATTTTGGGAACAATAGGTTCTCGGTGATAGAGCTATTCTAGGGTTTGAGGGAGTTTGACAGAGATTGAAAAGGGTTGAGAGAGAGGACACATGATCGTATATAAGGGCTTGGAAGATATAGAAACAGACTCGAAGCCATGGGCTTTGGTTTTGAGTTGGTTTGGGAACGGACGAGATAAAAGGCAAATAGATGAATAAATCATGAAGAAACTAGAAGGAATATATTCCTCGTGTGATTTTGAGCATCTTTTCTTTTGACATGACGTGGAGATAAGGTTCGGTTGAGGATTTGGCTTGGGAGGCAAGTGGTGGCGCTTGGCCTTTGTTCTATCGGCTGGTTCAGCCAGAGCTGGAAGATGAATAGTGACCATAGGTAGACAGAGAAATAAGAGAGTGGAAGGCAAAAGGGGAAAAAGAAAAGAAAATATGGGCCAATAAAAATGGGGTTTGACCTAGAAAAGTAGAATAGATATTTTTTTTGGAGATTTGGATTTTTGGAGATTTGAAATTTGAATTCGTAAATTCGTATTTAGAATTTCAAACTAGAATTGTAATTCTGGTATTACCCTCCAGGATTACGTAGAAAATCCAAACAAAAACAAATGCTTTAAATTAATAAATTTGAAGTTATTTTTACAAGAAACCAAATTAATCGTTATTTATTTATCATTTTGCACTAAAAATTACTATAATTAAATTTATTAATTAATTTAAATAAAAACCTAGGCTGTGACAAGTACACCCAATCTCCGTAGTCGTAGGACTTAGGACCCACCTGAACATGAAGAGCAAGTAAGCAGCTAGGTGGGATGTCACAACCTCTACAAGCGTGTCTGCTGGGCATTTTGCTTCTACCGTTGTAGCTACGAATGTGGCACTCTGTTGATCCTGTCAAGAATGGGATGACCAAATTGGTGCAACAGTTGTGCTTTCCAGTCGACTGATCCGGGGGTGAAACAATGGGACAACCCCGTAGTGGTAAGTCGGTAAGGTACGCGACATCCTGTAGGGTGATGGTCATCTCCTCCCACCGAAAGTGAAATGTGTGTGTCTCCAGCCTCTACCGGTCACGAGTGTTGATATAAGTGACAAGTACAATGCGAACGAGTGCTCAGTGTGTATCATCCTCGCTATGGGAAGCAACCTAGCCCGTCGTAGAACTAGAACATACCAATCATCGAGTGGCCAATCCTACCGAGATCTCCGGAGAACAAAGAGGGTGGTTCCTCACTGCTCGATCACGCCCCGCAATAATGCTACCCATCCCAACCTAGGTCCGACAACGTACCAAGCTTGTGACCATCACTAGCAACCATTCCCTACAATACATAAAATAATGTGTTGGTGTCCAATGATGCTAAATACAACTTATCATAACCCAAAATAATTACAAAGCTAAGTTACCAATTATGCCTGTGACTATGTGCTTATATGCATTACCAAACCATTGTTACTCTAATGAAACGCTAATGGGTGCTGCCCTTTTAAGCTGATGAGTGGCAAACACTACTTTATCCTCAGCACACTTGGCAAGTCATAGTTTCTTTTTAGTGTCACGAAGCCAGACCTCAGCTTCCAGTGGCTCGTCAGCAGAAGAAAAAGTCAAGGGTCGAGTGCTTAGGAAATCAGCCAGTTTAGAGCTATGGTTGCTAGCATTCGCTTGTTGACTAGCGTAGATGGCTTGTAAGATGTGCATCTGTTGTGTCATGACTTGTGCTATGGTGAGGTTGATCAGTGGGTGAGGAAGGTTGACTCCTCATCTACAACCTCTCCTACATCCCGCGGGTGATGTTTCTTGGTTGGCGTTGATGTTGGCTTGCACCTTGGGGTTAGCATTAGCCTTAGCCCTAGTGACTCCTGGTGGCCATTTGTGGGGACTATTCTTTTTTAGCACTAAGATCTAGATAGGTGGGTCAATTAACCCTGGTAAGCATGTAGAAAAATCCATTCAAATAAGATAAACGGCAAAACAATAAAATACAAGGCCTGTTGTGGCCACAAGCCATTCATAATAAGGGTCACATGACTTAGGTGCATAACACCTAGGCTATTCTGAGCCATGGGGTTACAATACAATGCCAGATTTCACAACGTCTACTACTGCTACAACACAATATCATATATGTTGCAAGCTCATTACTCCTACAGGGTCTAGTGCTCATTACTAAGGTACTATAAGCACTTTACTAGTCTAATCCATCTACTCCATGAAGCTAGCTCCTAGGCAAAAGTAAGAATGTAGTTTGGCGAGAAGGAGCGAGAACGGCTGCCACTGAAGCTAGGTAAGTTGGAACAAGAACGAAAGCTCCTGCGACTGTGACTATGACCCCGATGAGTCCCTCCAAGAGTGATGGTCACAGCCGGGCTAGGGTGTCGTACGCTCTTGCGGGCAATGACTCATAAGTGAGGTCCACTAGCCTAGGGTTGGGGTGGAACACGATTAGCGGAGACGATGATAGGTCTGGCATGTGCTAGGGCATGTATCACTGCTGCCACTAATGTCCACTAAAGCTCGGCAAGGGCAGTGGCCCACTCTCCACCTCGGTGAGCGTCTTCTCGCACTTGGTGAGTTGCTCATGAAGGGCCTCCACTCAGTTGTTGCTGGCGATCAAGAGCTGACAGAGATCGGTGATCTCATCCAACACCTCGATGTATGTAGCCCCCATAGCTTGTGTGAGCCAGACTTGATGAGTTAGCGTTGGATCATTCTTTGCCACTGGAACATATGTCTCATTGTGATGTGCTCCCTCCTAGTGAATTGGGTAGAAGCAAAACGGAGATGACAGCAGAGTAGCTCCATGGATCTCGCATAAACGAGTGGAGGCTAGGTGGGTGGCATCCTGGAGGGTATTGGCGGCAATACTTCTCCTATGTAGACTCCTAAAGGTGTGGGGGAAGTGGTCGACATCCCTGGTGTAGATAAAGACCTCCATGATCCAAGACTCCCTGACTCCTTTTGATGTCCTGTGTCCTCGAAATATGGGCTGGTGGTCGTAGCCCAAGTAGTGCATTAGCTTGCGTAGGATATCCACGAAATTACCTTCATTCTGGCCATGGGCAAAGTAGTCCCAGAAACTGTTAGCTGCTACTCTGGCCATCAGTAGGTTAAAACCAAGTATAAGTCACCATTTTTAAAAATATTAAAGGAGGACAAGTTTGGAACTGAGAGTGATAAGAAGCAATGATACACTATGTTTTAATAACCTTTTTTTGTTAATTTTGAAGATAAGCCTCATGATCTAAACTAACGACCATTCTACGGCCCCGCTCGGTTGGGCTAAAAAACTGTGGCTTATGGCTGAAATTGCACTGTAGCGATTGAAATTTCACTGTAGCTGAAGGTGGCTTACTTGGTGTAATTAAATTAAAAATAGAAAAAAATATGTTAGCTCATTCGGACAATGCGAATGAATACGGGAAAAAAGAACCGGCAAAAAAGTTTAAAAAAGCCAAAAGTTCAGAAAAAAAGATGAAAATTATGAATAGTGAAAAATAAGCCAAAAGTCAGAATCTCAAGCTGAAATGAACAAAGCCAGTCGTATGCTCTGATACCAGCTCTGTCGGACCCATATTTTATAATCCAGAATCCTTTGTGATTCCACCGTACTATTCTCTAAATTAGTAGATAGTGCTCAGATACATTTTTGAGTCATTCCATACATCGGTTGAATCATACCATGCATATCAAAGTTTAAATAATCATGTTACATCATGCCGGCCATTTTCCTGAAGGACTGCCCAGAACAAATTCTCATGGTTGAAAACTGATGCTTAGGACAGTTTGGTGCCTCCGAGGATCTAAGCAGTACTAAGCATATCATATAATTATATATTTACTACCAATATATTGTCATTATATTCTCTAGCATGACAAGGGTTGACTGTTCAATTATGTCAAGGAATGAGATATAGTATCAACGTAATGAATAATGGACATGTATCTAAAATCTTAAGGCGAACATAAACTTGCATGGTAAATAGCAGCATGCGATTTAATAATTGAAAAACAAATAATTTACATGAAAAGTAGATTCAACATGATTAAACTATTGACTCACCTTCTTCAAAGGTAGATTGGTCTAATGGATCTTGATTTGCTCCGACTTCTTCTTCTTCTTCTTGGCCCTCGTACACTATTTAAACGTTGCACAAAAAATTGGAGAAAAATCAGGATAATTGAATTAAATTTAAATGAACTCCAAAATTAATAATTTTGGTTCTATTGGATATATCTTAATTTTAGATGAATTTAGAAATAAATTTCGCTAAATTATGTCTGACAGGTGGAACCTATTGGGGTTTTTAATTTTATTTTTATTTATTTTACTATTGAAAAGCTATAGTATATGACAGATGAGACCCACTAACTTTAATTTTTTTTTCGAACTATCTTTTAAGTTGAAATGGAACGGAACCCAAATCTTGTGGTATTATTGGATGGCTCTGTTAATCTGTCTCCGTTCTCGACAAGGTTCCCCTGTCTTGCTGACACTCACGGTTGATTGCTGCTGCGTGAATTTGGTGCTGTAGTACACGTTTGTGCCATGTGATCATGGCGTACCGTAAAACCTGCAACTGCAGGACTTTCTCTGTCAGCGTTGCATTTGTACAGTGGTGCGTATTTTTGGGCTGTAGTTTTTGGCTTATAAATTTTAAATTTTATTTGTTTGTAAAAAATAATATATAGGGAAAAACAGTCGCAAGCAATTTTAGTAGGTACAGCTGAACCTAATATATGTCTACTTCAATCTACCTGTAGACTATACTTTAAAAAGACACCATTTAAAAACTAGTTACTGTAGTAGAAAGTGATAAGTCAAAGCCAAAAAGAACCAGCGACAACTACGTACTCACCATCAGTTGTCGATCTGGCAGCGAACTCGGCCGGACAACATATTGTTAGTAATATGACTTGGATATAATTATAGAGATGATTGTATTACTTTTATATTTTTTAAATTTTATATAATATACTATCTTATACCTTGAATGAAATCATTTATATTGATTGGCAAGTTTATTACTTATGCATGAAACCCTCTATTTGTGTTTATGATGTCATTCTAAACATCCTTGATCTTATATTATTATGCGAGACACTTATGCTTTATGGATCATCACATGTATTGACTGATGATAACATTTCACGAATCATGACTATGATATATCAAATCAATAATATGAACATATGGTAGAGAACATAGTATTAGATTAACCCACCTTAAGACATTGTAGGAATTGTTATATTCTTAAGTGTCTTTCTACATATGTAATAGTTTACTTAGGGGCTACCAAACACTGCTCTATAAATAGATAGTCATAAATGTAACTTTTGGGTACTAGAAACATGCGGAGGAATGTGAGTGATCAGGATGGAATTTCCCTCTTTTTAACAGAAGCGATATCTTTGGGCCCCTTCAAGTGGTTGGATTAGGGAAGTGCATGGTCATGCTGAATTTGATTGTAGAGTCAACTTCAACTAAGTAATCTACTATAAGATCGAGTGAAGAATCAAGCTATTATAAGATAGTACACATTTCGACTTGAGTTCAATCTGGTATCATGAAGGAAAGGGATCAACACATGAGACTATACATGTTCGTTCGATATGATCTTTGTGTGTATTCGAGGTCGTCATGTTCTGCTAGGGATCGTTACTGACTTGTGGATTGAAAGTGGTTTCTGGGTCACAGATGAGTACACATGAATCTATAAGGTTGCATACTTAATGGACTGGAATAAAGTGGTTCAGATATGATCCATTCGAATGTGCTCTTCACCTTAATAAGCTCCTAGCGTAGGGTTTCACAAGTGAGGCATGGGGCTTCCGAAGGCCTTACCATATGTGCCGGTGCTATTACACCGGCGTATGCCGTTACATCTCTAGACGTATAGATACCACAGAGGTGCTGTTGCAGCCACTGTTGCCACTAAAATCATCTGCAACATACATATAGAATGTGAGGGGCTGCTAGAGAAGATGATTGGCAGCTAAGGAAGTTGGATGATCGACTACTTCTATTATATCGGCGCGCAACGTTGTACCGATCGGTATAAATTCTTCTTTTGCTTCACTAGTTTGCAGATTTAAGTGGTAAATTTTTTTATTACGTGTTAGTGTAGTCTTCCGTATCCTGTGCATGCATTCTCGATGGCGCACCGACCAGAGGCACCGCACCGCGCCGCGCCGTCGACGCGGACGACATCGCCACGTTGGGACTGAAACGGCGTTCAAACGTCGTTGTGACCGTCAGTGGTGCGCACGATCGATCGGAGCGTGCCCGACAGCCCGAGGAGCTTCTGGCGGTGGACAGCGCCGTGCCGCACGCGCCCGGACGGCGACGTGGGAGACGCGGAAGGCATATGCGACGTTATGTAGCATATCCAACTAGCTAGCATATGGCACATCCCTACATTTTATTTAATAAAATTTTTATTCACGTATCATTGATTCGCTATTATTCTAAAATAAAATAGTTAACATGCCTATGGTTCAGCATGACGTTCTACAGTTTTTCATACCTTCTTAGGGCGTCCGCAATGGTAATAGCTAGTACTAGCTATATAGTCAGCTGACGTGGGGTGAGAGATAAAAGCAAAGACTATTTTATACTGTTGGACTCACATGCTCCTCTCTCATGTTCTTGGACTACGTAAAATAGATCAGCTATTTGCTCGTCGCTAGTGACTACTCTCTCTCCTACTTTTTCCTTGCCATATCAGATCTAGCTAACTAAATAACCAGTTGTTGGAGACGCCCTTATGATTTTTTGTCGATTCAAGTCCCAAGTCTAGAAGCTGGGGAAGGCAGCATGTGCGACCATATATGCGCCGTCTCGTTCGTTGTGATTGTTGACAAAGCGATGCGGCATCCAGTGCAAATTAAATTCAACAACTAAGGCTTCCTTCACATTAATAGCCTTAATGAAGCCCCAAACCTATATACAACTAAGCCTTCTAGTTAGTTACAAGCAACAAATTGGGCACGAGAGCCTATACAGTGGTGGGCCTAGATAATAAATATATGTTGTGGGCCTATTTTCTCTTTCTTCATTTAATATCTTCCACGTAAGACAGTTGATGACATGGACTCTCTTGTAGATAGCTGCTATAGACCCATTGGAGAATAAATTCAGAAAGGCATGGCGTGCTTGAATGTATCAGCTAGGCGTATAGTATGCTCCGTGCATTAGTATATGTAAATTCAAACGAGCGCATACTATTTGAGAAACAACACAAAAAACTACCACTCCACCACTATACTATAGAAGAATACTTTCATAGTATCATATGTTTTATAAAATTTAATAATATGTAATTAGAAAAAGGTAACGGACAAAAGTACTGCATTAGAGATCGTGTTGATATATAAAACGGAAACAAAAGAGGACGGGGATGATAATTATTTAGCAAAACTTGATGGCAGTGATCTATTCTTAATCACGCTGAATTAATGGCTACCATTTTTTTTTGCTGAGGTGGCCTAAGCTGAATTAATATAACATTCTAAGCTTTAGCGACAACTTAATTGTTTTGTACGGTAACACAAGGGACTGTTTGCATAGGGGGGGTTTGGGTCCAAACCTTAAGATTTAGTTGAGATTTAAACTAAATCTTAAAAATTCCCAAAGCAATCCCCTCTTCTAAACACCTCCAAAAGACCATGGATCGTTTATTTATTTATTTATTTTATGCAATTAAAATTTCAAACCGGAGCGATGGGTAGGCAGCTCTTTCCTGGAAAAAAAATGATTTTTTAACCAAGGAAAACAATGAAACTTCACTCCCGGCTGGTGTAGTAAAGGCAAAAAAACCACGCTGTTCGAATTAAACATGTGATTTTAGTGGGCGTTGAACTGCTAACATATCAAAATCAACTATAAGAAGTAGGTGAATACGACATGCAACTTCAAAGCTGTGCATATGCACGAACACATAATGAAGTAGCTAGTACAGCAAACCAGCACATCATCTATACTAAAATATAATCGCAATAATAATAGAAATCCTTAAAGCTGGGAACGTGAAAGGCCCTTCGGTTTTCCTGAAAACATGACAACGTCCTTCTTTCGCTGTTGTTCGCTGATCGCCCAACCGACGAGATCCACCCGTACTCCTAGCCCATCGACGTCACCCGTCTTGCAAAAGAGCCCCGGCGAGATCCGGTTCTCTACCTTCGTGATGCCCAACCGTCCATGTCTATGTTCTTGCAAATCTTCGCGTTGCTTTTCTCGTGATGCACCGCAGCTAGCTTTTTTGCAGCTGCGCCTATGTCCTCGTCCCTCCCCCAGATCTACTCCTCCTGCTCTCCAGCGGCGTCATTTGCTCCACCTCCGTCAGTCGAGCTCCTCCCCTTCCTCCTCCGCGTGCCTTTCGGTTTCCGTTTGAGGTTCTCGACAAAACCTTGCTCTACCTCCGCCGGTCGAGCTCCTCTCCCTTCCTCCTTCACGTGTCTTCCGGTTTCCATTGGAGGTTGTCAACAAGACCTATACAGGTTCGCGGCTCAGTCCCTTCCCCAGATCTACTCTCCTACTCTCCAGCAGCGTTGTTTGCTTCGCCTCTACTAGTTGAGCTCCATCTCCTTCCTCCTTCGCATGCCTTCTGATTTCCATTAGAGGTTCTCGACAAGACCTTGCCCCATCTCCATCGGTCGAGCTCCTTCCCCTCTTCCTTCACGTGCCTTCTGGTTTCCATTGGAGGTTGTCTAGAAGACCTATACAGGTTCGCGGTTCAGTCCCTCCCCTAGATCTACTCCTCCCCAACGGCGCCGTTTGCTTCGTCCTCCCCTGTGCTCCCGCCATCAATACCATACAACAAGCTAATGGTGGCCTCTCCCAGTTCAGATTACATTACATAATTGGTCATAGAGTAGTATCATTCCCATCGACTGCATTTAGACCCAGTCGTTTGCCTCCTTTTCTTGTGCTTTCTTGGTTGGGTTCTTCATTTGTGTTCTCAGTCCATTTGTTTTCGATCGTGAGTTCCTCTCCATCCACGAGTCTTTATGCCGACCGTTCTGTTTTTGGGCTGAAAAGTCCACAACGTCAACATATGTGATGCAGCAACTAACGATTCTCAATGCATTCTCCCAGATTGCATCCATTGTACTTCATTTATTTTGTAGGTTATGGCAAATTTCAGTGCTTCCTGTTGTGGGCTATGTCGCTTCCACCATGGCTTCGGCCACGGTGCTTCGATCATGCAGCTTCACCCACAGCTTTGACCATGGTGCTTTGAATATGGCTTCGAGTTTCACATCCGCTTTCCTCCTCCCCTCCGCCCCTATCTTCTTCTCGGCTACCCCTGCTATCAGACCTCACCCCCACCCCTGGCATGCTCGCCGTCGGTCCTCACTTGCGCTAGCCTTCTCTCTCCTGCTTGTTCCCACCTAGCCACCAACGGCCTCACCCTGCTCAAGGTGCCATCACCCCTGCCCCTCTTCCCGTTGGCCTTGCCTTCCCCTTCTTCCCACGCCCCTGCTGACCACTCCCCTCTCGCTCTCCGAGATCCCTTGCTAGCCCACATGCTTTCATATATATGGCACTCTCTTCACCGATTCATGTTCCACATTGGTTTTATCAACTTATGGCCTTTTGGGTAAAAATCTAGATTCGAGTTCTGATGGGATCATGTAAGACTATCTTAAGTAATGCTCTTTTCTGGAAGAGGCCAATATAAATGTTCAACAACCTCATTGGTCTCGAAAATAGAGGTTTGCCTTCTACTTCATCACTTAACAAGATTGGCCTTATGCCGACCACCATGTCTTAATCACGATGTGCCAACCACCGTGGTCGACAACACATGGTTGTTACATACCACAGGAGGTCCACCACGGCTTGTCGACCACGACCAGCTGTGCTCGAACTGCTGTGGTTGACCATGTTGTGGTGAGTACATTGTGTTGACGTCGACCATGTTCTATCGGCCACATTGTTTTGACCACGTTCTGTCAGCCATGTTGTTATGACCACGTTTTACCGGCCACTGTGCTTCGACCACGGTGTTTCGACCATGGTGCTTCGAAAACACTAGACTAGCACGTTGTGACCACGGTGTGCTGGCCATGGTGTTTCGGCCACGTTGTGTCGGCCACGGTGTTTCAGCCACGGTGTTTCAACCACATGTTGTTTCGACCACGGTGTTTCAAACACATTAGTTCCGACCACGGTGTTTCGATAATGGTGGTTGACCACAAACAACCACGTTGTTTTGACAACGCTGGACAACCACATTGTGTCGACCGCATTGGACGGACACGTTGTTTCGATCGCGTTTGACAGACACGTTGCTTCGATCGCGTTTGACAGACACGTTGGTTCAACCACAATGTGTGGTTTGACTACGCTGGTCGACCATGCGTTTGATTACAATGTTTCAATCACGATATTGTTAAGCTCTGTGTGACTTGTTGAGTACGGTAGTTGTACTCATACTTGCTAAAAACATAAATAGAAACAGCTAACTTTGAGGAGGCAGGAGAAGACAAAGAGGTGGTGCTTTATGAAGTCGACGAAGCGTGGAATTAGGGTCGTTCTCCGCTCAGGCGTGCCTGTGGCATCTTTTGTTGTAATGTAACTAATGGCCGTTGGCCCTGCTATGATACTTGGCTTTTAGCCCATATATTGTAATAAAGTTCACTTTTGCACTTATGCTTGTGCTGGCAATGTTATACACTCGATGGGTGTACTCGCAGCTGAACAGTCCTGGGCAGTTGCGAGGATTTTATAATACTCCCAGAAATGGGGGTGTTACAAGCAAGATGACTCAGTCACATTTAATAGCACATATTTATTTTAGGAGGTGTTTTCATACTTTTCTTAATAGTGATTTGCAAGGTTGTCATGGCGCTCTAACAAGTCGCAACGAGTCCGGAACGCCTGGACGCGTAGTTGACTAGACGCCCGCCATGGCGATAGTTAGACGATAGTAGTTAAACGGTAGTAATAAATACAAATAATACCTTATATGACCGAAAATTAAATAATCATACAACATAATAGCACAAATTAATGGGTTGATATACTATATATCATCTATAAGAATATGTGGCCCAAACTATATATATCAAATTAGTCAAAAAGGTTCAGCTTTCAACCTGTCAATAAAAAATTCTGCATTAGCTCTCCGCCTGTAAGAATACTACATACCGTCTCTCGGTCTCTCTGTCCAATAAATACACAGCGGCACAGCGCACACTTGCTGCCGACACTCTCCAAGTCTCCGCTCTCCAACTCTCCGCTCTCCGCTTTGACTCTCGGCTCTTCGCTCTTTGGTCTCCAACTCTCCACTCTCCGCTCTCCGCTCCGACTCTCGGCTCTCCAGTCCGGTCGCCAATCGCCACACTCCACAAACCCTAGAAAGCAGAGAAGAGGGAAGAAAGCAGAGAAGAGGGAAGCCAGGGGAGGGAGAAAATTGCTATTATAGGACGCGAAACAATGGGCTTCGCTATTATAGGACTCCAATCGTTGACTTCGCTAAAACGACCTTTGAAGCGTTGGCACTTTGTTATACATGACATTTGGTCCTTTTAATCACTTTTCTCATCTAAAGTACATGTATTTTGCCATGGGATGACATTTTTGCCCTTGTGTGTTTGGAGCGCAGGTGCCGCGCGTGGGCACGTACAGCAGGTGCCCTGGGCAGGCAGGCTGGCTGCTGCCGCCGCCGCCAGCCCTAGTGCGCTACCATGGCTGGCCGCCGTCTGGGCTTCGCCGGCCCGTGCGTCGAGCGAGGAGGCGCCGTCGGGGATGGTGGCGCCGTCGGATCGCCAGCCGGCGACGGTGGATCGCCGGATCGCCGAGCTGGGGCTCCATGTCGGGGTTTTGGGCGGTGGAGACGAACAGTCGGAGTCGGACGAAGGAAACGAAACGTACGAAGGAAACGAAAGGTCAATCTCTTACGTGAATGAGGCAGAAGGGCAATACGGTCACATCATGGCAAAATACATGTATTTTAGTTGAGAAAAGAGATTAAAAAGACCAAATGTCATCTATAACAAAGTGCCAATGTTTCAAGGATCGTTTTAGCGAAGTCGACGTTTGGAGTCCTATAATAGCGAAGCCCATTGTTTCGCGTCCTATAATAGCAATTCTCTCCAGGGGAGGGAGGAGATCTGAGATCACCTGAGCGGCAGTGTTGGAGAGGGAAGCCAGTGGTGATGGAGAGGGAAGCTGAAGGCGGCGGGAGAAGCAACAAATCGGTGTCGGTGGAGAAGGCAATGCAGCAGCTCGGCGGCGGCGGCGGGAGGAGGATGCAGATCGGTGGGTGGAAGCAGCAGATCGGCGGGAGCAAGCAGTAGCTCGGCGAGACGGCACCGGCGGCGGGAGATCTTTTGGAGAAACCCTACCAGCGGCAACGGTGAGACGACTACTTCGGGACTTCGGGTATAGGTATTTGCCTTTCTGTTTCGCACTTTCGCTGTTTCGCCCTTTTGAAGCCCACTCCCCTGCCCCAGTCGGCCGCCTCGACGTCTTGGCAACTCCATGGACGCCTAGGCGTCGCCTAGCATCATCTAAGTTCTTCACACATTGGGCAACCGTCCCCGGCGTCCTCCTCCGGCCGACTGGACGCCTAGGCGACGCCATGATAACCCTGGTGATTTGCACAATTTCTAAAGTATGATAAATGGTAGATAGATGTTATTTATCTCTTCATTTGTTTTGAGATTAGTGCTACTCTTGTTAGAGAGAAAAGCATAGAAGCACAGCTCATTTTTGAATAATTTCTACAAACTGATTGAAAATATTCATGTGAAATACCTGAGCTGTCTCATGTGCAAGAAAGTCCCCAATAGCTGTCGCAAAACCAGGATCCAAGAGGTAGGGGCAGCTGTATGTTGTCACTTGAGAGGTAACCACGCTGGATCTTGTGCTCTGCCTGAGCACCTGCCTCCACCTTACTTAGGTTTAACTCTATGGCTGCTTCAATTGCCTGAACAGTATCAATTTTCTAAAAAGCAAACCATTTGACAAAATTGTTTAGAGTACCAGTCACATATAATATCATTCGTACAAATACAAGATACTTTGGAGTTCAAACTGGCACAAAAAATCATTTCTTATGTACAAATGAGAAGCATATGTGCAATTAACGATCTCCATTTAAAAGGGCTCAACTAATTTTGCAGAATGATTTGGTCAGCAAGCTACAACATAAAATGGGAATGCTATTGTTATGACAGATTAGCTCTCAATTATATAGTTCACATTCTTTGAGTTCACAAAAGAAGCGCAAATTACCTGATAATAGCAAGCTTCAAGCTGCAAATTGGGGGAAATAAGCATTTGGTAGGCATCCCCATAAGCCCAATGTATCACCTCCAATAAGGTTAAGAGCTCCAGCGACAAGTTTATCATCATGTTCAACAACAATAAGCATTACCTTGTCTCCCATTTTTTTTGTTAGTGATATGCCCGTTAAAGTCAATCATGGAAATGATTATATCACTTCTATATTTATGATCTTTTGAATAATATATTATTTTGTCTCTTAAATAAATGTCTTTTGCATTGATCAATGAGTATGTAATTTGTTCATGGAACTCTTTATTCATGTTTTGATGTTATTCTAAATTATCCCTGATCTTATATCATTATGTGAGATAATCATAATTTACATATCAACACATGTTTTGATTGATGGTTATGTTTCACAAATTATGGATATGGGATATCAAATTAATAATGTGAATACATGTTAGAGAACATGATGTTGGATTAACTCATCATGAGAAACTGCGGGAATTGTTATATTCTTAAGTGTCATCAGTTGGTCTCATACATAATGTATGTAGAATCCTTAGACATGAGATCGTCATTGTTTCCTATATGTATAATAGTTTACTTAGGGGTTACTAAACTCTACTCCATGACTGGGTGGTCATAAAGATAGCTTTCGAGTTTACTATAAAATATACGGAGGAATATGAGCGATCAAGATAGAATTTGCCCCTCCTATATAATAGGAGAGATATCTTTGGGCCCTTCGATGTGGTTGAATTAAGGAAGTGCATAACCATACCGAATGTGGTTGAGGAGTCAATCACAACTGTGTAATCTACTACATATTCGAGTGAAGAATCGAGCTATCATAGGATGGCACGCTTCTTGCCTTGAGTTCGATCTGGTATCATGAGGCAAAGGGATCAGTACATAAGCATTATATAGGTTTGTCTGATATGATCTTTATGTATGTTTAGGAGTCGTTATATCCTACTAGGGACCGCTACCGACTTATGAACCGAAAATGAGTTTTCGGTCCATAGCCAAATATACAAGAATCTACAGGTCACACACTTAATGGGTTGAAACGATAAGTGTCCGGATGATAGTCTTCGAGTGGGATACGATCTCTATTCGTATCGGATAATGATCCATTAGAGGCTATATAAGGAGAGGTGCGGGGGCTGAGGGAGGCATCCCGAAACACTCCCGTCGAAACCCTAGCCACCATCTCTCATAACCCCTGCTATGTGCGCTGATGATAGCACGCCGATGCACGGTGTTCCATCCTTAGATGTGTGGATCTCTGTAGAGGCACTGCTGCGACTCGGGACGATCGCGAGGAGACGGTTGGCCGGAGGACGATCGACTACTACCACTACACCGACACGCTCTTCATTGAATCAGTTGCTTCAACTCTACTTCTGCTGCACTACGCATCTAGTGGTAATGATACATGATCTCTTACTCGAATGGCTTCTTATTTTACGAGGTAGAAAATTTTAATCTGCGCTAATGTAGCCTACCCATATCTCAACACTGTTCTCCAAGGTGGAAGAATTCCCTTGTCAAGTATGGTCTACCCCATCTGCATACAAAATAATCCTACAAGGGGAAAAATACAGTAGACAAATATTTCTATCCAACAACCGAGCAGTACGTAACAACAAATATGCTATGGGACATAAAAATGCAAAAAAAAAAAAGGTGGGGGAATCGAATCATGTGATGATGATTCTTAAAACTTCGTGCTTCCTATCCAAGTACAAGGCCGCACCAGATATTACACCACATGCTTCAATACTTTTTTCTCTCTTGCTTGAATTAGTTTAAGTTCTTTTTTATTTGAAAAAACATTTTTTTTGAAGGAACCAAGTTCTTATTACTTGGACATAGTAAAAAAACATTATTTCTTTAACAAAGTCATTCTAGTTTAATATAATGCCCACTGAAGATGGACAACCATTTCAAGAGCGACTTGGGATTTTTTTTTTTTGGACAGTATCACTTGGGAAATGTTTATCATGATAAATGCAGAAAGAAAATTTTAAGAAAAGAGCGATATAGGACCGAATTGATTATCAGTTGTGCTACGGTAGAATTTATAGAAGGTGTCCCAATGGCTGCTCTGCAATGTGATAAAACCATGATAAGTTAATAGAATGAGAATGTAACTATTTTGTCAAATAAATGTGAAGTAAACTCAGAAAGCTCGGAGGCCATCCTTCTCGTAGTCGTCATGTTCCCTTGCTCCTCATCCGCATCATCCACTATGAAGCCATCCTTCTCGTACTCGTCCTGTCCCTCCTCTGTGCATGAACAATTTTACCCCGTTCTTGCTTTACTAACTCGAGCACACATTTTTTCAAAAGATAAAAAAGAAAAGAAACAAGGCAACTACTACAAACTCAAATTAAATATGAAAGGAACAATTCAAATAAGAAAACAAGAAAAAAAACCAAAACTCAATTCCACACAGCACAAAAAAAATCCCAATCGGAGAAACGGGATAACTATACCACCCAAATCGCCCGCACAAGCTAACATCATCGTCTTCCCGATCATCCATGTCATCCCTCATCATCATCATCATCTCTGAATCAGACAAAGGGAAAGAAGAGCATATGATTCAAGTAAAAGAACCCAATGCAACCACTAAATCATTTTATCGAGCAATTAGCAAGCATGAAGAAAGACTATATACCTTGAGGATGGAGGACGATGCGGTCGGCGAGAGGCCGGGGGGAGGGGGGGCAGGAGGGCGGCTGGCGGGTGCTGGAGAGGATGAAGTGGGGCGCGGTGACATGATGGATGTGACGCTATTGTTGAGAGGACGGAGTGGGGCGTGGCGCGGCCAACAAGGGGACGTGGGCGGCGTGGTCGGCGAGAGGACGGGAGCGGCGGCATTGTTGCCAAGAGGATGAAGGGGGTGCATTCCGGGTGGGGGTGGCGGGTGCAGGAGAGGACGGAGTGGGCGCTGTGAGACGACGGATACAACGTTGTCATCAAGAGGATGGAGGGGGCATGGCCACTGGAGACTAGAGGACGTGGTGCGGCCGGCGAGAGGATGGGATGGCGCGGTCAGTGAGAGATCGGGAGGGTGGGAGAGGCGGTTACAGTCAGTCGGGTGGGGTTGAAGAGGAGTCGAGGAGATGAGACGGTGGAGAGTAGTCTAGTGCGGAGCGGTGGCGGAGTCCGGGGGTAGAGGGCTAGGGTTTTTGTTGTGGGTGGTTTCCCTTGGTTATACGTGGCTGAAGTGTTGTAATTGTGAGAGGACCGAGGGAATCAAAGGGGAGGGGGAGCGGAAGAATGTATATACATACCATTAACTTATCTTTTTAAGTAGTAGAGATTATACAGTGTTTTGTGTAATGAAAACCCAATTAGATGGTGGAAAGCGTAATTTATGTTATTGAAGTGGTGTGGAAGGACACAAAGTTGAAAATTAGTACTATAGAATGAAATACAATTTTCTCAACGGCATATTAGGGAAGTGCCTAACTCTCAACGCAATATAAGGAATTTTCCATGTAATTTTATAGGAGTAGGCCTCTAAGAGCGGCATCTCTGCTTATCGAAATCACAAAAGTACAAAGTTTTGTAAGTGCATGCATGTTTGCCCTCGTACAAAAGGAATATTAAAAATTTGCTATTTGACCCTATTACATGTGTTCGAGCAAAGAGCTGGATTAACAATACGTGCTCGGCTGCGCAACTCCTTTGGTCGAACTTGAGCGGTGACCACAGACAAGTGAAGGTGACGCCATCATGGGAATTGACAGTTTAGCTACCGGGATTGAAGCTTCAGGACAACGGATTGCTTCGAGAGATCATCAGTGGGGGCATTTCCTGCTATTGTAAGCCACCGAACAGCCACCATACAACAACGATGGGTCGTGTAGCCAGTCAATTCTTCGAGCCGCCAAGCAGCTTCTATCATCCAACAGACTCTGGCATTGCTCTCTAAATTGAGAAGCCGCCGGGCATCCGCCGATGCAAGGGGCCTCCTTTGAGCTGGAGGTTAGGGGAGGAGCTCTCCACGCCTGAGCATAGATAGCAGCAAACCATTGTAGAACGCCAAGAACAGATGAACTCCAGCAAGGAGGATCAAGATACAGATGCTTTCACTCCTTTGTCTTTAAATCGAAATTCAGCAGTAATGGATGTTGAAGTGGGCTAACATGAGTTGTGCATTGGGGATTGTATTGTACAAGTTTTGAAGCACATGAATTGGGGAGAGTGGTAGCATGCTCAACAGAGTTCCATCAGAGAGATGTCCGATATGATGCTCGATAGCCTGGTGAGCAATGGGAGAAAAGAAGTTGATTAATGCCAAGGCCACTCTGGGAAATAGGGATATTAGGGAAACCTGTACGGACCTCGGACTAAGGGTCTATTATTTCCGGTTTCTAAAAGTGGCTTTTATCTTTTGCTACATTACCTAACTTTCAAACGGAATATTTTTTCTCAAGACAGGGTCTACAAATTAATTGTAGTACACGTTAAAAGTCCAATATCTATACCAGCCAGCGAGTATCTCTCTCTCCATAATCTCTATCGCGAACAGTCCAAATTTCTAAAATTTCAGCCAAAAATTATAAACCACAGCAAATAAGAAGAAAACCAAAGAAACTAAAGAGCCATTGATATGTACAGAAGGCACTCTACATGGAATGGGTGCCTCAACCCGCTCAACTCCAGCGAGGAGGGGTGAGGGTCAGTGGCGGATCTAGAACTTCAACACGCCTCGGGCTAAATTATAACAAGCTAATAGCCTAAGAACGAATATGAATTTAGACCCACACCACAACATAATAGAAGTATGTCGCATTTAGTTCAATGCTTGAATATAAAACATAATAAGAAAAACATGACAAAATATAAACAATGTCACATAGTAGAGATATAATTTAAGTAGAGTACCTACATTACAAAGATTTCCTCTCATCCTAGACTGCCACCTCTTCATCAATACTGTAGATATGTACAGTATTGCTTTTTTCCCCAGTGTGACATGTATTACCATTCTCTCAGATATCACTACAAGGATTAGAGAGCACTTTGTTAGAATTTCAGTGAAATGTAAACAACTTCAGACATTACTAGTAGATAGTGACTGAATACTTGCAGCAAATTTTAGTACTGCTGTCTGTTTTGTTTCTTGAGCAGCAAAGACGACAACACTTCTAGCATTTCACCGATTCAACAGATTATAACATTACAGAAGATGTCTTAAACCTGAGCCCATACGTTTAGTTAGTTGAGTTGGACCCTGAATACCTAATTTCTAGATACAATCTTCATAAACTTTTGGATCTGGACCCCTAGTCATGAAGAATAACAACTGCTATTTGTCGCCTACCTACCTGAGTGCTTTCCTATGTAGAACATCAGCGAAGCTGTGGTCTGGTGTCAGGTGATTCATATATAGGAATCGATCAGATTGATCAAATCATCAATGATCAATTCACTTCATACAACAATGAATTGACAGCACAACATTAGTGATCAGTCTATCTGTACTCTCATCTCACAAAGTCACAACCAGACAACCTTATTTCCACAATCCCCATGATTCATCATTCATTCATTTGGTTAATATCATCACACAGCATAATACCATATTGAAATGGAGCAAAAGGGATTAGAGGATGGGGATTGGTTGACTGGGGAACAAACCAAGTAAACTAGTGAAGTAGTCAACCATGAATCAATCGATTGGGATTGGGGAACGAACCAAGCTCTTCATCTCGCTCGCCAGCGTGGGAGGGAGGCGCCGAGGGGGGCCAGGCGGCAGGCTTGGAGTGGAGGTCGGGAGCCAGCGCTGGCTGGAGTCGTCGGCGCCAGCATTGGCTGCTGCTGGGTGTCTGCTGCCCGCTAGACTCTTGGAGGTGTGGCCGCGCCGCCGCCGCGTGGGCGTGGATCCGTCGAGGGAGGCCGGAGCCCGGAGGTGCTGCCACCCGGCTGGCCACTAGCGGCGCGGCGTGGATCCGTTGAGGGAGAAGCAAAGACTAGGGTTACTGGTTCGATCGCCGTTCGCGTGGGCATGGGACGATGGGAGACTGCGATTTGGGAATGAAACCGGCCGCTCTGGGTTTTTTTTGGACTGGTCGACTCCGACTGGGCTTCAAGCCTCATAACGCGAGTGTGCTGGGCCGTCGTCTCGGGCTGGGCTACAAAGCCTCGGGCTGGGCTACTTAACACTAGGAATTTTCATTTTATATAAATTTTTTTACACTACTAATTTTGCTACGCCTCAGGTTATAGCTTACCTAATCCGAGGCCCAGATCCGCCCCTGATGAGGGTTGTGCGGAGGCTGGGCGAGGAGGAAACAGTGAAGAGGGAGTTCTCGTGAGGGGTGAAGAAGCAGTAGTTCGTTGTGGTGGTTGTGCGACCAGAAACTACCCTCGCTCTTGGAACACGTTGGCTCACTACCGCCCATATCATCGTTGATCATAGTTACACTCTAAAGGCACGCAGAATACTGACCACTTCAGCCGTCTCTTCTATGCTACATCATCCGCATCTTAGGCACAAATTAAAGAAGGTTGAGAGGGTGAAGATGACAACTTAGACATACATTGTAAAAAAGAATGGTAAAGGATGCTAGTTGGAAAAGGTGTGGTAAAAATAATAAAAAATTGTCATGGGAACGCTATCTCTGGATGATGTGTAGATTTTATTGACAAATTTTCTGTAGACTAGTTACGTACTTATGCGTTGTAACAGAACTTATTGAATATATAGAGAAACATACTTAGAAAAGAGTTGCTGTGATCGGTTGGAAAGTGGAAAATAGTGAGAAGTTGAGTGAATAGAGTGGTTAGAGGAAAATGAATGTACAATTATTAACTCGTTTTTTATAATAGTAATGGTAATGATACCTAAAGTGTGTTGGTTACTACAATTATCTGCTCTAAAAAAAGTGAGACATCTGCAATAACCAAGCGATCTACATGTAAATAACACCTGTCCTAGGGGGTCTTTTATCTGAAATCGTTTTCCTTTTAGAGCAAGTACAATAATAGTCTTATAGTCAAGCTAGTCAGCATTTTTGCTGATGTGGAGGAGAGAAGAGAGGAGAGAGATGAGAGCTTGGCTCTCATGCAAGCAACAAGCTGGGTACAGGAGTCTATGCAGTGGTGGGCAAAGATAATAAATATATGTGAGGAGGAATAGGAAAGAGAATATGAGACATGGTACCACATAATAATAAAAAAATCTTTTATAGACAAATAAAAAATAAATTATTATATAATTTAGCTCTTATAACTTAATTTATAGTCAAACACTTGACTCTATTATTGAACTTCTCTTAGTCACTCGTACGCGAAAGAAAGAACAGACGAAGGCTCAAAGAAAAGTAACACATGTCCTATTATCACAGGAAGTCGAATGCACAAAGAAAAGTAAAGATTTTTTTTAAAAAAAATACGGCGAAATCCCCTACTCTGCTTCGTTTCCACGCGCACGAAACCGTAGAAAGCCCCCGATTCCTCTCGCCACCATGATCCCACCTCCCCCCGCCTCCGAGCCCCAATTTCCACCCCCAGTCGCCCAATTCCGCCGCCCGAACCTCAGAATCCTTGCCCTTCTATCCGTTCGGGCGGCTGGCCGGCGAACGACTCGGGATGGTGTTCTACTTCAAGGCACGGCCCGAGGCCGGCGATTACAGCATCTTCATGGGGCTCGACAAGAACGAGAACGAGGACCTCATCAAGTACGGCTTCCCCGAGGACGTCTGGTAACCACCCCTTCTTCTTCCACCGAGATTTTTTCTTCGTCTCGAACCGATACTATACTGACGCAAGAATTGATGGGAGCTCGCGTGAGTAGTAGTAATTTGAGCTTTTATAGAGGAGTTTTCTCTAGTTTGCAGAGGATGCTTTCTTGATGGATGAGTCGCGTGTGTATGAAGAGCAGCCACATAGAAATTGAGTTGGTTGTTAGTTCCTGAAGGTTTGCTTATGGTTAGCACTTAGCAGCTGTTTCCTTATTTAGGAGAGAAGATATTGATTCATTTGTCTGTTTTAGTTTAGTATTGGTACATAGCTTGAGTGACCGGTAATTCGAACTGTTATAGAGGGTATATGCATAATTCCAGCTGAAATTCTTGCTAGCTTTTTTTGGGCATAATTTGGTTAATTGTGACCTGTGGATGATGTCATAGTGAAGAATTTTGGTGACCGTGTGGTCATAATCCATCCGCAAGTTTTGTGTAATTGATGTACTTTGTCGATGTTGGCATTCAAAATAATCATACTTGATGTACTCTGTTCCATCTGCAATAGGAGAATGTCTAGTCAGTGCAGTTGTGTGATATGCTAGATGAATATGGTGGAGACATGTAGTTGTTTTACTTTTTATTCTGGCATAATGTTTCTTGGGGTATCACACATCTTTAGATTTTCATCCCTTATTTTTGCATAATGTTTCTACTTTCGAGTTTTGAACTTCATTTACGTGTATAATACTATGGTTTCTTGTTAGGTTTAAGATCATGAAAATCTGAGTACATTTTTTCCCTTCCATTTGTTGTCTTTTCGATGAAAGAAGCGCTCCAACTTTGTTTCACATTGGTGTAAGTATAAGTGAATGTCTGATTCATCAATAGATATACTTGTGTGCCTAGATTCAGTAGTAATGAATGTACTGTAGGGTGCAGAAATAGTTTGCTTTCTGTGTTTTGAACTACTGATGCCTGCAGCAATTGTTTGCTTTCTGCGTTTTTAAATACTGATGCCTGCCTTGTGTAAACCATGAGATATTTCAACTATTAATTTGGATCATAGGTAAAATGCTTGCTTATTTTGGTTTGATAGTTCTTACCTTATGCATTTTTTTTTTGCAATTTTGTTCTATTTTGGCTGCTTCATTGGTGGTTGTTGGGTGGTACAACCTTTTGTTGTGAAGTTGCTTCCTCAGTGAGATTTTGATGTTGAATTTTTGGCATATAGTAATGATGTTTTACAAGTACCCCATTCCTAAATGCTCAAGTTTGGTAGTACAAATTATGAATCTTCAATGTATTATTTGCTATTCCAACTTTTTTTGAACCAATTTACTATTTCACTATTTAAACCATTGAAGTATTGTTCAACTGTGAACAACAGTTAGTTTTGGAAATGGTGGGGACTGATTGCATGTGTAGTTTTGTTTAGGCATCTCAGGTGCCCTAACATAGGTGATATGATATTCATGTTAGCCTATCTCATTTAATATAATCTCCATTCCTTTCTTTTCTTCATTTCATAGTTCATCTTTGATACATACAAAATTGAACTCTGGTTAATGTTGCTCATTACATCTTCCTGTAAAGTTCTTTAAGTCACATAGCATCATCTTACCATGCTTTGTGCCTTAAACTACTTTTGTTGAACACAGGTTCCATGTAGATAAGATGTCCTCTGCACATGCATATTTGAGATTGAGTAAAGGTCAGACAATAGACGACATAAGTGAAGGTCTGCTGGAAGATTGTGCCCAGCTGGTTAAAGCCAATTCCATTCAAGGTTGGGCAAATTGCTTGAGGAAGCAGTATTATATGTGACATGAATTTGTTGTTTCGCCTTTCCCGGTTTCCTCTTAGACAGACACGTGTAATGGTTCTATTTTTGGTTATAGGTAATAAGGTCAATAACATTGATGTGGTTTATACACCGTGGTACAATCTGAAAAAGACTCCATCCATGGATGTGGGTCAAGTTGGTTTTCACAACCCTAAATTGGTGAGAAGCCATTATTTCCCTTTCATTTCCCCTTGTTCACTATTTTTATTCAGCATTCGATGCATATAATTTGGTATACATTATATACTTATGAAATCTTATATATTCTAAATTTAAAAGTACGTGTGTTTAAAGTTTGATTAGGATGTAAGTTCATCAGTGTTATGTTTCTTGGCTCTGGATCTGAGATTGTATGAGTGGGTAGGATGGGCTAAGTCTTCGATTTCCCAGCTCGGCACTCCCTGCCTCCCCGTGGGTGAAATCAGCTTAAGGAAACTAGGGTTTGAGGGAGAGAGAATTCTTTATTTCTTCCTTGACCCCTCTACTAAACCACAGGAGGGTATTTATATAACAACTGCCGGCTGGATAAATCCTAGTCGGTTACATACTCCTTATTCAATGCAATTCATACTACTCTAAAGATAGAAGACCTTCCTAATTTAATGAACTCTAAAATGGAATAGGATTTAAAGAATCCGAACAGAACTACTAGTTCTTGTTGGATTTGCTTGCAGATTTGGGGCACCTGCTATAATATTTGCCCCAATAAGAATCCATAACAATCAGGCATAACTCCCATAGGGTTCCCTGCTACTGAAAAACTATTATCTTGAACTTTATGTGACAATCTTTATAGAATATGCATGTTGTGATTATATTGAACTTTATGTGACAAATCTTTTCGGAATATGCATGTTGTGACTAGTCCCTAACAGGTTTGCAGTATTTTAGGACAGAATTGGTCTTTAGTATTTACATAAATTCATTTCAGGATAGAGTTTATTTTCAAAAACTTTGAATCTTTGAAGTTTCTTGGTACTTTCGTATTTATACTTGAACTGATTATATTGTTTGCTCTTTTTTTTCCTGACTACATCAATGATATACTTGTGTCACATCATGTGTAATGACTATGAAATCCTAGAGTACCTTTTGATAGCAATTTTTTTTATTGTGTGTCCTAATGCGCTGAAAATTTGATAGTATGTGATGGAAGAAAGTTCTATGAGAGAGGGCCTAATCTCTACCTTTCAAGGCCCCATATGAGATTTTGCCACGTAGCACCACTGATCTCAAAGCACACCAAGCCCATCTCTTTCCCTGATCTCCTCCCTTGGGTTCTTGCGCTCCTCATCATCTCCTGCACCATGTAGCAGCCACCTCCCACATCCACACGCCTCCTTTGGCACCACCAGCCCGACCACACCTGCCACATGCTAGAATTACTATTCACACACACTGTTCATGCGGGTGAACAGTTTCATGGCACTGTAGTGTTAGCGATTATTTTTTAAAGGTCAAGTCAAGTTATCCCTATAAAGGAGACAACATGTATCAATTATCATCAAGCAATGAATGATGAAGAAGTATTTCCAAGTCCCCGATTCCTAGCTCTGGTCTCTCCTCTAGACTGGCTATTCTAGATCCGTTCTCTCCCTTAATCGGCGCCTTTTTTCATCTAGCGCCTTTCTATTTCAAGTTGTCGTCGTCCGACTTCCTTCCGACAAATGTTTATCTCGTTATCAACTAAGGTTCATCACAACGCTGCCTTCGTGGTCGCTGGCACAACCTCCTCCTGCTCACAACGTGACGCCCCTGTTGCCCCGGGGAAGCCTTCTCTTACGCCCATCAGCCACCGTTGCTGCCCAACGTGCCGCCTCCCATCACACCTCCTCCCCCGGCCACCTTGCCGCCGTCCAACCCACGCCTTTTTCGAGCATCGCCCCGACAGTCTCCGTCGTGGTCGCCTTTCCCTTCAGCTCTCACGCTGCCTTGCTCCTCGTTTGTGCATGCCCTCGTCGACGCGGCATTGTTGGTCGCGATCCACTCGTTGCTTTCCACCACCAACTCCGCAAGACCAGATGGGGAGCCATCGAGAGGCGCAGAAAATACCGATGCTGTGTCGGATGAAGCTGTTCCTGGTGGCAGCTGAGGCCGCCAGGGTTAAGGAGGGACTGGAGGCGTCTCGCGCCGCGACTGGAGGTGCCAGGGTGAGCTGCGTTGTGGGGGACACATTCATGTGAATAGCGGCGGAGACGGCAGCTGGGGCCGGGGTGCCTTGGGTGCGGTCTGGAAGTGAAGTGAAGACTGAGAAGAGTTGCTTTAGGTTGCTTTAAGATTTGTGCTGTTAATTAGGTGGCAAAATCTTAGATGGGGCCTTGAAAGGTGGGGTTAGGGTCCTCTCCCGTAGGATTTTCTTCCATATGTGATTGTTCAATCTTTCTTTGAACCTCATTAAGCTTTTGATAGTATGTGATTGTTTCATAGCCACTTGCAATTGCAGCCTGCATGGGTGTAGTCAATTGGAAATGTTTTATTATTGTGTTTTTTAACCAAATTTGAATACTATTCACTAGCTTAGGTCCTATACACATGTACTTTGGAACTTGACTGGTAATTTATCTTTTCAGTGCATCCTTCATCATTAGTTCTTCTTTTTCATTTTTCGTCAAGCTGAATCATTAACATTTATTCCCCTATAAAACTTTATTATTTTTTCTTTTTTTTCATTGAGGGAATTTTGTCTTCTGACTTGTGTTGATGCACTTGCTTCTTTTGTTTACTGTAGCTTCTCTTTTTCTTGGGAATATTTGAACCAAAGTAGATTGATCATTCTAACTGTCTCAATTGATGGTAATGTTTGTAGGTCCGGATTGTTAAAGTGGAAAAGCGGATCAATGAGATCGTGAACCGGTTGAATAAGACAAAGGTGGAGCGGAAACCTGACTTCAAGGGTATAACACTTTTTTCAAGAATAATTCGTTATCTCATGCTTGATGACATGTTTTTTAAACATATTTGTGCTTTTAACATTTTTTAAAGATATTATTTGTTTTGCACCTCATTGTTTTTGAGGAGGCTAGACTATTTATGTGTCATTGTAAGCTAGACCGTTCTGATTAGTGATAAGTAATGTTTGCAACTTGCAACTCAACCAGAAAAAAGAAACTATAGTTACTAGAGCTTAGAAATAGAGATCCGCACCATGGGTGAAGCAAAACGGAAACATTGCCCAATTTTTGTTGGTATTTGTTAGAACTAAGAACTGAAGGCACGATCAAACAAATATCTGTGCATTCATTTGTGAATAAGAGAAACTGAAGGCTGTGCTTATATTTGATCCATTTTGCATTCATGCGCACTTTGGTTTTGTTATCTCGTTCCTTTTTTTTTGTTACTTGCGGTTACATATTGTATTTACAGCTTGATATCTTTTGCTGCAGCTGAAAGAGAAGCTGTGAGCTCTGCCGAGAAAGCAGAAAGAAAGATGCAGCTTAGAGATAAAGTACGCTATTTCTCATCCTTTGCGTCAGCAGCTCAGCATCTTGTTTTGTTGTTGATTATCAGCTATATGCCTTTCTTTGTAACAAATACTAGAAGATAACATATATTCATTTATGCACACTTGCACAGAGAGCGGTTGTCGTAAATCTGTTGCTCTGTATTGTGTTGTTGGGCACTGGATGGATAATAATGGAATGGAATGATTTTACTGACCTGATAAAATTGCTGAATTTCTGACATTGAGAATGACTGGGTGACTGGATTATTTTCCTCGTTTTATTTCAGAAACGCAAGGAAGAGATGGTGAGGCTTGAGGAGGAGAAGCAGGCTGAAATCAGGAGCTACAAAGGCCTGATGATCCAAGAAAAGATGACTTCCAACAAGCATGTTGCGTCTGGTAGCAAGACCTTGCAAGAACTGGAAGATGACTTTATGTGAAAAGACAATATGACAATTTCATACTGCAAGAGCTCTCTAAACTGCTGTCACAGACAGGACAGGCATCGCCGGTTGCAAGACTCTGGACCAGGTGCTTCCGGGCGGGGCCTTGACCTGTTATACTTCATACTTTAATGGCCTCTGTAGACATGTTTCACAGTTTGATGTGGTGAGACAACAGCAATGTGTGATCTAACTGTGGTCGATGTATTGATCATCAACCTGACATGATAATAGAGCTTATTCTGCTTGATTTCTCTACATTGATGAGAGCATAACAACATTGCCTTCAATATTCCATTTTTACCTGGAGAACACTTTGGGAACCCATACATTACTGCTACAGAACTGTGGTGGAGTTATCTTTCAGACTGCCATCCCCCATGAAATTTGGTTTTCCAGCAGAGTGAATAGCAATTTGCTTTCTTTTTTAAAAGAGGATTTTGCAATTTGCATATGGTTCAAAGTTTCCGGTTGGATCCTAAATCCTAACGTTTTTGTGAAGATAAGGTGATCTTTGGCATATTCATTGCCATGTTATATATGGTTCAGTTTCCTGTTGGATCCTTACCTTAATGTGCATATTTAAAATGAGGTGAACTTTGGCATATTCGTTGCCTTGTTATATGGATGGCTTGTATCAAAAGATGGACATATTGGTTGAATTGTGCAACGCGTTCTATAAAACATGTTCGTTCTTCATTGTGATCTTGACTGATATGTTGAATTTTCACTTCAAATTGTTTCATTCGTCAAATTGACCTCCAAGGAAATGTGGCGTCTCCTAAATGTAGGTCGTCCCAGAACATGTGCAATCCAATATTCTTTGTTTTTATCATGCGATATATATATATATATATATATATATATATATATATATATATATATATATATACTTTATAATATATGTTTTTTATAACGACCGAGTACACACGGATGTGGTATTACAAAGTTCATTACGAAATATACTTTCGCAATATATGTTTTTTATAACAACCGAGTAAGTAACAGGCTACTGCAGAGCTTCTCAAAGTTATTTTTTTTTAGATATTCCCAAAGTAAAATAATCATCAAATCAAAGAATCACACATACATTCTTAACCTCTACCACACGGCTGGAACAAAACAACATCAAGGTCTCAAGGAAACCTTTCGCTGGAAGCGGGCCCCCCGTGCTCATAAATCCCCCCCTCCCCCCAAAAACCTCACACAACAAGCAAAGAGAAATCGTCCAAAAGAAAAAGGAGGAAAAAAAACACAAACCATGGCGCAGCAGCTGCTCCTCCTCCCCCCCGCGCCTTCCAGAACTTTCTCGAAGCCCCCCCCTCCCCTCCTCTCTTCCCCGGCGCCACCTCTCCTCCATCTCCGCCACGCGCCGAATAGCCGCCGGCGTCGCCGCCGCCCGCCGCGACCTTCTCCGCTGCGGAATGAGGCGGTCAGGTGAGCCGCCCTCTTCTTGCCTCTAAGCCATGAACAGATTGCAGCGAGGTGGGTTCTTTTGGTGAGGGAGTAACTACTAGTTAGTAATGTCTCTACGCTTGTGGTCAGACCTAGTGGCGGATTTGGAGCTTGCGAAGGACAAGCAGCGGCAGGGCAGCCGCGCCAATGGCATATTCTGGATCTTGCTGCTTAATTTTGGCCTCTATGTTGCGGACCACGTGTTCCAGGTACCATTACAACACCACGCTAAAGTAGGATCAACCATTTGTTTGTTTCAGTTTGCATAAATCAAAGTAGGCTCTAGACAGAGGGCGCTGTATGGTAAGAAGATCACATAAATCAAGTTAGGGTGGGAGCTGCAGCCTGAGAGTTGTAGAATTATGTTGATATGTTCCATTATATTTAAAAAAAAATGGCTATAATTTTTTCTCACAGATTGACGAGATCAATGCAAGGAAGGCCTGAAAAAAACAATGCAAGAACAAGTGAAAAAAAGGATGTAATCATAATTACTAATTTAATAAGAGGTTTCTTGCAGTTGCTTGATTTATATGTAAAACAACACAGGCGCATATTTATTAATATTCTTGTATTGAAATATATCTATACTTATTTATTGTTATTTCCATGCATTTCAGATTCCACATGTAAAGGCACTGTACTTGTACCATGCTTTCCCTGCTTGGTATCAATTTGTGACATCAACTTTTTGCCATGCTAACTGGTTAGTTTTTACTTGCTACTCCATATTGTATTTCATTTTCTTTGCACTTCTTGGTAATTTTCTATAATATGTTCTATAAATGAACAAAGATGGTTACTATTCTACTGATATGTCAGAAGCTGTACCTAGTTTAACTTTCTTTTGAGGGAAGTTCCATGTTCAATTAATTCAGTTGTTCATGATCCATTACAGGAATCATCTTTCAAGCAACCTGTTCTTCGTGTACATTTTTGGTGAGAATTGATTGCTAAAATGAATGCCCTGCTTGATACTTAATAGTTCAGTCGAAGGATGCCTAGTTCTGATCTAAATATACAGGAACACTTGTTGAGGAGGAAGAAGGTAACTTTGCATTGTGGATGTCTTATATTTTGACTGGTGCTGGAGCAAACTTGATTTCATGGTTAGTTCTTCCAACATCCTCTGTGTCGCTTGGAGCATCCGGTGCGGTTTTTGGCCTTTTCACAATTAGTGTTCTAGTAAAGGTGATTAGGTTAATCTTGGTCTGTTTCAAAATATTTCCTGAATGAGTAGTTATCTCAGTTAATTATTTTCCATTTTTGGCTCCTTTGTTGCAACAGATGTCATGGGACTGGAGAAAGATTCTTGAGGTCCTTATCCTTGGTCAATTTGTTGTTGATAAGGTACACAACACTATCTTGTTACCTAACTTAATCATTCGGTTACTAGAACAGATATCTTATTGCAGAGATGAAATAAATACATCTGCAGGTGGGATGTCCACCACACCCCCTATTTAGTGTAACACTGTTCACCCCATACCTAAACATTGGTAGTTCCAAATCTTTTCCAAAGAAATAAAAGCACTACTATGTATTGGACTTATTTATCAATTATCAAATTCGCAAGATCGCAGATCACTAGTTTATAGTAAACGGTAAACATACTTCCAGTTGTTAAGGGAAGAAAACTATCGTGGCTACAGGCCAAACAGTGAAGAAGGGGACTGGTAGAAGGAGAAGATGAGAGTTAGATCTGTGGGAGAGTTGATAAGAATGAGAGGATGTCCCTCCTCCTACCCCTCTTGGGGTTTATATACATGAGTGGGGTAGAATGAGAAATTCCCATTCTATCCCTTGTTACTTACAAAGGATGAGGGTACATTGGTATATTTACACTGGTACATTTCTCTACACTATTGGGCTTATTACATGTTGCACTAGTTGCACGGCCCAGTCACGGGGGGTTGGACCACCCCTACAACAGTACTCCCTTGACAGCAAGCGCTGAGGTCCTGATGGGCGAGCTGATGTGATCAACCATCCTAGCCCCCCCATTCCCCGACAGCAAGCGCGAGCGTGCCGAGTGGTGAGCCGATGCAACTAGTAGCTTGCAGACCCCAGAGGCAATGCCTACGAAGAAATCAGCGAACTCCTACGCTGAATCTCGCGCCGTCCCGCCGAGGCGATGCCTACGAGGCGGACGGCGGAGTCGAGCGCCGAGGACGTGCCGTCCCGCCGAGGCGATGCCTACAAGGCGGACGGCGGAGTCGAGCGCCGAGGACATGCCGTCCCGCCGAGGCGATCCCTACGAGGAGGACGGCGCAGTCGAGCGCCGAGGACGTGCCGTCCCGCCGAGGCGATCCCTACGAGGCGAACGGCGCAGTCGAGCGCCGAGGACGTGCCGTCACGCCGAGGCGATGCCTACGAGGCGGATGGTGAAGTTGAGCGCCGAGGACGTGCCATCACGCCGAGGCGATGCCTACGAGGCGGACGACGGAGTCGAGCGCCGAGGACGTGCCGTCCCGCCGAGGCGATGCCTACAAGGCGGACGGCGAAGTTGAGCGCCGAGGACATGCCATCCCGCCGAGGCGATGCCTAAGAGGCGGACGGCGAGGTCGAGCGCTGAAGATGTGCCGTCCTGCCGAGGCGATGCCTATGAGGCGGACGGCGAAGTTGAGCGCCGAGGACGTGCCGTCCCGCCGAGGCGATGCCTACGAGGCGGACGGCGGAGTCCTGCACCGGAGCCGTGCCGTCCCGCCGAGGCGATGCCTACGAGGCGGACAGCGGAGTCGAGCGCCAAGGCCGTCCCGTCCCGCTGAGGCGATGCCTACGAGGCGGACGGCGGAGTTTTGCGCCGGAGTCGTGCCGTCCTACTGAGGCGATGCCTTCGAGGCGGACAATGGAGTCAGCCGCGCAGGATGTGCCGTCCGTGCCGAGGCGACGCCACGAGGCGACGGCGGTCGAACGCCGAAGACGCGCTGCATCGCCAGGCGATGCCTACAAGCGCGACGGCGGAGTCGAGCGCCGAGATGTTTGTCCCGCCGAGGCGATGCCTACGATGCGACGGCGGTCGAAGCGCCGAGGACGTGCCGTCCGTCGGCGATGCCTACGAGGCGACGACGGTCTGCGCCGAGCCATGCCGCCCCGCCGAGGCGATGCCTACGAGGCGACGGCGGAGTCTCGCCGGAGCTATGCCGCCCCGCCGAGGCAATGCCTACGAGGCGACGGCAGCGCGATCTGTGCCAAAGCCGCGCCGGAGCCGTGCTGTCCCGCCGAGGCGATGCCTACGAGGCGGACGGCGGAGTCCTGTGCCGGAGCCGTGTCGTCGCGCCGAGGCAATGCCTACGAGGCGGACGGTGCAGTCCTACGTCGAAGCCGCGCCGGAGCCGTGCCATCCCGCCGAGGCGATGCCTACGAGGCGGACGACGCAGTCGAGCGTCGGAGACGTGCCACCCTGCCAAGGCGATGCCTACAAGGCGGCGCGGCGGTGCCAGCCGGTCGACGCTGTTCCCCTCGCGAAAACGATGTCCGCGAGAGCGGACGCTGCGGCATAGGCCGAGGGCGTCACGCGCGAGGAGGTGGAGGCGGAGCCGCGTTCCCCTACCTTCAAAAAGCAGTGCCGCGAGAGCGGACGCTGCGAGGTAGGCCGGGGCGACGCGCGCGCGAGGTAGGGAGGCGGAGCCGCCGTTCCCCTACCTTCAAAAACGGTGCCCGCGGAGACCGGGCGCTTGTGGCGTAGGCCGAGGGCGATACGCGCGCGGAGGCAGGGGGCGGAGCCGCCGTTCCCCTACCTTCAAAAATAGTGCCTGCGGAGTGCGGGTGCTTGCGGCGTAGGCCAAGAGCGATACGCGCGCGGAGGCAGGGAGGCGGAGCCGCCGTTCCCCTACCTTCAAAAACAGTGCCTGCGGAGAGCGGACGCTTGCGGCGTAGGCCGAGGGCACGCCGAGGCAGGGAGGCGACACTGCCGTTCCCCTACCTTGAAAAAACAGTGCGCGCGGAGAGCGGGCGCTTGCAGCGTAAGCCGAGGGCACTACGCATGCCGAGGTAGGGAGGCGGAGCCGCCGTTCCCCTACCTTCAAAAACAGGGCCCGCGGAGAGCGGGTGCTTGCAGCGTAGGCCGAGGGCGCTACGCACGCCGAGGCAGGGAGGCGACACCGCCGTTCCCCTACCTTGAAAAAGCGATGCCGCGAGAGCGGCGGCGCTATGTGTAGGCGAGGCGCGACGCACGCCGAGGTAAAGAAGCGGAACCGTCGTTCTCCTACCTTCAAAAACTTGGCAATGCACTCCCTGGTGCAACGCTCGCGAGGGCGCGATATCCAAGTGGTGCGCCGCTTAAAGCGAGGCACTCCCTGGTGTCTCGGCTATGTCGTAATTTTTATACTCTGTAGAGTGCGTGGGAACGTCGTTCACGTCTTGTTTATACTCCGTAGAGTGCGTGGGATCAACATCCACGTCTTATTTATACTTCGGAGAGTACGCATATGGACAATATCCATGCGTGCGCGTGATCCGCGTCTTGTTTATACTCAGTAGAGTGCGCAGGGACAACATTCGCGTCTTATTTATACTCCGTAGAGTGCGTGGGATCAACATCCACGTCTTATTTATACTCCGGAGAGTACACATATGGACAATATCCATGCGTGCGCGGGATCCGCGTCTTGTTTATACTCAGTAGAGTGCGCAGGGACAGCATCCGCGTCTTATTTATACTCCGTAGAGTGCATGCGGAGGCGGACCTCGACGCTACATCTTATTTAGAGTCCGTAGACTGCGCGCGGGGGCAAGCCCCTGCGCGTTGCGGGCGGTGAAGGTGCGTGCGGAGGCGGACCTCGACGCTACGTCTTATTTATACTCCGTAGAGCGCCCGGAGGCGTCCCCCAGCTGCGTCTTATTTATACTCCGTAGAGTGTGTGCGGAGGCGGATATCGACGCTACGTCTTATTTAGAGTTCGTAGACTGCGCGCGGGGGCAAGCCCCCGCGCGTTGCGGGCGGTGAAGGTGCGTGCGGAGGCGGACCTCGACGTTACATCTTATTTATACTCCGTAGAGTGCGTGCGGAGGCGGACCTCGATGCTACATCTTATTTAGAGTCCGTAGACTGCGCGCGGGGGCAAGCCCCCGCGCGTTGCTGGCGGTGAAGATGCGTGCGGAGGCGGACCTCGATGCTACGTCTTATTTATACGCCGGGGAGTACGTCGACGCTCGAGGCAATCGTACGATTTAAATCCAAAACGAGGACCAGAATAGATGCATCGAAGAAATGGCCGAAGACTTGCGGCTACAAAATGCTCCAGAATGCAGTACCAAGAAAGCATCAGATACTACGGTAGCCCAGAACAGGTCGAAACCGGAGAAGCAAACACGACCAAATTAAATGCTCTCAGAAAAGGACTTCAGCCGCTATGAATGATATGATGAAAAAGCATTTCTTTAAGGCCACGCACGCAAGAAATGCAGGGGCTACTTATTAAATCCTCACACGTAATACGTGAAGCTTGCATGGATGGATACTTGGATTGCATGCATGAACAGATACATGGATCTATAATTTGCGCGCATGCATGAATGGATGCTTTGTGCACGTGCCTTGCTGCCAACGCATGGAGCCCAGCGGCATGCGGAGGCAGGCAGACGCGGAGGGACGTGCCGAGCGAACTCCGACAAAGTCACCGTGGAGCCAAGAGGGGACCGGCGAAGACTTCCCAAAGCGGGCGAAGTGGCACTGGCAGGCCGGCGAGGTCGTCGCGGAGCCGAGCGAAGGTCGGTGAGGACTTTCCAAAGCCGACGAAGTGGCACCGGCCGGCCGGCGAGGTCGTCGCGGAGCCGAGCGAAGGTCGGCGAGGACTTCCCAAAGCCGGCGAAGTGGCACCAGCAGGCCGACGAGGTCGTCGCGAAGCCGAGCGAAGGTCGGCGAAGACTTCCTAAAGCCGGCGAAGTGGCACCGGCAGGCCAGTGAGGTCGTTGCGGGGCCGAGCGAAGGTCAGCGAAGACTTCCCGAAGCCGGCGAAGTGGCACTGGCAGGCCGGCGAGAGGCGTGGCATGGAGGCGGAGCCAGTCTCCCCTGACGGATGCGCGCCTATTGGCTTGTTAACCAGCTCGCTGGCTGCGAAGGGGACCTTCTCCGTGAGAGCCGCCCCCTCAGGTAGTGCCCCATCCCCAGTAGTCGCGGCAGCATTAGACGAGCACCCAACGTGGCGCCTAGGCGCGCGGAAGCCGGGGCGTGAGCACGGGGGCGGAGGCGAGGAGTCGGAGTTGTATTCGCCGACGCGGAGCAGCGTCCTATGCACGCACGGCCGGAGCGCGGAAGGTTGACGGCGGCAAGACACGGAGGCGGAGCCTGATGTACATGCAAGCAGGCGTACGTATTCGCCAACATGACGTTCTTGCCGCCGTTCCCTGGCTGCAGCCGGAAGAAACGCCGCGCGGCGAGCTCGACGAACCCCTGGTCGTCGTGCTCCCTGCAGGCGCCCAGCAGCAAGATGTAGAGGCGGAGCCTCTATGCATGCAGGAATGGATACGTAAGTATGCATGCATGGATGGAATGGATACGTAAGTGTGCATGCATAGATGTAATGGATGCGTAAGTGAGTATGCATGCATGGATGGAGCGCGTGGATGAATATTCCCTTGCTCCGTTGTGGTCAAGGTCACCGACGCGGGGGTGAGGCGAAGGCGCGCGGAGTCGAAGCCGTGGTCTTCCCCATCGGAGGTTATCTCCAACGCCTTTCCATATGTAGCTCCTTGCGCGGTCCATGCCGCGGAGCCTGGCTCGGTGACGCGGAAGCCTCGACAACTCGGAGAGTTCGGAGGCGAGGTGCTCGACGACGTGGAGTGGACTCGGCGACACGGAGGCGAGGTGCCGGAGCCTTTGCATGCATGGACGGCACGCATGCGGAGCCTGTGCAGGCATGAATGCCTACGTGTGAGCTGGTGGGCGTGCGCACACCCGATCTCGGGTGAGGGGAGGCCGGCGGGGAGCTCCTCCGCATCCAAGAGTGAGTACTCTGGCGATAGCGCGCCGGCGACCTGAGCAGCCGGCGAACCCTCCAGGGCGCCATCCCCGAGTCCTTCTCTCGCTTGCACTCCTGCTGCGGCCACCCACGCCGCAGCTTGTCGCGGAGACTTTGCAGTGGAGGCCACGACGTGTAGGCGACCTCGCAGTCGCAGAGACCCTCGGAGGCTCAGAGCAGGCGACCTCGCCTTCGGCGTTGGGGATGTCGCGCGGCGAAGCATGGGTCCGGCGGAATCCACGAGTGCGGAGGCCGCGGAGCATCGCGCGGGGTGGTGGCGACCTCGCACTGGGGCGGGCCGACAACGCGGAATCTGTAGTCGGAGACCGCGCGGTTCCATGTCCTGCTCCAGCGGCGCGTATGTCATGCATCACCTGTATGCCAAAAACCAAGACGGAGAGAGAGGGAAGAGAGCTCGCGTATGGATGGAAACTCGGATGTATAGGCTGCATGCATGCATGAGTCGGTACATGCGGGGTGGAGGCTTGGAAGGATAGACCCCGATAGACCTCGCCGGGTGCATGCATGGACTCGGGTCGATGCCGCGCGGAGGCTCGGTGCTGCGGCCTGATGTCGCGCGGAGCCGGCGGCGATGCGCAGTGGGCCTTGACGGCATGCGAAGCCCGCTTCTGGTGCAAAGGGTAGCACGGAGGCGGAGGCGTGGAGTCACATGCACAGATGTGAGCATACCACCGAGTCATCCTCGAGCCGGGGACTTCGGAGACCGGGGACTTCGCAAGACTTCGGCGACCGGGGAGATAGTAGCAGCGTGGAAATGAGTGGTTCGACTATATCTATTCAACTCGTTATCTGCAAAAAATACAGGCAAAGCCCGTACACTTTACCCAATCAAACCTGCCAGATTTGGATCTGGAAAAGAAATACGAGCTCGCAATAGATCCGTGTGTTCACAACATTTCTGCCATGTCTAATGAGGTGCGCATATATAAATCCCAAAGCGAACAGGCTAGCAACAAGATGAACGTATCTGTGATGCTTCACGACACGAGCAACCACCTCTAGCGCCCACCTACTTATCCTTTTGTTGAATGCTGGAGAAATCTCTTCAATGCACAACTTCTTGTCGTCCCCACGGACGGCGCCATCTGTCGTGGCTACAGGCCAAACAGTGAAGAAGGGGACTGATAGAAGGAGAAGATGAGAGCTAGATCTGTGGGAGAGTTGGTAAGAATGAGAGGATGTCCCTCCTCCTGCCCCTCTTGGGGGTTTATATACATGAGTGGCGTAGAATGGGAAATCCCCATTCTACCCCTTGGTACTTACAAAGGATGATGGTACATTGGTATATTTACACTGGTATATTCCTCTACACTATTGGGCCTATTACATGTTGGACTAGTTGCACGGCCCAGTCACTGGCGGTTGGGCCACCCCCACAACAAAAACATTCAGCATTGACTTGTTTTTCCATCCGTCATGTCAATAAATACTCAGATATTTGACAGTAAGGGCCACTGCAATGGTCAATGAAGGTTCATATGGATTTTTGATCTTCTGCAGTCTGCACAATTATGTTGAGATCTATAATAGGTAGCGTTCCGTCAAAAATCAGTAGGTAAAGTGATCCTAGTGACACATTTGAAGCATGCCATATGCAAGTAGTATAGCTACCTTTACAAATTTACAATATGCACTCACTATACTGAAACTTTGATCATTGTCTTTTCCATAAGGTAAGACTGTGAGTGACCTGGCCCTAAACATGTACTCGACTGTTCAGTAAATTCAATGCTTTATTTTGTGTGTTAGCAGTTACCATGTTGCATTGTTACTTGAGTTTTCTATTTTACTGATCTGATAGTATAGTACCAAACAAACATTCTTTATTAACCCCTGATCGGTTTGGCTCTTACCCTAATAGGTCATGGAAGCTGCACGTGCGACCACTGTAACAGGCCATTCACTGCAAGTAAACAACATTGCCCATCTATCGGGTGCTTTGATTGGTGCTGCGTTAGTGTTCCTGATCAATCGAATCCCTTTGCCATCTAATGGTGATAGTCCAAAGACTCCAAAGGATAGCAAGGAGAAAAGAAGTTAGTTCAAGCTATAAAAAGCGGCCATCCTAACAGAATATACCATTCATTACAATTTCTTTTCCTTGATAGGCTCTACTTATTGTGTGCAAATTTGTTAAGGGTATTTGTGGTATTTTTTTAGTGTTTTAGGGTTTATTCTTGTATTGTGTCAATTTACTCTATATATACATCTTTGGGCTGAGTTCAATACAACTAATGATCCATCCATTCCTCTCCTCTTGACATGGTATCAGTGTTGGAAATATGCCGTACAGGCAATCATATAGATGATTATATTTCGTAATATTCATAATTTATTAGATAATATGTTATCTTGTTTCTTAAATAATATCGCTAATATTTATCAGCAAATATGTGACTTGATTGTGAAACTCTATATTTTTGCGATGATTATCCTTAAATGATCCCTAGTTGGAAACATATGAGAGCACATATGAATAGACTAACATATATATTGGCTGATGATCATATTTCAAGAGTCATAGATATGGAGATATCAAACAAATAATATGGACACATGTTAGAGAATATAGGGTTGGATCGACCCACCATGAGATACTGTGAGAACGTTACATTCTTACATGTAATCAGTTGGTTTCATTTACAATGCATATGCTATGTCCTTAGACTTGAGGCCGTCGCATGTACTTGAGATATATAATGGCTGACTTAAGGGTTGTCAAACACTAGTCCATAACTGGATAGTTATAAAGGTAGATTTTGGATTTTGTCATGATGCATGCATCGAGGCATAGTCAATCAAGATAGGATTTGTCCCTCCATGCAACGAGAAAGATATCTTTAGATCTCTCGAGTGATTGGATTTCAGAAATATATGGTCTTGTTACTCGTGGTTAAAGAGTTAACCGTAGTCGAGGAATTCGAGTCACGTGATCGAAAAAGAGTAGTCAAGCTAACCAAGGATGGCACATACTCGCCTTGAGTTTCACCAATATCGTGAGGCAAAGGAAAATGCATATAAATTTTGTTGAGATTCGTTCGATATGATCTTTACGTATACTTAGAAGTCGGCATGTCTTGCTAGTGGCCGCTACCGATTAGTGGACGAGTACGAGTACTTGGGCCATGTCTAAGTATATGTGAACCTATGTAGTCGTACGCTTAAAGGGCTAGGATATAATTCGAATGGTGATCTGAATTCATATTGGCCACGAATTCCTAATGGGCCTCATGGATGCCTATATATAGAGGGGTGGTAGCATAGGGTTTGCAATGAATTTGGAATTCCCGAAACATAGTTGCAACACCTTGCTCATCCAATACCACACAGTCGGTGCTAGTACTCCAACGCGTGGTATTCTTGCTTCGTACGTGTGGATACCTTAGAGGTGTTGATGCGAAGCTTCAGCACTAAGACAATCCGCAACTAGTGACGATCAAAAAGAGTTAGAGGAGACGTGCGGCTAGTATGACTACTACTGCACCAATACGTTACATTGTTACATCCTGATTTTCAAAACCTTTTTAAAGTTTTTAAATTAAAATTCACCATTTAGATTTTTCTTGAATTAATTAAAGCTTAATATAAATTTTTTAAAATTAAAAAGATTTAATATGAATAAGATAAACTTCAATAAATGAAAATCGGTTTTATTTGTGTTCCTTGTGTCACAATGAATTTTTTTTGTATTTTCTTGAATTTTTTAGAGTTTATTTGCTATTTTTAGAAGCTCAATTTAATTTTTCCAAAAAAAAAAGAGACTTTCCGTAGGTCACCCATTCTAGACTTGACATGGGATGAGCATACTTACCATTTCCATTCCAACCAATCCAGCTACAAATTCTTCCTTTCTTATTTCCTGTTACTTCCCCCTTCTCTCTCCTTTTTATCCTTTAAAGTCCAGGTTACTATTCATCATCACCAACCTCTAGACCAGATCGATCTGTGCACGAATACGGCTCTCTCCTCTCTTCCATGATAACTTTCAAACCAAGCCTTATATCAATATCTTCACAAAAGAAAAGTTGTGCCAAATCACGCAACTAATCCATTCCTTCCAGCCTCTTTGCGTTTCGTTCATTCACGCAATGAATCCATTCCATTCAATCTCTTTGCGTTTCTTTCATTCGTTTACTTTTTATCCCCTATTACCCGAAATGGACTCTAAACCGAAATCTATGAATTGGAGTCAGTTTCTATCTGTTCCAAGCCCTTAAATACGACTCCTTGACCCCTCTGAACCTGTTCCAAGCGATGCCAAGTCTCCCCAAGGGCCAGAACGCCATCGCCAAGAAAGCCCTCCATTCCTGAAATTGCTCATCGCGTCCTGAGCTATCCGATGAGATTTTTCATATTTCTTTCATCTCACATCGTATTTCCATGTATCATCAAACTTCTTGCCAAATAAATTTGATTTTGGTGCAGCCAATCTCCTGGAATTGAGTTTTCTCCAATCTAGGCCGAAATCGCTTCTCGACATTGATTCGTCGCCTCCAGTGAGTTTTAGCTCATGCCACCACTACTGCTAGATTTGTCTTGTCGCGTTCTACATAGTGCTTTTCTCCTTTTCTTCAAAAACCCTCCATAAATTTTCACCTCTGACATCTAGCCTTGACCTCCTAGGGCATCTCGCGTTTCCATCTATCCGGTTATGTTTTCTCCAATCCTTTCGTGTCAAAACATGCCAAACTATCTCATGTAGCTACCTTTCAAGTGGATTTGGATTTCATTCACTGAGCACTGAGATAGCAAGTTTTTTCCTTTTTTTCTCTACCGTTGTCGTTCAAACGTCAATTGTGTCATCTCCGATGAGTTTTCGGCTTAGCCGATAATTTTTCTAACTATACCATGCCGCGTTCTAGCCCGTGCTCACCCTACTTCTTCGTGTTCTATGCCCAGGTACTGTTTCTCTCTCCAACCCATGTCGTTGGCGCCGCCCACACCATCACCATGCTCCGTATAATGTTCCGGCATTTCCTACGTGTTACTCGGATTCCTAGTGACCCATTTTATCAGTTGTGGCATCAAGGTCAAAACCGAACTTGCATCCTCTGTTATTTTGCTTCCAGCCAAGGAATATTCCTTTGGAATATTCTCTCATTTTTCTTTTTCAGGATTTCCTCGTCCGAACTCCGATTGAGCCAATTTTTCTTTCTAAATTCATCTAAAATTGAGCTCTATCTTTTAATTCTAGTTTGATTATTTTTTATTTTATTTAAATTTATTTGTGTTCATTTGCGCAATAGATAACATCTTCGAAGGAGCTGAAGCAAGATCTGAAGATCAAGAGTCATTAACTGAGCAAAACCAAGGGAAGTCGTGTCCTTTGATCATGTTGAACCTAGTTTTCAAATTTATTATCTATTATTTTGATTTAAACTATCATACATTGCTATTTTAGTATAAACGTTTATACTTGATAGTTATGGTCCAACTTGATTAATCCCTCATTTGATAATTTGAATGCCATGATTCTATCGTTACTATAGGATGAGTAACATGATTCTATCGTACAATCACATGTCCAATATAGGATAGATTTGGTTGATTAATTTGTGATGTTTCAATCTTGATTTCGCCATTGAAATGTTGGTTAGACATTTTCACGTGACGTACGAGGGGGCAATTATTGACTAGGTGGTTAACCTACCCGACGGCGAAACTTTAGCGGGCGAGATCAGGTTGAGGTTGAACACTGTAAAGGTCTTGTTGTGATCTTTTTGGTCGACATGCCTAAGGAAGCATGTTATACCGATGACATTACAAGATGGTCATATCATGTGGGTAAAGTTGTGCAACCTCTGCAGAGTGTAAAATTATTCGAATAGCTGTGTCCCTGGTTACGGATAATGCTCAGTAATTTCATACGAGGGGTAAAGTTATAATAAAAATTTGGTTGGGTTAAGTTTGGGAAGTGAATGGTTAGTTCACTGGTGGTTTATTACATTGATGGTTAGTTCACGGGTGGTTCATTGGGTGAATAGTTAGTTCACTTGTGATTTACTCAATTCCTTTGATTATTTACTTATTTAATCATTTTCCTTAAAGTTTGTTTCCAATCTATTTACTGGATTTATTTTAAATTATTGCTTTCTGCAAAATAACCACTCAGCCATCATTTGTTAAGTCTTGCATACTATATTGCATTCTTGTTACAAACGACTTGCTGAGTACTCTATGTACTCACGGCTATATTCACATTTGCTTAGTTGAACAAGAGGAACCATATCAATTGGAGGTGCCTAAAGGAGGATACTTTGATGACTTCTCAGATTAGGACTTCATTCCCTAGTTGATTGCCTGTGGGCATATTGAATGGCTATTACGCTTATTTCCATTTTTTGCTGCTAGTTTCTTAAGCTCTTCAGGCTATTATTAGTAAGCTTGGCCATAAGGTCACAACTCTGATAACTATTAATATTTGTGTCTTTTCTTAGTAAATCATGATGTGGTCTATATTTCTTCTATGTTTACACTGTATGCACTAGAGTGATCCTAGACTAGTGCTGAATACACAGGAGTCTGGATTTGCATATTCGGGTATCTACATACATCGACTCCGCTATGAGTCTATGCGTCTAGTGGTAATCCCATGATCTATTAATAGCGGTGGTTCCTTTTTTACGCAGTAGATTTTTGAAATTGTACTAGCATAGCCTACCATGGTGCAACAATCAGAGCGTCGGGTTCTTTGAGCCACTGCCTACTCGTCTTCCACCACCGCTGCTCTCAGGAAGGAGCAATCTCACGCTCCTGGGGTGGCCTCCTTCTAGTTGTAGCACTTCTTTTTGGTAGTACCAGTAGTCTCTTATAGGTGGCCACCACGTCTCTTACTCGGATCTAGCGTTTGTAGGTCGTTTCCTGGCCAAATTCGACAGTGCGCATGTGTGGTAGCTATTGGTTTCACCTTGAATTACCGCCCATCCTCCCTAATAATAGAACCAAGGTCCCACCGCTGGGAGTCATCCCGAGTCAGATCTGGTCCTCAAGCTTGACCTCGACGACAGTCGCCCGAGCTCCTGCGTCGATCTGCACCACCTTGCATCCCATCGGCTCCGATTCAGCTAGATCCGGTCACCGTCATCTTTCCTTGGTCGGATCTGGGTGCTGCCTCTCTCCCCACACTGGTCAGTGATGCCAACACCAGATCCGGGCTCTAGGCCTTCGAATCCGCCACCGCAAAGGTCGCTATTGGTTCTCAGGCTTGCATTGTGCCATCGCCGTCTGTCTTCCACTACTTGAGCTGTCGTTGTTGTCCTCTTCTTGGACCGCCACCGCCGCTTGGCTCTCTCAATGCCAGCCATTGCTGGTGAGATCTCGAGCCACCACTATCGCCGCTCGCCTTTTCTTGGTCACTAACATCCAGATCTGATCTAGATCGGGACACCACTCTTGTCTCTCGGCCCAGTGACCTCGATTCCTCTTTTGTATTCGCCTCTGGATCTACTATTCATCGCCACCAACCTGGGCTCTCTCTGGTAGCCGCCATCTTAGGTCTCTTCTTCCTTGAGCTACCATTGGCGCTACCTCTCCTATCCCCGGCCACCACCCTTGGGGGATAGTGCCAGCTGACATCCTCCTTAGGTCGCAACTGCCTCCATAGCCATCACAATGTTTCGCTAGCCTGAGCCCATCCGCCACATGGAGCCCATTCCTACCACGGCTACCGCCTACTGCCTCCTTTCTTGGAGCACCACCGCCTTATGTTTGCTGGACAACAATCCATGTTGCTAGTTCTTTTGCTTGCTTCTTGGCTGGTTTTGGACTTCTTCACTCATGCTATCATGTTTTGGGCTGGTGCTTGTTGTTTGGATGAGGGATTTGCTTCCTACAACTAGGATGAGCTTTGCTACTGGGGGGCTATGCATATCATGCTTGCTGCTACCAATTATCCAAGTCTTTTCTTTCTAGAGTCTTTTCTTCCATTTTGTCCATCCAAGTCCACTGCTCTCTCTTTGAGTTCGTCTAAGCCGTGTGAGTCCACAAATTTCTTGTTAGTCAGCCGATTACTTCTCTGTCCATGGTGCGTCCTTTGGATCCAATGTGGTCCACTCCTTCCCTTTTGCATGGTAGCAACCGTCACTCCTTTCTCTGAGCCATTGCAGATCATAGAAGTTGTTATGAAGATGTTGCTTCTTTCTAAGTCATCACCCTGAGTTTCTAAGGCTACCACATTACCCTTCTGCACCACCACCGGCTTGGGCTTTGAACTGCACCGCCGTGCTTCTATCACCCCTTTAGCTTGATTTGATAGCTCTATCTATCTATGCAATTTTCATCATTTTCTTTGCCGTGCTATTATGGTCGACTTTGCTCCCGCTTGCCTCTTCTTTCTTAGTCCCTACACTTTGTGCTTTGTGGGCTATCACATGACCCCAAAGTAGTATGATTAGCATGGGATATGCAGTCATACCGGCTAGAGGCAGTACATACTGAAAATTGAGAATTGTTGGAGATTGATAAAGGGATGATCATGGAACTCCTATCTTGGTTGCATTGTGTTGCATGTTTATGCTAATGTGGGTCAAGTTGTGAAAGCTTATGCCCGAAAACAATTTCTTGGTCTTTGGATGCACATAGAAGCTTAGAGGCAACTATGGTCAATGACGAACGATTGGGACTAGATCAGGGTGGATCGAGATCCAAGCGGCCAAGGAGGTCGTGTGAGATGGTTGGGCTCAAGCATGGCACATGGCAAAGCCAAAGGATGCCTTGAAGGAAGGTTCAAGCAATGGGCTGGATCAATTTGGCTTCATCAGTTCAAGTGAGGCATTGTCCATTGAGAGCCAGAATGAGAGACTTGTCGACGGAGGGAATCCATTGGTCAACCTACACATGGCGTGCATGGTGACTAGCACGACAAGATGAAGACAGTCAAGGGAAGGCCCTGGGAAGCTTCATCAAGGGCATTGAGGTAAAATGCCAAATATCGGACTTGATGCCTACTCCAAAATTGTGGCACCAAGAGATGCAATGGAAGTGGTTTAGGGTTAGGCTAGGGTCGTGTGTATGGTGTGGATCAAACACTCAGGTGTGAGCAGGTTGATCCTTGTAAGCGCTTTGAAAAGTGTGAGTATAAAACCTGGTATTATGGGGTTGATAGGTTCTCCAATCCTTAATGGGTCTAGACCCACTGAAGGGGCTGGTTTATCTATTTAACAAAGGAGGTGGTAGTTAGGGTTGGCGATGAATTTGGGTTGAGTTCTAGGCTTAGGCTAGTGCTTCCTCTCCTTCAAAAATGTGAGTAAGAGTGTGACTTGTGGAGTGTCCTCCGTAACCAGCAAGCTATAAGAATCATTATCTTTATGTAAAAGATCAAGTTCTCATAATCCTTGTGTTACTGTCTCTTCTTGCTTGAGTTCTTGTCTTTGCTTGTGTTGATTTGGTTCTTTTTGTGCTCCTCTTGTTCTTACTGTGATTCATGATGTGCAAGAGGCATTAGTAGATCCCCATGATCAATCTTTGCTCAGTTAGGCCACTCTACAACAAGAATCAAGATCTTGCCCGATTTTAACCTTGTCTTGACCAATATTTGTGATTTTGTGATCATGACCTTTCTAGCCCAAACTTGTGACTAGATTACCTTGCTAGGACTAGGAGTAATTTTGTTTTTAGGATTTGGTGTGCTCTTGTGACCTAGAAAGCAATTCTTCCAAATTGGATGGATCCAAGCCCAAGAACCTTGTGTTTCTTGATTTGATTTTGTTCCTGACATCCTTGCTTAGGTCTATACCAATTTTAGTAGCATTTTGACAAAGTTTGATCAAGATCCTCAAATTTGGTTTTTGTCCCAAGGGGTTTGCTCTCGAATAGGGCAAGCAGTCATACCGGCCTGACCTGAGTGGTAGTACTGGACTGGAGTGGTAGTACAGGCTATTACTTGGTGGTAATAACGGCCTTGCAGTGAAAGCTGATTTTTTTACATCTTCTTGATCATAAATCTCTTTGAATCTTATGTAGGAAGTGTAATATGATCTTTGCCACTCCTATAGTTATTCGAGTGAAGATTTAGAACACTTGAGGAATAGAAAAAGTTTTCACAATCATTCACCCCCCTCTGATTGTTGGCATTAGTCCAACTAGTTGTGTCAGAGCCCAATTAAGCCCTATGTGATTACCGTGATGATTCAACTACCATTAAGAAAGTACATCAGAACCAGTTCAAGGTGTATTGGAGTTTGAGATGAGACCAGTGAATCTTTGTATGAGTGTTTATCTAGCTTTCACAAGATCCTTAGCAAATAGCATGCTATCGATGTAACATTTACCAAATTTGAAAATGCACGGCAAGTGCTAGAACCTTGGACATGGTGGTTTGGGAAATAAAATTCAAGTCCATCAATGATGTCGTTGTCATGAGTGAGTTAACCTTGGATAAACTTTATTCAAGGCTCAAGATTGATGAGATTGACTTGTTCTCTCGTAAGAGCAAGTCACAGTCAATAACATTTGTGACTAATCCCGCTAAGGGTCCTTCTTCTATCTCAGTTGTCGGGACCCTGGATTACCAAATCCAGACCCTCTGTGTATTACAGCACTAGTCCCAGATCAAAACTAGTGCACACAGTCCAACAGTGATGATTACATAACCAACAACGCTTTATTACAATAGTAGAGAGTACAGACCGAAAGGTCTCTTTATTACAACTGAGGTTTCAAGACCTCACACACTCACAAAACACAAAACACAGCGGAAGCAAAAGTAAATCCGGTGAAGACCCATCAATACGCCACAGGCAATTGACTGGGGAAGTGCAACCTAGTACTCCGGGAATCCTTCGTCAAATCCGCACGCGAAGTATTCGTAGTCTCCCTCTTGAGCTTCATATTCCTCTGAGTATTATTTTTGAGTGCAACATGTGAGTACATAAAGTACTCCACAAGTATTGGGAAAGAATGCAGTAGATGCAAGGCTTAACAAAGGAGGGCTATATGGTTCTTTTGCACAAAGCAATATTTTATTTCAAATACCATTAAATATTTTCGAAGGCATTAATTTAATAAAGTAATTGTTTTAACAGAAACTAACAATAATTTTATAGTGAAGGTTCTATCCACCAACACTAGTTAACTGGCTCTAACTGCCATAGCTCAGGTCTACGGGTTCCATCCACCCACACTGGCTCCATCCGCCAGGACACACTTCCGAGAGTTCCAACCACTCCCGGTTTCTCAAAACTTTTAGTTTAAAAAAAAATCAAAACCAAAGATCTACCATGTGAATGCATTCCTTGCCCACCCTTGACCGTGGGCACGGCTATTCGAATAGTTTGACACTCTGCAGAGGTTGTACAACTTTACCCCCAAGAGATAAATTATCTTAATAGTCACCACGCTTCCTTTGGCATGAGACCCAGATAAAATATCACAAAGCCTTTACCTCACTCTAGTCTAGCTAGACACCACCCGCTGAGGTTTCACCGCTGAAGGGTTAAATCCACCCAGTCAGAAGCCCCCTCTTGCGCCATATGAGTACAGTAAATCCCTGTCCCCACTGTGAATAACCAGTAAATCCCTGGCACCCACTTTCCACTGGTGGCACCTAAACTAGGTTATTGTAAGTTAATCAGCTAGGTCGTACCCATATAGACTTGGGGTTGTACGGTAGTGCTTAGTCTGGACAATCACAAGCGTCGGTTCTTAATTGACTAGGGCGGAACATACACTTTACAAAGTCTCGTGCTAACCGCACCAATCCAATCCAACCATCCGCCCTGGTCTAAAACAATTTTCACATTTTATTTATTTTTAAAAGAACAGTGGCAACACTAATCACCACTAACCTCCGAATACAAAAACTAGTTTAATGAAACATAATTTCCCATTCCAAGGTTACCAAAGTTATATAGCATGAATAAGCATTTTACTACCGTTCTAATATTTATCAAAGATTTAATAATACTCTCATTATCGAGACAAAGAAAATCCTAAGTTTACAAAGGTACATGGCATTCAACTTCAATCGAGGGCATAACAATAATTGGTTTAACTAATTTGCTAAGACAAAATTAGGGTTCTATGTAAATAGCGATGCACATAAATTTAAAATAATTACAAACATTTCTCAGACATAGGTGCAAAATGTTCAAAGGAGACTTGCCTTCTTGCACGCTGTCTGGTCCTTCTTGCTGCGGATCGGGAAATTCTTTGACAACGTCGGGTTCTACGCGCGAAACGATAAAACAAACGAATAAATAAATACAAATAAAATCACAAAAATATAATATATATACTGGAAGAAATATTAATATTTTAGATGAATTAGGAGAAAGAATCAACAGATTCGGAGTTCGGACGACAAAGAACGAGTCATTGGAAGATCAATTGGAAAGGAATTTACTGGAAAGTATCAAATGAAGGTGTAGTTCTTGAGATATTCTTTTTGGCTAGACTTCTGGTTTGATAGAGTGCAACACCAGTGGGAAATGAGGAGAGGAGGTTGAGGTTCAATTTATAGGTGAAGAGGAGCAAAGGAATTGAATGACAAATTAAGGCTGGGAGTAAAAGAAATGACGGTTTCAACTTTGCATGCAAGAAACTGAAAAACTGAAATTTTGATGATTAAAACTGAAATAGAAATGATGTTTGGCAATGAATAAAGGTGTTCTTGCTGCATGCCAATTAATTTGGTGGAAGGAATTGATTTTTTTTGCGTGCATGCATGGTTCACGGTAGATTAGCTGAAGAACAGAGTGTTTGTTGGTCTAATGCGGGGAGGTGAATAGCAAAGGTAGGAAGAAGAAATATTAGGCTAAAAGAGAATATTCCAAATGCTTGAAACTAATCTATGGCAGTGGGTGGTGAGAACTTTGGAGTTAAGCGTGCTTGAACAAAAGAAAACTTTGGCCTCGGAGGGAAATCTCAATATTCCTTTTTATTTTAGAAAAAGAGAAGTGCAAGGTTTTATGGAGATTTTATGGAGATTTTGCAAGGTTTAAATTTGAAATTTGGAAGTGCACAGAAAATTTGAATGGAACTGAGACTTTGAAAATGAACTAGGTATTGGATTTTGAAATTTAAATTTTAAAATATAAAATAAATTTCACATATTTAAAATAATGGCAGAAATGGATAGTTTGGAATTTTTGATGAATTTAGAAATTTGAACGGGCTCAAACGGAGTTAAAACGAAAAAGAACTGGCTTTTGGAAGTTTAAAACTAAAGAAAAAGACTGATTTTCGGATTTATTTTTGTACTGAAAAAGAGTATTTATGACGTCAGCACATATTTAAATTTTTCAGCGGGAATTATTTTAAAATGAAAAAGCTGACGGGGCGGAGGCGCTGACGTGGCCGGCCACGTGGCTGCCACTCGGTCGCCACGTAGGCATGGCCGGCTAACGTGGCCGAGCCGAGTGGGCGGCGCACGGGGCGGCGCACTGGGCGGCACGCTCGTCGGAGTGCGAAGGCTCGGCGGCGGCCGGCGAGGGGTGTCGGTGGTAGAGGAGGTGGCGGCGGTTCTGGGACTTACCGGCGCCAGACTCAGGGTGGCCAGATAGAGGCGGCGGCGGCGGAGGAGAGAGAAGACAGCGGCGGCAGCTTCGGCGGTCGGGACATCGGCCGAGGGGTGGAGGAGGTAGTGGAGGTGGCGACGGTTCGGCTCCTACCCGGCGCCGAGCTGGGGAAAGACCGGAGGCGGCCGGCGAGAGGAGAGAAGGCGGTGGCACTGGAGGCGCTTGGGGGTGGCAGGCTCCGGTGGGCGAGGCACTCGGGTGAGGTGGGGAAAGGCAGAGGAGGAAGAGGGGCACGGAATGAGGCGCCCCAGGGGTTTTTATAGGGGAATAGGGGCGAGCGGCATTAATGCCGGTGTGGCACACAGGGGACTCGAGGTGACAACGGCTTGGGAAGGGGAAGCGACGGGGCGGCGCCAATAATGGGCGGTGGGGCGCGGCGGTGAAGTGGGGAGCCCGGGGCGGCGGTTTTGGGAGGCGAAGAGGCTGGTAGACGAAGCGGCGGCGGCTGTTAATGGCGTCGGTTTGGAGAGAGAGGAAGGAGGGAGGAAAATGAACGGAGGTAGGGGAAGGAGATGACAAGCGGGCCCCACACGTCGGTGAGAGAGGAGAGGAGGTGAAGGGGTATGCAGCCGGATGGGAGACACGTGGCAATGATGGGGAGATCTCGGCCGTTGGATGATAAGTGAGAGGGAATGGCTCAGATTAGATCAAGGGGTGGATTGAATTGAATCCAGGCCAGACACGTGTCGGCCTGCGATTAATCCCGAATTAATTTTCAAATTAATTTTTCAGAAAATACTAGAAAATTTTATAAAGGCATAGAAAATATTAAATAATGTCTAAAAATTCCAGAAAATTCTTAGAATATTCCTGGAGCTATTTTAGACTTAGGAAAAAATATTTTTAAATTCAAATTTGCCTTTAATAATTTTATAAAAAACTTTTTGACTTTTAAAATTGATTTGTAATTCCAGAAAATTCTCAAAAATTATATAAAATTCATGGGAGGTTGGAAAAATAAAATAAACTTTTTTTGGTTTTAATAAAATATTTAAAATACATTTTCTTGCTCTTAAATTTTGAAATAAAATCGAGATAACTCCAAATAAGACATAGAAAATCACAAAAAATCCAAATAAAATTCAAATACTTTAAATAATTAATTTGAAATTAAATTTTTACAGAAAGAATATTTTTGGGATGTTACATCAGTTGAGTCTGCTTTTGTTGGTTTTTTACTTGTTTGCCTTGCATGCCTTGAGTGATGACCAGCTTGAGCAGTTTTTCAAGGATAGTTTTATCCCTCCTATCACTAAATTCATGAGAGCCCTCAACACAGTGAGGGTGAGGAAGAAGGGAGGAGGAAGTTAGTTCCATTGCTATGAGTGTGGTGAGCTCAACCACATTTGAGCTGAAGTGCAAGTAGGTCAAGGAGAATCGCTTATGTCCACCACCTCAGGATGCGATGGCCAAGAAGTGCAACTACCACAAGGTATATATTCCACCGGGTTCTTTTCACTCTCGAGCAGCTTGATTTGAGCGATGTGGACTCGAAGACTGAGGATGATGAGGACGAACCACAAGGGAAGAAGAAGGTTGTGGACTTCACTGGCATGTGCTTCATGGCAAGGGATGATGACATCTCAAGCGAGGATGAAATCTACAACGACCCTGATGAGGTAAAGCCTTCATACGATGAGATGTCTTGTGCTGTTGTTTGTCTTAATCGTGATCTTAGGAAAGCTAAGAAGAAAATGCTAAGTCAAGACATTGTAATTAAAAGCCGGAATACTGAACTTGCTAGGCTTAGATCACTAACTCCTGATGATGAAAATTGTGATGCATGCTTAGTTTTGCACTCTGAGTTAAACAAGCTAAGAACTATTCATTCATCTATTCTTTGTCAACTTAAGTAGCAAATGAAAAAATTGAGAAATTGGAAGCATGCTTTTCCTAGGCATGAAATGACATACATATGTTGTAGATGAATTGCTAGTCACTAGGGATAATCTCACTAAAATGAAAGATATTCTTCTTACTGATTCCCTAATGTATGGCTCTCATGCTAAACAACTTAAACATGCCAAAGAACAAATTGCTCAACACAAGTATAGCAACTCTTCCATGTCTTTAGTAGCTGGGGACATGACTTCTACCGCTTGCTCTTAGTGTGCTTTACTAGATTTATAGCTTAAGAGTGCCTTCGGTATAATTGTTGAAATGAATGTGAAATGCTTTATTCTAGGACTCTCTCTTGCTCAAACTGTCCTAAGTTAATTGCTGAAATTGATGCCTAAACTAGGACTCTAAATGATCTCAGTGCTAAAGAAAAATATGTTGCATCTTCTGCATATAAGAAGTTGATCCTATTGTGTCCATTACATGTGCATTCTGTGTTGAGATAGATCAGTATCTAGATAGTATGTATGAGGCATTTAGAGTCAAGCTTGATCAGTAGCTTAGGAGAGTTAAGAATGCTTCCTGTATCTCATATGAATCGTTTAACCTTAAGGTAGCTATGTATAAAGGGAGATATGCTAGGGCAGTGAAGAAGATTGCGTGCACCTCTTATGTGTCTCTAGCCCAAGAAAATTCTTGCCTTAAGAAAACCCTAGAGCACTTCTCCAAAGGCAAAAAAAAATCTTAACATGATTTTAGACCAGTACAATGTAAGTATCAAGAATAGAGATCTAGATTTCAATGCCTTAGTGTATGCCAAGAAGAATCTTGCTAAGTGTCAGGACCCCAGATTTCCAAACCCAGACCCTCTGTGTATTACTGCACTAGTCCCAGATCAAAGCTAGTGCACACAGTTAAACAGAAATGAATACATCACCAGCATCGTGTTATTACAATAATTGAGAGTACTGACTGAAAGGTCTCATTATTACAATTGAGGTTTCAAGACCTTGCACACATGAAATAAAGCGGAAGCAAAAGATAAACTCAATGAAGACCCATCAACAAGCCACAGGCAATTGACTGGGGAAGCGCGACCTAGAACTCCAAGAATCCTTCAACAAATCCACCAGCGAAGTAGTCGAAGTCACCTTCTTGAGCTTCGTATTCCTCTGGTTATTATTTTTGAGTGTAGCATGTGAGTACATAAAGTACTCCGCAAGTCTTGGGAAAAATGCAATAGATGCAAGGCTTGACAAAGGAAGGCTATATGGTTCTTTTGCACAAAGCAACATTTTCATTCAATTACTTCTAATTATTTTCGAAGGCATCAATTTAATAAAGTAAATGTTTAACAGAACTATCATTAATTCTATAGTGAAGGTTCCATCTACCAACACTAGTTAATCCAGTCTATCTGACCAAGTTAAAACTGCGGGTTCCATCCACCCTCTCTGGCTCCAACTGCCAGGATACCCTTCCGAGAGTTCCCTCCACTCTCGGAATACAAAAACTTTGATTTTAAAACCAAAACCAAAAAATTCTACCATGTGAATGCATTCCTTGCCCGCCCTTGACCGTGGGCATGGCTATTCGAATAGTTTGACACTCTGCAGAGGTTATACAACTTTACCCCCAAGAGATAAATTATCTTAATAGTCACCATGCTTCCTTTGGCATGAGACACAGAAAAATTATCACAAAGCCTTTACCTCACTCTAGACTAGCTAGACACCACCCGCTGAGGTTTCACCGCAGAAGGGTTAAATCTGCCCAATCCGAAGCCCCCTCTTGCGCCATATGAGTACAGTAAATCCCTGTCCCTAACTGTGAATAACCAGTAAATCCCTGGCACCCACTTTCCATTGGTGGCACCTAAACTAGTCTATCATGAGTTAATCAGCTAGGTCGTACCCATATAGACCTAGGGTTGTACGGTAGTGCTCAGTCTGGACAAACACAAGCGTCGGTCCTTAGTTGACTAGGGTGGGACATACTCTTTACAAGACCTCGTGCTTCCTGTACCAACCCAAACCAACCATCCACCCTAATCTAAACCAATTTCCACATTTTATTTTATTTTAAAAGAGCAGTGGCAACTCCAATTACCACCAAACTTTAGAAACACAAGTTACTACGATAATTCATAATTTCCCACTTTTCAAGATTACAAGGGTATTACATGGCACGACTAAGCATTATACTACCATTCTAATATTCACAAATAATTATGATACTCTCATTATTGAGACAAAGGAAATTCTAGGGTTACATAGGTACATGGCATTCAAATTGAATTGAGGACATAACAAGGTTGGATATAACTAATGCCTTAAGATTTGAACTAATATTTTATGTAAATAGCAATGCACATAATTTAAAATAATTAAAACATTTCAAAATCATAGGTTCAAGATGATCAAAGGAGACTTGCCTTCTTGCACGCTCTCGAGGTCTTCCTGCTGCGGAGTGGAGAGGTCTTCAACAACGTTGGATTCTACGCGCGAAAAGACAGAGCAACAAAGCAAATAAATACAAATAAAATTCAAATAAAATCCAAAAATTTAAAATAGGCCATACTTGGATAGATTGTGATTTTAGATGAATTTAGAAATTTGAATGGCTGAATTTGGAGTTAAAATGAGAAAGTTATGCTCATTTGAAAATCTCAGTTTGAATAAATCCAGAAATTAGGAAATTTCTGACAGGTGGGGCCCACTGGAATATTTAAATTTTAGTCTTTTATTTTTATTCTGAGATTATGACAGGTGGGGCCCACTGGTCAGCAAGCCCACGAGATCAGCCTCTGACATGTGGGACCCACTGAACAGTGAGCCCACAGCTTACATCTGAGCGGCTCTATCACGAGCGGTTGCCGAATCGTCATCACTGCACGGTTCTCGAACCGCCGGTGTTTAGGTGTCAGTGATAGTTGGTGGTTATCACAGATGGTTCCCGAGCCGTCTGTGATAAAAACATTACAGACGGTCTTGATTACTAACCGTCTGTGATAGACGAGTATCACAGACGGTTGTTTATCAAAACCGCTCGTGATAGTCTTCTATCACGAGCGATTTTTACAAAACCGCTGCGTGATACAAGACTATCGCGAGCGGTTTTGATAAACAACCGCTCTGTGATACTCGCCTATCACGACGGTTAGTAATCAAGACCGTCGTGATATACACAATATCATAGACGGTTTGTATTACTAACCGCTGCGTGATATTGTGTATATCCTGACGATCGAGTAAAGGCCGCTCGTGATATCATCACACCATAGACGGCACTCTTTGAAACCGTCTGTGATATGGTATCACAGACGGTTTTTAACAACGAACCATCTGTGATACCAAGTGCATCATCCATTTTATTTGCTGTTTCTTGGCTAGCCTCAGGATATGCTAGCCATGCCCTATAAAAGCAAGCAAGCAAGCAGATTACAGATAAATGACAGATATAAGTTAATTGCAACTCATAGTAAACTACAACAAAATTCGATACACAGATGAATGTAACAATATCACAATATCACATATATAGAATGAAAATTGTTACACAAAATCTGACAAATGAATTCAATTGAAGGAATTGTTTGATTTGTACAGTTGAATGCAATGTTTCAACATCTAATTATCACCATCGCCGGCGTGGAACTCTCCCCTCTTATTTATGACCTCTGCTAGCAAGAATTGGGAGATGATTGCACGAATTTTGACGAGATTGTCAAGATCATATGCACTTCCGTCGAAGTTCACCCGTTGTCGCTAGGAGCAATGTTAAGTCATTAATTAGCATGTGTGTATAATATAATCAGAAAATAATAATTATTGGAAGGACCTGACAAACCTCTGGATCATTGATCTTAGTACCCAGGATTTCCTTCATATGGCGGCAAACGTAGAATCCACATACGTTGCCCTGTAGCTGTTGGTGGCACTGCAAAAATAGAATTACATACATCGGTATTGTCTATTCTAGAGGCATTATAACAAAGTATGATATATGATTGTTGTGTTGTAGCGGGTACCGAAAATCGCGTGTTGTGTCGTAGCGTGTCACTGGATTTGTCGTGTGTTCCTCCTTGGGCAACATATTCGCAAACGCCCACGTGATTCAAAAACTTAGCCTCGGCCGTGGCAAACAAAAGAAATATTACAATAGAGTTATGTATGGAGGAAATGAGTTTACCTGTTAAGTACTTCTTGCACACGACTGAAGTCGTGGTTGCTCCTAAGGAGGGAATCAAGGTATATTACCTTGCTCCACTTTGGTACAATCACAATCAAAATCCAGTGATTCCTAGTCATATGTGTCGCCATAGTGATTAATCCTAAGTTCATGCTGCATGTAAAGTACAAATGAAACATATGTGTGGCAACTAGTGAAGCACTTACCCTTGGTTGAAGGGTACCATGACGTACTCCTTGTCGGTGTGAGCAATCAATCCCCTCGTTATGTAACCTTCCACGAAGGATGCATCTGCGTTGATAGATTGCTCGGAGACCAAGTGAGGGTCGAGGAAACCCACCGGTCGTCGCGATTGCCGGGCTTGTTGGATCATGTATCTATATATAAAGAAAGAGTAATGACATTTATCTGTATAACGTGAATGTAGAACTTCATTGTACAGTACACTTACAGTGTCTAGCATCGTAGAAGTGAGGCGTCGAGTTCGTCGAGATTGAATAGTAAGAATAAATCTTCGAATGTCACGACGATGTAGCCCAAGTCATGGAGGAAATGCGTCTCGTTATATTTCACAGTGAATGCACTCTGCCGGTTTGGCTTCATGTTGGACTTCTCCATGTACCAGGCATGCAATGTATTGCAAATCATACCAAGCTGGCGTAATTGTGAATCGGGCACCAACGACACTCCTAGAATAAACTTCCATGGCACGGGACCCGGCTTAATTTTCTTCGCATGAGCCTTGGAGGCCTTGGAGCCTCGCTTATGACATGTTCTCGGTGGCGTCTCGGCGGGAGCCGATGCAACAGACTTTACTGGATTTGGAGGTGGAGGTGGAGCCGCGGGAGCCGATGCAACAGACTTTACTGGATTTGGAGGTGGAGGTGGAGCCACCGGAGCCGATGTGCCAGGTCCAGGGCGACATCCCTCTTGGGCCACTGGATGTGAAGATTGTGGCACGGACATGTCGAGGACGATGTCCTCTTGGGCCATGAATGAATGTGTGGACGGCATCCCTAATGTCTTAATCTCTTCGTTTGGGGCTTCTCAAGAGGGACAGACTTAAAATACCATTAATCATGTCCGCTGGACCTTTATGAAACCGGTGTCTACTTGTACACCGTGCACCGCGCCCCGGCAGCAATGGATACACCATGCCGCGCCGGCGTCAACGGGAATAGAGCCAACAAGCTCGACTTTGAGGCGCAAGGCATGGCGCCTACATAACGATACAAGAGATGAGTTAAGGCGCCCACGAGAGAGATCTATGTACCATTCTAAAGAGGTACATTACCGAATGTCATCAATACGTAAGTGGTCGCCGCTATGTTCAGAAATTGGTGTGGACGCGCAGCTCATCTGCGACGTTGAGGGGGACTGGTACCGCAGTACTAGGAGTGGGTTGCGATTGGTTGCGGACTTGTCTCGCTTCTTCCCGCAACGAATCTATCTCTCCTCGAAGTGAGGCACCGCTGCTCTTGAAGTGAGGCAGATAGTTGTTCCTCAAGTTGAGCACGAAGCTCCTGTTTTATTTGTTCGCTGCGGTACGCCTTGGATCTCTTCCTACTCCTATATGTGTCTGAGTAATCTGGAAATCCGTGCCTCCAAGGTACATAAACCCCCATGCCTCATGTGCGACCTGGGTTCTCCTTGTTTCCCAAGGCCTGTGATAGTAAATCTATCTCCCTATATTCTTCAAAGGAGCCACGAGAAGATTCGGTAGTCAATGATTGCCGCAAGAGGCAATTAATCATGTTATTTTTGAACCCATGAATTTCAAGAGGTGTTAACAACTATGTTGTTTAACATATTTTACCAGGCGTTGGGACACTTCCTCATCTGCGGGGTTTTTGAAAGAGACACCAAGATGTGGTTGATGACCTCGCTCTTAACCGCTGAGCGCTTCGTTTGCGATCCGGCAAATGGCGGAGAGGCCTCCGATCGGATTGCGACCTCATCCTGCATCCTCCATTGCGGGATTTTACCCGCGCACTCAGCAAAGGCCGAGTGCGTGAGGGTGCGTGTTTTGTGATCGAGATCCTTGTGCGCCGCACTTTGTTGTACAAATTCGGTCGTCGTCTTCATCCGCACAACGGCCTCCCATGTTTCCGCGACACGAAAGGATACTTCGTGAAGGGCGTGACATCCTCGCCACGTGCCGTCACAAGAGTGCTCTTAAAATTCTTCCATGCTTTTCCCATCGCGAGGAGCGCCTGCCGTTGCACGAGTCCCTGTGCTTCTGCTGGGATCTCGAACAAATTTGTAAGTTCCTCCCATAGCTGATTTTTGTGATCCTTTGTCAAATCTTTCCAGCTTGCTATGGTGATGGGGACCCGTTGCCTTCCAATTATCCTGCAGGTAGTCCAAAATGATGACGCTGCTTTCGTCGGTTCCAGAGGGACCCCATTCGGAGAGACCATCGTGATGGTCATTCGGCCCTCTGGCCTTTTCGATACTCTTCAGCCACGTTTAGATTTCGCAGTCTTGGGAGCGTGAGACCCAGATGACGACGACGAAGACCGTGTGGACGCCATCTCTCTTCTAAGAAAAAACTAACTGAAGTGAGCTATGGACCCAGCTTGTCAAAGTTCTATGAATCAAGTGACACATACCAGTGCATCAAGTTCATTGAACAAGATACACTGGAGTGTGTCACTTGCTTTATGCCCTTTGACAAAGTTCTAACGATTAACTAATTGCAGTGAGCTATGGGCCTTCTAAATAGACCTTGCAGCTAACAAGTGCAGCATATATTATTGTTACAAGGTTCTATGAAGTGCCTACAGTGAGCTAAACAACTGCAGCATATATTATATGCTACATAAAATACATGTGAAGCATATAACATAAAATTCATGTGAAGCATATAACATAAAATACATGTGAAGCATATAACATGTGAAGCATATAACATGTGAAGCATATAACATAAAATTCATGTGAAGCATATAACATGTGAAGCATATAACATGTGAAGCATATAAAGCGGCGTCGGGAGGGACCGGCGGCGTCGGGAGGGAGCGGCGACGGGAGGGACCGGCGGAGTCGGGAGGGAGCGGCGTCGGGAGGGAACGGCGGCGGGAGGGACCGGCGGCGTCGGGAGGGAGCGGCGTCGGGAGGGAACGACGGCGTCGGGAGGGACCGGCGGTGGGAGGGAGCAAAACCTAGCTAGCGGGCGCTGCGCAGGTGGAGACAAGAGATCGCGCGAGCGGACTCGCACCTAGCTGCGGTATTTAAAGATGAGCTATCACGAGCAGTTCTATCAATATAACCGTCGTGATATGACATTATCACGCACGGTTATATCTATAGAACCGTCTGTGATGTATTATCACAGACGGTTTCTTTTGATAAACCGCCTGTGATAGTTCACTATAAATACCCGCGCGCAGCTAACTAGGTTCCTATGTCATTTTACAATTACAATTGGAACATAGATACATTTATGAAAAATGCAAGCATAACCATAAATATAACTATTTCTTAGTTCCTTAGTCATTTTACAATTACAATGGAACATACATATACATTTATGAAAAACACAAGCATAACCAATATCATTTATTACACTTTGGCTATATCATTTTAAATAAAGCCCTTCACGATGATCGACACGCATATAGCTTGCTTCATCGCCTTGTTCTTCCTCGAGCCTGATGCCGTGTCCGAATGGAGGCAAATCATCAAATTGATTGTACTCTTCCTCATCCACAACATTCTCAACCCCGACAATCCTTCTTTTTCCCTGAAGAACTACATGACGCTTTTTATTTGCCGGGTCGGTTACATAAAATACTTGAACAACTTGCCTCGCGAGTACGAATGGTTCGTCTTTGTATCCTACACATTCGAGGTCCACGGTAGTGACGCCGCATTTGTCAACCTTACACCCGTGGAAGTTGGACCCAACAAAGACGAAATAGAGGAATTTTGAAAATTACGTAGTCAAGCTCCCAAATCTCCTCTACAAGCCCGTAGTACGAGCTTGGGCCAGTGATCTCGCCGTGCGCATCATAGGCATCTATGCGGACACCGAGTTCTCGTGACCGTGCTCTTTCTATCTTGATCATTGTATAAAATGTGTAGCCATTAATGTCGTACGCTTGCCATGTCACAATTGTAAATTTTGGCCCTTTTGCCAACCATTGTAGTGTTTCACTTGACGACCTCCTAGTCAATTGCGCCTTGAACCATTCGTTGAACTGACGGTTGTGTTGTCTCTTGATCCAAACTTCTGACTGGCCTGCATTCTCCTGACGTAGCATGTCCTTGTGCTCTTCAATATATGGTGTCACTTCAGTCATGTGTTGTAAAACCATGAAATGGGCTTGAGCATACGTATGTTGATCCGGAGTTATTGCTTTCCTCCCAATAGTCCCGATACCCTCTAGCCTCCCCTCGTGACGAGATAGAGGTACACCTATCGGCTCTACCAGAGCCATGTAGCCGATGCAGAATTCAATGACCTCTTCTGTTGTATAACCTTCGATGCAGGATTCATTCCATCTGTACTCAACCCAAACCTTATATTTCTCGATTCCACACCGAAATCTACAAACATCCTATCGATGTTCCTCCACTGGGCAGAATCAGCAACATGTCTTATCATTCCGTCTTTCTTACGCTGCTCGCAATGCCAACGCATCAATCTTGCATCCTTGCGGTTTGCAAATAAACGCTTCAAACGGGGGATTACAGGAAGATACCACATCACCTTAGCAGGAGGTCCTTGCTTCACCTCGATGCCCTTCCCATCATCGAGTCATTTTTACGCTTGTATCGGGATGCTTTGCACACCGGACAAACATGTAAGCTAGCATACTCTTTACGGTACAGATACAATCATTCCGACATGCATGTATTCTTTCTACTTCCATTCCTAATGGACAAAGAATCTTCTTGGCTTGGTAGGTGGTTCTCGCAACACATTTCCGTTGGAAGCATGTCCACTAGGAGACCTAATAATGCCGTGAAACTCTTGTCGGACCAACCATTGCTTGCCTTCAATTTTAGCAGTTCTAGAACTGATGACAACCTCGTATTGCGGCTTGCAGCCCGGGAACAAAGGTTTCTGAGTCCTCCATCAAGCCCTCGAATTTACCAAACTCTCTCTCACTATAGTTCCTTCTGCATCACGTAACATCTGATCCAGATTGTCATCCTGCGACCTATCCTCATGATCGAAAGAACAGTCCACAACTGGCATATCGTTGTCTCCCTTGGCTATGTCATAACTATATTCTTGTGTACTCTTCTCTTCACCGTGACTGGTCCAACATTTGTACCCTTTTCTGAAACCCCTTCGAATCAAGTGAGCTTCAATCTGCGCTAAGTTGCTAAACATCTTGAGATTATCACAATCAATACATGGGCAATACATATATTTCATCCCCTTCTTCAACATATCCAGCTCGGCCGCCCTTCTAAAGGCAGACACACCAGTAATGTACTCTTCACTCACACGGTTCTCAATATACATCCAGCTTCGGTCCATCTACGCTACACAAGTGACAAATGGGTGTCAAAAATGATTATTACCTCTACTACTAACCTCTGATCAGATCACTAAGAATGTTAAGTAATTGAATACTAATATCTAATCAGATCACTAAGAATGTTAAGTAATTGAGTATGCTAACCTCTGATCAGATCAATAAGAAGACGGTGATATTTTTTCACCCCCAACTCCCTAAAGCCGGCCGCCTTGCTCCACCGATGCAGCGCAATGAAGACAGATCGGTGTCGACATCCTTCAAGCAAGTACGCCAAGTAATTAATACTACGCAGAATATCACAGACGGTTCCAACTACAAATGATCTATGAAAATTATATATCACAGACGGTTCGTATTAATACCCGTCTGTGAATTATCACCGATGGTTATTAATATTAACCGTCTGTGATTTCTGCCTAGCATAGACGGTTCGAATAAATAACCGTCTGTGATAGTCTCATTATCACAGACGGTTCGTAACACGAACCGTCTGTGATGTACATAATATCACAGACGGTTCAAAATATCAACCGTCTGTGATTTATGCATATCACGAGCAGTTGCTCGTATAGAACCGCTGCGTGATAGTCCTTCATAGACGGTTTACACTACAAACCGCCTCGTGATAGTTACACGGGATGAATCGTTTCGTCAGCACATGATCGCCAACTCGAAGCATATATAGCATAGCATTGAGGCACATTCGAGGCTGCTGCTGCGTGTCTTGAGGAATGCCATGAGCTGGTCTTCGATGTGGCCGCCACATCTCAAGACCAGCTCTTGGCATTCCTCAAGACACACAGCAGAGCCCTGATGTGCCTCGAATTTATGCTATATATGCTTCGAGTTGGCAATCATGCCTGACGAAACATTCATCTTTCGACAAAATTCAAGGCAATTTTATTACAATAGTGCAAAGAAAGACATTCCCAAATTCTTCGTTGAGCGTGAGACATAGCCGACTTCTTGGTGGCGACTATCCATCGCTTCTTCCCACTCCTTTCTACATCTCGGTCTCGTATCACGTGACGCCAAGAGCGATGATTCATCTACTCTCAATCATCGCCATCGCGCACGTGATCCGCAGACCGAGATGAAGAAAAGGAGTGGAAAGAGGCAGATGGATAGTCGCCATCGAAGAAATCGCTATGTCTCACGCTCACCAAGAATCTGAAATATCTTTTTTGAACTTTTGTAATAAAATTGCCTTGAATTTTGCAGAAAAAGAAGGATTGTTGGAGTGGACATCACATCTCGGCAGAGTCGGCATCGTCGAGGAACATGCAAATACAGAGGCAAGCAAGCAAATAAAATAATGTTACCCATACCCTCCAAAACAATCAAATACAGAGGAAAGCACAACAACACATTCAAATCTATTACAGCTAACGAACCCTTCATGGCACGGCGGTGCGTCGAACAAAGACACACTTACGACACTTACGGCAAGAGTGTGTTGTCCAGCCGCCCGCCGTGCCGTGACGGAGGCGCTAGCTCATAGCGGAGGGGAGATGCATGAAGGAAGCTAGCTAGTGGATGAACTCACGCGTGACTAGTACCGCTGGAAAGGTAGATGGGGTTATTAATAAGGGCTGAGTAGTGGGAGGAAGCACGCTGCCATTCCATGTGGAGAGAATGGACGGTCGAGATCGAAATCCTGGGTATACACCAATTATTGGTGACATACACCAATTATTGGTCAACAATTATTGGTGACCTGTGATTATCACAGACGGTTTGTTACACGAACCGTCTGTGTTGGCAAGATTATCACAGACGGTTCGAATTAAGAACCGTCTGTGAAAATTCACAGACGGTTCTTGTTAATAACCAACTGTGAAAATATCACAGACGGTTACTCGTATAAATCGTCTGTCATAAGCTTCATACCAGAACGCTTCACGCGTGTTTCGATGCCAGAACGCTTCGTGTTTCGATCGTCTAGTTAACGTCTCTCGATCGTTATACGAAGCGTCTATATCATTAATGTTTGGGTATACGAACAAATCGTGCTAAAGGTTAAATATGCGCGTCTAATCCAGTCTCTTCTACGACGTACAATACAATATACAATATAACATGGCTTCTACTATCGTTCTTGTGATCATCTCCTTCCTCTCATCTGCTCATCACGAATTGTTCGGCGGAACCTTACACAGCGCCAGCAATTTGCATCCGAGCAACTTCTCCGCTTTTCCGCCCGCTCTCCTTCCCGACTTTCTTGCATCTGTCGGCTTGACTGATCCTCCGCCGATCGAGGCGTCTCGCCGCCGCTCAAGAAAGGGAAACAACCTCACCCCGGTTCTTCTCCACAATGTGCGCAATGCGGAAGAAGCTCTACACGCATTGCGAGATCGATGGACAGCTTGCCGATCAAGCGTAAACGGCAGATTCTCGAGGAATCTTTTCATGCTATCCTCACGACATTATGGATGTCTGCGATCATTTGCCCAGTGCGGGAGGAAGTGCCGAGGACAAGGGCAATCTTAACGGCGTTCGAGAATTTAGCGGTGATCCTCCAAGTCCCCAAGTTGAAGAAGAAACTTACGAAGCCCAAAAGAATACAACTGGGAAACTCTTTACATGCGACTTTTGTAATAAATTTGCCTCTAATTGAAATTAATAAATTTGCCTTTAATTTGTGATCTCTTGTCTCAGTAGTTCTGTAGTTAAGTTATTACAAGCAATGTGTACTTATATATATTAACCTCTTATCTAGAATATGACAGACAAAGGGACATCACAGCCGGTTCTTGTGAAAAACCGTCTGTGAACATTCCCAACAACAACCGGCTGTGATAGTCGACACAACACAGATGGTTTTTAATAAAAAACCGTCTGTGATAATCTCAGATTATCACAGACGGTTTTTAATAAAAACCATCTGTGATATTCCAGTATCACAGACGGTTCAGAGGTAAGAACCGTCTGTGATACTCCTTTTTCCCGCCATAAATACCACAGACGGCCTTCAAATTAAAATCGTCTGTAATAGTTTACATTACAGACGGTTTCACAAAACCGTCTGTGATTTTCCGTCTACTATTAGCCTTTCTGTAGTAGTGTTAGCCTCTGACATGTGGGACCCACTGGACTCCGGGTCCACATGTCAGTGACCAGCGCAGATGGGTGGGGCCCAGATGACAGTGACCTGCGCAGACGGCGGCCGCTGACGTGTGGGGCCCACTTGTCAGCGCGGAAAAATGAAGAAAGGTTCAACCTCAGCGTGCGGAGCTGGGGCTCGAACGCGCGCCGAGGGAACCGAGGGGGAGGAGAGAGTGCGCTGATAACCAGTAGGGCGGGGAGGCTTTGCCTACCCGTATAAGGCAACAAATCCCTTTGAGGGATACCTGCTGGAGGGGCTGGGCAGAGGTGGTCGGAGGCGGGGTTGTCGGCGGCGAGGGGAGGCCGGAGGGGTTCTGGTGATTCCAAAAATGCGCTCCCGGGGCGAAGGTGAATCCGACGATGGGGTCGGCGAGGTCCGGGGGCGAGCGGAGATGGCCGGCGGCGGAGCGAGATCGGGTGTTCCGGTGCGACGGCGCTCTGGAGGCGGGGAGGTTCGGCCGAGGTGCTGGGGAGGATCGCACGGACGTGAGGAAGCTCGGGGTGGCGATGGTGGCCTCTGGGGGAGACCGAGGCGACGGCGAATGCTCGTCGGAGCACTTACCGTGCGCGCACGGGGAGCTCTCGGTGCAGCGGCGCTTGGGCTCGGGAGAGCGTCTGGGTGTTGGGCGGAGGGAGGCGGAGCCGAGGGGCTATTTATAGGGACGGAGGGGAGGCAGGGGCGCGGCAATTGCTCGCCGGGGTGTCGGCCGGAAAAAGGAAGGGCGCGGGGAGGAAAGGAAAGAGGGGGCGTGGAAGGAAAGGAGCCGAGGGAAATCGGGGATTCGGCCACGGCGGGGCTTGGGGTTTCCAAAACCGGGGAGTGCCGAGCAAGGGAAGGCCGGGATCGGCTCGGATTGGTCGCCGGCGCAAGAAAGGAAAGGGGAGGAGAGAAAGAAGGAAGGAGGTGGCTCCGCGGGGAAGACGACGGCCTGACAGGTGGGGCCGGGTGGTCAGCGAGAGCGGGGCGTGGGCGGCTGACGGGCGGGACCTGCAGGGCAGAGAGAGAAGGGAGAGAGAGATAGAGCGATTCACGGGCGGCTAGGATGGAAACGCGTGGCAGGGGAAGAAGATCGGCGGCGGATGTGGATAAGTGGAAGGGGGCGGTTAGATGGGCCGGGCGCGGGGACGCGGCTCATCCAGGCCGTCCACGCGTCGGGCGAGGAGGAGGGGAAGGCGGGGCTGGCTGGGCCGGGCCCGCTTGGCAGAGGAAGAGGGGGAGAACGGCCGGATTGGGCCGTGGGCGATGTGGGCGGTCCTGGGCCGTCCACGTGTCGGCTGGGAAAAGGGGTTTGGAATTTTGATTTTAGAATTTGATTTATATTTTCAGAAAAGGCTAGGAAATTAATTAGGCCTTAGAAAAATATGAAAATACCTCCAAAAATTCTAGAAAAAATTCATAGAAGCTCCTGGACATATTTTGGACTAAATAAAATTATTTCCAACTAATGTTGGTATTTAATTTTCATATTTTAAAATACCTTTTAACTTTTCAAAATAGGTTTTAAACTCCAGAAAATCAAATAAAAGCCAAGTAAAATCCAATTACTTTAAAATAATTAATTTGAATTTAAATTTTTCCAGAAAGCCAAATTTGGGATGTTACACTAAGATAGTAAAGGTTCTAGGAAGGGCCTGTTTGAGTTCGTTAATAAGCCAGGGAAGACTATCTTTAAATCTGCTAGTTTTACACATAGTCCCTCTCTCACTATAGGTGCTTTTTAGGCTTCAGGTGAAACTCCTCATCGAGTCAAGTACCATTACACCTATTGTGAGAGGGATGCGCACTTGTATCAATTCTGCTTCAGGCGGGCCATGAAGGAGAACAGGGAAAGAGAGAGCCCTTATAGCTAAGCGTGCTCCTATAGCCTAGTGTGTTCATAGAGCTTTAATCGAACCTATGTTTGCTGATGTTTCCTCTGATGGGTTCAGGCCAATCTCTCATCCAGGGCTTGGTTACCGTGAGGGCAAGATAGGTTCATGAGTGCCTACTAGACAGGGTGAGCACTAAGTGTTTATCAGGCATAGGCTAGAGTCCAAGGGGAGTTTAGATAGAGCTCGTGTGGGGGTGCATCCTCAAGATAGTCAAACTTTGCATCATTTTGCCTCTATTTTATCTTCTAAGACTAGTGCTATTGTTCTTACTCATTGTGTGTCTCGATACTGGATTCTTAAGTCTTTCATTACTAACTTCAATATTGAGACATCAATGTTTTCTTCTCATGTGATGTAGGTCCGATGGGCGAGGAAGGAGAACATGTAGCTAGTGGACTCTAGCTGTTCTTGACAGATAACCGAAGATTTAAGATGGTTCTCCTCCCTCACTCGAGCGTTACCAGGATCATGATGACCAAGGGCACAATTTGCGTCAATGACAGCTTTATTCTTAAGGATGTGGGCTTGGTAAGTAAACTCAAGAACAACTTACTTTCTATCTCATAGTTGATTGATGATGATCTTAAGGTGAGCTTTTAAAACAGTGCTCGTAGAGTTCTAGATTGGTCTAAGGATCTAGTGTTTGGCATTTCTCGACTTGAGAGAGTCTTTAGTGTTGATTTTGTTGAGTTTTCCTCTTCTAGGCTTAGGTGTCTCATTGCTTCGGAGTCTAGAGATCTTATCTTCTAACACCATAGGTTGGGACACATTGAGTTTGATCACTAATCCCAAGTTAGTAATATGGATCTGATTAGAAGACTACATAAGCTCAAGGGTAAGAAGGATTTAGCGTGCTCTCCTATAGACATGGTAAGATGGTTTCTGTTTTACATCCACCTCTTACTATGGTTATGACAGATGTCCTAGGGTAAGCATATGGATACCATAGGACCTTCTAGAGTCTAGTCTGTGGGAGGGAAGTGGTATGTCCTAGTGATTGTTAATGATTACTCTAGATTCTCATGGGTTTACTTTTTGGCATCTAAGGGTGAGGCATTTGGCCACTTTAGAGAATTGGCACTTAGAGTATCAGTTGACATTCCAGGAGCCCTTAGTGTCATTAGGAGTGATAATGGGACTGAGTTCAAGAATTCATCCTTCTCTTCTTTCTGTGTTGAGTATGGGTTAGAGCATCATCTCTTCTCTCCTAGAGTTCCACAGCAGAATGGGGTAGTTGAGAAGAACCTTAGTTGAGATGGCTAGGACTATGCTAGATGAACATGCCACTCCTAAGAGGTATTGGACTGAGGCAATTTTCACTACCTGTTATTTGTCCAATATGGTATTCTTGAGAGCCTTATTACATAAGACTTTCTATGAGCTTAGATTTGATCATAAGCTTAATGTATCTCATTTTAAGGTTTTTGGTTGCATGTGCTTTATTCTTAAATATGGCAACCTTGATAAATTTGAATCTAAATCTTAAGATGGTAATTTTCTCGGATATCCTACTCATTCTAGATATTATCATGTGCGAAATCTAGAGAGTAACAAAATTGTGGAAACCTATGATGTTACTTTTGATGAGGATAGTTCAGGGACTAGACCAGACATTTCAGGTACATAGGTTCAGGGAGATTTAGAAGGAATCTTCTTTGAGGAGTCTGATGGAAAAGATAAGGCAATTGTTCTAGTTCTATTCTAGCTAGTAGAAGCCCCTATTTCCACTACTTTGCCTTCCACTGGACACCTGCTCTGACATCTTCTTTAGGTTTAGGTGGCTCTGCGCCTAACTCCATGCCCATGAGGTACATGCCACTTCTGCTCTAGGACTTCCTTGACATTTCCAACAAAGTCATCCACAAGAACAGATGATTGGAGATTTTCATGAGTGAGTCACTCCATGTTCATCTCTCCTGACTCAAATGCTCATTATGCTTTCATTGCTTCTTTTGAGCCCTGTGATGTTACCCATGCCTTCAACGATGAGTCTTGGATCAATGCCATGCATAAGAAGTTAGAGAACTTTGAGAGAAACAAGGTTTGGACCTTAGTTGAGCCTCCCCATGGTCGCAATGTGATAGGAACCAAGTGGGTTTTCAAAAACAAATAGAGTGAGGGTGGGGTAGTTGTGAGGAATAAGGCTAGACTTGGTGCTCAAGTCTTTGCTCAAGTGGAGGGCTTAGACTTTGAGGAGACCTTGACCCCTGTTGCTAGACTAAAAGCCATTAGGATACTCTTAGCCTTTGCAGCATCTAGAGGTTTTATGATTTATCAGATGGATATCAAAAGTGCCTTCCTTAATGGTTTCATAGAAAAAAAGATCTGTATTAGTCAACCACATAGGTTTGAAAGTCCTAAGTTCTTATATCATGTCTACAAGTTGTCCAAATCTCTGTGTGGCTATAAGCAAGTCCCTAGAGTTTGGTATGATAGGTTTACGTTATTCTTATTAAAAATTGGATTTGAGATGGGTAAAGTAGACAAGACTTTATTTACCCTTAAGCATGGTAGTGATTTATATCTGGTTCAAATATATGTAGATGACATCATTTTTGGAGACTCTTCTCATGCTCTTATTTACAAGGTTTTAGATACTATGAGTAGGGAATTTCAGATGTCATGATGGGGGAATTGCAAATTTTTCTAGGATTCCAAATCAAGCAAACGAAGCAAGGAACCTTTATTCATCAAGCCAAGTATGTCAAGGACTTGTTTTGATGCTTTGACATAGGGAGTATCAAGCCAGTCTCCACACCGATGCCTTCTACTTCTACTTTTGGACCTAGATGAGGGCGGCGAGCCTGTTGATCAGAAGGAGTTCCGCAGCATGATCGGCTTCCTCCTCTATCTCATGGTTTCGAGGTCGGGCATACAAGTTGCCGTATGTCTGTGTGCTCAATTTCAAGCTTCTCCTCATGCATCTCATCGCTAAGCAGTGAAGCGCATCTTCAGATGTCTCTAGTCCACCCTTGAGTTTGGACTTTGTTATTTTTCTTCTTCTTGTACCTCTCTCCCACTTTCTTAGATGCTGATTTTGGGGGGTATAAAATAGACAAGAAGAGTACCTCTGTGACTTATCACTTAGGCACTTCTCTCGTCTCTTGGTCTTCTAGGAAACATTCTTCTATTGCACAGTCCACTATAGAAGCTAATTATGTAGCTACTACTTGTAGTTGCTCTCAAATTCTTTAGATCTTTTCTACTCTCAGGGACTTTGGATTAGAATTAGAGAGTGTTCCACTTTTCTGTGATAACACTAGTGCCATCAACATTGCCAAAAACCTAGTGCAAAATCTAGAACCAAGCATATTGATATTAGATATGACATTCTTAGAGACCATGTGGAGAAATGAGATGTACTAGAGAAATGAGATGTAGTCCTTCACTTTGTTAAGTCTAAAGCTTGAGGTCATTTACATTTTTAGAAAACCTTTAGATTTTTCTCATTTTGCTTTCTTGCGAGGAGAGTTGGAGGTTATTTATCGCAGTAAACTGATTTGAGGAAAAGCTTGGCTCTTTTGCATTCATATGTAATATAATATATTTTTACCTTCTATCATGTAGTGTAATATAATATAGAGCTTTGTCCATTATCCTTGTTTGTGCTTGTATCCAGTCATGCTTTCTTCACTAAGCTTTCTACTTCTTATGTCTACATGTGTAGTTTAGCTTATGCCATGACTAGCTTTTAAAACTACTCAACTGCAATTAAATTATCAAGGTTAAATCATTTAACTAGTCTAGCTTTAGTGATTATTTTCTTATTCCTACCATTTCATGCTACTTAGTTGAGCTTTGAATCAGTCTCAAGCCTAGTAAGAGTTGTTTAGTTCCAATCTTAAATCATTAGGCAGCTCTTGGTTCAGAAAACATCGCTTTAAAATCTCAAATATGCTCAAAATTGCATTTCAGCAACCCTTTGTCATGAGGTAGCTTGCCATTGCACTTGGCATGAACTCGAGGGGAGTTTTGTATGATCAAGACTATTCTTTTAAGTGTAATATTTGATATGGTTGACAATGTCTTTAGATGCTAAAACTTGACAAAAAAAATCTATTGGTTGAAGGTCAGAAGGCATTTGTAGGATGGCTCTTAGCCTAGGATGTGCTTTATTGACATAAGACCATATAGATGTGAACTAAAACTTGGTTGAAAGTCAGAAGGCCATTGTACATGGCTCCTAACCTAGGATGTCCTTTATTGAGATAGACCACTCATTTGTGAACTAAATTGGGCTGAAGCTTAGAGGGCAGTTGTAGATGGCTCACAGTATATATAGGACTTGCCCTACTGAGATAGACCATGAATCATTTTTTTTATCAATTGTAATGTTCAAATATGTCTTGAGCTCACATTGATTCGATTTGGAGTTTTTAACACTTTCCATGCTTGATTTAGTTTCTAGGCTCCACTCTATCATTTTGCTATAGCATGACTCAAATTATGATACCTCTAGCTTTACTAGTGTATTTGAGACAGCCTGACATGATATAAATCAATGCAATCATTAATTGGCTAATTTTTTTGCTTGCTTTGCTATATATGTATTCATATGATCCTGCAAACTTCATTTATAGTATGGCTTGGTAAAATACTTTGTAAATTGACCTGGATAATTTTCAAAGCTCCTAGCATGACTAAAACTTCAATAAAATTATCCATGTTGGCATTTCTCTTCTTTCAGCCTCATTCAATTTCTTCCTCAACATCTTGATGAATTCATTATCAAAGGGGGATAAACTTAGACCAAAATGCTTGAATAGGCAAAGGGGGGAGAATTGGGGAGAAAATTGTATTATTAAGCTTTTGAAGTTTGCAATGGGTTTCTCTTGAGAATTGACATTCTTGCTGCAAATCTTTAGTTCCTTATTGTCTTCTCACCATGATCAAGGTTATATAGAACACCTGTTCTTTCATTTGGACCTAGAGTGAAAATTTCCTAATTGAGAGACCAGATCAATTGACCTGAGAAGAACAGGAATTATTCGACATTTTCTCTGTTTTTCGGTTGTCTTCAGTATTTACTGTGCAAGTAGTTCTCTGTCAGTTTCTTTCTGCTTTCCTCATGTCACCTGGCTACTTTTCCTTTTATGGTTTTGCTTTACTCTTTTATTTACTGTCTTTGATCTGTAGTATCTGATCTATTTAGTCCTCGGTCGGCTGTTTTGTGCTGCCTCTGTTGCTGCTCGTTGGTCTGCATTTCGTTTCTCTGTTCGCCTCTATTTTCAGTTCCTGGTCAGGCTAAACACACTTCGGCGGTCCGACCGCTCACACTCTGGCGGTTAGACCGACACGATCACTGCGGTCAGACCAGCTATGCCACTGTGGTCAGACTGGCTTGGTCTCTGGCGGTCAGACCTGCTCGGCTACTGCGGTCAGACCGGCTTTGGCTCTGCGGTCAAACTGCTCCTTCTTTGGGGGTCAGACCGGCTCTCTGGACTGTCATTTTTCCTTGCTTTGTTTTCTGATCTTTTCTCCAATTTCCAGTGAGCATTCATCTTCTTGCTTCATAGCTTCTATAGCTATTGGAGAAGAAAATTGTGCGAATACTTGGGGCGGTTTTGAAGGCACCATTCACCCCTCCCCCCTATTGCCATTTTGGTCCTACACTAAAATTTCCAAGTTTCTATGGATTTGAGTGGTTTTGATGTAAACTTGCTCTTTCCTTTGCCCTCAATCCATTTTAGTACACTCTTGGTCATCTTCACACTTTGAACTCAATTTTAGACCAAAGAGAGTTTGTCTCTGCAAAACCTCTCTCTCATTCCAAAAATTAACTCTTTTGTATTTTTGAGGTAGTTGCTAATGTGTTTGTCATTGGGGAGATTGAGAGACCATGTAGGTAGGTCTAGGTCAATTTGTGATAAATAATTAGTAGCTGGGTTGAATTGAATATAAGGTTTTGCAAAGGGGTTGCAATTTTCTAAAATTCAGGTTGCTATCGGTGATTGGCTAGATGCGGGCGGTAGTACCGGCATAGTAGCCACGGCACTACCGCAAATGTGGTCCGACATGGTGAAGTTGGCGGTAGATATTTTCTAGAATGGGTTGTTTTAGGTGTGTCCAAGTCCAATAGTACCAGATGGGATTTGCAGTACTACCGGAGAGAGTGGTATGATCGAGCATTGAATGGTGGTACTAATAGAGTGGTAGTACCGGTATGGTGTGAGCAGTCATACCGGCTCCCCCATTACCAGGAACTTTCGAGGAGTAGTAGCACCAACCATTGGTTGGTGGTACTACCGGAGCGATATCATTGGCATCGGATGTGCGGTTGTACCAGTTGGAGGCAGTAGGTTATGAAAATTGGGAATTGTGGGAGATTTGATCAAGGGATGGTCATGGAACTCTTGTCTTGGTTGCATTGTGTTGCATGTTTATATTAACATGGGTCGAATTGTGAAGGACTTGTGCCTAGAAACAATATCGTGGTCTTTGGATGTGCATGGAAGCTTGAAGGCAACAATGGTCAACAACGGGCAATCGGGATTAGATCATGGTGGATCGATGTCCAAGTAAGTGGTCAAGGAGATTGTTTTAGGTGTTAGGCTCAAGCATGGCGCATGGCAAAGCCAAGGGATGTGTTGAAGGAAGGTTCGAGCAACGGGTTGGATCAAGTTGGTTTCGTCGGTTCAAGTTAGGCATGGTTCAGTGGGAACCAGAATGGAAGAGACTTGCCAATGAAGGGAATTCATCAGTCAACCTACACGTGACGTGCATGGTGACTTGCATGACAAGATGAAGACGGGGTCAAGGGAAGGCTCTAGGAAACTTCATCGAGGGCATTGAGGTAAAATGCCAAATACCGGAATTGATGCCTACTCCAAAACTACGGCACCGGGTGACACAAGGGAAGTGGTTTAGGGTTATGCTAGGGTCGTGTGCACGATGTGGATCAAACACTTAGATGTGAGCGAGTTGATCCTTGTAAGCGCTTTGCAAAGCATGTGTGTGAGTGTAAAACCTGATATTGTGGGGTTGACATATTTCCCCAATCCTTAAAGGGTCTAGACCCACTAAAGGAGCTAGTTTAGCTATTTAGATGAGGAGGAGGCTAGTTAGGGTTAGCAATGAATTAGGGTTGAGTTTTAGGCTTAGGCTAGTGCTTCCTCTCCTTCAAAGTGTGAGTAAGAGTTGACTTATGGAGTGTCCTTTGTAACAAGCAAGCTGTAAGAATCATTCCTCTTTATGTAATAGATCAAGTTCTTACAATCCTTGTGTTCTTGTCCCTTCTTGTATGAGTTCTTACCTTTGCTTGTGTTAAATTTTGTTTTGACCAAGATTTGTGATCATGGCATTTCAAGCCCAAATTTATGACTAGGTTACCTTGCTAGAACTTGTGAGAGATGATGTGGAAAGTCTCATGACTTAGATCCTCATGAGCAAGAAGTAATTTGGTTTTTAGTGTTTGATGTGCTCTTGTGACCAAGAAAGCAATTCTTTCAAATTGGATAAATCCAAGTCTAAGAATCTTGTATTTCTTGATTTGATTTGGTTTCTAACATCCTTACTTTGGTCCATACCAATTTGGATAGCATTGGACAAAGCTTGATCAAGATCTTTAAATTTGGTTGTTTTCCCGAGGGGTTTGCTCTAGAACATGACTAGCGGTCATACTGGCCTGAACATGGTGGTAGTATCGGCTCAACCTAAGCAATAGTACCAAACTAGAGCGGTAGTACCGGCGTTGTAATAAAAGCTAGTTTTTGCATCTTCTTGATCTAATATCCCTTTGAATCGTGTGTAAGGGGTATAATATGATCTTGGTGACTCTCGTAGTTATTCGAGTGAAGATTTAGATACTTGGGAAAGAGAAAAAGTTTCCATAATCATTTACCTCCTCTGATTATTGGCATTGATCCAACATTTAGTGTTTAATGTTGTGTTGTGTCCATGTACTTTATATATACCCCTTTGAGCTGAGCTCAATACAACTAATGATCCATCCATTCCTTCTTATGTCTATTTGAAAGAAAGATGCTATGAAAGTTCTACACTTGTGTGTACAGTTCATTTCTGAACCCTTGTAAAAGTATTTTATGAAAAATGACAGTTCTACTTCTTTGCATTGTCAGAGGTAGGGCGCACTGTTTTTTCCTCTAAAATAAGGCACTGTTTGTTTAGGCTTTTGCTTTTTTGGCTTATAGCTTAAAGCCAACTTTTTGGCTTAAGTTCTTAAAAACAGTCCACTTTTAAGACAAGCCAAGCTTTTTGGCATTCTAGCTTTATTTGGCTTTTGAGCGATGGCTTATTGTTGAAATGTCTCAAATACACTTGTTCTAATGTCAGAGATAATTCCATTACAATGCAATAATTCCAAAGTTCGTCGTGGCCTTATGAGATTTGACCAACAACAATAATTGGTAGACACACAACAATCAGGGTTAATTCAATTCATGACCATAAACTTGGTAATCACAATTCAATTCAGAAAAAGAAAGAAAAATGTAAAAAAACAATTGTTTGCTGGTCACCACTGTGGTGTTTCCACTGATGCTGAGCCACCATAGGCCTCATTGGCGGGTTGTCATTGCCGTTTGGATGCCATCGCTCTTACCATTGGGATTTAGAGATGAGCTGTTGCCGCTACCGCCCAGCCTCCCCTCTATATTTGAACGGAGGAAGCATATCTACTGGGGCGGCTGATGAGGTTTGCGGAGGAAGGTCAGAGGAGGCCGATGGTGGTGGAGTGCAACGTTGGTCAAGTGCAAAGAAACAGAAGTGACTGGCCAGATGGAGGCGGTCATAGAGGAGATCCAGTGGCGACGGTGGAGATTCGCATGGGGTTGCAGTGGAGATCCGGACGAGATGAATGGGGCCGTGGAGAAGTGCCAGAGTTGCAGGGAGGACAGGGCCACCGATGTTGAGCTCGGGAAGGACAGTATCGTCGGCACCGGCATGGGGACAGCGAGGGCCAAGCCCTAGAGATGAGTCGTGCGGTCTTGTTTGGCGGAAGGGGAAAAATGAGGAGAAAAAGAGAAACATTGGGGCTATATAAATAATTGCATTGGTAGGTGATTTCCACGAAGTTGAGTGGCAAAGCCTATTCTTAACACACAATAGCCAAAATAAGCACATCTTTTAAAGCTTTTGGTTTATAGTTGTAAAGTGTCTTATGGCTTTTTAGAAGCTTGGTTAAAAAGTTATTTGTTTTTTGGGTTTTAACTTTTTTTGCTTTTAAGCCGAAAGAAAAACCTAACAAATAGAGGCTAAGTTACACACTTTCATGTGGCAAGAAATTGTGTGTAGGGGCTCACAGCTGACATCAGGGCGTATTTTGGTCCGAAACTTCGACTTGGCGTGATGTCTTAAGGAATTGACAATGAAGAAATGCACACTTCCTAGTATGTACTAATGTTTGTATGTTTCTAAATTTATACTTCAGATTAGGCAAAATCTCTATGGTATTTACAAGTGCATGTGGCACACCAAACTTGCGATATTTCCACCGTAGTCTAATCATTTAGGGAGTGATCGGTTGGACTAAAAGCTGAAGGTTTATGGCTGAAAACACTATAGCGGCTGAAAAAATTACTGTATAAGGATCTCGACTCTTCTGCCGGTATTGATCTTCTTACTATCTTTCCTCGAAAAAAACAAAATAATATTAACAAATAGGCATGATAAACTAATTTCCACGCCACGGTGGATTGTCTTTTCTAATTATTGCGACCTGTGAGTGTACGATTCTGGAATGTGCATGGATGATGACAGTTTTGAAAAGTCATCATTCACAGTCACAGAGTATCTCCATCACAAGTGATGTTTATCTATTCCTAACAAAAATAAAATAACTCCAAAACAATTTCCACAAAATCACACATCCACTAATCCATGCGAGCAGCGTCGTCCACGGCTCAACCGCCACATGCTTCCAAATGCAACCTACCTACCGGCGGCGCATCACATCCGGACCACTCCGGCTGGCGACGGCAGCGCTCAGCCTCGCCACGGAGGCCGGCTCGACCTCTGGCCGGTGAACGGACGTCCAAGCCGGGCCGATGGCATCGACGGCCCTCTCGGAGATACAGCCCATCAGCAAGCCGCCGCTGCCGTTGATTCTGCTGCTATTGCTCCTCCGGTTGCTCCTCACGGTCGCCGTGTTTCGCAACGCCGCCGCCTCCTCGTAGCCGTGGTTGTAGTAGTAGTAGTATCCCGACGCCGCGCTGGAGAAGTTGCCGGACGCAGCGCCTTCCGCGGTGACCACGCTCCAGACCACGCTTGCCTCGCTCGGCGGGTACATGCACTGGAGCTCGCTCGAAGCCGCGTCGTCCACGCCGGAGTCGCGCCGGCTGCCGCATGCCCGGTGTAGCGGGTCGGGACTTCCTCCGCCACCGCCGGTTGCACTTGCAGCACCACCCCGCGCCGTGCTTCCCGCGACGATCGTAAAGGCAGAGTTTTGCTTCGCCGATACGAGCGCGCTCCCTTGGCCTGCCGGGTGGAACATGTCCAAAGATTTGCACCGCCGCTCGTCCGACGATGCGGTGGTTGTGGGATTCAGCACTCGCATGGACGTTTCGCCGGAGTTGGCGGCTCGGCGGTGACCAGCTTCCGCTAGTTGCGCGTGAGCAAGCGTTGCCGCTCCAGCGAGGAACCGGTCGCCGTCGTCGACCCACTTGCCAGGCCGCACCCTCACCGTAGTGACCTCCTCCACGGCGGTCTGTTTGCTCGTCCTTCTGGGCAACATCACATCCGCTTCGGTGCTACGTGTCTTGCCACCGAGAACGGGGACGGCATTCACTTCATCGCGACACACGTCGGCGCTCACCGACGCCTGGCCATCGCCGCCGGCGCAGACGCACAGCCATCGCCACAGGTGAGACGACGACGACGGCTTCCTTCCCGTGTGTTCACTAGCTGCCCTCGACGGCTTCGATTCAACGGCCGGGACGGCGTCGACCACCGGTAGGTTGGGCAGAAGCGCGGAGCGGCTGTTCCAGCTTGCCTCCGACGAGCTGGTGGCGGCCGTCGGCGTCGGGGCGGACCCTTCCTGCTGCCCAGGCTTGAACATGGACGAGAACGACGACGACAAGCGATCGCACCACAGGGCGTCCTCGGCCGCGAGGGCGCCGTTGAAGTAGCGCTCGGCAGTGAAGACGCCGAGCTCCTCATCGCCGTCGTCGGCGCGCCGGCCGCCGCCGCTCCGCGACGCCGGTGGCATCGTTGCTGCTCTGCATCCGTCCATGCTCTGCTCGATCGGTCCGGCCTTGCGCGCCACAAATTGATGCCTTACGTGGCTGTGGTGGGAGATGGTTTTAAGTGGAGTGAGCTCACAGGTATGTATCCTTACCATGGCACGTTAACCACACTAGAGACGACGCTATTAAGGGTCCGTTTCGAAGGGACAGGGAAAACCGGGAATCAACAGTCAAGTCTAGCGTGATCCTACAGGAATATGGAAAACAAGCGAACGATCCAGAAGAGGTGTTTGTATGCTTCTTACAAAAATTGCAGTAATCTGTAGAGAGGGGTGAGATACAAAGGTTTTTCCGTTAAATCTAGCTTTATGTAAAAATTCCTATATTACTCTTGAGGAATGAGCTAATTCTATAGAAATTTATTTGGTGTGCTCGCTGCTAAGAGTTCAATCTTTTGTTGCAAAGAGTCATAAGGGCAGTCCCAATGGGGAATTAATTGTGGTTTCTATCTCTATTAAATGACTTGCTAACTAAGCAAAAATGTTGACATGACAGTCTTATTAACGAGGAAAGAGAGGAAGAATAGAGGAAACCGTTTCTTCTGAAGGAAACGACGTCTCCGCTTGAACCGAGGCACGAAGAAACGATGATTTTGGCGTTGGAAGGAAACCGGCTGTTTCTATCGCGTGCGCTCGCCCGCACCGCCGCTGCGACGCTGCTCGCTGGCGCGCGCTCGCCGCCGCCGCGTGCACTCGCCGCGCGCGCGCTGCGCGCTCGCCGGCGCGCGAGTGCTCGCTGCCGCACTCGCCGGCGCCGAGGCTCGCCGCCACCGCTTCGTCGCGCGCCGCGCCGCCGCGCGCGCCGCCGCCGCGCAGCGCTTCGCCCGCATCGCTACGTGCGCTTGCGAGCCGCCGCCTTCGCGCGCCGCGCGAAGCTTCGCTAGCCGCCGCGAGTGCTTGCGCATGCTGCGCTCGCCTCGGGAGCTTGCAGGCGCGCGCTGGAGCTCTGCTCGCTGCGCGCGCCGCTGGAGCACGCCTGCGCGCGCGCGCTCGAGCAGCCGCGGGAGCTTGCTGCGCGCGCCGCTGGCTGGAGCTCGCTGCTCGCCGCCAGATCGCTCTCGCTGCCGCATGCGCTGGAGCTCGCGCGACGCCGCCGCTCGCCGCCGAGCGCGCCTTCGCCGCGCTCAAGCGCTCTCCCGCAAAGAGGTTGGGCTCCACGACGACGACGAGTGCGGCGGCAATGAGCATGCAGCCCTCCATGGCGAGTGGAGGCCGGCTGTGAGGCTCCTCCATGCTATTCGTCCGCACAGGCTCCTCCATGGTGAGCATGAGCGCACACCTAGTGCTCAGGAGGAAGACGACGGAGTTGGGAGAGAAAGAAAAAAAAAGTCACATTTATTAAGGCAAGAAACTTGCACTGTGTGAGATAGTTTTTATGGATGATTTCTTGCTGATGTGGCCGCTATGGAAATCGTGCGTAGTTTCAACCATTGGGACTACCCTAAGGTACATATAAGAGCAGGTACATATAAGAGCAGGTACAATAAGGCTTAGTCAGCAGGCTATAGCAAATATAATATCAACCAAATCTTACGTGGCAGAGAGAGAAAGGAAGAGAGAGAAGGAAGCTGGCTACTAAATTACAGTTAACTATAGCACGTAAAAATATGCATTTCACTCTCTTACACGTGGGGCCAAATAGTTATTGTAATTGTTACCTTATTGTATGAACTATTTTTTTGAAGGCTATAGATGAAATGGATAAGTGTTATAGTCACTAGTTGGCTATACTATTGTACTTGCTCTAAATTCTCTAGTGGGATTTAATACCTTTAGGTTCCGTTTGAAACACAGCAAATTCCTTAGATTCCTGTGTGAATTAAATTGTTTATTATGAAATTTCTATATTTTCAAATGACCCTCAAAGTTCCTCTAAAGTTTTTTCACCCTAACGAAGCCCTACTGATGAATTCATGACTTGATGTACACCTAGGCTCATAATTGGCTTTGACTAGTCCGAACTTTTGAACCAGTCCAAAACTTCGTACGGGGTAGACTAATTTGTGTAGGGACGGAGCTTGTTGAGGAACTATTTATGATTTTGACACTGTAACTATTTTTTTAAGAAGATTAGTCATTAAACATCTATTTTCATAAAAATAATTCTATTTTCGAGTTCAGAAGATATGATAGATGAGCAGTTGAGCGTGGGAGGTGGAGCAAACGTGAAAGGCCTGGGCGCAAGTGCGGCAGTAGACGAGGCCCACACCCTGTAGAGCTACCACCGCTCGGTACCTGTCTGGTGAGCTAGGCCGGTTTGGTAGATGCTTATTGAGCGCTGGCAGCTCAGGTGGACTGGCATGCGTGTGTCGGAAGTTAAATTTGATATTTATATGATAAATAGTGCTAAATTTGACTAAAATTCGCAGTGGGCTGGCGCGTAGGTAGGCACACGGGGGAGGATGATCGATGCGAAATGACGTTTGTGCACGAAAGATAAGCAGTTGGAAGGCTAATTGTGTACGGACGAAAAATAGATGAAAGATAAATGCGATGGACGATAGTTGATGCGAAATGACCCTTGTGTACGGACTCACTGTCGCGCTATTTATGGCACTGTGATGTGGTCATGTTTGGTAATCTATTGGTTTATGTGATGCGTAAATAAATCTCATACAACTCTTTTTAATGTTCCGTTTGTTTAGACTTAAATTTTTTGGTTTTCGGTTTATTGTTTACTATTTCTAAATTTGTTTTTTTCTAAGTTTTTAGGGTTGTTTGAGCTTTTTGCTTGTTCTTTTTCTCATATTCGTTTGTATTATACGTGATAGGCTAACCTATTTTTCGATTTTTAAATTTTTTTAAATTTAATTATACCAAATAAGTCACCATCAGTTACAGTAAAAATTCAACCAGCTACAGTGAAAATTCTATCATAAGCATCAAAGTTTAGTCCAACTGAGCATCACCTAAATCGGGTAGAAAATGAAGGCTAATTTTGCATTTGGCGTGTGGTCAAAACTCAAAATAACCAGGTAAGCTAATATGAGTACGAACCAAGATTGGTGATTGGTTTGCTTATCTAGTGTTTTTTTTGCCTGGCAGCAAAATTAGTTGGTCTAAGATATTGGGAAAAGAATTCAGATGAAATTGACTAGTAACTGATTAAAACCAGCCAATATCCAAGATTCTAAAGAAACACTATTGTCAAATATGTGCACCATGCTAACAGACATACATGCTTTATGATCCACCGCAGGTACACATACACCATACATGAGAAGCTTCGCTACAGCTGCACACATTTTTTTTTTCTGGATTGACCCATACTCCGATGCTATTTTTTCTTATACTACACGGAATAAACTGTTGCATCTCCATCTTTTCTTACAACTTGCAGATGCAATTTGCCCTAAACTTATCGTGCAAAAGATATATAACACAATCATGATCGCAAGTATGACTGCAATAAACTCAGCATCAGCAGTAGTAGTTAAGGCACTGCACTTCCGTCATCAGAGATCACATCAATTGACAATTAGCACCCCAAATTAAATAATTTTTATCTCTAAATTTTTCTAAAATCATACTCTTCCATATTATACAAAAAATATTTAAATTTTGTCTCTGAATTAATTTATTTATCTCTTATTTACAATATTTGGTGTTGAAGTTTAGATACCGACGTTTTCAAAAATTTCGCCGACGAGCTCAAACATAACCCAGAGTTCAACAAGAAGGGCAAGCACTCCCTTTAACCATATTAATCCCATATTTCAATGTTATTTATATTGTGCTCAAAACTATTATGCATGTGCATAATTTCAGTAAAAATCGCTATATTAGTATAGGCAGTAGTTGCACGCAATTACTGTATCAAATTCCGCCTTGAGAAATTTGTTACCATGCTATTGTCACCATAGAAATGATACCCACTATTTATAACATGTGGACCCTATTAACTTTTTTGGCCCTGATCAACTCGGCTTCGGCTTCTGGCTTATTTTTCACTATTCATAAGTTTCGTCTTTTTCTGAACTTTTGGCTTTTCGTTGAGCTTTTTTGCCGGTTCTTTTTTCCCGTATTTGTTTGTATTATACGTAATGGGCTAACATATTTTTTTCATTTTTAATTTTTTTAAATTTAATTATGCTAAATAAGCCTCTGTCATTCTGATGCTTTTTTTTCACCGACTCTGATGTTTTCAGCCATAAGCCACGAGCTTTTCAGCCGAACCGATCACCACCAAAATGTTGTAGTTGATGCTTAACCATGCTCAAGACGGTACTAGGTTGAAAATAGGTCAATATCCAAAAATAGGATATACTCAAGAATTGGTATAAAGAAGGTTACTTATGATATTTTGGTTATAAAAAATAGAAAACATGTTTTATACTTTGAGAGACCATATGGAGGTGAACACATGCTTGTGATGAGTAATTGACGAGTATTTTGAAAAGATTGAGTTTGGTTTGTGTGGTTCGTGCCGAGTTGGCACTTGGCACAATCGGGTTTTGTTAATCGGACTTGAGGCATTTTCTTCTTCCCGATTAGTCGTTTGGGCAATTTCTTGATTGAGTTCGATTCGTTGATGCTAATGAGGATTATGTGTTTTGAGCGGTGCTATGTAATTTATTTTTTATCTGTGATGGCTGCAGGACGTCGAGGTGGAGTCGTGGCGAGGCACGGGATGACAGGACTAGGCGCGGGCGGTGCCGAGGTCAAAGCGGTCGAGGTGTGCCGAAGACGGCGAGGGCTCGAAGTAGCTGCGTGGCTTGGAAGGCAAGGAATAAGGAAGCTTCCCGGAAGGTGCACGAGGGGCGTCTTGGTGAATACGAAAAGCTGCACTAAAAGAAGTGGATTGTGGATAAAGCGCCATGAGTTGTTGAGAGCTAATGGGTAAAGTGTGTTGTAAACCCATTAGTGGAGGCTATAAATAGAGGATGATCTCTAGTGGAGAGAAATGAGAGAGAGGATGGATGTGAGAGTTTTAGATTTGGTTCTCTCCATGTATGCATGAGATGTGAGAGTTATAGGCAGCAGTAGATTTTGAGTTTCATTTTGCGTGTGTTGATCTCTGTGAAAGAGAGCATGAATTAGATGTAAACTCCTTCCTTTTAATCATTCATGTCTCTGTCTCTTTTGAGATTTCTTGAGTTTGGGTTGGGTTGATTTACTTTCTCTTCTTTGTTCATATTTCTTTATCGTTTCATCTCCAGTTTGCTTCCTTCGCTTAGTCTTGCTCATAGCCTGTGCTTTCTCGTTGAGAGGCCATCAAGAATCAAAAGATTCAAGGTTCTCAAGCTCATGAAGTTTGGTCTCTTTTCTATTTCCTAGATGTTCTGTTGTCGGCTGCAGTTTAAATTTCTTTGTTTGCTTTTTGGCCGAAAGGATTTTGTGATCTGAATTTTCTCTTCGGTCAGTCTTTGGTCACAAGCAGCTTGTGTCGGTTTTCTTTGTACTTTCGGACAGCTGTTTGCCTTTTGCTTTTCAGCAGAACCGTGTGCACTTTGCTGTTCGGCAGCAGCTGCTTTTGTGATTGCTCTCGGTTCTCTGCATGCCTTCTTCTTTGTCTCTTATTTTCTTTTCAATTCATGTTCAGCTTTTGCCGTTTATTTTTTTTTGTTTGGAAAGACCATTCCCTACTGTCTTCGGCTGTATTGCTTCCTTCTTTTGCGCCTTCAATCCTAGTCTTCTAGTTTTATCTCTTCTCCTCAGGTTTTAACTGGCTATTGGTCTGCAGTCAAACCAAGTTTTTACTGCATTTAGTGCGGCTAGGTAAGCTTATACCTTTTTTAGTTTTGCTTCACAGGAGACCTCAGTTTCTCTGATTTATGCCTTCTTTTGGGTTAGTCTGTGTTGTCAGTCTCTGTTAGTTAGCATTTGATCTCCTCTTGTTTAGGCTTGTGGCTTCGGTAGGCTCTATTGTTTTCAGTCCAGTCTAGTTTTTGTTGTTGTTGTTCCTCGGCAAAATGGTTATCAACTTCCAGTGAGCAAATTCCTTTTGTCTTCATAGTTCTTATAGGTATTGGAAAAAAGATCAGTAAGAATACTTTGAGGGCATTTTTATTTGGCACCATTCACCCCCTTCTGTTGCCGATTTCGATCCTACATACTTAGACAGGTATTTATGGAGATAAGTGCAGTTCACACGAGAATGCGGTTTGTGGATGTCTCACCCAGGTCCCTAAGGACCGATTTATATTGTGCTATAGACCCAAGTACAGTCGTACAATCATACATGCCTTTATGGGAAGGTCTTAGCATAATAAGTTACTAGGGCTAGCAACTTCACCGCAGATGGTAGATTATAAGTGGATTTTGGGATGTGCGAACATGGTATAGACTCCATGTTTGGAGGGACCTTACCTATAACGGAAGATACCCGATATGTTATATGAGTCTCAAGATGCTGGAGGGCACTCCCTGTCTTTAGAACGTATCATAATGCGGTGGTTGTTAGTACCAATAATGTAAAAGTTTTGTCATGAACTTTCAAATCGAGTACCAATGGTATTGCGTGGCATGTATAACATGGTGAAATGTTTATGTCATATAGGTAAAGTGTACAACCTCTGCAGAGTGTAAATCTATTTGAATAGCCATGTACCTAGTTATGGACAAAGCTTAGTGAAATCTCATAATAAGTAGCTTTATGTTTTGCAAAATAGGTATAGATGGATGTGGTTGGGACTGCAAAGTTAGTTCAGCAAGAAATATGCTGCTGGTTCGAGATTGAGAGGCAGCGTGCCTCTTGTTCTACATTATGCAAATTTATGCTTACTATTATTTACTTATCAAGATTAAATGCTTTTACAACTTCTGTTTGCAATCTTGTACTCGTTATTCAAATTGAAAGCATGTTTCGCAAATCAAACTAGTTTAGACAGCTATCTTTGACATAGCCTGCATACTATATATCTTTACTTGTTGAACATATTCAGATGATGCAGAATGTCGGATATCGGAGCAACAACTCTAAAACCCTCTGTGTAAATCGCACTAGTCTAGGATCAGCTAGTGCACATAGTGATAACAGGGATACATATCAAGCAAAATGATAAACTTTATTTAACTGAATATGGACCTGATGGCCAAAGTTTACATCCATGTCACATAAGCCAAAATAAAATATAAACAGCGAAAGAAAAACCGAAGCGGAAGAAGCCCACTGAGCCTGCCCACAAGTAAATGACAGTAAGACACAACCTATACGTTCTGATCCTCACCGAAGTCAAAGTTGTCCTCTGAAAAATGATGAATTGAGCAACATGAGCACATAAAGTACTCCATAAGTTACACCAGGACGTTTAACAGAGTTAATACATGCATATGGATTGACAAAGGAAGGCATAGTAAGTTTAATTGAGCATAAAGCGAAATTTGAAGTAAATACTGTAAGTAGATTCAAAAGCTAAATTTGATACAATATATAGAAACAAGATTTTAACAAGATAATATCGTTAGTGCAGGCTCCGACCAAACACCAACCTATCCACGGGCATCCCACCCGGACCATCTTTTCCAAAAAGATCTCATATGGATTCCATCCATCCCTACGCTTTTTAATCTCTCATGGATTCCATCCATCCATAAGATTTTCATAAACCATTTTGAGAAACAAAGTCTAATCCATGAAAAACTTTACTCAGCTTGTCCATGACAGTGGGCATGACTATCCAGGATAGATTATATGCTCTGTAGAGGTTGTATAGCTTTACCCACAAGACATGATCATCCAATATTGCCCTCGGATAAACATTTCCTTTGGTGTGCGGTGAGGAGATCACGGCAAGGCCTGTACAATGCAATGCATTAAACCTGGCCAAGCCAACACTGAGATTTCACCACAACTTGAATCCACAAGTTGGAGCTCCCTCTTGAGCTGAGTGAGACTTTTCATGGCCTATGCCACGCTCACTTTCAACCTACAGTGAGACTCAGGTTGGAACCTACAAATTAATCAATTATGACTGTCCCATACTAACCTTGTGGTAGTACGATAGGGGTTTGTAACAGTAGCTCACAAACCAGTCCTTGACTTAGGCCTAACCACATACCCCTTGTGCCTAGCAATCAACATTGCATCACCAAACAACAATGCATGCGAGCAAGCACCCACCACCATACCAATGCCTAAGTCTAAACCAAATTTTATAATTTTATTTTATCAAAATTTCATAGACTTTCTTGACTTACCAAAGTCAAGAATAGATTTTATAAATCATCATTTTGTGTAAAACAATTCTTCCCACCTAAATTATTCTAAGCATGGCTAAGAAATTCTATAAAATTTTAGTTAATACTAGTGTACTAACTAGGTTTTTATCTAGGGTGACAAGGCATATTTGTTCAATATCAAATTTGGCTATTAACAAAGGAATTGGGCATAACTAGAATTTAAATTAAATTTAAACTAGATTTGAATAAAAGTACCATGCATAATAATTTTTAAAACAGCATAAATAATTCAAATAACTGGGAGCAACATGATCAAAGGTGTAACTTGCCTTGCTCGATGTCTTGATGCTGCAAATCGTTGAAATCGAACTCTCCGAAATAGTTGTAATCTACACGTGCAAATAACCAAATGAAAACAAACAAATCCAAATAGAATCTAAAAATTATAAAATATATATTGGGAGATACATTATGAATTTAGCAAAAAGAATCAACGGATTCGGAGTTCGGACGACGAAGAACGAGTCATCAGAAGATCGGTTGGAAAGGAAATTGCTGGAAAATAATACCAACCGAGGGAATACTTCTTAAGACCCTCTTTTTGGCTGGATTTCTGGTGTGCTAGAGTGCAACACAAGTGGGGAATGAGGATAGGAGGTGGTTCAATTTATAGACTAAGAGGAGGAAGGGAATGGCCGAAATTGATTGCCGAAGTAATGGCTAGAATAAATGAAATGTCAGTTTCAACTTTGCATGCAAGAAATTGAATAATTGATGAGTCTAATGGTCATGAAATTGAGAAGAAATTGATTGGAGATGCTTCTATTGCATGCCATTTAATTTTGGTCGGATGGCTCAGGCTAAAATTCATCAAAGGCGGCGAATCGACGACGAGAAGTGAAAATAGAAGATTTTGGGAAAAAACTTGATTACCACCAAATGGCTGCATCAAAATCATATTAAATTGATGGGTAGGTTGCTAGGATGCTGGAACATGTTGTGACATGAACAAAAGTCGAAAAAGATCACCGAAGAAAAGGTGGCATGGTGGAGGGAGGAGAGAGCATGGGCAGCTGCTGCTTCTCTAGTGTTTTGCGTAAAGGTAGAGGAGGTGCTAGGGGTTGACATGGGAATGGAACACATGGTGGTGCTTCTATTTATATGGCAAGAGCAAGAGGACTGAGTTAATTTGGCTGAGTTATGTGCAATGTCAGTTTTTCAATGCTTGAATGCAAGAAACTGAAAAACTAAAATTTTAATGATTAAAACTAAAATGGAATTGCTGTTTGGCAATAAATAGAGGTGTTTTTGCTGCATGCTAATTAATTTGGTAAGAGGGAATTGATTTTGCTTGCATGCATGCATGGTTCACGGTGGCTTTAGCTGAAGAACAGAGTATTTGTTGGTCTAACGTGTGGAGATGAACAGCAAAGGTAGGAAGATGAAATATTAGGCTAAATAGAAATAGTCCAAATGCTTGCAAAGAATCTATGGCACTAGATGTGGTGAGAACTTTGGAGTTAAGCATGCTTGAACAAAAGAAGACTTTGGCCTAGGGGAGGGAAATCTCATTATTTCTTTTTATTTTTAGAAGAAGAGAAGTGCCAAGAAAAATATTTGGACCAAGAAAAATAGAGTGGATATTTTTATGGATATTTTGAAGTTTGGAAGATTTTAATTTGAATTTTGGAAGTGCACAAAAAATTTTAAATGGAACCGAGGCTTTTGAAAATGAACTAGGCTTTGGAATTTGAAATTTAAAATTTTGGAATACTAAATAAACTTCAAATATTCAAATGGGTGGCATAAGTGGATATATTAGAATTTTTTATGAATTTAGAAATTTGAATGGGCTCAATCGGAGTTAGGACGAAGGAGAACGAGCTTCTGGAAGTTTGAAACAAAAGAAAAAGGAAAAAAAGAAGATTTTCTGAATTATTTTTGTATTTAAAAAGAAAGATTATGACGTCAGCAGGGGAAATAATTTTTGGTGGAATTATTTTTCTACGGAAAAAGGATTTATGATGTCGGGGTGACATCAATAAGGAATTTTTTTCGGTTGATTTATTTTTCAATAGAAAAAGATTTTTATTAGACTGACAGGTAGGGCTGGGTTTATGGTGGACTGGGTCCATGGACCAGGGTGGTGGCTAAGGTGGCAGGGAGGGTGGCGTGGCTGCTGGCCGGGCGAGCAGGTGCTGGTGTGGCGTCCATGTCGGCTGCCACATCGTCACGGCCGCTAACAGGGCATGGTCGGCCGGAGGCGGTGCTCTGGCTCACGGGCTCATCGGCGCTCTGAGAGACCATGTGGTTATGACCCCATGTTGGTGATGAGTAATTGACGGGTATTTTTGAAAGTTTGAGTTTGGTTTGTGCTTTTCGTGCCATGTTGGCATTTGGCTCAATCGGGTTGGTTAGATGGACTTATCGCATGTTCTTTCTCATTGGTCGTTTGGGCAAATTCGTGTCTGAGTTTGATTCATTGATGCTATTTATGCTTACATGTGTCGAGCGGTGCTATTTGATGTGTTTCTTGTCTGTGATGGCTGCAGGACGTTGAGGTGGAGTCGCGGCGAGGCACAGAGGACCGGACTAGGCGCAGGTGGTGCCGAGGTTAGAACGATCGAGGTGTGCTGAAGACGGCGAGGACTCGAGGTGGTTGCGATGCTTGGACGGCAAGATACGAGGAAACTTCCCGAAAGGTGCAGGAGGGGCGAATTGGTAATTTCGCGAGGCTGCACAAGCGGGAGCGGGTTCCGTTTGGATTTAGCGGGTAAAACGGGTTGGGAACCCATTATGCTAGGGCTATAAATAGGAGAGGTGTGTGCAGGTGCATGAATGACTTGTGAGATGGTTTTAGGGTTTTGCTTTTAGTCAAATGGCTTTTGGAGAGGTTGTTTTCTCTTTTAGGCTTTAGTGCTTGAGAGGGTGCAGGAGGTTGTCTCCCGTAGGTGCTCTGTGTCCTCCCTCAAGCATGTGTGTTCTTGGGCTTCTTGAGACTTGAGAGAGGGAGAGGATGAGTTGATGCCTATGTAATCATTCCTCTTGTATCCAATCGCGTATGGGGACTCCTTTGTGATCTTGTGTTTATGGAAATGAATGCCTTCAAGAAGTCATTTGAGCTCTTGCTTCTCTGTCTGTTTTATTTCTCGATGTGCTCTCTGTGTGATTTTTGAGTTCTTGTGATTGGGTTTATTTCTTGGTGAGATTGTGCAAAATGGATTGCTCTGTGATGGAATTGGATTTCTAGACCCCTTGGTCAGCTAGTTCTAAGAGCAAAATGATTGAATCGGAAGAATCGAATTTCTTTTCACCCCGTGCCCTGTTCATTCTCTGCTTATCATTTCTAGGGTTTGATGTGGATTTTGTTTCTCTTCATGAGATGCCCTAAGATTTGGTCCTTTAAGTGCTCAGTCTTTTGCTAATCTTTCTGCAAAGTTTCTTGGTCTAAGGTTCAAAGATTAGAGAGCAATTTGGATTTTGGTGCAACTCTTTGTAATTTTTCAGATTTTGGCTCAAATCTGAAAATCTTGATCTTGAGTTGGATTCTTTTGTTTCCCAAGACCCTCTTGATATTTAGGTTGTGGTTGTGCTGCTTTTGGCTGAAAAGATTGGGTGCAATCCTTCAATTTCTCAGTTTTTAAAAGATCTAAAATATTTTTCATGCTTCCAGTTTTCAATCTGCTTTTCTGGTTGGTCTGGGATCAGGGGACCGGTCAGACTGGTTCTTGCAAGGCGGTCAGACCAGCACACTACAGGCGGTCTGACCGGCATTGAACCGGTGGTCTGACCAGGGAATGGTAGGCGGTCTGACCGGCCCGCAGTAGGCGGTCTGACCGGCCCTCAGTGGGTTTTGGGTTTGTGTTCCCTTTCCTCTCCCGTGTACTCATTGTTTCTTCCCTACTCTGAGTGCTTGAGTCTCCAGTAAGTTACTTCTTCTTCATAGTGTCAAATTGCTATCGGAGAAGAAGTTTTTGTGAGTACTTTGGGGCGAATTTTTATTTGAGCAACATTCACCCCCCCTTTGTTGCCAATTTCGATCCAACACGCTCTGGTGCCAGGCGGTAGCGGCGTTTGGGTAGTGGTGGCGATGGGGTTTTGGTGGTGGCTTTGCTCTACGGAGGGGTGGAGGACGGTCACCGGGGCACGGAGAAGAAGAATTTGGCGTCGGCGTGGCACAGGGAGGAGCGGGCTCACCGGGATTTCTTGTCGGAGTTCTCGAGAGGCTGGAGAGAGGGAAAACACGACACGGGCATGCTTGGGCACAAGAGAGAGGGAATTGGAGGCAGGGCGAGGGGCGGTGTGCCGAGAGTACCTCAGGGAAGGGTTTTTATAGGGGGCGGCGAGGGGTAATGGCCAGGGTTCACTCTCCGGAATGAAATGCCGGCGCAAAGGCGAGTAAAGAGGGGTTTAACGGGTGTAAAAGAGAGGGAAAAGCGGTGGCATTGAGTGAGGAGTGATGGGGGCTTTTAATGGAGTCAATTGCTGTGGCTAAAGAGAGGTAATGGCTGGCAGTGAAGAGCTCGGGCGGGGCAGCAATGGCATCGGCTGGAGGAGGAAGAAGGGAAGGGAGAAGACAACTGATAGGCGGGGCCCATCTATTGGTGAGAGAGGAGAGAGGAGGAAGGAGTGGACAGATGATGGCCACGTGGTGCAAAGAACGATCGAGACCGTCGGATTAAAACAAAGGGGTAAGTGGTAACAGACGGATGGGATCAGATTGGGCAGTGCAAGTTGAATCCAGACCGTCAGATAGAGAGGGAAGGGGTTAAGTGAGGGCGGATGGGATCAGATTGGGCGATAGATTTAATCCAGACCATCGGATGAAGAGTGAAGGGGTAAGTGGAGGGAAATGGCTAAGATTAGATCGGGCAAGGACGGATTGAATCTGGGCCTGACACGCATCAGCCTGAGGAGAGAAAGGATTTAAAATTTCATTTTTGGTTTTCAGAAATACTAGAAAGCTTTGAAAATACTTGGAAATTACCAAATAAAGTCTAAAACTTCTAGAAAAATTCATAGAAATTCCTGGAGATGTTTCAGACTTAGGAAAAATATTTCCAACTTAAAGTTGGTCTTTTAATTTTTTACAAAAATACTTTTTAGCTTTGAAATTGATTTTTAAAATCCAGGAAAGCACAGAAAATCTAGATAAAACTATACATTTTGTGAAACAGTTTTGAAAAGTAAAACTATACCCATTGTGGTTACATCTAAGCTTGCTCATGGTCACGAACATAACTATTTAAATAATTTTTAACACTCTATAGAAATTGTACAACTTTACCCACGTGAGATAATCAAATACACTGTCAGACATTACACGCTTCCTTGGGTGTGCAGCGAAGTGATTATCATATAGCCTTTAGGTTATCTTGTCCTAACCTTGCACCAACCTGATGAATGGACAAGCCCTTACTTGGGTACACCAAGTGAGCTGCATGACAGACCCTCATCTCAGTGGATTCTATCTATTTTGTGAGGCATTCACCATTGTATTAGTGGACCTCAGTCCCAACACATCATTGAAGGGAGCCCTATGAGCCAGACCGTTCCGCAGAATATCCTTACTACTTTTGTGCCTACCACAATGCAAGGTTAAACCTAGAAAACTTAATTAGCTAAATGCTAGAGCTCATATAGTACATATGGTTGTACGGTGCGACTTAGATGTGTGGCAATAATGTTCAGTCCTTAATTGACCTGGGCGAGAATATCCCCCTATCTACATACAAAGTTTCGCCTCACATCTGACAGCTTATCATATAACTTGCCCACATCCAAAAACTAGGTTTTTCAATTTATGTTTACACCAAATTTATAGAGGTTCCTCCTTTGGACCATGTTGTGGTTACATACCAAACAGAGAGAGAGAGAGAGAGAGTGGTATGGTAGTGGAGAGTTAGGTGAGCCATGCCCGAGGTCCCTCCATGGCCTGGATGGCATATATATATTCACATGGGGAGTGTTCTACAATTATATCCTTACATCCAAGTATCCCTCTCAAGGGCATTTATGTCATTATACATGTCCCATTTTGGGCTTTACAACATTCTAACAGGCCGGTTGGGCTTAGGTGGGGGCACCCCTACAACAGGAGCCTCTCATGGTGAAGGGCTTCACGGGCCGAAGCCATGTTGCCGAGCCATTTGGCCCCCTCTGTCCCTGCGGCTTGTGAACTTCTGTATTGTTGGATGGAGTCTTATTTTCCGGTGTAGCCCAACCTTGCACCGGGGATACAGAGTCGAGCTGGTTGCCGAAGCCATCTTTGACCACAAAGCCCTTCAGTCGTGGAGTCGAAGTCGAGGCGGAGGCGGGCTCCTCCCACGAAGACGGGTCCGAAGCGAACATGTCGCGGAGGTGTTTTTCGAGGTTGCTTTATAGATGCGGAGGCGGCATACGGCCCGATAGCTCGCCATCTGGAGTCGATGTATTAATGGTGGCGGGAATTGCGCCGACCCCTGAGGTGTCAGGGTCGGGCGACTGTGGTCGTGCGCACCATCCCGATGGAAAGGTACACGCGGCGGAACGCGATTGGCGCGTCGTGCGCTGTCAGTGGTCGCCTGACCGCGGTCGCGCGTTCTTTCCCGAGAGAGGTGGGACACGTGGCGGGATGCTATTGGCGCATCGTGCGCTGTCAGGCGGCCTACGACTGCGCGCCTCCGGCTACCAGTGGTTGCGCTTCCCGATCGTGGGTAGCCGAACCGCTGGGCTCCCGCCAATTGCCTTTCTGATCGTGGGGGAGGTGAGAGGGCTTTATATACCCTTGCCACCGGCATGCGAGCGTTCTTCCCATTTGCTCATTTGCCCTCTTGCTGTTGTTTTGCTCTGTTTTCTCCCCGCTTGCTAGCGCGATCTGCCCCTGCTCCTACTCACTTGGTCATGCGCTTTTGAGGGGAGAATGGCTTGCCGTGATGAACCTGCTCACCAGCCCAGTGGTAGCACCTCACCTAGCTCGCACAATTCGTTCTCGTCGACCCCAGTGGAGTACCCTCTGGTGGCCCGCGAGCCATCGCAGGCCAACAAACGATGGGAGGCCCGGGAGACGTTTGGAGCACGTTGCTTCCGTGTGCTGGGGCTGAGTCTCATGACGGAGGAGACGATCCAGGCTCTCCTCTAGGAGGGGAGGCTGACAAACTATGCAGAGGTTCGCCTGCCCGGTCGTGATGAGATGGAGCCGCACCCGGCAGAGGGGGAGGCCATCATCTTTGTCACGTATTTTGAGGCTGGGCTCTGGATACCAACAACGCTCTTCGTCGGTGAGGTATTGCGGGCTTATGAACTGGAGCTGGCACAGCTGACCCTGAATGCGATAGTGCGCCTGGCTCTCTATGCCTGGGTGGCACGGACAGAAGGTATCCGTCCCAGCGCATCCCTGTTCGCTCGTTCATTCCGTTGTCGATATCAGGCGAGACAAGATTTCCTGGACGCGGCCAAGGATCGAGCAACGGAGATGGCCGCGAGGTCTCCGACCTTCATGCCTAGGACGTGATGTCAACACCTGGTGCTCTCGAAGTTAGCGCGAAGGCCCAGTGACCGGCTGTCTCCAATTTCATTCCTCAGCTAGAGATGCTTTCAGGTTCTCCACGTGGTCGCGGAGTGCGCTGGAGGCCTCGGAGATGAGGGTAAGTGCTTGGGTTCACAACTTATGCTGCTGTCCGGGACTTCGCTAAGAACTGCACTTTGTAGACCCTCGCTCTCAGCCGAGCCCTGGAGGAGGCATGTATCCGCGAGCGGAGGGTGCTAGAGGGCCGTCTTCGAGCTACCAAAGAGGCTCACGCCGCCAAGGACGAGCACATCCATATGCTGGAGATGGAGAGCGCGAGGGTGATCTTTGATGCGCAGATACTCACTGCGGAGGCGCAGTGCGTAGCGACGGAGGCGCAACGTGCCGCAGCGGCGGCCCAGTGTGCCACGGTGGAAGTGCGCGATGGCTTGCTTCAGCAGATTGCGGCACTGGAGGAGGAGAAGGCCCAGCTCACCGTGTCCCTTGGAGAGAGGAACCGGACTCTGGGTGACGCCTCGGTGGCAGCATGGGGGGTGATAGAGTCTCTGGAGGATGCCCTCAAAGATCTTTGCATCGACGTGCCGGTCCTAACGTTTGGCCCCGAGGACCTGGAATGGACGCTTCGGTGAATTGGAGAGGGTTCGGGCCTTGCCCTCTGCGCTACCAAAGCCTTTGGTGACTACTGCGGCTTCACCAGTGCTTGCGTCGCCCTCGCCATGCTCCGTAGCCGAGGATGCCAGCACATCGATGGGCTGGTCGACCTCCAGCTGGAGATGCCAGCCGGAGCCGGGGTGATGTCGGGTGCCGTTCGCGACGCCCGGCCCGCCGTCTGGGCCTTCTACGACTGGATTTGAGGCTACTTCGGGGAGGATGCAGCAAAGGTGGCGCTGCGATGGACGTTGCACAGGGAGGGGAATTTCGGCCAGTGGCTCGACGAGGTTCCACGGTGCAATGAAGACGGTGTCGCCGTCCCTAGGCACGGTGCGGACCCACAGGTGTGATGCCGGGGTCTGGTGTGCAGGCGTGCATTGCTATGTATCCGTTTTTGTAAGCTGGCACCTTATGGCCCTCGCCCCTTGGCATGAATAAAGTGGGATTGCCCCGAAGCGTTCTGATGATACGTGGTATTTTTGCTCCGGGCAGATGCTTGATAGAGGCCGGTTACTGCTCTCGGACCACACGATTCGAAGGCGGCTTCGGCATTGGGCGTGGGCGGAAGAAGCCTGGGACTTCTGGGCGACCCAGAGTTTGGCGGGTGATGCCTCAGCACCGAGGCATATTAAGGTGGAGCCAGACAAGTAGTGACCATAGGCACTCGAAGGCACTTGTAAAACTTAGCTCTTCGTGAATGTAACCGTCGAATCTCTAGGCATGCTCTTGTGAGTGCAATAAAGATTAATTGAAGTACACGTCCCTATTGCTTTTCACGATCCACCTGCCTCTGATCAACTGATAGGTAGACGCTTGAGCGCTCCGTCCCCTACCCTTCGAAGTGGTGGCAGCGGAGCTGAAGCCCAGTCGATGTAGACGCTCGAAGCAGACGCTCGAGCGCTCCGTCCCCTACCCTTCAAAGTGGCGACAGCGGAGCTGGCGCCTAGTAAAGTAGACGCTCGAGCGCCCGTCCCCTACCCGCCGAAGTGGTGGCGGCGGGCTGGCGCCAGTCGGGTAGACGCTCGGCGCTCCGTCCCCGCCGCCAGTGGTGGCGCGGGCTGGCGCCTGGTCGAAGTAGGCGCTCGAGCGCCCGTCCCTCGCCCGCGAAGTGGTGGCGGCGGAGCTGGCGCCCAGTCGAAATAGACGCTCGAGCGCTCTGTCCCCTGCCCTTTGAAGTGGTGGCGGCGGAGCTAGCGCATAGTCAAAGTAGACGCTCGAGCGCTCCATCCCCTGCCCTTCGAAGTGGTGGCGGTGGAGCTGGCGCATAGTCAAAGTAGGCCTCGGCGCTCGTCCCCGCCCGCCAAGTGGTGGCCGCGGGTGGCGCCAGTCGAAGAGGCGCCGAGCGCTCCGCCCTTGCCCTTCGAAGTGGTGGACGCGGAGCTGGCGCCTAGTCGAAGTATACGCTCGAGCGCTCCGTCCCCTACCCTTCGAAGTGGTAGCAGCGGAGCTGGCGCCTAGTCGAAGTAGACGCTCGAGCGCCTTATTTGTGCCCCGTAGAGTGCGCGCGCGTACGCGAGGAGGCAAGCCTCCGTGTCTTATTTATACTCCACAGAGTGTGCACGGGGAGAACATCTGCTCGTCTTATTTATACTCTGTAGAGTGTGTCGGGACTCAGAGCAACAACTCCAGAACCCTCTGTGTTAATCGCACTATCCTAGGAAAAGCTAGTGCACACAGTGATAACAAAGACAAATATAATGCGTAATGACAAACTTTATTTAACTAATATGAGCCTGATGGCCAATGTTTACAATAGCAGCAAAAGAAGACAGCGGAAGAAATATATAAAGCAGCAGCCCATCCAGCCTTCCCATAAGGCGAATGACTATAAGACGTGGCCTAGTCGTAGTCCTCACCGAAATCGTCGAAAGCTTCCTTTGGAAAGAGTTAGATAGAGCAACATGAGTACAAAAAATACTCCACAAGTTACACCAGGAAATTATAACAGAGCGATACATGCATAGGATGTAACAAAGGATGGCATATTATGGTTGATTTGCATGAAAGGCAACATTGGAGTAAATATCACAAAGTAAGTGCAAAAGCTGAATTGATACAATATGTAAAAACAACATTGTTGTGGCTACAGACCAAACAGAGAGAGAGATGGTAGTGGAGAGTGATGAAGATAAGTGTAATGGCCTGGCCCCTCCCCATGGCTTACTCTCATATATATACACATGAGGAGTGCTTTTACAGTTATACCCTTACATCTGGTTATCCCTTCTGGGGGCAGTTATGTCATTACACATGGCCTATTCTGGGCCTTATAATTTCCTACCAGGCCTGCTGGGTTTAGGTGGGGGCCACCCCTACGACAGGAGCCTCTCATGGTGAAGGGCTTCACAGGGCCGAAGCCATATCGCCGAGTCCTTTGGCCCCCTCCGTCCCTGCGGCTGTGAATTTCTCAAGCTCACTACCGGGAGCCAAGTCCGGGATGGTGGTAGCGAGGTGGCGCTGAGTTGAAGCAGCGCGCGCGCTCAGCCCCTACCCTTCGAGCGGGTGGCGGCGGGCTGGTGCCTAATCGGAAGTACGCGCTCGCTCCGCCCCTACCCTTGAGCGGGTGGCGCGAGTGGCGCCTGGTCGGCGAGACGCGCGCTCCATCCCTACCCTTGAGCGGGTGGCGAGCGGGCGCCGAAGTCGAAGCAGACGCGCGCGTGCTCCGTCCTTCCTTCGAAAGGGTGGTGTGGAGCTGGCGCCTGTCGAGTAGACGCAGCGCGCCGTCTCCTACCCTTCGAGCGGGTGGCGGTGGAGCGGGGCCTGGTCGAGTAGCGCGCCGCTCCGTCCCTACCCTTGAGCGGGTGGCGGCCGAGTGGCGCCTAGTCAAAGTAGACGCGCGCGCTCCGTCCCCTACCCTTGAGCGGGTGGCGCGAGGTCGGGCGCCGAGTCGGAGACGCGCGCGCTCCGTCCCCTTCCGCCGAATGGGTGGCTGCGGGCTGGCGCCTGTCGAGTAGACGCGCGCTCCGTCCCCTACCCGTCGAGCGGGTGGCGGCGAGCTGGCGCCGAAGTCGAGAGACGCGCGCTCCGTCCCCTACCCGTCGAGCGGGTGGCGCGAGCGGGCGCCGAAGTCGAAGTAGACGCGCGCGCTCTGTCCCCTTCCCATCGAATGGGTGGCTGCGAGTGGCGCCTGTCGGAGTTGACGCGCGCTCCGCCCCTACCCTTCAAATGGGTGGCGCGAGTGGCGCCAGTCAATAGCCGCGCTCGCTCCGCCCCTACCCTTGAGCGGGTGGCGCGGGCTGGCGCCTGGTCGAAATGAGCGCGCTCCGTCCCCTACCCTCGAGCGGGTGGCGGCGGGCTGGCGCCTGGTCGGGCAGCCGCGCTCGCTCCGTCCCCTACCCTTGAGCGGGTGGCGCGAGCCGGGCGCCTGGTCGGGCGAGCGCGCGCTTCGTCCCCTACCCTTGAGCGGGTGGCGCGAGGCGGCGCGAGTCGAAATGAACGCCGCGCTCCGCCCCTTCCTTCGAGCGGGTGGCTGCGGGCTGGCGCCTGTCGGAGAGCAGCGCGCTCCGTCCCCTACCCGTCGAGCGGGTGGCGCGAGCCGGGCGCCGAAGTCGAAGTAGACGCGCAACGGTGGCCGCCCCTTCCTTGAGCGGGTGGCTGCGAGCGGTGGCGCCTGTCGAGTAGGCGCGCGCGCCGTCCCCTACCCTCGAGCGGGTGGCGGCGGGCTGGCGCCTGGTCGGCGAGCGCGCTCGCTCCGTCCCCTACCCTTCGAGCGGGTGGCGCGGGCTGGCACCTGGTCGAAGCGCGCGCGCTCCGCCCCTACCCTTGAGCGGGTGGCTGCGGGCTGGCGCCTGGTCGAATAGCCGCGCTCGCCGCGTCCGCCCCTACCCTCGAGCGGGTGGCGCGAGCTGGCGCCTGGTCGCGATAGCGCGCGCCTCCGTCCCCTACCCTTGAGCGGGTGGCGGCGAGCTGGCACCTGGTCGAAGAGGCGCGCGCTCCGTCCCCTACCCTTGAGCGGGTGGCGGCGGGCTGGCGCCTGGTCGGAGTAACGCGCGCGCTCCGTCCCCTACCCGCCGAGCGGGTGGCGGCGGGCTAGCGCCTGTCGGAGTAGACGGGCGCGCTCGTCCCCTACCCGAGCGGGTGGTGCGAGGTGGCGCCTGTCGAAGTAGACGCGCTCGCTCCGTCCCCTACCCTTGGCGGGTGGTGCGGGTGGCGCCTGTCGGATGGGCGCGCGCTCGTCCCCTACCGCCGAATGGGTGGCTGCGAGGTGGCGCCTAATCGCGATAAACGCGCTTGCTCGTCCCTACCCTTGAGCGGTGGCTGCGGTGGCGCCTGTCGAAGTAGACGCGCTTCGCTCGGGGCTGTTGTGACCTTGCGATGCGGTAGTGCGCTTTTAATGGCGGTGGAATCACGCCGGCGCGGCCCGGCAGAGGTCGGTGTCGCGTCGTGCGATGCGCCGCCATGCGAGTGGGGCGCGTGGCAACTCACAAGCTGGTGCGTCGTGGGATGTGGCGGTTGCGTGACGCGGCCGTTCGCCTCGCCCCCGAGAAGTTGGGCGCGTGTTGAAGATGTGGGGCGTTGTGCGCTGCTTGGCCACCTACGGCGCACGGCCCTCTAGGTCCCGCGGTTCTTCTTTCCAAATCTCGGACACCGAATCGCTGGAATTTGATCCTTTGTGCGTTGAGCCACAAAGCGGCGAGCGGCCTTTATAAGGTGCTAGTGTTGAGGCGGAGGCACCCTTTCTTGCTTTGCTTTTGATCCGCCGCTTGCGCGCCGTGCTAATTGTCACGCCGATTGCTCCTTTGCTCGCTTCTTCTTCCCTTGTCGCGAGAGCAATGGCTAGCCATGGCGACGCCACCTACCACCCCGCAGCGGTTCCTTGCCTAGCGAGGCGGCGACCCATCCTTCAAGGAGTACAAGCGGTGCGCGGGAGCTCGCGCACCGACAAATGGTGGAACGCCATGGAGCACTCGGGAGGCTCGTGTTCCGTGTCTTTGGGAAGAGCCGCATGACTGAAGGGACGCTGCAGCAACTCGTGGATGAGGGGAAGATTGTGGATCGCAATGGGGCTCGCCTACCCCGCCAGGACGAGACGGAGCCGAAGCCCGGGGCCATGGAGGCGATTGTTTTCGTCGCATTCTTCGATGCTGGCCTTCGAATGCCCTCCACGTTGTTCGTGGGCGAAGTCCTGCGGGCCTACAAGGTGGAGCTAGCCCAGTTGACGCCCCACGCGATACTCCGCCTAGTTGTCTTTACGTGGCGTGCGGACGAGGGGTGGCGCCCAGTGCGAGCTTATTCGCCACCCGCACGCGCTGCACCGCCGACCCGAAAGGTTGACGGGGCGGTGTCCAACTTCAGCAGTGTGGACTTCGTGCTCCGGGCATCATGCGCGACATTGTTCCCTGTGCCAGCCTCGTCAGGGCAATGGGCGGCCGGCTGGACGCGGTGGTGGTTCTATTACACGTGGCCGACAAGAGCGTAATGCGATGCCAAGGTGGGCGATCTCGTTTAACAAAGACGCCGAGTCCAAGGCGGAGATCGGCGACACGCAAAGCTCTGAGCCTTGTCGGTGTCGCCGTCGAATGAGCGCGGCGCGACTGGCGAGGAGTTCACGATGTATGGGGCGGCGCCACTCTCCTCCCGGGGGAAGTATGTTGGACAGAATGGCCCCCGCGAGGACGGGTTCGACCCATCCGTGTCTCGCCTGCTGCCGCCCTCCGCCCCTTGTAAGTCGCCCAGCACGCTTTACGCGTGCCATTGTATCTGTTTGGCTTCCACCTGACTGACGTGATCTCCTGCGTAGTGGCTCGGCTAGAAGATGCGGAGCGCGCGGTTGCGGCGCTCCTTGGCCCGTACACGCTGAAGGAGCACCGGGCTCGCGAGGCCGCAGTCAAGGCGGCTGAGCAGGGGCGGGTAAACCGCACCTGCGAGGCTATGGGCATTGCCGTGCCCGAGCGTGTGGTGCCGGAAGAGCTTCCCGCCGGGACTCCGGGCGCTCAGGACGGTGATAGCCCTACGGGGGTGCTATCTTCACGATGCCGGGCCCGTTCCCCGGCTGCCGTATCGACCGGCAGCCCCGGCGCTAGCTTGGTGAGGCGGCGTGCGACCGGCGGTGGGCCCGCCATATCGCCGGAGGCGCGCGCGCGGATCCCCGGCACCTTCTGCGGACACCCACGAGCGTGCTGCTCGCTCGCGGCCTCGTTGAGTTGGAACCCGTCAACCGGGGTGGCGTTGTTCTGGCGAGCAAACCACGGGAAGGTGCGTTATCAACCGCGCGCCGACGGCGGCGTGCCCCTACGAGGAAACCGTGGGGTGGCGGTGGCCGAGCTGGTCGCCACGGAAGAATCGCTGTGCCACCGCGGCGAAACGCCCTCGGACGCAGTCCTCGCCACCAACGAGGGGTCGATACGCTGTTGCGGGGCCTTGCCGCGGGATTACGGCGGCTGGCGAGGCCGAGAAGACCTTCTCCCCGACCGTCGAGGCGCCCGCCTCCCCCTGGGTGGTCGAACCGGCGCCACCTCCTACCGTTACGAGGGGCGCAGGAGGTAGGTGTGAATCCCTTTCTTCACCTGACTTCGCGAGACTCTCTCCGATCTGCTCGCTCATTCTGTCGACATCAGGCGAGACGATGTCTCCTGTACGTGGCGAAGGATCGAGCAGCGGAGGTATGCGCGAAGTCGGGAGCCTCGTGCAGGATGCCCCGCAGGTGTCCGCTGCTGCTGACGTGGTCGTGGCCGCGATAAATCCTGTTGCGTTGGGGCCGGGGCTCGCTCGCTCGGACTTCCTCCCTCGCCCGGAGATATTTTGCGACCTCACCGCCGCCGTAGAGCGTGCCGACAACAGCCTCAACCGAGAGGTGCTGTCGTCCTGCGCGGGGGACCTCCTAGCGCTCACGCTGCAGGCCTCCGAGATGAGGGTAAGTATGTGCGCTTCAGCTTGTAAGGTACTGCTGGACGCCTGCTGATTTGTTATTTTGCGGGCGCTTGCCTCGGCGGTCCTTTGACGAGGCGGCGTTCGGGAGCGGAGGGCTCGAAGCCGGCCTCGCGCGGCAAACTCTCGCTCGCCCGCGAAGGATGGAGACCGCCGGCGTCTTTGGAGGACGCCCGTGGCCGCACAACTTCGCGACCACGGAAGCTCGGAGTGCCGCGGTGGGAGCGCGCCGCCGTCGTGGCGGTCGCCGTCCTAGAAGGGGAGAACGCCCAGTTGGCGGAGTCTGCTGCCGAGAACCGCCTTGTCTTGGAAAATGCGTCCCTGTCGGCATGGCGGGCCATGGAGTCCCTGAACCAGGCCCTCCGAGATCTGTGCGTCCGAGTGCCGGACACTACGCACAGGCCGGAGGCCCTGTCGGAGACGCTCGGGCTGATCGAGGAGGGGGCCGGCGTTGCTCTTCGTGGCGCTAGAACCTTTGGCGAGCACTGCAGCTATGTTGGTGCGTGCTTCACCCTCGCCCTGCTTCATACTCGTGGGTGTAGGCATACCCATGAGCTAGCGAATCCTCAACTGGATCCTCCCGACCGACCAGAGGTTATGTCGGACGCCATCCGCTCCATCGGGCCTAGCCTGCAGAACTTCCATCAACGGATCTGGGGCCGCTTCGGGGAAGGTGCAGCGAGGGTCGCCGTGCAGCATGCGTTGCATGGGGAGAGGACCTCCTCGATGGCTTGAAGGGTCCTTGGGCGCGCGCGCGCGGCGGCTCGGGCTCGCCTCGCACCGCACCAAGGCCGGCGGTTGGGTGGGTGGAAGCAGGGGATGGTGTCTTGGTTCGGCGCTTGTAACCATGTAACCCTTTGCTTTTATAATGGAACCAAGTAGTACTTTATGCTTGGTGTTACTGCCGCCAACGCGGAGGGCGGTCTGCGCATCTCGTTTATACTCGTGGGGCGCGCGTGCGGAGGCGAACCTCGACGCTACGACTTCCTTTATAGTTTGGAGACTCGCGCGTGCGGAGCTAGGCTCGACGCTACGTCTTATTTAAAGTCCGTGGACTAGTGCGTGCGGAGCTAGGCTCGACGCTACGTCTTATTTATACTCCGTAGAGCACGCGCGGGCGTCCCAGCTGCGTCTTATTTATACTCCGTAGAGTGCGTGCGGAGCTGGGCTCGACGCTACGTCTTATTTAAAGTCTGTGGACTGGTGCGTGCGGAGCTAGGCTCGACGCTACGTCTTATTTATAGTCCGCAGACTCTCGTGTGCGGAGGCGGACCTCGAGGCTACGTCTTATTTAAAGTCCGTGGACTGGCGCGTGCGGAGCTGGGCTCGACGCTACATCTTATTTATAGTCCGCAGACTCTCGCGTGTGGAGGGGGACCTCGACGCTACATCTTATTTAAAGTCCGTGGACTGGTGCGTGCGGAGCTAGGCTCGACGCTACGTCTTATTTATAGTCCGCGGACTCTCGCGTGCGGAGGCGGACCTCGGCGCCACGTCTTATTTAAAGTCCGTGGATAGTGCGTGCGAGCTAGGCTCGGCGCCACGTCTTATTTATAGTCCCAGACACTCGCGTGCGGCGGACCTCGGCGCCACGTCTTATTTAAAGTCCGTGGACTGGTGCGCGCGGAGCTAGGCTCGACGCTACGTCTTATTTATACTCCGTAGAGTGCGCGCGGAGGCGTCCCCCCGCTGCGTCTTATTTATACTCCGTAGAGTGCGTGCGGAGCTGGGCTCGGCGCCACGTCTTATTTAAAGTCCGCGGTGAGTGCGTGCGAGCTAGGCTCGGCGCCACGTCTTATTTATAGTCCACAGACTTCGCGTGCGGCGGACCTTGGCGCCACGTCTTATTTAAAGTCCGGGGCCCGAGTGCGTGCGAGCTAGGCTCGGCGCCACGTCTTATTTATAGTCGCGAACTCTCGCGTGCGAGGCGCACCTCGGCGCCACGTCTTATTTAAAGTCCGCGGTGGTGCGTGCGAGCTAGGCTCGGCGCCACGTCTTATTTATAGTCTGCAGACTCGCGTGCGAGCGGACCTCGGCCTTCGTCTTATGTAAAGTCCGTGGACTGGTGCGTGCGGAGCTAGGCTCGACGCTACGTCTTATTTATAGTCCGAAGACTCTCGCGTGCGGAGGCGGACCTCGACGCTACGTCTTATTTAAAGTCCGTGGACTTTTTTCTGCTCAGCACGGACAGGGGATGCTCTGGGAACAGCAACCTTTATTAAACTCCCGTTTGCGCGGGCGAGCAACGCGTAACAAAGGGCTGGTGGCTCTAGCCTGCTGTCCTGCTCCTAGGCGTAGTACCGCCGCAACCTGTCCGCGTTCCATGTATGCCAGAAGGCTTGTCCTTCGGCGTCGCGAGGCGATACGCCCCGCCGGCAATGCCTCCGCCACGATGTACGGGCCTTCCCACGGACTCCAGCTTGCCAGCGGTCTCCGCTGGAGCGCCACTCGAGGCGAGATCCCGGGCTTGAACCCCGCGGGCATATAGAGCGGTCCGAGTGCGCATTATGCGCGCGCGTACTTCGACATGGTGGCTGCGTCGCTCGTGTCCGTCGAGAGGTCCAAGGACACGCGGCGCTCCTCTTGGGTGCTTGGGCGAGGACCCTCCGCGAGCTGGCCTTGATTTCCTCGGGCGTCCGCTTCATCACGAAAAGGAGCTTGAATGGCGTGAATCCGTCGGGCGCGTTACCGTTGTGCGGCGACCAAAGAGCGCCTGAAGCTTCGCTTGGCCACTTGCCCGCCGGCAATCCAACGTGCACTTTTTGATGGCGGCAGAGATGGCGCCATTCGCCGCTCGACCGCCCGTTGGATCGGGATGCCCTACCGAGGCGAATCGGAGGGTGATGCCCATGCTGTCACAATAATCTTTGAAGAGGGTGGCATCGAACTGCAGGCCATTGTCGACCGTGAGCTCCCGGGGCACACCGAAATGACATATGATGTTACGCCATAGGAAGCGCCAGTATGGCGCGAAGTTACTTTGGCGAGCGATCGCCCGCCATCCGAGAAATACTCGGTAGCGGCTACCACGAACCGGAGGTCCCCTGGAGCTCGGGCAAGTGGTCCTACTATATCGAGACCCCACCGTGCCAGTGGCCACACCGGGGGAATGGGGTTGAGGCTCGTCGGGGGCCTGCGGATGATGCGCGCCATCCACTGGCACCCTTGGCACCGACGGACGAGTCACGGGCATCGGTGATGGCGATCGGCGATGAAGCCTTGCACGAACGCCTTGCCGACTAATGACCTTGGTGCCAGGTGGGATCCGCATACGCCCGCGTGGATCTCCGCCAAGAGCTCCTTTCCCCCCTCAGTCGAGAGGCAGCGTAGGAGCGGTGCGCAAACCCTCTCTTGTAGAGTATCCCGAACACTGGAAGGACCGTGCGCGGTCTTTGCAAGCGTCGCAGCTTCGGCAGGTCCTCGGCTCGGCGATGCCTTGCAAGAAATTGAAGATGGGCTCGCCAATCTCACGGCGATCAATGCGATGGGCGAGTGCGCGCCCCGGTTGTCTGCGATGACCGCCTTTGCTAACATCTCGTAGAACACCCCTCGGGGGCAGCTTTGGTGGCGCCTTAGCGGCGTCGGCTTGCTCATTCTCCGCACGGGGATGGCCTTGTGATGACACCCAAAAGTGCCTTTTTCTCGCCTCACCGCCGTGAGGTGCCAGCCAACTCGGGTCCTTGGCTTGATATGACTTGTCCACATGGCCAGCCACCAAGCGCGAGTCGGTGCAGACCAACACCGTTTGCGCCGATTGCCTTGAGCCGCCAAGCCAAAGAGCAAATGCCTCATATTCAGCCGTGTTGTTGGTGGCGGGGAAGGCAAAGCGCTACGAGTACAACAACGCCGTCTTCGGGCGTGACGATCACCGCCCCTACGCCCGCGCCGGCGACGTTGTAAGCTCCGTCGATTGTAAGCGTCCAGACGGGATCATCGTGCGTCTGGACGGGTTGGGCCGGCCGGGTCCATTCGGCGAGAAAATCCACCAGGACTTGGGATTTGATTGCCGTTCGCGAAGCATACGTCAAGGAGAAGGGAGCGAGCTCGGCAGCCCATTTGCCGATGCGCCCTGTGGACTCCTTGTTGTGTAGCATCTCTGCCAGGGGAAATGAGGAAGGTACTACGATCGGGTGGGCCAGAAAATAATGCCGAAGCTTCCTGGAGGCCATGACGAGCGCGTACGCGAGCTTCTCAAGCTCCGTATATCTTGTCTTGGCACCTTGGAGAAACCGGAGACAAAGTAGATGGGCATTGCATGGCGCCTTCCTCTAAGACGAGGACGGCGCGACCGCGGTGGCGACGCGCCGATAGAGCAGAGGGGAGCCTCAGTGTTGGGGCGACAGTGGGAGGCTTGCCAGTCTTTGCTTGAGCTCGTTGAAGGCCTTGCGCGATCTCGTCCCAACGAAATCCATCGCACCCGTGAGTGTCTTGAAAACGGCAGCCCCGCTCCGCCACACCTGGATAGGAAGCGGCTTAATCGCCGCCATGCGGCTGCCGCGCTGGACCTCCTCGTTGTCTGGGTGGCTCCATACCCGGATGGCGTCTACTTTGTCGGGGTTCGCTGGATGCCCCGCCGGATATGAGGAAACCTAGAGTTTGCCCTTTGCACTCAAGACACATTTGTCGGGTTGAGCTTGATGCCCGCCTTGGGAGGTTATCGAAGGTCTCACGGAGGTCGGCCGTGCGAGCAAGCTGCCGAGTTTGACCACCACGTCATCAACATAGGCCGGCGTTCCTCCCGAGCTGGGCGGCGGGGCAATGGTGACGAGGCGGGTGAAGGTAGCGCTGCGTTCTTCAAGCGAAGGGCATTCGACAAAGCGAGCGTCCCAAGTGGTGTGATGAAACCGGTCTTCTCCTCGTCGTCTTCGCCATGTATACCGGTGGTAGCGGAATAGGCGTCGAGAAACTCATGAGTTCGCACCAGCAGATGGCGTCGACCGGTGATCGATGCGCGGGGGTGGTGTCCTTCGCACGCAGCGTTGTTGAGTGTCGTGAAGTCGATGCACACGCGCCGAGCCCCGCCGCCGCTTTTTGACTAGCACCGGGTTAGCGAGCCACTGCGGATGGTGGACCTCGCGGATGACCCGGCGTGAAGAAGCCGCCACCTCGCTGGCGCTGCTGCCGATCCATCGACATACGCCGAAGCCTTTGCTTGGCGGCTTTGGCGTCGGGCGGACCACCAAGCGATGCTCGACATCGCTCGGTCCACGCCCTTGATGTCCTCCGGGACCATGCAAAGATGTCGGCGTTGTTCAAGCACTCGAGCAGATCCGTTCGACCCGGTGGGAGCCCCTCACCAATGGACACAACCGCCCCCGCGCTGAGCGGCACCTTCTTAACTCCGCCGGGCGAGGCTTGGCGCCCACCCGGGCGGAGGGCCCATCCTCGAGCGCGCTGGAGAGGGCATGCACCAGCGATGCGAACACGGCCTGCCGCCGGCACGCTGGCAGTCCCGTCGCCAAGACGGTGATAACACCCTCCGGGCCCGGGAGCTTTACACACAAAAACGCGTGGTGCGGGATCGCCTCGAAAGAGTTGATGGCGGGTTGCCCAGTATGGCGTTGTAGGGGTGCGGGATATCTATGACGTTGAAGGTGACTGCGCCGGCCGGATGTTACCTTTGTTGCCCTCCTGACGGAAAGTGACAGAAGGGACACGTGCCCCAAGGCCTGCAACGGTTGACCCCCGAAGCCTTGAAGTGGAGCTCCTGGCTGCTCTAGCCGGCTTCGGGGGATCGCCATGCGGTCGAGGGCCTCTGCGAACAAGATATTAGCGGAGCTTCCCCCGTCGACGAGGACGCGCCTGACGTCACAGCGTGCTATGTGGGCTTGGATGACTAGAGGGTCTTGGTGAGGGTACTCCACGCCCCTGGCGTCGTTCAAGTCGAAGGTGATGTTGCGGGGCGGCATCCACAGCTGCGGCTGCTCCCCGGGGGCTTTTGAAGAGGAGCCTCCGGTGATGACGCTGACGGTGCGATGCTGCGCGCCCTCGATTGCGGTGGCTCGTATGGGGCTATCCCTTGGGTGCCCCACGTGGGCTCCGGCGGGGGGCCGAGGAGGCCGAGTCCGAGACCCGGCCGTCACCCTCCGCAGCTCCATAACGGCGGTGCATGCCCTTGTGTAATGATCACCGTAGCCGTGTACCTCGCACCACTTGCCATAGTGTAGGAGCTCTTGTTCTGCGTGGGGTTGGTCGCCGCAATCAAGTCCGCCGTCCGGTCCCCTGTCTCCCTTCCGTGAGGCGGGGGCGGGTCCTTGGCGGGCGCTCTCGGTGTCGTGGACATGACGGGCCGTCTGCGACCTGCGCTGGCGGCGCCGAGGTTTAGGCCTGCTCCTTGAAGAGCCTTCCTGTACCCCGGCCTTGCTGCCTCAAGGAGGGCCTCCTCGGGGCTCTCGGCTGCGGCCCGGCTTCGAGGAGAGGCCACCCGCCCCCACTTCACGCGGGGGGCGCTCCTCATGGGCGAGGCCGAGGACGGTACTGCTGCGTCTTCGTGCATCCTCCTCCGCCCGCGCGTACTCGTCCATTTTGTCGAAGAGCGTGGCGACTGTCTTGATTGGCCTCCGCGCGTTGTACTCGGCCATCGGGCCCGGGCGAAGGCCCTGTATGGCTGCATTAACGACGGTGGTTTCATTAATATCTTTTACCTGGCCTCGAATCTTGGCGAAGCGCTTGAAGTAGCCCCGGAGCGTCTCCGAGGGTCTTTGCTTCACAGCGAAGAGTTGGTCCGCATCGATTCGCTCGACACGGTGTCCTTGGAAGTTGCTGCGAAGGCGGTCGCGAAGCTGCTCCCACGCGTAGATGGTGTCCGGCTCTATGGTAAAAAACCAAGAGAGCGCCCCCCGTGCAGTGCGAGGGGGAGTCCCTTCGCCTTCGTGGTGTCGTCTCCGCCCGCGGCCTCCATCGCGGTTTCATACACGCGCACGAACTCGCGAGGATCCGTGTCGCCTCTGTACGGGTCGATGATGCTAGGGAACTTGAAGCCTTCGGGCCACGCCGCCTGCTGCAGCCCCGCCGAAAGCGGGGATTCGGATCTACGCACGGCGCGACGCGGCTAGGCGTGGGGCCGCGGCTGTCCGCTTCTTCTGGCGTGGACTCGGGCGCGACATCGCCGCAACCTGCGGCTCGAGCCTCTTGTATATCTCAGATGGCTCCGCGAAGGCCCCCTAGTTCCCGCTGGAATGCGTTGAGGGCTGCTAGTAGGACACTTTCCACCGCTGGTGTCGTTGAGACCGCCGGAATGCCCGGTGGACGGGTCGGTGCAGGGACCATCGCCTCACGATCTGCAGATCCGCGGATGGTTCGTTGCGGCTACCCCGCCATCGACCCGCGCGCACGGCGAGGGTGGCGTAGCGGCGCTGGCGGGTCGATCGTTGCGCGCGAGCGTCGATGCCGCGACCACGGCGGCGACGCGCGCCGCCAACTCCTTCGCGGCCGATGCCGAAACCCCGGTGTTCGCGCGCTCGACCCAGCCGTCTTCTTTCCCTTCGCCGCGCGGTGAAGCTTTTTCCGTGCCATCTTTTCCTTGGTCTTGAGCTTGTCTTCGTCCTCCCCACGGATGGCGCCAACTGTTGTGGCTCTGCACCAAGCAGAGAGAGATGGTAGTGAGAGTGATGAAGATAAGTGTAATGGCTGGCCCCTCCCATGGCTTACTCTCATATATATATACACATGAGGAGTGCTTTTACAGTTATACCCTTACATCTGGTTATCCCTTCTGGGGGCAGTTATGTCATTACACATGGCCTATTCTGGGCCTTATAATTTCCTACCAGGCCTACTGGGTTTAGGTGGGGGCCACCCCTACGACAAACATTGTAAACAAAATAAATAACGTTAGTGCAGGTCCATCCCCTACACTAACCTAACCACGGGCATGCCACCTGGACCATGTTTCCTCAAAGCAAACTCGTACGGATTCTATCCATCCATACGGTTTTCCAAAATCTCTCATGGATTCCATCCATCCATAAAGTTTTCATGAACCAGATTTTTAACAAAACCAAAGTCTAATATGTGAAAAACCTTACTCAGCATGTCCATAACCGCGGACACGGCTATCCAGGATAGTTTGTTACTCTGCAAAGGTGTACAACTTTACCCACAAGACATGTTCTCCCGTTTTGCCACGCGATTACACACTGCCTAAGGTGTGCGGCCGAGAGTTCATGACAAAGCCTTTACAATGATCAGTTTTCAACTAGATAACGCTGCCACTAAGGTTTCATCACAACATGAATCCACAAGTTGGAGGCCCCTCTTGTGCCATGTGAGACTTCTCACGGCCTACGCCGCGCTCACATTCAGCCTATAGCGATATCTAGTTGGAACTTCACAAATTAGTTGGCTAGGTCCATCCCATACCGGACTTGTGGTAGTACGGTGTGACTTTGTAAAAGTAGCTCACAGACCGGTCCTTAACTTGACTTAGGCCTAATCGCGAACCCCTTGTGCTTGGCAATCGACATCGTGTCACCAAACAACGATGCATGCCAGCAAGCACCCACCATCATACCAATGCCTAAGTCTAAACCAAGTTTATATTTTGTTTGCAAAATATCTCATAAGCATTCTTGACTCACCAAAGTCAGAAATCCAGTTTTAAAGTTCGTCATTTTATGTGAAAGATCATCCCAAACTATAATTATTCTAAGCATGGCTAAGAATTTTACCAAATTTCTAGTTAGTGCTAATGTACTAACTAGGTTTTATCTAGGTTTGATAAGGTATAAAGGTATTCAAAGGCAAATTTGGCTATACAAAGGATTTAGGCTTAACTATACTGTAAACTGAATTTAAACTAAACTTGGATAGAAATTACACATGCAATAATAGTTTAAAATCAAAATAAATAATTGAAAGTAGTAGGTTCAATATGGTCAAGGGTGTAACTTGCCTTGCTCGAAGACCTGGTGCGATTTGTCGGCGTCGTTCTCTTCGAGATCGTTGAAATCTACGTGCGACGAATCCAAGCAAATAAATTCAAATAAAATTGAAAATAGTCTAGATTTGGGTATTTTAGGATTTTACAAGAATTTAGAAATTTGAACGGCTCAAATCGGAGTTAAAATGAGGAAGTTAGGGCTTCCGGAAGATTAAAAGGAGGGAAAAATGGAAAAGGCAGGTTTTAGGGAATTATTTTTGTACTGAAAAATACTATTTATGACGTCAGTAGGGATTTAATTTTGGCTGAAATATTTTTATAAAGAAAAAGGGGTTTTTATGACATAGGCTGACGTTATTAGAAATTTAAATATTTCGGCGGGAAATTATTTTTTTAAAAAAAGTGCTGACATGGCATGGGGTGCCGACGTGGCCTACGTGGCTTGCCACGTGACTGCCACGCGGGCGAGAGACCGGCTGATGTGTCAACCCGGGACGATGGTGCACGGGGGCGGCACGCTCGTCGGCACCCGGTGGCGGCCGGCGGAAGGCGGCGGAGGAAGGGGAGGCGGCGGGGGTTTGGTTCTTACCGGCGCCAGCTCAGGAAATGACCGGAGGGAGGCGACGTTGGTGAGAAAAATGGTGGCGCACGGAGGAGAGAGAACACGCGGTGGTGGCTTGGCGCGGCGGCTCTGGCGGGAAGAGAGCTCAGCCGAGGTGGGGAGGAGGGGCGGTGGGGAGAGGGGGATGCGGATAGAGTGCCCCCGCGGGGATTTTATAGGGGGAGGCCGGTGCGGGAGCTCGCCGGCTTTAAAGGAGCAGCGGCGCGGGAAGGGCCCGAGGCGGTGCCTAGGGGAGGGGAATGGCGGCAGGTGGTTGGCAGCGAAGGAGTTACACCGGGTGGCGGCGTTGGGAAGGGGAGCAGCCGACAGAACTCGAGGCACAGTTTAAGGTGTGCGGCGGAACCGGTGCGGCGAGCGGAGCCATAAATGGCCAGTGGGCTGTGGGGTGCGGCGGCGAGGGGAGGGGAGCCCGAGCGGCACCTTGAGAGGCGAGACCGGCCGGGAAATCCAAGCTCACACGGGCGACAATGGTGGCTTCGGTGGGGAAGAGAGAGAGAGGGGTGGAGGAAGAAGAAGGTGAGGTGGGAGATGACGGGTGGGGTCCGCTAGTTAGTGTGAGGAAGAGGGGAGGAAGGGTGACCGAACGGATGGGGAACACGTGGCAACATGAGGGGATCTCGGCCGTTGGATGAAATGAAGGGTTAAGTGACTATGGATGGCTACAATTAGATCAAGCAAAGAGATGGATTCAATCTGAGAGTGCCACATGGCAGCCTGGGTTAAATTGATTTTTAATTTTCGGATTGGTTTCTCAGAAAATACTAGAAATTCTATAATTGCTTAGAAAATAGTACTTAGTGTCTAAAAATTTCAGAACATTCATAGAAAATTCCTGGAACTATTTTAGACTTAGCCAAAATATTTTTAATTCAATTTTGGCCTTTAAAAATTTTATAATATATCTTTTTGACTTTTAAAATTGATTTTTAATCCTAGAAAATTCATAAAAATTCTATAAAACGTTTTAGACTTACTAGAAATATTGCCAACTTAAATTTAGTCTTTAATTTTTTACAAAAATACCATTTTAGCTTTGAAATTGATTTTAAAATCCTAGAAAATTCTCAGAAATTACTGTAAAATTTTGGTAAGCTTCGGAAAAATAAAATAAACTCTTTCTGCCTTTAAAAAAATATTTAAAATACTTTTCTAGTCGTAGGTTCTTGGAATAAAATCCAGATAACTCCAAATAAAATCCAGAAAATGACAGAAAATCCAAATAAAAGCCAAATCCTTTTAAATACTTAATTTGAAATAGTATTTTTTTAAAAAATTTCCAAATACTTTTTTTTAATAAAAATTTTATGTTTTTAGTTGAATTACTTTTAACAAAGGCATTTTTGCAAAGCTGAAAATAGACAAATAAAATCTTCAAGATTTAAGCAACTAAAGAACACTTATTTTTTATTTTAAATTAAATTAATTTTAAATTTATTATTTTTTAATTTTTTTTGAAATAACAGCTGGGTTGTTACAGAGTGCGTGTAGGGACAACATCCACATGTCTTATTTATACTCCATAGAGTGCGTGTAGGGACAACATCCACACGTCTTATTTATACTTCGTAAAGTGCGTGCAAGGACAATATCCGCACGTCTTATTTATACTCCGTAGAGTGCGCGCGGGGACAACATCCACGCGTCTTTACGCAGAATGAGATAGTTTTGCAAATGGTTGGCTTCATTAATCTCCCACTTGCGTGGGCGAGCATCTTACAAAAGGCGGGGTGCTCAGCTTGCTACAGGCTTCCCTTCGGTCCTAGACATAGTATTGCCGCAGCCTGTCTGCATTCCATGTGTGGCGGAGTGTCTGCCCTTCTAGCGTTGCGAGATGATAAGCTCCCCGCTGCAAAGCCGCGGTGACGATGTATGGACCCTCCCATTGGACTCCAGCTTGCCGACAGTCTCCTCATGGAGCGCCATTTTGAGGACGAGATTGCCTGGCTGGAACTCCCGTGAGTATACGGTGCGGTCGCGTGCATGCCATTTGATGTGCATACTGCACGATGTGCTGGGTGGCGCTCACTCGATCTCCATCGAGAAGATCTATGGACAATTGGCACTCCTCCGCCGGCGCCTGCACGAGGACCCTCCTCAAGCCGGCCTTAATTTCATTGGGAGTCAGTACCTCATCGCCAAAGAGGAGCTTGAACGGCGTGAATCCCATCAGATGTGTCACCGTTGTGCGGAGGGACCAGAGTACGCTGTGGAGCTCGGCTGGCCACTTGCCCTTTGGCAGCCCAACGAGACGCTTCTTGACTCCGGCAGAGATGGCGCCATTCGCCCGCGCGACCGATCGGTTGTACTGTGGGTGTCCAACTGAAGCAAATCTGAGTGTGATTCCCATACTGTCCCAGAACTCCTTGAATGGAGCAGAGTCGAATTGCAGACCATTGTCTACGGTGAGATCCCTAGGTACTTCGAAGTGGCATATGATGTTCTGCCAAAGAAAGCTCTGCATGGCTGTGGAGATTATCCTAGCCAGAGCGACAGCCTCTGGCCACCTAGAGAAATATTCCAAGGTGACTACAATGAACCGGAGGTCTCCCGGGGCCCGGGGAAGTGGCCCAACGACGTCGATGCCCCATCGTGCCAGCGGCCATACTGCGGGAATAGCCTGCATGCTCGTTAGGGGTCTGCGGATGACCCACCCCATCCATTGGCAGCCTTGGCACCGGCACACGATGTCTTGCGCGTCAGCAATGGCGGTTGGCCAGTAGAAACCGTGCTTGAATGCCTTTCCGACTAGCGACCTCAGCACGATGTGCGAGCCGCAGAGCCCTGCATGGATCGCCACGAGAAGTTGCTTTCCTTCTCCACGTGAAAGGCATTGTTGGAGTGGGGCGCAGACTCCCTTTTTGTAGAGTACACCGTCGAGCACCTGGAAGGATTTGGCACGATGTTGCAAACGTCGAAGCTCTAGGGGGTCGTCTGGCTCTGTGATGCCCTGCAAGAAACCATAGATGGGCTCCCGCCAGTCACCCTGCTGGGTAATTTGGTGGACGAGCCACGTCGCGGTTATCCTGAGCGATGGCTACCGCGGGTAGGACCTCGTAGAATGCTCCCTCGGGGAGGGGAAGCTGCTAGCTGGCGGCCTTTGCGAGGATGTCAGCTTGTTCGTTATCCGCACGGGGGATGGCCTTGACTGTGACGCCCAGGAAGTGTCGCGCCTTCGCTCTTACGGCTGCCCAGTACTTGGCCAGTTCAGGGTCTTTGGCTTGCTAAGATTTGTCCACATGGCCCACCACCAGACGTGAGTCGGTGCGGACAAGGACCCATCGCGCGCCAAGAGCTTTAAGCTTCGCGAGGCCGAAGAGCAGCACCTCGTACTCGGCTGTATTGTTGGTGGCCAGAAATCCAAGGCGCGCCGAAACAGCAGGCGGTGTCCCTCCGGTGTAGTGGCCACTGCGCCCACGCCAGCGCTCGAAGCGTCATAAGCTCTGTTGGTATTGAGCATCCACATCGGGTCCTCTGGGTGTTGGAAATGCTGGGCCGGCAGAGTCCATTCCGTGAGGAAGTCCGCAAGGACTTGGGATTTAATTGCCGTTCGCGAGGCGTATGTCAAAGAGAACGGCACGAGCTCGGCCGTCCACTTGCCGATGCGCCCCGTAGACTCCTTATTATGTAGCATCTCCACTAGAGGGAATGAGGATGGCACTGTGATTGGATGGGCCAGGAAATAATGTCGGAGCTTCCTTGAGGCCATGACCAGCGTGTATGCCAATTTCTCCAGCTCCGTATACCGCGTCTTGGCGCCCTGGAGGGCTTCGGAGACAAAGTATACAGGGCGCTGAAGGGCGCCCTCCTCAAGGACAAGGACGGCACTGACCGCTGTTGCTGTAGCAGCGAGGTAAAGTAGGAGGGGAGCCTCTGGCGCTAGGGCGACCAAAGTGGGGAGGCTTGCGAAGTGCCTCTTGAGGTCGTCGAAGGCCTTCGCACAGTCGTCGTCCTAGTGAAACCCGTCGCAGCCGCGAAGGGTCTTGAAGAATGGCGGCCCCGCTCTGCTGCCCTAGACAGGAAACAGCTCAGCACGGCCAGCGAGCCTCTGGACCTCCCTTGTCGTCTTAGGCAGCTCCATAGCGAGGATCGCATCGACCTTGTCGGGGTTCACCTGGATGCCACGTCCGGACACGAGGAAGCCCAGGAGTTTGCCTGCTTGCATGCCGAAGATGCACTTGTTCGGATTGAGCTTGATGCCTGCTCTCCTGAGGTTGTCGAAGGTCTCTTGGAGATCCTGACCATGGGAGATGAGCTGCCTGGTTTTGACGACCACATCGTCAACGTAAGCCTCGACGTTCCTCCCGAGCTGGGAGGCCAGCGCTAGCGCGATGAGGCGGGTGAATGTTGCCCCCGCATTCTTCAAGCCGAAGGGCATCCTAACGAAGCAGTATGTCCCAATCGGCGTGATGAAGCTAGTCTTGTCTTCATCGTCTTTGGCCATGTAGATCTGGTGGTAGCCGGAGTATGCATCAAAGAAGCTCATGACCTCGCACCCCGCGGTGGCATCCACCAGCTGATCTATGCGCAGCAAGGGGTAGTCGTCCTTCGGGCATGCCTTGTTAAGGGCAGTGAAGTCGATGCACATACGCTAGGCGCTGCTGGCCTTTTCACCAGCACCGGGTTGGCAAGCCAATCCGGATGTTGGACCTCGTGGATGACTCCGACCTGGAGAAGCTTCGCTACCTCAACCATAGTCGCTTGTTGCCGGTCGATGGACATGCGCCGAAACCTCTGCTTGACCGGTTTGGCGTCGGGGTGGACCGCTAGGTTGTGCTCGATGAGGGCACGGTCCACGCCCTTAATGTCTTTCGGGGACCATGCGAAGACATCCACATTGTCCCGGAGAACCCAGAGAAAGTCTTGCTCCACCTCCGGGGGAAGGCCCTCGCCGATGGACATGAACTGACCTTCAGCTTGGAGAGGCACCCTCTTGACCAGGGGATCTTGGTTGGGGAATTCCACGCCCTGGGCATCGACAGGCATGAAGGTGATTGCGCAATGCGCCACCCCCCGGAGGTGCTTGCGCCGAGGAGGCCTCCAGCGAGGAGCCTCCGGAGATGACGCTGATGATCCGACGCTGGTCCCCCTCTGGGGCCTAAGTTCACAGGGGCTCTCTTGTGGCTGCTACACGTGGGCCACGACAGGGGACGCCACGCCACTTCCAGGGCTCTATTCCTGGCGGTTTCTTGCCGCAATGCCACGATTGCGGTGCATGTCCACGTGAAATGGTTGCCATGGCCATGCACCTCGCACCACATGCTGTAGTCCTGGTTTTCCTGTTCTACGCAGGGTCTTTCGTTGCGGCCCCGGCCGCATCCCTGCCCCCGGTCTCCGCGGCCCCGCCTGCGAAAGGCGAGGGCGGCATCCTCGGAGGCACCCTCTATGTCAAAGACATATCGGGCCTTCTGACATTGTACTCGACCAACGGCCCCGGGCGGAGGCCTTGTATCGCTGCATTGATAACGATTGTCTCATTGACGTCCTTAACCTGGCAGCGTACCTTAGCAAAGCGCTTGAAATACTCCCGCAGCTTCTCCAAGGGTTTTTGCTTGACGGCGAAGAGCTGATCGGCATCGACGAACTCGACGTAGTTTCCCTGGAAGTTGTTATAGAGGCGGTCACGGATCTGCTCCCACGCATAGATGGAGTTTGGCTCTATGGTGAAAAACCAAGAGAGCGCCACTCCCTGTAGCACGAGGGGGAGCCACTTCACCTTGGTGGTGTCGTCTCCGCCTGCAGCTTCGATGGCAGTCCCATACACACGCACGAACTCCCGAGGGTCCGTGTCGCCCTTGTACGGTTTGATGGTGTTGGGGAACTTGAAGCCCTCTGGCCACGCTGATTGCTGCAGGCTCACGGAGAGGGGTGATTCCGAATCTACGCGCCACAGCGGGACGCGACTGGAGGTAGGGGCATCACGGCTATCCGCCCGCTTTGGCGTGGGCTCCGGCGGGACTTGTTGGCTCCGAGCATCTTGTATATCTCGAACGGCTCCGCGGAGGTCCGCCAGCTCCCGTTGGACGTGCCGATAGCCGTCAGAAGAGCATTGTCCACCGCTACTGTGGTTGCAGCTGTCGGCGTAGCCTGTTGCACTGTCGGGTTGGCCGCAACCACGGTGTGCGCGCCAAAGCTATTCAATATGTTGGTGCGATGGACTCCGGGGTCGATGACGAGGTCGACGTTGCTGCCGGAGCCACCTAGCACTCCCATGTCGGATGTGGGGGGCAGTGGCCGTGCTAGCACGGGCATCGACATCACTGTTCCCGACAACCCGGTCGGTGCTTGCGGTGACGACCGTCGCGCCAACGATGGAGGCGACCGTCGTACCACGAGTGGCGATGTTAGCAGTTGCGGTGCTGGCATCGACGTCTACGCCCGTAGCCGCCGATGTCGAGACCTTGGTGTTGACGCGCGTCTCCGTCGTGCTACTCTTCTTCTTCTCCGCCGTCGATGATGAAGCTTTCTTCGGTGCCATCTTGCTTCGGAACTTGAGGCTTGGTCAGTCTTCCCCACGGACGGCGCCAACTGTTGTGGTTACAGACCAAACAGAGAGATAGTGGTATGGTATTGGAGAGTTAGGTGAGCCATGCCTGGGGTGCCTCCATGGCCTGGATGGCATATATATATATTCACATGGGGAGTGTTTTACAATTATATCCTTACACCCATATATCCCTCTCCAGGGCATTTATGTCATTATACATGTCCCATTTTGGGCTTTACAACCTTCTAACAAGCCGACTGGGCTTAGGTGGGGGCCACCCCTACAACAGACCAACATTTTGACACCATCCATATCCATGCGCAAATTTTCTGAAATATCAAACTTAGTGAAAGCTATTGCGGGGCTAAGCATCTAGATCATATATCAATGTAATATTCCCAATTTGATAGTATGTATTGTCTAAACCATGTCCTAGATGTTGCAATAGTGAGGATGCCAAATTTTCAAGGAGGTTCAATGCATGAGTGGTTGTAACTACCATACCCATAGTATAGCCATTTTAGTGAAACATACACACATGCATAATAGATTTTGCAAAGGTCTTGACAATGGTAGGGGTCGGGGATCTCGACAATGGCTATGACGGCAGTGGTCAATGATTACGACAATGGCTGCGGTCGAAGATTTCGACAACAGTAGCGGTTGAAGATATCGACATGGCAGCGGTTCAAGATCTCGGACTGGCTGCAGTCAAAGATTTCAACACTGATAGCGGTCAAAGATCTCGACAATGGTTGCGGTCGAAGATCCCAACAACAGTAACGGTCTAAGATCCCAACAATTACAGTAGTTAAAGATCTCGACACAGCAGCGATTGAAGATCTTGACTCTGATAGTGGTCGAAGATCTTGACTACAACAGTAGTCAAAGATCTTGGATTGATTGCGGTCAAGGATTTTGACACCAGCAGCAGTCGAAGATCTTGGCAATAGCTATGGTCGAAGATCCCGACAACAACAGCGGTCGAAGATCCTGACGATGCTAGCGATCGAATGACCACGCCAACGGTCAAAGATCATAAGCACGGTAGCAGTTGAAGATAACGACCACACCAACGGTCAAAGATTATGACTTTAACTGTTACGATTCTCTTCTCAACTTCGACTACTACAGTTCTCTTTTCGATTATGATTACTTTAGTCCTCTTTTTGACTATGATTACTTTAGTTCTTTTGAATATGATTACTTTATGAGGGAGGAGCTCACCGAATATGATGATGGCTCATGAGAAGGAGCGGAAGAAGCTAGCGTCGGAGACCTCATTAGCAGCAAAGATGACTGTGGTGACAACAATGTCTGGCAACAGAGAAATTACAAAAAGGGGTGCACATGAGCTTGCTTGCAAGTATACGGAGGTACGGGTGAAAGGAATCGAGGTACAGCTCACCGAAGGGGGGAAGTCTTACAACGGCATCCTGGTTGGAGAGGAAGGAGAAGAAGTCCTAGCTCAAGTGATTCACCGAGTGTTCCACTACACGGATGGTCAATCAAATGAGTAGGGTGCTTAAAGAAGAGGTAGGCACATTGTGACGGAATTAGGGAGGAGAGAAGCTCACTAGAGTAGCTAGCACACGATGGCATGCTAGCTGGCGTCATGTACGACTTTGGTTTCTCAACGTTCCAGAGAGTGGACTGCTCAAGGATTGTGTGAAAGAGAACGAGAATGCGAGTTGACGAGAAATGGCATGGTCAAGGGACTTTATAGGTATGGAAAGGCTGAGAGTTGGGCATGAGTTCTTGTGAGCACAATCAAAAACTCATTGTGGAACCCGAGACACAAACAAGGACAAGGGGGAAGATATGCGTCGTGTTTGAGGTGGTGGGTTTTGGAGTTGGTAGCAACAGAGGAAAAACTGCAGGCGTGGCATCTAAAACTAGGGACAACTCAAGCTATGACCATGGCAGAGTTGGCGAAGGCGCGTGAGGTGGAAGGTGATCTCTACGTTGGGTCCCGCATGGCAGGGGGAGAGAGAGAGGTGAGGTGAGGTGAGAGGTTTTGGGCATCTCCTAAACACATCAGATATACTCGAAGGATTATGAAAATATTTGCAAATACTCTTGACTTAGAGTTAATGATTTCCTAATTTTTTAGAGTTATATCTTGTCTTGATTTTTCTAGAAAAATCTAAGAAGACTTCTTGTTGAATTTAAATATACTTGTTTGATTTTGATTCCATTTGATTTACATTTCATGCATTTTTAAATTTTGAAAATCAAAATTTTTAAAGAAACTACTAAAGAGCCCTTATACAAAATGCATTCAAAAATTTTAAAATTTTCCTCATTTTTGCATGCCCTAAAGTTTGGGATGCTACAATCATCTAACCTCATCATCGTCCGGCCACTTTAGATCTCCTCTATCATTGCCATCCTCACCTTTGTGACCCTGGTGAGTTATCGATGCTTACGTACTAACTAATTTAGCTCAGAGTAGCAATTTTTATAGTCACCATCGTAGCCCATTTCATGTTATCGCGAAGCCTCACCACCAGCCAGCCAGCCTCTAGTGACCATTAGTCCCCAAGCCTCCAACCTTAGCACTTCAATGAACCCAGAAGTTAAAGTCATGCCCCTTTGCCCCACGATTACACCCATTCGCTTGCCATATAAAATTACTGGACTTCACTGCCACTCCTTGCCACTGAGAACCCTCCTCTGAACACCCCGTTAGTCGCCAACCCTACCAGAGAACTCTACCTATTATCGACCTCGCAGTAGCCCCACCGGCCCTCCCTTCTATGCTGGCGACGCTCTCTCTATGACATGTGGACCCCACAAGAGAATAGATTAGAACTAATTAATCTCAGTTGAACCTAGTGAGCCTTTGACATGTGGGCCTGAATGGATTAATCAAGTTAAAATTATGACTTAAACCGGTTTTAATCAATGAGCCTCTGACATGTAGACCTCACCTATTAGTCATTTTAGAAATTAATAAAACCCTAATGTGTAGACCCCACCTATCAGCCTAATGACACAATGAACCCACAATTTCCTTTAGAAAGAAAAAGAGAATTAAAATTAAAATCCATGCACAATAATTCCTTTTCTTTTTTAGCATTTTTTCAATTTAACCCAAATTCAAATGCATGTAACTTTAGCATGTGAACTCCAAATTAAGTGATGTTTATCTCTAAAATTTTTATAAAATCATGCTCTTTCATATCCTATAAAAAATATTTGGATTTACTCTCTGTTTGAATTTATTTGGCTCTTATTTATAAAATCATGCTCTTTCATATTCTTACAAATATTTTTATAAAATCATGCTCTTTCATATTCTTACAAATATTTGTTATTTACCGACTAGATGCCGATGTTCTAGAGAACTTTGTCAACGAGCCCGAGCAAGACCAGGAGTGCAACAAGCAACGCTAGCACCCCCCTTTGACCATGTTGATCCCATATTTTTAATGTTATGTATGTTGTATTCAAAACTAGTATGCATGCGCGTTATTTCGATAAAAACCACTATATTTGTAAGAACAGTAGCTATACCCACTGGTTGCATCGATCCTGTCTTGACAAGTTGCTATCCTTGCTATTGCTACCCTAGCACTTATATCCACAATGGATAAATGTGGAACTTAGAACTTTCAAAATGATATAGATAATGCTTAGCCGTACATATAACAATACAAATATGGAAATGGGTCAAAATGTTCAAAAATGGGAGATATTTAGGAAAATGGTCTAGAGGTGTTACCTCTATTATTTTGTTTAGCAAATAAAATAAGAAACATATTTTAGATTTGGATGAGTGGTTGTGCAGATTGGTGTAGGTCGCACGAGAAGGTGGTTTGCGGATGTCTCACCTGTGTTACTAAGAATTGAGACTATGGTGTAGTTAGACCCAAGAAACAATGTATAACAACATATGCCTTTATGGGTAGGCCTTAACATAATAATTTATTGGGTGCTAGCAACTTCACCGTAGGTGGTAGATGGTAGTTATTTTTGGGCAAGTGTGGGCATGATGTAGACTCCATGTTCGATGGGACCTTGCCCATAATGGAAGATTTACTGGCACACCATTTGAGTCTTGGGATGCTGGAGGGCACTCCCTATCGTGAGAACATAATCATAGCATGGTGGTTGTTAGTACCAGTAATGTAAGCTTCATCATGAACTCTCAAATCGGGTACTGATGGTATCGCGTGACATGTATAACATTGTGAGATGTTCGTCTCGCGGGGGTAAAGTGTGCAATCTTTGCAAAGTGTAAAGCTATTCAAATATTTGTGTCCACAGTCATGGATGACTTGGTGGATCCACCATCGTAGTAGTGTTGTGTTTCATAAATTGGATTCAGTGAATATATGGATCGGATATCCATGCACTGCTTGGTTTGGCGAGTTATGTCACTGTTTTGAAATTCAGGGGCAGCAAGCCTCTTGCTCTAAATTATGCTATTATCACTTTACTATCATTTACTTATCACACACTACAAGAGATGTTGGGTTCTATGGCATTTAGTTTATGTCATAATATCTGCAATTTATATCATAGATTAACATTTATGACACCCGAGTGACGAAAAAGCTTGCGTCACTAGTCATGCGCCTTAAACCATGTTCTATGTCGTTTACCTGTTGGTGTCATAAATTTATGACATTGGTTTTGATGTCAAAAAATTTTATGACATTTGGTTTTAAGTCACAGTTCCTTGCACCATGCCACATAGATGACACGTAGGCAAATGCCACGTAGGATTAAAAACGTCATAAAATTGAATTATGGCCTGTTAAAGCCCACGTAACGAGCAGGATTTTAGTGGGCGAAGCCCATTGTTGGGGCTGAATTTTGGCCTAGCCCATTTCTTGTTTTAAAGCTTTTTCAGCCCATATCTGAATTGTATTGATTCTGGCCCAACCTAACTTGTTTAGGCTGAGCCCATGCAAGGTTTTTGGGGCCAGCCCAGATTTTTTCCTGTGCTATTTGGGGCCCACACAAAATTTATTTGGGCCAGCCCACATTTTTGGTATGCTGTTTAGGGCCTACCCAAAATTTATTTGGGCCAACCCACGTAGCTTTTTATTGGGCCAGCCAAACAACACAATTTCAAAACAAAAAATTTCCATATTCATATATGCATTCCAACAGATATAAGAATACATAGATCCTGCATTTCAAATATAACCAATACACAAATCCTGCATTTCAAATAACATATCCATTCCACCAGCAAATATACACATTACATTCAATGTTGTGAGTCTCCAAAATCAGAACCTTCATTGCCAATATGAGGACCAGAAGTTCACAGCCAGAACATTACCAGAACAGTGACCACACATAAGGTTCACACATAAGGACCAAAACATTACACGACCAGCACATAGGGTTCTCACATAAGGTGACCAACCCAAGTTTCTCATAGCTTAGATACATGCTAATCTGAGGACAGTTGCTGTTCAAGAGCTTACCAAAATCACACAAAAATCTCAAGGTCATCTCCAAAATCGCATACACGGCTAGAGCTTCGGTCACAGGTATGTGTCCATATCAAAATGACAACCAAGACACTGATCTGAGGAAGTTTTGAAACTTACTGTGGGGCATTAGATGATGCAGAATTGCCACCAAAGAAAGAACGGAAGAAGCCATGCATCTCACTTATTTGGTTCTTCAGCCTCTCAGTCTCTTCTTCCACCTTCCTTCTTGCATCCCTCTCCTCCTCTACTTGATTCCTCAGATCAACCATCTGAACTCGAACTTCTGCTGCTCCTTCCTTCTCAGCAATTAGTTCACTCTCAAGCTCATGTACACGCTTAGCAACTTCAACAGCTTCGGCACTTTTCTTCGTTGCTGCAGATACAATGCCAACATTTTGAAGGAATTTTGATCTTGGCATAACTTGAGCTACAGCTTGGGTTGGAGTCTTTGCAACTTGCCCTTCTTGTGGTGGTTCAGCAGCGATGGCCTCCATTTGAGCCTAGCAATAAAAAAAAGCAATTCAGGTTTCTCGCATCCCAATTTTTGTTCATCATAGTACAAAAGAAGAAAGGAAGATGTACTCACAATAGCTTTTTTGTGCGTCCTCACTATAACTTTGTCTTCTTTGCGGCAATGTGTGTCCTTGAAAAGTCAATCGCAGTGGGTGGGGCATCCTTAAATTTAGTCTTCTGAAACATGTAAACAGCAATTTAAACAATTGAAATAGAAATTTAACAGCAATTGAAACAACAATTTAACAGCAATGTGTGTCCTTGCTATTAATCAGTACTTCAGTACTAGTAATGATTAGCTAGTTGAGGCACAATGCATTTATTTATTAGTTACTAGTTCATAATCGATTCTTTCTGATATCCAAAAGAATCCTAGCTGCGATTTCACTAATATCTAATACACTTTCTAATCATGATCGCTTAATGGAAAATTATTCAGGCAATCATGGTAATAGAGATCTGCACAGGAAACTTGACAAGTAGTAATCTGAATGACAAACTTATTGATGCAGCTATACCAACAACTACCAAACAAAGACATGCATGGATCGGCGACTACCAATGACTCAATGTCCAGAGATGGACTAATTCACAACAGAGATATGATGACAAAGACATTATGTCTTACATTGTCCAGAGACTAAATCACAGAACCAGTGCAATCGGGTTCACTAAAAATAGTAATTTGAGTAGCAGATAAGTACTTCGTTGACACCAGAAAGCAGAAAAGTAGCTTACCGTGACATAACATTGAGCGGTATAGGACCGAGATCCTGTCTTCTGCTGGTACTTTACTAGCTCACGTCTATTCTTAGCTTTCAAACATTTTTCCTATAGAAAGGCAAACATTAATGGGAGAGGTGGTTCTTTTTTTAAGTCAACATTTGTGAGAGATATTTAGGAAGGGTACCTTGTGCTTTGGGGTAGACCACATGTCTACGAGTTCTTTCCACTGCACATCTGTCATAGTGGCCAATGGTGAAGCGGTTCTCACTTGGTTTGCTGGTATACCATTAAAGTATTGCTTCTTCAACAAGTATCTCATATTCCGCTGTCCTTTTTTGAGCAAATCAGCTCATGCATATTCCACTGACTTACTGGTTGTGTCAATGGAGAAATGACTCTGGACAAGAGCATGAACATATGGTTAAAAGGCGCACAAATCATGTAACTACGCTATGAGAACTAACATAGCATGCATATTTGAGAACTAATTCCGCTATGAGAACTAACATAACAGCTTGAGTAGTGCAGCCAAATGAACAAGCAGTTACTGGATAATCAACCTTTTATGTGATCTGCAGTGCATATGATCTAGCAAGTTACAGAATAATTCTACAGTGCTTATGATCTACACAAATAATCAGCGATTCTTGAACAACAAGCGGTGCACATGAACTACGAGGAGCAACAAGCAGGAAAACAATGGCAACTGAATGAAAAAATCTGAATAACTATTGCAATGAGAATGAAGTATTCAGACCTAGAGAATCAATCTTTGATATGATCTAGCAAGAAAAGACCAAGGATGTACAACTATGGGGAATAGCTCAAACTATCTAGAAAGACATCAAGATAGAAATTCCAAATATTACAAGAAATCAACAGCACACTAAAGCTGCTTTGTTGAAAATGAGCATGGCCAAAAATCTTTGCTGAAAATGAACATCGTTGGCTCCTTCATGTCTAAAGGACAGAACAAATTAATCTCATCCCAATTGCAATCCATTAAGTATCTAAACTTTGAAAATCTACTATGCTAAAGACATATCGCAACTTACTTTAGGTAATCTTGAGAAAATCTAAGCGCATGATTACTCGGCACATTTTTTGAACCAAGCGGACCCATTTCCATTACTTGAATAACAGAAATACAGCAGTTTTAGAGTAGTTCAGACAACACTTAAGATGACCAAGAGGCCAAAGAGATACACAGGAAACTGAAACAAACACAGGTTTCCTCTGATGCAATTTTTCTGTAGCATAGAACAACACAGGCTGGGTACTTATAGCAATTTTTCCCATGTAGTCTTCAACAAGATCCTTATTATTCTTATAATTTTTCCAGTGGGGGAGGATCGGGATATGGTCCCGCAAAGTAATACCAGCCTCTGATGCTAGTTTTGCAACTTGCATAGGTGCCTCTGGCCGCCGGTTTCCATCAGCAATGTGCACTGCGATCTTGGTGTTTAACCCTCTAGAGATCCTATCCAATTCTCTGCCTACGCGGCGGATTTTCCTGATACGTTGACCTATCATGGCATTTCGGAATCAATTAGTGGAAATCATAGACCCATTAATATGCAAATATGTAAATCATTAATCATGGAGAGGAGCTACAATCACTTGCCTTCTTCAGTCATGTTGTTGTGGTTGTCAGATTGAGTATGAGCATCCAGAACTATCAACCCATCTTTTGTGGAACCGTCTTGTGGGTCTGTTGATGGAACATGGCAAAATTCATCAGCTGAAGATATTTCCCTTGTCCTCTGCCTAGTCATTCTAGTTGGTTGGTCTCGCTCCTGAACTGCCATCACTCACTTTGATGCTCTTGATCCTCCGGTACTTGGCAAAGTCTGGGTAGCTTCAGGCTCAAAATCCTGCATGGCGTCCTGCATGATACAAGAAATTAAAACAAAAAAATACTTCTGCATACTGAACACAAATAAGTAATCATAGTGGAACATTGCATATACCTTATCAACTACTCCTTGTTCAGTGTCCTCGTCTCCTCGTTTCCTACGCATATTTGCAACTCCATCGACACATATTTCCTACACATTACCAAACTGATATCAACACCATAGGAATCACAGGCATATTGTTAGAAACGTGGCATCAATTTTGAACTAAGAACTACCAATCTACATATGACTAGTAGGAACCAAAAAATTGTGACAACTAGCATCTGACAATATACCGTCGGCTCTACATAATGAACACAAATCAGACAACTAGCAACAAAAGTACAAAACACAAATCAAACTTACCTATTGGTTCACGGGTAGTTGACTTCCGATTTCCGCCCTTCCTACCAGGAGCCATCTTGATGCGGAGATGTCGTCGGCGAGTGCGGTTGTCGGCGGCGACTGGAGTTGGGGGCCGGATGTCGGAGTCGGACGGCATAAGCGGGTGCAGACGGCCTCGCTGCGTAAGCGACTGTGGCCTGTGGGCGCAGTAGACTGATTTGGAACGTTTAAGGTTTGGGGAACAGGGAAGGGAATAGAGAATGACAATGGCGAAATTACTATAGTACCCTTGGCCTGACTAAGGCAGTTCTAGATTATGTCTGGACAAAAAGATCATTTTACTCCCAAAATTTTGGTCTGGCGGGGATGCACGCGCCCACAGCAAATTTCTATTCGCGCTCACAAGGCAACTTTACATATCAACACCTTACATATTTTAGTAATTTTGAAGCAGTTTTTGTGTGTCTTGGTATACTTCACTTGACATCCTGTATACATGTTTATATACGCAACTATACCCTTGGAACCTTATTTAGATCATATCTTTGTATATGCGTATAGCATGGAGGCACATTTATTCCTAATCAAAATTGCATCAATAAAATGGTGGTCAGAATCTTTGCTTCTTAGGAAGGATCAAGCCTTTACTCTTCGTTTTTGGTATTTTTAAAAACGTTTTTGACATTTAATTTGTGAAAAAAGAGCGGCGGTAACGGTGTAGCGTATGAGAAGAGTGACGCTGAGGGGGAATGAGACCCTGCGCATTCGGATAAAAAAAGAGGAGGAAAATGATTTGGTGGCAAAAAATGCATCAGAAATTAATTTTTGTGCTCACTATTGTGTTGTTTGGAGAAGAGTGTAGTCTACTATACTTTACCTATGGAGATCATCTACACATACTATCTTGTTATTAGATGCTCATTACTCATGTTGGTCTTATATATACCAAGTACTAAAAGAGTGTTGCAGCAATATACATAATTCTTTAAACGACTAAGTGGAAAATTATAAAAAAAATTATTCATTATCTAATTTAACTCGGACTATTGTTATTATACATAGGCTAATGCACAAATTAATTTTGCAAATAAGTGTTAGAAAAAACAAAAAAAATTGTTCCATATAGGGGTCGAACCCAGGAACCAACGTTCAAAATTAGGCTGATCCTTTTAGATTGTAGGATCCGAGCCCTTTTTAAGTTTCTGTCTCGTATTTAGATTAAGTTTCTGTCCCTTTTTAAGCCCTTAGGCTGATCCTTTTAGATTGTAGGATTCGAGCCCTTTGGGCTGTGCTAGTTCATACTGCATTCTGTTTAGCAACAATGCACTATGTAGCATGAATTCTTTTCATATGTTTAGCAAACAGGCAGCAAACATAATACAACTAAACTGCATCTAGAGAGACAGACAACCTGGGAAAAGAACTTCAAGCTGAATAACATTTCTGTTTAAACTCTTTTGTTAGCTGGTGGAACAGAACATCATATTGCAATAGAGAAAATATATACACCACAGACCTGAATAGAACAACACATATCCAACATATCCAGTAAGATTCAGATTGTAATAGAGAAAAATATTACATAGAGAAAGATACATAATTGAATAGAACATAAGGATTGTTCAATAATCACACTGTTCATTAACCAAACTACAGTACAATATTCTTTTAAAACAAGCATCCAAATTCTTTTAAAACAAGCATCCAACACAGCTACTCGTAATCGCTATCATCATCATCATCTTCGGGAGGGTTTGTTGGAAATTCATTATCACCGACATATTGCCATCTACTTTGATCGTCCTCGTCACTTGATTCATTTTGTTCAATTTCCTCTTCTCTTTGTCTACGGAGGTCATCAACTACGGTAGCATCAACAGTATGAAAATCTTCATTGGCCGGCTGTTCATTTTCCAAAGTTCCCTCATTAAGTGCCACCTGAACACCACCTCCACACTCCTCATCTTGGTAGGACAATACCACAACATTGGGTATATCATCTTTGTCATTTTCAGCCACATTCCACAAGTGTCTATGTGAAAACTTCTGAACAACTCGCCACTTTTCGTGGTACTTGGTGTCTTTCAGGTAGAAAACCTTTTTTTGCCATGGTTGCTAGAATGAAAGGATCATTTTTGTACCAGAAACTGCCATGGTTTATGCTTCTAAACATCCCATCGTCTTTCATTCTGAACTTCTTTCCATGAGTGTCAAACCAATCACATCGAAATAGAACCACTGTCCGGTGATCACTAGAATCTGAGTTGTACCTTAGTTCAATTATTTCCTTCAAGCAACCATAAAAGTCAATATCCTCGCCGTCATGTGTACCATCAGCCAAAATTCCGCTATTTTGTGTTCTTCTATTTTTCTCACGGTCTACAGTGTGGTATTGGATACCATTAACAAGACATGCTGAAAAATTCGAACTCGGAAATTAGGCTCACATGACAATGCAAATAACTCATCCTTTATGTCTTCTCCATCCACATAACGGAGACTTCCAATCTGCCAAAAAACAGTAAACCAACTTGACTAAAACCAGAACAATTGATACTGATCAAATAAATGGACAGCAAACCCACATGCTTCTTGAACCATGAAGAAAATTGCTTCTCAAGGGTTTTTTGAACATCAGGACATCCTTCGTTCTCCAGCTCTTTCTTGTATATTCTGAAAATGATAGTGACTTCAAACATTAGGGCCAGGCTAATAATCTAGTTATATGAAACAACTAAAATAGTAAATGGGATGACATACTCAATATATGGCTCAACCTCCTCACAGTTGTTTAGCACAAACCAAACCATTTTTTCATAATCACGTTCAAGATATGTAATCCTTGGTGCTCCAAGAACCCCAACTCCATGCTTGAAAACAAAAATGTCACCTTTTCTCATATCAACACGCTCTCTATTCCTGCCCTCCCGATTGTGTCGTGTCTCAACATCATCACCAAAGTACCTCGAGCAAATAGTCAAGCACTCAGTAGCGACATATGCTTCTGCAATGGACCCTTCAGGCCTTGCCATGTTCCTCACAAACTGTTTCAATGTAAACAACCTTCTTTCAACTGGGTACATCCATCCATACTGTACTGGACCTCTAAGAATTGCCTCTTCAGGTAAATGAACGGCCAAATGCAGCATCACATCAAAGAAAGAAGGAGGAAATATTTTCTCAAGTTTGCACAGAATGATTGGGATGTCATCTTTCATTCATTCCAACACATCTAACTTCAAAGTTTTTGCACAAAGTTGCTGAAAAAAGTTACCTAATTCAGCAAGTGCTTCATATATGTCCTTGTGCATGATTCCTCGAATAGCAGCAGGTAAAATCCTTTGAAGAAGAATATGACAGTCATGTGTTTTCAATCCTTGGAGGCTGCAGCCATCAGCAGTAACACATGTTGCTAAGTTGGAAGCGTATCCATCTGGAAATTCTACACTTCTCAAAAACTCACAAAAATCAGCCTTTTGGGTTTTAGTCATCGTGTAGGGTGCATGAGGAACAGTGTATGAATTTCCATCACGGATCAAGTGTAAATGCTTCCTGATGCCCATATCCTCCAAATCAAGCCTAGAATTTATAGTGTCCTTTGACTTCCCAGCAATGCCTAGAAATGTACCAAGGATGTACTCACATATATTTTTTTCGATGTGCATCACATCAAGATTATGGCACAACTTCAAACTTGACGAATACGGCAAATCCCACAAACACGACCTTCGCTTCCAACATTGGCCTTCTTCGTTCCTCTTTCTCTTTTTGCTTTCAGGATGCTTTCCTGGTCTAACATCCTTGACCATCTCTAGTTGCTCCATCAGCTCATCCGTAGTAAATTCCTCTGGCTTCTCACGGTTTTCAACTTTACCATCAAACACCTTCCTCCTCCTCCATGCATGGTCGCTAGCAAGGAAACGTCGATGGCCAATATAACATATCTTATTCCTTATTGTTTTGGAGCAAGGATTTTTGTCACAATGCACACAAGCATAATAACCTCTTGTGACTCTTCCTAACAATGTGCTCAAAGCAGGATAATCATGAATGCACCATATTACAACGGCATGTAGATTAAACTTCTTCTCACTAAGTGCATCCAAAGTAGGGACACCTTTCCAAAGCTCTAGCAACTCCTCAACAAGTGGCTCCAAGAAGACATCAATATCCTTTCCTGGGCATTCTCGACTAGGGATAAGTAGGCCCATGATGAAGTTGGATTGCTCCACACATTCCCACGGAGGGAAGTTGTACGGGATAAGAAACACTGGCCACATGCTGTACGAGGAGCTCATTTTGCCAAATGGGTTGAAACCATCAGTAGCAAGGCCAAGTCTGATGTTCCTTGCATCTTCTGCAAACCACCCATAATTTCTGTCAAAGTCTTTCCATGCCTCGCCATTAGCTGGATGGCTGAGCTCATTCTCCACTGGTTTCCTCTTCAATTTGTGTCATTGCGCCTCCTCTGACATTTTCTTGGAAGAAAAGATCCTCTTCAACCTAGGAATCAACGGAAAATGCCGCAATACCTTCTCAGGAATCTTCTTTCTTCCATGATTGTCTTTCCATCTTGATGCACCACAAACTGGACAAACATCTTTTTCTTCTAACTTCTTCCGAAACAAAACACAATTATTCGGGCACACATGGATTGAATTGTATCCTAACCCCAATGCACGAATAAGCCTCTTTGCTTCCTGGTATGTTGCAGGAATAGAGAAATTTGGGAATGCTGATGATAACAATTTCAGTAGTGCTGTGAATGCAACATTAGAAATTCGGTAAAATGACTTGATATGAAGTAACTTCACCACAAAAGAAAACCTTGTACAATGAGCACCAGGGTAGAGTTCCTGCTTCATCTCTTCCAATAGAATTGCAAACATAGACTTTTTTCCTTTACTTTCATCTTCAGTTGTATACAATTCCTCTACCATATCACGAATTCCATCATCAGGGTCATCTTCTTTATCCACATTCATGCCAAAATCCTCATTGAGACTAGCATGTTCATCAACATGGTCCTCATTTTCATGTAATACAACCTCCAATGGTTCTCCATGATGTATCCATCTAGTGTAAGTGCTAGCCATCCCATGAATATACAAGTGATCCTCCATCTGTCCTTTAGGTCTGCGAACTCGATTCAAACACCGACGACATGGACAAAACATCTCTTCATCGTCATTAAATCTCTCGGAAACAAAGGTCATGAACTCCTTCACCCCATCCACATGTTCCTTGCTGAACATCCTACTATTGATCCAAGATCTGTCCATCGGCACCAAATCATGAGATAAATTGGTTCAAAATATTTTACATATGATAATTGACCAAAGTTATCTAACATTTGACATATGCCATGTATTTATAGCAAATCTGTATATAGTAGTTCAGCATAGCTTATCTCCAATAATGAAAAAATGAAATCTAGACCAAACTTTGTAATCCAAATAACCACTTATTATCTGTTTTATTTCTTGCCAGCGATGGCGGACCAGAAAGCATAACAAGGGGGCTGAATAGTAAAGGGCTATAAATCTTACTAGCGCTACTGCGCTATACTAAATTATGTAATAGATATAGCCGTAATTGTTGGTTCTTGGTGGCTTAAAGAGATAGAAATAAGAAACTTGTCCATCCTAATATGCAAATTCAGAGTTTCAGACTACAGCTACAGAGAGTTGCTCGCATCACAATTCAGAGTTTCAGACTACAGCTACAGAGAGGAGCGGGCCAGCGGCGGACACGGGCGGCAGTGCAGGGAGGTCACCGTGGAGAGAGGAGCTCCGGCGAGGGGAGGTTCATCCGGCGGTTGGTGGGGGTTCGGGATGGCGTCGGGGTACTCCCAGGGCACGGAATCGAAGAGGGACCCGCCGAGGAGGCGGCGGTGGTAAGAATGGCGAGGGCGGCCAGAAATTGGGGAAAGAAGATGAGGGGAGAAATAGGGAAGGAGGAGGATGCGTAGGGAGGCAGGGGAAGCTTGGAGGTGTCTTATGGCCGCAGAGGGGGGCGGGAAGGCGCGGAGGACCGGGCGGAAGGCGTGAAGAACCGGGCGGTGAAGGAAGAACCGGGGGGCTTTGTCCGGCGCGGGACTCAGCGCACGGCGCTTGGCAGGGCGAGAGGACGTGTCGGCACGGCGCGGAGGGTGACGCGTGCGGCACAACAGAGGGCAGAGGAGGGCAGCGGCGAAAGGACGGCACGGGGCAGAAGTTGCAGGCACGTGCAAGAAAGAAAAAGGAAGGGAGGAGGAAGAAGGGTGCGGGTGGGGAGCTCAGGTCCACGGCCAGAGAGAGAAGGCAGGAGTGGGAGCGGGCCCACGGTGCTGCGGCAGCAGAGAGGGGAGGCGCGGTGGGGGTGGGGCCCGCGGCGCAGTGGAATGAGGGGGCGCGGTGGCCAGCTGGGCCGTGCGGGGGAAACGTGGGGAGGTTGGGCCGGGCTGGCCGGCCTGACCTCCAATTCTTTTTTTATTTGTATTTTCCATTTTGTCTATTTATTGCATGTATTTGCATATGTATATATATATATATTTATTTATTTGTTTGCACATTCCTTTTGTATACTTGTGTGTGTGTGTCTATATATATTTCCCTCATTTTGTCTGCATGTATATATTTTCCTTATGTCTATTTTTTTGTATAATACATTTTATGTCTTTCTCATCTTCCTAGGTCCTCGTGTGCATACTTGTATATGTTCTATTTATTTTTATTTCCCTTTATTTGCATATTCCCATGTATAGCATTACTAATATTGATTTTGTTTTTGGTCTTTCTTGAATTTCTTTAACTTTCGGGAGCTCAATCAAAATTTAAGAACACCATGAAAATCCAAACTCAAATATAATATTTGACAAAAATAACTCAAGGGCTTCATATTTTCAAATTTAAAATTTTCAGGATGTTACAGAGAGGCCGAGAGGGAGTGAGCGACTGAGAGCAGGGAGCCGCCGCGGCGCCACCGGAGGCCGGATCCGGATGATGCAGGTAGCCACGTGCCGCGAGCGCGACTGCGGCGAGGAGCCGCCATCGGGATTTCGGCGAGATGCCGCATGCGCGACTGTGGGAGATGCCGAGCGGACTGCTGTTGGCTCATTTTTTTAACTGCGCGCACCCCTGCTACTAGTAGCTGTTAAATTGTAATAGATAAAAACAAAGCGCAACAACTAACACAAGCGTCGCTGTAGCCCGATGGTATGTCCGCTCCTTCGGATCCCTGAGATCCTGCGTTCGAGCCCTCCTGTTGGCCCATTTATTTTTTGTTAATTCCTGCGCGCGCGCCTGCTACTTGTCCTAATGGGCCGGCCCACTGGGAGGAGTTCTGGGCCATGCGAGTGTGGAGTTCAGAGGGCTGGGCCACTTTGGAGCTGTGCTAGGTCAAGTAGGTGGGCTGAATACATGGGGGAAAAGAAAAAAAATGTGCACATGGGACCCACCCGACTAGGTGGCAGTTGGGCCCACATGCCACCTTGGACAACAATATTAAAAAAACAATAAAATAATTTATGACACACCATCCTTGTCATAGATTTATGACGATTGCAAATTGGTGTTTATGACACGACAAATATTGTCACGATATGGAATTTGACTACCTTTAAGACGTTTTTTGTGACGTGCATTTAGTTATGTCACTAAGTTGAAATGCCTCCAAAACAAATGTCATAAACTGATCGATTTAGTGACCTTTTGATCAGATGTCATGCCATAATAGTCATAAAATGACATATCTCTTGTGTACATTTAAATGCTCTTACAACTTTCATTTGCAATCTATTACTCGTTATTTTGATTTAAAGCATGTTTCACAAATTAAACTATTTAAAGCATGTTTCGCAAATTAAACTAGACAAAACAACTATCCTTGACTGAACCTACATATTATGAAACTTTGCTTAAAAGTCTTGTTGAGCACATTTTTATACTCATCGTTGTTTGTTGAACATATTTAGAGGATGCAGAAGAAGACTCATCTTGTGGTTAATATTACATAGCTTGTTTTGGCAATGAAGATGCCGATTTCTAGGGTTTTGCCCCAATCAATTACCTATGGTTGGGATGAGGCATGCCTGCTGAATTTTGGTGCCTCTTTTATCTTTTGCTTTTGCTGAACTCTTTTATTATATGTTTTATTTTGCCGGTCGGCCCTAGTGTTGTAAAATTTGTCGTATAGACTTATGTCCAATCACTACCTAAATGTACTACCTTGTTTTAAATATATCATGTATGGAGGTGATATGAATGTTGTTAAATGTGTGTACTACCCACTAATCATGGGACTAGTATAATAAACACATAGGGTTTGGAATGCAAATTCTGGATCCCGACATTGATTCACTGACTTAGAGGGCCAACGCGTAGCCGACCATTCATGGACTCGGTCCATGCGGACCGTGTCACAGCCTCGCGGGCCCAGGTGTCAGTCCCTCGTAGGATTTCACATGTAAACATAGTTAGAAAAGAAATAAAAACCCACTGGACCCACCTTGTCAGCCACTTAAGGATTTTTCTAAGAAAAATAATTTAAAAAGAAATTCTAGCTGACCCCACTAGTCAGAGATTTTCAAATTTCTTAAATTTCACCTCAGTTCAACTTTTGGAAGGCCATAACTTCTTCAGTTTAAATCTAAAGCCCATGATTTTTGTTTCTAAATTTATATAAATTCAAAACACTTCCATTGGAACCAAAATAATAATTTTTGGAGTTTATTTGAATTTTATTTTAATATTGGATTGAATATGGATGATTTTGCATGTATAGACTTCTACGCTTCGGACGCCTATGTTGCTAACGAACAAGATTCCACACTAGCCGCATTTGGTCAAGGCAAGTTCTTATAATTGATCATGTTGAACCTAGTTTTTAAATGCAAATATTTTCCTTGCAAATACAAATGCATGCTTAATATGGTTATTTACCTAAGTGCTATGTTAAAGGTTGATTGCCTACTTACACCATGCACTTGATACTTAATATTCCCCTTCCTTAAATATTGATATTCCCTTGCCATGATGCTCTAGGATACTTACAATAATAATAACTCTACCATTTGTTAAACTTTAATAGGCTATGGTTGTGCTTAGAAATGCCATAGTGGTGAAAAGAAATACAACATTAATATTGCCAACCAATACTTGAAAACATGATAATGAAATGGTAACATGGGTTACTACTGGAAACAAGAAAATATTTTCTAAAATGGTGGAGACTTGGGCGAGTGGTCGGTTGGAGACCGGTGTAGGGATTACACATATTGGATTGGCTGTGTAGGGATTGCACGTGTCATTTTTCGATTGGCCGTATAGGAATTGCACATGTTATTTCTAAATGGGCCATGCAGAGATTGCACATGTCCTTTCTTGAATAATTGTGCAGGGATTGCATGAGCTCTAGGTTTGTAGTTAGTCTCGCTTGAGTCATTTAAGGACTAAATTCTTATGCTCCTGTTTTACACACAAATCATGCAGCCACAAGTCTAGTTATGGGATGGATGTCAGGACACAGAATTTGCATTTTGAACCCTATGTGTTTACTGTGCTAGTCCCATGATCAGTGGCTACCATACATATTCAACAACATTATATTACATCCATACACAATAAATTTAGATTAAAATAGTGCATTAGGTAGCGAATATGCCTAAATGGTACAATTTATAATACTGGGGCCGACCGACCAAGTAAAACATACAGCATCAGAGTTTAGCGGAAGCAAATGATTAATGAGGCACCAAAACCAGCAAGTATGCCTCATACCAAATCACAGGCAACTGGCTAGGGTAGAACTCTAGAAATCAACGTCAACATCTCCAAAATCTGTAGCATAATAGTACCCACAAGTTGTGTCTTCTTTTGCAACATCTGAATATGGTCAACAAGCAACAGTTAAGAACATAAATTGTATTCACAAGAATTTTAAGCAATTATAGTATGCAGGTTATGTCAAAGATGGTTGTCTAGTCCAGTTTGATTTATGAAACATGCTTTCAATTTATATAATGAGTAGTAGATTGCAAACGGAAGTTGTAAGAGCATTTAAACTTAATAAGTAAATAATAGTAAGCATAAGTTTGCATAATGTAGAACAAGAGGCATGTTGCTTTAAAACTCATGAAATAATAGCATAACGCTTGCTAAACCAACTTTGCATTCCCATCCATATCCTTTCATAACCATTTTGCAAAACATAAAGCTACCTATTGTTGGATTTCACCAAGCTTTGTCCATAACCACGAGCATGGCTATTTGAATAGATTTACACTTTGTAGAGGTCGTACACTTTACCCATATGACATAAACATCCAACCATATTGTACATGTCACGTGATACCATTGGTACCCGTTTTGTGAGTTCATGACAAACCATTTACGGCACCGTGCTATGATATATTCTTAAGACAGGGAGTACCCTCCAACATCCCAAGGCTCATACGAAGTGTCAGGTAGCTTCCATTCAGGCAAGATCCTTCCGAACATGGAGTTTGCACCATGTCCACATAGCCCAAAATTACTTACAATCTACTACCTGCGGTAAAGTTGCTAGCCCTAGTGACTTATTATGCTAAGGCCTTCCCATATAGGCATGTATGGCTATACGGTTGTACTTGGGCCTATGGCACAATATGAATCGGTCCTTAGTGATCCAGGTGAGACATCCCCAAACCCCATTCTTGTGCAAACTGCACCGATATCCACAACCACTCGCCCAAGTCTAAAACATGCTTTTCATTTTCTTTGCTAACCAAAATATCAGAGGAAAGATCCTCTATACCAATTCTTGAGTTTATCCTATTTTTGAATATTCTGACCCATTTCCAACCTAACACTTCTAGTAGTGTCATAAGCATGGCTAAGCATCAACTATAATGTTTTAAGTTACTAATTTCCACATTTTATAACCAGTGGATATCATTGCGATAGTGACAATAATAGGGTAACAAATTTGTTAAGGCAAGATTTGATATAGTAATTGGGTGTAACTACTGCCTATACCAATATAACGGTTTTTACCAAACTTATGCGCATGCATAATAGTTTTAACATAATATAAATAACATTGAAATAAGGGATCAACATGATCAAAGAGGGTACTTATCTTACTTGTTGAACTCTTGGTCTTACTTGGGTTCAACAGCAAAGTTCTCTAGAATGTCAGTATCAAAATGTCGAACACCAAATATTGCAAATAAGAGACAAATAAATTCAAATATAGAGAAAATTCAATTATTTTTGTAGAATATGGAAGAGCATGATTTTTTAAATTTTATAGACAAAAATCATTTAATTTAGAGTTCATATGCAAAAGTTACATGCATTTGAATTTTGAAAAGGCTGAAAAAGAAAAATGTTATTGTGCTTGGATTTTATTTTTATTTTTCTTTCTTAAAGAAATCCTAAATTTACTGCATCATCAGACTGACAAGTGCGGTCCATCCATTAGGATTTTATTAATTTTCAAAAATGCTGACATGTGTGGGCCACATTCATAAACTCATGTTTGAAACTAGTTTTAAAGATTAATTATGCCCTTGGGGCCCACATGTCATAGACTCATCTAGTTGAAATGGTTTTTAAAAGATAAACTAATGGGTGGGACCGGGTGGTCAATGACTTGATAGAGAGAGAAGGGAGTGGCTGGCACTGACTGGTGGTGCCTGCCAGTTGGCAACTCAAGGCGGTGCGCAGCTCCGACGAGCATTTCCGATGGTGAACAATGGCGAGGCATGTGGAGGGGAGGTGAAAGTGTTACACCACTCTGAAGCAAGTCTATTCAGCTAGTGTGAGCCAGTCATATGTGTCCATTGGTTCAGTGCTACTGGAGAAAGTTGAGGGATGCATCCTCATGAACTTCAATAATCTGGACTGTGGAGCCTAGGCTAGTGGTGGTGGCAGATGAGCGGGTTGAGCAGAGTTGTTAATGGTCTACACCAGAAATTGAATGAGTTTATTCTAGTTGGCGATCATCTGGACCTAGTCGGGTCCATTAGCAGGTAGCGGTGGAGGGATGGGATCAGGTTGACTTCCTTGAGCTCCATTATTGTTGCTATCACTGTCGTTGCCATTGTCATTGCTCCTAGTGCTTACCACTTGCTTGGTGCTTCCAAAGGTTAGGGGAAGATATGAAGAAACTAAGAGGGGTTTTTTTTGCATCCATCCCACAAACAAATACAAGAAAAACTTTCAAATAAGAGAAACAAACTCAACAAATTTATTTAATAATACTATTAAGATAACCTTATGGCTGTTGATAAGGGAATAATAGCTCACAAGCAACATTCTTTATTGACTTAAGACCTTAAACTCATGGCATCCTAAGGGGCTAGCTTGAATTGGGCTTAGTACTTCTGCTTATCCCTGGTGTAGTGTTTCTTTGGTGGTAGCTCGATGTTGTCTCCCTGCACTAAGGAGCTGTCATCGCAAGCATGGATCAAAGCTAGCTCCTCCTCTGCCCTACAGAGCTAGTAGGTGAACAATGTTTTTTAGCTAATACTAGTGTACTAACCAAAGTTTTATTCTAGGGTGTCAAGGTGTTTAGTTGAACAAAGTCAAATATGGTCATAACAAGTAGGAATTAACTAAGTATTTAAAACTTGAATTGAAATACATTGAATGAACGTAAGCATGCAGAATAATTTAAAATAACATAATTTTTGTTTGCAAACTGGAATCAACATGGTCAAGGTGTGCAACTTGCCTTGCTCTGTGGATTGGTGAGAGTTGTTGAAGTAGTACTCCTCGGAAATGACACAGTCTACACATAAAGTAACCAAAACAAACTAAATTCAAAAAAATGAAAAATTCAAAAACGAAGACAAATGGATAGATTGGGATTTTACATGAATCTAAAAAAAGAATTGGTTCATTGGAGTTAGGTGTCACATCCCAAAAATTCGCCTTTAGAAAAATTTAATTTCAAATTAATTATTTTAAAGTATTTGAACTTTATTTGGATTTATCTGGTTTTATTTCAAAATTTAAAGCAAGAAAATATATTTTAAATATTTTATTAAAGCCAAAAGGAGTTATTTCATTTTTCCTAATCTTCCCTAAATTTTTTAATAATTTTTGAGAATTTTTTGGAATTAAAAATCAATTTTTTTTAAAGTTAAGAAGTATTTTATAAAATTATTAAATGCAAATATGCAATTAAAAATATTTTTCCTAAGTCTAAAATACTTCCAAGAATATTGTAAAATTTTTCTAGAATTCTTAAACATTAATTATTATTTTTCTAAGTATTTATAAAGTTTCTAGTATTTTCTGAAATTTAATCCGAAAATAAAAATCAAATTAATCCTAGCTTGCCACATGTCGCTCTCAGATTGAATCCATCTCTCTCCATGATTTAATCCTAGCCATACAAAGTCACTTACCCCTTCATCTCCATCCAAAGGCCATGGTCTATTCACTTGCCACGTGTCGCAAATCCGACGGCCCGTACCCCTTCACATCCTCTCTCTCACCGACGCATGGACCCCACATGTCATATACTTCTTCTTCCTCCCCTTTCTTCTTCCCCTGGCCTTCTCTCTCTTCCACCATGGATGCTAAATAAAAGCTCTTAATCCCGGCCATTACTTCCACTTTAATCCCCGTTTAAGCGTGCATTTAAGCCCCCTCATCACTCCCCACTCACGGCCGGCCGCCTCCTCCCTTTATTTCCTCTCTAAAGCCGCCGGCATGTCTCTCTCTCTTCATCTATAAAATCCCGAGCTCGGTTTTCTTCCTCCTTCGGCCTCCTCTCACCGCGCCACCTCCTCCCCTTCGCCATCGCCCGCCGCTGCCCCGTCGGTGCCTCCGCCACCGCCCCAACTTCTTCCACAGCCGCGCCTCCACTCGCCGCCGCCGCGCCGCCCTGCGCGCCGCCGAGGTGCGCTGCCGCCCCTACTCTCCCCGCCACAACTCGCCACCCTGACTTCGGCCGATGGCGAGGCCGCCGGCCGTGTGCCTCCCCGTGCTGCCCGCGTACCGCCCGCGTATCGCCCGCGTGGCATCCACGTCGACTGGCCCGAGCCGCGTGGCCACCGCGTGGCGCCAAGTCATCGGAGCGCCACCTCGGCCGTTGCATTCTCCCGAGGACTTGGTCCATGGTGGACCGGGCCCGCGTGTCATAAAATTCAAAATTCGAATTTTCACTGATGTCATAATTAAGATTTTCCTGTATAAAATAATCCCCGAAAATCAGCCTTTTTCATTTTCTCTCTTTTTGAATTTTATTTAAATTTTGTTTGAATTTATTTGCTTTGTTTGTCTGTCTTTTCGCGCGTAGATTTCGCCGTCGCTGAAGAATTCGTCGAGCCACAACGAGAAGAACCAGTCAACGCACAAGAAGGCAAGTCTCCTTTGAACATTTTGAACCTATGTTTGTGAAATGTTTTAATTATTTTAAATTTAAGTGTGTCGCTAATTACATAGAACTATAATTTTGTTTTAGCAAATTAGTTAATCCAACCTTGTTATGCCCTCAATTGAAGTTGAATGCCATGTACCTTTGTAACCTTAGGATTTCCTTTGTCTCAATAATGAGATTATTATTAAATCTTTGATAAATAGTAGAACAGTAGTAAAATGCTTAGTCCTGCTATTTAACCTTTGTAATCTTGGAATGGGAAATTATGTTTCATTACAATAATTTCTGTATTCGGAATTTAGTGGCGATTGGTGTTGCCACTGTTCTTTTAAAAATAAAATAAACTATGGAAATGGTTTTAGACCAGGGCAGATGGTTGATTTGGTTGGGTGCGGTAAGCACGAGATCTTGTAAAGTGTATGTTCCGCCCTAGTCGATTAAGGACCGACGCTTGTGATTGTCCAGACTGAGCACTACCGTACAACCCCATGTCTATATGGGTACGACCTAGCTGATAAACTTACCATAGTTTAGTTTAGGTACCACCAGTGGAAAGCGGGTGCCAGGGATTTACTGGTTATTCGCAGTGAGGGACAGGGATTTACTGTACTCATATGGTGCAAGAGGGGGCTTCGGACTGGGTGGATTTAACCCTTCTACGGTGAAACCTCAGCGGGTGGTGTCTAGCTAGACTAGAGTGAGGTAAAGGCTTTGTGATATTTTATCTGGGTCTCATGCCAAAGGAAGCATGGTGACTATTAGGATAATTTATCTCTTGGGGGTAAAGTTGTACAACCTCTGCAGAGTGTTAAACTATTCGAATAGCCGTGCCCACGGTCAAGGGCGGGCAAGGAATGCATTCACATGGTAGATTTGTGGTTTTGATTTTTAAAATCAAAGTTTTGAGGTCTCTAGAGTGGAGGGAACTCTCGAAAAGGGTATCCTGGCGGTTGGAGCCAAAGTGGGTGGATGTAACCCGTTGTTTTAAACTTTCTCGGATAGAGCTGGTTATGTAGTGTTGGTGGGTAGAATCTTCACTATAAAATGCTTATTAGTTTCAGTTAAAACAATTACTTTACAAAGTTAATGCCTTCGAAAATATTTAGTAATATTTGAAATAAAACATTGCTTTGTGCAAAAGAACCATATAGCCTTCCTTTGTTAAGCCTTGCATCTACTGCATTTCTTTCCCAAGATTGCAGAGTACTTTATGTACTCACATGTTGCACTCAAAAATAATACCCAGAGTAATATGAAGCTCAAAAGGGAGACTACGACTACTTCGCGTGTGGATTCGACGAAGGTTTCCCGGAGTACTAGGTCGCGCTTCCCCAGTCAATTACCTGTGGCGTATTGATGGGTCTTCGCTGGATTTATCTTCTGCTTCTGCTGTGTTTTGTGTGTGAGTGAGGCCTCAACCTCATTTGTAATAATGAGACCTTTTGGTCAGTTGATGAGGACATCACTTCTTCGGATACACACAACACTCCTCCACTTGACATTCAAGGACCAATCACTAGAGCTCGCGCCCGACAATTGAATTTACAGGTGAGCTCGTTCCTAAGTACTTCTTTTTGTTCATTTGAGAATCGATTGCTACCTAATGATTTAATTATGATTAGGAACCATGGAGAGGACCTAGAAGTACTTGGAGAAGGACTACGAGGCGCACAAGTCCAGCAAGGGCGGTCGAATCATGTTGGAGGCCCAACTCAAACCGACTTCGAATCCAATTCGGAGTCCAGGACCAGGTCGCACTAAAACGGACGCCCAGATCGCATCCGGACTCCGTTTTGGACGTTCTACATATGTATGGAAAGCCGAGAAGACTACCTTTCCAATGGCTCTGGTCCCATGTCAAAATTCCTTCTGAGTCAACAGGAATCGTCGAAACAAGTGGGTGTTCAGAATCTATCAGGGTGCTGCGCCACCGTCTTTTGGGCCTTTCGGCTTTGTATCGTGTTGGAGCCCATTAGGGCGCGTCCAGGGGTTTTGCACGCCCCTCACTCCTTTATATCCAGCCGCCACCCCACCATTAGGGTTCGGGTTTTGCTTAGATTAATTCTGTCTTTGAACAGTATCACCATTCATCGGTTTGTGAGACCCCAACTTTCGAGTGCTAAATCAATACATCTGCAATTCAGTTGTGTTCTTCCTTGTTCTTGCTTGTGTTCTTCGATTCGCAGGCAAGGATTAGCCTTCTTGGCGAGGTCAACCGCTGCGCACGGTTGATAACCCGAGGAGACGTGGTGCTGCGATTGCAGGGTTCGAACGTGTCGTTCGAAGCCGGATCGATTTGTGTCGCGCCTCCACCAAATCGAACATATCCGAACATGTTGGAAGATCGGGACCCGTCCCCATCAAGTGGTAATCAGAGCTTGGTGTTCCTTCAGGTTCGAGAATACCCTACCTTTGTTGTTTTCGTTTCATCCTAGAGTCCAAGAAAAGCCCTACAAAAATTTTGTAGTCGTAGGTTGTTTCTGTCCCAGATCTTGTTTAGCCTTTTGCACAATTTAATTTCAGAGTCCGTAGTGTTGAGTTTGTGTCCTTAGTCGAGTTGTGTTGCTGGTTTAGATCGTGTTTTGTTTGGGTTATCTTGCTTCCGCCACCTCTCATACAAACCCTAGCTGTCATCCATCGCGTATTCCACCCCTGCTTTTGTTTTCCCACCCATATCCCACCCTCTGTTTGAGTCATCCTTCGCGTCTCGTGATCACACAACACCATCCCCACCTTTCCCGAGCTTCGCCACCAATTTCCACCAATTTCCTCCACCCGATTTCGTTTGGCCTCCACAGAAACCATAACTCGAGTCCTATCTTCAAACGGCCATAACTTTTGCATACGGACTCGAAATCAGCGATTTTTTTGAAATTGGGTGAAATTAAATTTGCATCCGAAACCGACCTGACTCTGTCGGGTTTCGCGATTTTATTTTCCCCAAATTCGGCCTGGAAAGTGCAGTACTCGAGCTCAAATTGATTCACGAATTTCCAGCACATTCATTATTTTCTGTAGGCCACACCTTACATCGATTGAATTGAAACTTTGTGTGTTTCCTATTTCTGTGCTCTGCTTTGTGAAAAAATAACAGAAAAAAACAAAAAGAAAATTTTTGGCACCTAGTTTTGCTCATGAGCAAAGGCACTGAGTTCTGTGCCTAAAAAAAGAAAAAGAGATAAAACCGGACAGAGCACGTTTTAGGTGACAGAGCTTCATTTGTTTTGTGCTTATGCTGAATTAAGTTTCTCATTCCCCGCCATCTTTGTTCTTTGTCTTCGCTACTTTCTCGCCGTGATTCCTTGTTCATCATATCCTAACACCGATATAGGACACATTTAGGCCAGCAACTAGGACCGGTGCTTTGGACATTTATTCAGCATTACTATCTGTTATTGATTTGTGTTCCACTGATATATTTGGCCTTCCAAGCTCCATATATCTACTTCGGGATAGCACGCTTTTGACCCTTGCAATCGTACCCGCTCGACATGGTTTCACGAACCACCACCGGTTGTACCACCCATCGCTTTGGTAAGAACACTTGCAAGAGCTTGGTAAGCCACTTCCTTTGCGAGATTCCACCGCCTTCATTTGTAGTTGATAGGGATAATCCTTTTGTTTTCCGTGTGTTTCCACTAACCATGGCGGGAGACGAAGAAACGGGTCACCGGTCAATTTCAATGAGTGTGTTAGTCGCGCCAGCTACAAGCTGCGCCGACAAACAAAATGCTTCACTCGGCGCGAGAATGGACACCATCGTCGCCGCCATTGCCAAGTTGAACACCACGAAGGCATTGAGCGGGTGGAGCGGCGGTTGGTCGACCTCACCGGTCGGATGGACAAATTGAGGCACGCCGCCACTGCCAATGATGGCCATCGTCATGATGATGACACAGTGTATGATGCGATGGCAACATTGATCAGCGGGCGACACAAGATGCACGACTACGTCGGCGTCTTCAACAAAACCGACAAGGTATGGGAGGTAATAACAGAACCGACATGGTATAGAAGGTAATAACCGAACCGACATGGTATGGAAGGTGATCACCAGAACCGTCATGGTAACGACGACCCTTTTGCTAAAGTCAAGTTTACCATTCCATCTTTTGCTGGTCTTTATGATGCTGATATATATCTTGATTGGGAGATGACGGTAGAGCGAAATTTAATTCTCACTTGGTTCTGAACAACATAGAGTTAGACAAGCTACTAGTGAGTTTAAGGACTTTGCTATTATCCGTGGAATGAACTAAGTAACATGCGCTTACAACTTGATACATGGGAGCAGTTAAAAGAAGATATGCGTAATCGTTTTGTTCCTCCCACATATAAACTTGAATTGAGAAAAAAATTGCAGCGCTTAGAACAAGGTGATCGTTCTGTTTAGGACTATTATGCTGAGCTTCAAAAGGGTATGATGCGTTGTGGGGTTGTTGAGGACACGGAGGATAAGATTTGTCGTTTCTACGGGGTTACGCGTGAAATTCAGGATATTGTTGATTATAAAGAATTTACTATCATCAACCGGTTGTTCCACCTTGCTATGCTTGCAGAAAAAGAATTGCAGGACGCAAGGAATCAGCGAAGGCACGCACCGAACGACCCTTCTACACGCCGCGAACGACTACATCGGCGGGACTGCCCAAGTCTTCTTCGAATTTTCGTTCTCCTCCACCACTGTGAACAAGATTGCAGCAGCGCCACGAAGCCACCTTCAAAAATTCTTTGCGAGTTCCAGCCAAGAGTTCTTCTTCCGTGGTTTCAACGGGCCTCCTCCGATATTCGATGCCACCGCTGCCATGGGCTTGGTCATGTGCGGAAGAATTGCCCTAGCCAACGGGCATACATTGCCACAGAAGATGGAGGCTACATCAGCACTTCGGATGTTGAGGAGGATGATGATCTTGCCGCTGCCTCGGATGACAATGGCGGTGGTGATGACGACTGGTCCTTGGTGGGGCGCCCCACGACGCTACGGAGCATCATTGTGCAGCGAGTCCTCAGCACACAGGTAGAACAAACCGACAAGCTTCAACGCCATAATTTGTTTCAGACTTTCTTCGCAATCAAGAACCGGCGTGCACGTGTCATCATTGATGGAGGAAGCTGCAACAACTTGGTGAGTTCTGATTTGGTCAAGAAGCTTGGCTTGACCACGCGACCACATCCACATCCATACCATATTCAGTGGTTAAATGATTCTGGAAAAGCTAAGGTAACGCAACATGCCGAGTCCATTTTTCCATTGGTGGTTATGCTGATCATGTTGATTGTGATGTGGTTCCCATGCAAGCATGCTCTCTTTTATTGGGTCGACCTTGGGAATTTGATAATGATGCTTTACACCATGGTAGTAGTAACAAATACACTTTTATGCATAAGGGAAAGAAAGTTACTTTACGCCTTTGACCCCACTGAGATTATAGAGGCCGATAGGGAAAGAGTTGCTGCTGCTAATGATGCAAAGGAACATGATAAATCTGAAAAACAGCAAGTAATCCATTTGAAAAATTCTGTTATGCTTGCCACAAAATCAGACCTTGCTGAAATTGATGATGTTAATGATACATGCTATGCTTTTGTGTGCAAAGATGCTTTATTTTCCTTGATAATATGCCTTGCACTTTGCCTGCTCTGTCACTAACCTTTGCAGGAGTTTAGAGATGTTTTCCCGATGAGATACCTCCGGGACTTCCACCCATTAGAGGGATTGAACACCAGATTGACTTAATCCTGGAGCGAGTTTGCCAAACCGTGCGGCATACAGGACCAATTCAAGAGACTAAGGAGATTCAGCGACAAGTCCAAGACCTTTTGGACCGTGGGTACGCACGTGAGAGCCTTAGTCCTTGTGTTGTTCCTGTTCTTTGGTTCCCAAAAAGATGGTTCTTGGCGTATGTGTGTAGATTGTAGAGCCATTAACAACATTACTATAAGGTATCGTCATCCTATTCCTAGGCTAGACGACATGCTTGATGAGTTGTGTGGTGCTATAATTTTCACAAAGATTGACTTGCGTAGTGGATACCACCAAATAAGAATGAAACTTGGCGATGAATGGAAAACTGCTTTTAAAACTAAGTTCGGCTTGTATGAGTGGTTAGTCATGCCTTTTGGTTTAACTAATGCACCTAGCACTTTCATGAGATTAATGCACGAGGTTTTACGTCCTTTCATTGGCAAATTTGTGGTTGTTTACTTTGATGATATCTTGATTTATAGCAAGTCCATGGATGAACATTTGAATCACTTACGTGCTGTTTTTAATGCTTTGAAAGATGCACGCTTGTTTGGTAACCTTGACAAGTGCACCTTTGCACGGATCGAGTCTCTTTTCTTGGCTATGTTGTGACTCCACAGGAATTGAGGTTGATAGAGCCAAGGTGGAGGCGATATGGAGTTGGCCCACGCCACGACGGTCTCCCAAGTGCGGAGTTTCCTTGGCCTTGCAGGATTTTATCGCCGCTTTATCAAGGAATTCAGCACCATTGCGACGCCATTGATTGAGTTGACAAAGAAGGCGTCGTGTTCCATTGGGGGCCATCACAAGAGGAGTCCTTTAATCTTTTGAAGGACAAGCTTACACACGCACCATTGCTCCAACTTCCGAATTTTGGTAAGACTTTTGAGCTGGAATGTGATGCTAGCGGAATTGGTATTGGTGGTGTTCGATGCAAGAAGGCAAACTGTTGCCTACTTTAGTGAAAAATTGAATGGTCCTGCTCTTAATTATTCCACGTATGATAAAGAATTGTATGCTCTTGTTCGTTCTTTAGAGACGTGGCAACACTATTTATGGCCTAAAGAATTTGTCATTCATTCCGATCATGAATCACTTAAGCATATTCGTAGTCAAACCAATTTGAATCGTAGACATGCTAAGTGGGTTGAATTTATTGAATCTTTTCCTTATGTCATTAAACACAAGAAAGGGAAGGATAATGTGATTGCTGATGCTTTGTCTCGACGCTATACCATGTTGTCTCAACTTGATTGTCGCCTTTTTGGTCTTGAACCTATTAAAGCACAATATGCTTTTGATGCTGATTTTAAGGATGTGTTGCTGCATTGTAAAGAGGGACAAGCATGGAATAAATTCGTGATCAATGATGGATTTTTGTTTAGAGCTAACCGCCTATGCATTCCAGTTGGATCCGTTCGTCTTTTGTTGTTGCAGGAAGCGCATGGAGGCGGTTTGATGGGACATTTTGGTGCTAAGAAGACGGAGGACGTTCTGGCCACACACTTCTTTTGGCCAAAGATGAGGCGCGATGTTGAGCGGTTTGTGGCTCGCTGCACTACATGTCAAAAAGCTAAGTCTCGCTTGAATCCACATGGTTTATATATGCCTCTTCCTGTTCCTTCTATTCCATGGGCAGATATTTCTATGGACTTTGTTTTAGGATTGCCTAGGACTAAGAGGGGGAGGGATAGCATTTTTGTTGTTGTGGATCGCTTTTCTAAGATGGCTCACTTTATACCATGTCATAAAACCGATGATGCCGTTCATATTGCTGACCTCTTTTCAAAGAGATAGTTCGTTTGCATGGTATGCCTTCTACTATTGTTTCAGATCGTGATGCTAAGTTCTTGAGTCACTTTTGGCGTACTCTATGGAACAAGTTGGGTACAAAGTTGTTGTTCTCTACAACATGTCACCCACAAACTGATGGCCAAACCGAGGTGGTGAACCGCACATTGTCTACCATGTTGAGAGCTGTTTTAAAGAATAATTTGAAGCTGTGGGAAGAGTGTTTGCCACATGTTGAGTTCGCATATAACCGAGCGGAACACTCCACTACCAAGGTAAGTCCTTTTCAGGTAGTGTATGGATTCAATCCCCGTGCCCCTATTGATATTTTACCTTTGCCTACTAGTGAGAGAGTTCATAATGATGCTAAGGAGTGTGCTGATTTCATTGTCAAAATGCATGAGACTACTAAGGCAAACATTGAAAAGATGAATGAAAAATATAGGATTACTGGTAGTAAAGGTAGAAAGGAAGTTAAACTTGAACCGGGTGATTTTGTTTGGTTGCACTTGAGAAAGGATAGATTTCCTGAGTTACGAAAGTCAAAATTGATGCCTAGAGCTGCTGGTCCTTTTAAGATAATTGAGAAGATAAATGATAATGCATATAAACTTGAGTTGCCTCCCGAGTTTGGGGTTAGTCCCACCTTTAACATTTCAGATTTGAAGCCATACTTGGGAGAAGAAGATGAGGCTGAGTTGAGGACAACTCCGCTTCAAGAGGGGGAGGATGATGAGGACATCACTTCTTCGGATACACACAACACTCCTCCACTTGACATTCAAGGACCAATCACTAGAGCTCATACCGACAATTGAATTTACAGTGAGCTCGTTCCTAAGTACTTCTTTTTGTTCATTTGAGAATCGATTGCTACCTAATGATTTAATTATGATTAGAAACCATGGAGAGGACCTAGAAGTACTTGGAGAAGGACTACGAAGCGCACAAGTCCAGCAAGGGCGGTCGAATCATGTTGGAGGCCCAACTCAAACCGACTTCGAATCCAATTCGGAGTCCAGGACCAGGTCGCACTAAAATGGACGCCCAGATCGCATCCGGACTTCGTTTTGGACGTTCTACATATGTATGGAAAGCTGAGAAGACTACCTTTCCAATGGCTCTGGTCCCATGTCAAAATTCCTTCTGAGTCAACAGGAATCGTCGAAACAAGTGGGTGTTCAGAATCTGTCAGGGTGCTGCGCCACCGTCTTTTGGGCCTTTCGGCTTTGTATCGTGTTGGAGCCCATTAGGGCGCGTCCAGGGGTTTTGCACGCCCCTCACTCCTTTATATCCAGCCGCCACCCCACCATTAGGGTTCGGGTTTTGCTTAGATTAATTCTGTCTTTGAACAGTATCGCCGTTCATCGGTTTGTGAGACCCCAACTTTCGAGTGCTAAATCAATACATCTGTAATTCAGTTGTGTTTTTCCTTGTTCTTGCTTGTGTTCTTCGATTCGCAGGCAAGGATTAGCCTTCTTGGCGAGGTCAACCGGCTGCGCACGGTTGATAACCTGAGGAGACGTGGTGCTGCGATTGCGGGGTTCGGAACGTGTCGTTCGGAAGCCGGATCGATTTGTGTCGCGCCTCCACCAAATCGAACATATCCAGAACCTGTTGGAAGATCGGGACCCCGTCCCCATCATCAGTACTCTCTAATATTGTAATAAAGCGTTGTTGGTTATGTAATCATTTCTGTCTGACTGTGTGCACTAGCTTTGATCTGGGACTAGTGCTGTAATACACAGAGGGTCCGGGTTCGAAAATCCGGGGTCCCGACATTAGGATGGAGGAGAATGCGCTCTCAGAAGTTTTAAACTTAAGAAAAAAAAAGAAAGAGAGATTTATTCGAATTTCTGGATTTATTTTTGTTAAGGAAAAGGAATTTGCGATGTCAACATAGCATATATGAATTTTGGTTGAATTATTTTGTTGAAAGAAAAAGGGGTGGAGATACTGGCATGGCTCGATGGCTTAGCTAGTGAGCGATGCTAGCGTGGTAGACCACGTGGTGCCAGGTGGCAACCACATGGTACTGTGCACTAACGTGGCTCGACCGAGCGGGGGTAGCGTATTGTAGCCGAGGCTTGCTGGAGCTCCAGTGGTTGGCGGAGGGCAACAAGGGGTGCACTCAAAAGAAGGGACAAGGGGAACTTGATTTACCTAGGTGTGAGGCACAGGTGTCAACGGAGGGGACAGCAGCGTGAAGGGGCGATAGTGGAGAGCTTGCACGACAGAGTGTCGGGGAGGAGTTGTGGAAGTGAGGCGATGCTGAGGATGGCGTTGGTGAGCCTTGAGCGTGGGCGAGGAAGCCAGAATTCCTCGTCGGCATCCTTGGCAAAGTTGAAAGTGGCAGTGCTCAGTGCGGTGAGGCTTGAGGGTTTTTAAAGGATTTTTAATGCATTTTTTATGTAAATAAAATTTGATAATTCAAGAAAGGCTTAGAAAATAACTAACAATGACAAAAAAAAATTCAAGAAAAATTCTCAAAAATACTAGTAAGCAAGAGAAACTCAACAATAATAAAATTAACTCTATTTGGCTTCCAAATAAGCAAAAGAAACTTTTCTTTCTCTAGGCACAACTAAAAAGAAAACAAATGGGAGAAAAGAAAAAAAATTGGGTTGTTATAGGTGGCGAGCTGAGGTGCAACTAAGAAAATTGGGTTGTTACAGGTGGCGAGCTAAGGCGCAACAGACAACGTCAGGTGCAGGCTGGCATGATGGCATGGGTGGCGAGCTGGGTAGAGCAGTGAGGAGCGACGAGAGGAAGGGCTTGCAAGTGAGGCCAGGTCCATATTGAGAAAGAGGGGTGAAGAAAGGGGAGTGGCAGGCAGGTGGGGCTGGGATGAAAGATTTCATTATTTGGGTTTTCCTTTTTGGATTTATATGTAGATTTCAAGTTGAATTTCTAAAACTAGCAAACCAACTCCAAAAGTTCTAAATTTTTTTGGGGAAACTCCTGACATAGTGCAGAACCTTGTACAAATTTTCTAGGTTTTGCTTTATAGATTTATATGCAGATTTAAAGTTTGAATTTCTAAAACTAGGAAAACTACTCCAAAAATTCTGAATATTTTTGGAGAAACTCCTAACATATCTCAAAACCTTGTACAAATATTGTTCTTGAAAATTCCTGAAAGTACACTACTTTAATTAAAAAGTCATTATTTGATTTGGTGATTTTTAGAAACATTCTTAAAAAGTTCAATTCTCATTTCCAGCCATAGAGTTTTTAACATGATTTTTAACTGTAATTTCACTTATGCTTCTTTGTGGATCATTTCTTTCAAAATCAATTTGTAATTCAATTCTAATTTTTTCCATTGAACATTTTTCCATGAGAAATTTAATAAAAAAACTAAGAAAATAATGATGCAGGTGAAAATTTTAAAATCCTTCTCAATTTTGGTCTTCCTAGAAGTCAGAATGTTATAGACCTACCCCCTTAAAAAGAATCTAGTCCCTGAGATTCGGGTAGTTCAGGAAAAAGATGCAGGTGTTTGGCTCTAAGTTAGTCCAAATGCATCCAGGTGGCTTCATTTATAGTGTGATTGCTCCACTATACTTTGCACATCTTAATAGACCTACTCCGAGTAAGGCACTCAGCTTCCTCCAATATCCTAATTGGGTGTTCTGGATAGGTTAAGTCTGGTTGAAACTCAAATCTTTTCCAAAGGGGTTTGCTCAGTAGGATCTCATAAACACTTCTTGAGCTAATACACATGGAACATATAGTGCACATCTAAGAGTTCAGGTGGTAGTTCTAACTAGTAAGCTACATTCCCTTTTCTAGCAACTATTCAGTACGACCTAATGTATCTTGGTGCTAATTTTCCTTGAACATGGAATGACAGGTGCCTTGGAATGGCATGAATTTCAATTACACCAAATTATTTAGCTCAAAACTTAGATCTTGTCGTCGATGGTCAACATAGTTTTTTTTGTCTAGACTAGACTTCTTTTAATTGAGTCCTAATCAATCGAACTTTGTTGTAGATGTGAAAAACAAAACACATTAGAGGGGTAGAACATCGGCCATGCTACAGGTCGGCGTCCACGAAAGCAAGAGTAACACAAAGATTTATATAGGTTCAGGGGCCCAAGAGGACCGCACTACTCCTGTCGGTGGCCATCGGGGGATTTCGAGGGTTCCTCCCAGCAACACACCAGTTTGAACAGTTCTTTGTATTTCTTGTGAGCTTGAGTTACAAATGGGAGATACGTGGGGTATTTATAGGCTCTAGAGCCTCTACAAATGACCAGAATACCCCCTTAGGAATAGCTGTCATATGAGTACAGGTGGGGGTATTATTGTCTTTTCTAAGTATAGCTACACTTCCTGGGTCTCCAAGTAGATGTCTTTTATAAAGTGGGCCCATTAGCGGCAGGTGTAGTTGGGTTACACCTGAGCCATTCGGGCTTCTCAAGCCAAATGGACTGAAACCCTATCTTCTTTGCGACGGCGCTGGTCCTAGCTGTCAAAGGGTGGGCCATTTGAGCTAAGTCCTAAGTGGGCTGATCGGCTGACCTAGCCATGCATGAAGAAGACTTCGGCCTAGGCCAATGAATTCAGCCCACTAGGGTCGGTGTCCTCATGAGTCATTTGGCTAGCCCCTTTGCCCAGTAGGGAAGGAAAAAGGTAGTGGAGCACCCAGCTGCTCCCACATCCCTCTAGAGGCGGCCAATGGGCCAGGCCTTAGCGTGCCAACCCACTGCCTGCAACTATTGGCCCGACCCAAGCATGGCACGATTCGTTTAGCTTGTGGGCCGAGCCGGCATGGTCCTGTGGACCGTGCCGTGCCGGGGCCGAGAAGGCGGCACGCCGGGCTGGCATGGCACAGCCTAATAACGGTCGTGGACTATGCCAGCATGACATGGCACAGTTGCAACGGGCATAAATGGGCTATGCCAGCACGGCACGACACAACCCAACCAGTCGAAAATAGCCCTTTTTTACCGTTAAGGTGAAAAAATTCTAAAAACAGCAAAAAATTCAAAAAAAAAGTATGGAACTTTTTCTATAAATAGGGGGCATCCGGCCTCTATTCTCCACAATTCAAACATGTACTCCTTTTCTTTACCAAGGTTTTCTCAAATTGAGTTTTTACTTGGTAAAGTTTTTAATGAGGCAGTCACGCCATGTAATTTAGTAAGTTAATAAAGCTCATTATATCAATGAAAATAATTATCTTGATGATAAATAATGTCTATAATTTTTTTTAATTTTCGATAATTTTTAGGTAATTTTTCCTTAATTTTCTATAATTTTATGATTTTACTCTTTTTCCTGACTTAACAGGCCAATTGTGCCGTCACGGTCGTTAAGGCCTAACCATGCCTGTGCCGGCATGGCACGGTCATAGGCCGTACTTGGGTTCAGACCGTGACCCATGGGCCGACACGATACGACGTATTTATTTATCGGATCTAAACGGATCATGCTTAAACAAACCGTATCTAAAACTGGCCTGTGCCGTGCCGCCTGGCACAAGCCTTGACAGTAGGGATGCAAACAAATCGAACACAGATGGATAATACCTGTACCATATTTGTTTTCATATTTTTCTCTGATGCGGATACGAATACGGATACCTCGGATACAAATACAAATACGAATAATATCGAATACAGATACGGAGCGAATACGAATCAAAACGAATACGGTCACGAATATTTATCGGAACATGAAAACCTCTTAAACTATACATCCAGAATCAACTAAAACACATAAATAGTTATGTAGTCAAAACATTAATGAAATCTAAACAAGTATAAGTATTTTTATCCGCAATAGTTATACCATTGTATAGATTTTAAATCTTCAAATGACAGTTAATTTTTTCTAAAGTCCTAAATAATTCTTAATGGACTTCTACCATTTACATGTGACTAATAAATTAATTAAGAATTTAAATTTGCATCAGAATGATTTAAGCGACAGCACATCAATTTAATCGGTACAAATTTTAATCTATCGACAATACTAAATTTATTTTTAATAAACACAAATATTTGCTAGTGGGCTGGTGGCAGGGAAGATGAGAGAGACTAGCTTGGGCTGGGCAATGTTGGGCTGAAATCTCGCATATCCGGATCCGTATTATCTGGATAATCCGTATTCGCCGGATATCAGGCTTACTGTATTTGTTTCCAAAAAAAATCTGAATTTGTTTTCGATCCGAGAATTATTCGAAGAAAATCCGATATGGCACAATCTGTATTCATTTTCGTCCGGATCGATCGGAAACTATCCGATCCGTTTTCACCCCTACTTGAATTACAGCCGCCGCCTCGTTGCTTGCTGCTTCCTGCAGCTACCATCCCCATTTCTTGCTTTCTCCTCAGCAGCCGCGGCTCACAAGAAAAGGGAAGAGGGAGGTCCGGGCTTGTGGCCTCCCACGGAGGTTGCATCCTGGCTTCCTCGCGGCACCGGTTCTAGGGATGCGAAGAAGCCCCTTTTTGATGCAGTGGAGCGCCTGATGTCGTCGAAGCATAGCGCGCCACGGGGATGCTAAGGTGTCAACGCACATGCTGACCTGCCAGGTGCAGGACCACTCCGGTAGGTGGAGGCCGAGTCCACTTCGCTCGAACAAGGGCTACTTAGGATGTGTTTGGTTTGAGAGATAGGGTGGGATGGAATGGGATGGTTCCTTTGACCAAGCCTATCTATGTGTTTGGTTTGAAGGATGGGGTGGGATGGAATGGTCCAAATGGGATGAGCCTGTGCAAATTTATAGAATATTCTTTTTAGATGTTGGACCATGTGGTTCCACCTTTTTTATGGAACCATCTCATCCTATTCCATCCCATCCCATTCCACTTTCATCACTCCAACCAAACACATCCTTAAGCCCCAACCCACCCCGTGATGGCCAGCTCCCACGGTAAATTCGGGCAAGGTGAGCCTTCCGTGGCTTCAACTAGATGCTTTGGTTTCCCGATTCCTTTATTTTGCCTTGTGATTCCTTCGATTTTGGGAATGAATGCTTGTAAGCACGATCCTTTGTGAACCAAGTGCTGGGCGTAGGGGGCCGTGCTGCTCATCCAGGCGCTTGGGAGTAGATCACCATGGCGCTCGGGAACAAGTTTGCCAGTTCGCTAGTTTGTTTTTGCTAGGGCGCTTGTACCCTTGTGGGTATGCCATTTTTGCTAAGGGGCTTGCTATAAGCGGCTTTGGCAGGGCGTTAGGCGTGAGTAGTTTTGACAGGGTGCTCGCCAGGGTGGTTTCTGTTAAGGAACCGTCACTGGCGACCAGTCCGATCAATTCATCTGCTTAGAACGAAACGAATCAATCACAGAAGACAGAATAATAGATTGAAAACACACAGAGAGGTAGAGAGAACTCCTGGTCTTTCTTTATTGCTTTTGATTGCATGAGTACAAAATCTACCGGTACGGCTCCCTATTTATAGTCTACAATGAGGTGCCCACCATGGGCCTAGGCACTTGGCCCAAGCCCAGGTTTCTCAACACTCCTCCTTGGGTACTCATCTGACACGCTCATGCCTCGTTAAAACTCCATAAAAACCCAATGGGAAAAATTTGGAGAAAGAGTACATGATGCTTGTTATGCTGCATGCACGAATTGCCTCATTAAAAACCTTGGTCGAGAAACTTCAGGAAAACTCGTCAAAGGAAAAAGAGTACAATTCACCCAATTTCATTCAGTCTTTAGGACATATTCTTTTGGGTACTTGATCTTCATGATCAAGTTTACTAACAAGCTTGAGAGAATTCTCCCCCTGAATTATGCACTTCTCTAAGTCTCATCATTCCAATTCCTCACACGCACCTTTCAAAGCTAGATGCAGGGAGTGATTTAGTGAACAAATCTGCCAGATTTTCACATGACTCAGTATGCAGTACTTTAATCTCATCCATCTTTTGCAAATCATGAGCATAGAAGAACTTAGGGTTGATATGCTTTGTGAGATGACTCTTCACATAGCCTGTCTGCACTTGTGCAACGCATGCTGCATTATCTTCATAGATAATTGTGGTGGTTTACACAATGTTCATTCTACATGATTGCTAGATGTGGTGAATCATTCGTCGGAGCCAAGTGCATTCACGTGCGGCTTCATACAGTGCTATAATTTCTGAGTGGTTCGTCAAAGTCATTACAAGACTTTGCTTGGATAATTTCCAGGAAATTGCAGTTCCACCACACAGAAACACATAGCCTGTTTGTGACCTTGCGGTATACGGCTCAGACAGGTACCCGGCATCTGCATAGTCAATCAAGTTCAGGTCTTGATTCTTTCTATAGAATAATCCAAGGTCCTTACTTCCTTGGAGGTATCGGAAGATGTCCTTTATGCCCTGCCAATGCCTTTTACTAGGCTCTGCACTGTACCTTGCTAACAGGTTTACAACAAATACAATGTCCAATCTAGTGCAGTTTGCTAAATACATAAGTACTCCCACTGCACTTAAGTATGGGAATTCCGGTCCCAGGACTTCCTCCCCCTCTTCCCTAGGTCGGAAATGATCTTTTTCTTACTGTAAAGATCTCCCAATCATCGATACTTTCGATGGGTATGCCTTCTCAAAGCCAAACCTTTCTAACACCTTCTGGGTGTAGGCCGATTGATGTACTAATATTCCTTCAGGGACATGCTCAAGCTGCAGGCCTAAGTAGAATTTTGTCTTGCCCAAATCTTTCATTTCAAATTCTGACTCCCAAGTAGGAGCTTGCTTCTTTTATGTCTTCTATTGTCCTGATGATATTCAGATCATCTACATACACCGCGATTATACAAAATCCATTCTGGGATCGTCGTATAAACACACAAGAATAGTCTTCATTGTTCGTGTAGCCTTTCTTGCAGAGAAAGTCGCTTAAGCAATTATACCACATTCTTCTAGATTGCTTCAGTCCATGCAGTGACTTTCTGAGCTTCACATTGTACAGATTTCTATTTGCTCTGTCTTGGTTCAGGAGAGGGATTCCTTCAGGGACCTTCATATAAATCTCCGAATCCAAGTTTCCATAAAGTTATGTGGTTACCACATCCATCAATTTCATTTCTAAATTCAAGTTCACTGCCATTGGGATCAAATATCTAAAGGTAATTCCACCCATGACCGGGGAGTAGGTTTCTTCATAATCAACTCCTGGACGTTGAGTGAAACCTTGTGCTACCAGCCTTGCTTTGTATCTCACTACTTCGTTTCTTTCATTTCTCTTTCGAACAAATACCCACTTATACCCTACAGAGTGCACATGGGGAGGTGTGCGGCATACGGGCTCAAACACCTCTCTTTTGTTCAGAGATAGCAATTCAGTTCCTATTACCTTCTTCCAATCTTCCCAATCTGATCTTTTCTTACATTCAGCGAGCGATGCAAGCTCGGGATCAAGATCGATGATTGTGTCAATTTTCTTTGCGAAGTAGATATCGATATTGGCTGTTGTCCTATTCATGGACTCTCCCTGTGCACATAATTTATAGCTATTTCTTCATGAGTTGCTTCTTCTGGAGTAATTGCTTCTTCTGGAGCTTCTCCTTGCACATCGCTTCTTCCAATTGCGGTGGCAAGTCCCTTTAGTTTTTCGGCTCCGATGTGTGCGCACACATCCATGCTGATTTCTTCTTCCATGGGGATATTCAGATCTGGTATACCCTTTTCTGAAGGTGTCATACTTGTGCCAGGTCTCAACTGGCTCCCCTTTTCACTCTGGGGGACTTCAGTAATCGGCTGTGATATGTCCTTCTTATCCTTCTTCACCGGGCGTCCCCGGTTATTTGGGATTCGATGAGCCGGAATTCTCGTCCTTTTATTCTGAGGCCTCTGGATAGGATTAGGGATACCTTCAGCTTTTTTAGTATTTCAACCCTCTCCGGTGCATTGCGTGTAGGCACATGTGACTTAGTCACGCTCTTCAAATCACTAAAGTGATCAGGCAGTTGGTTTGCTAATGCTTGCAAGTCAATAATCTTCTGGACCTCTTTCTCTACTTCACTAGTGCACAGGGTCGTGTGCATGAATTCTCGTGGCTTGCCATGTAATTTCCCGATGTTTTTCATCAAGAGGTTGATTTCCTCCCCCCTAATGTTTGGAAATTATCCTCATCAAAAATGCAATTAGCGAAGCTGGTGGTATGCAAATCTCCCGACATGGGTTCCAAATATTTGATTATGGATGCAGTCTCATAACCAACATATATCCCAGTCTGGCCCATTACAATACGTGGCGGAGGGGGTGTAGGTACATAAACCTTGCATCCAAACCTCCTAAGATGAGAAATTGTCGATGGTGATCCTTGAGCTAGTTGCATAGGTGAATGGATGTTGTAGGCTGATGGTCTAAAGTTAATGAGATTCGCTGCATGTAGGACTGCGTATCCCCAACATGTAACTGGCAAATTACAATTCTACAAAAGGGGTCGGGCAATATATTTAATTATCTTGATTAATGCCTCTGCCAAACCATTCTGGGTATGGATATGCGGTACCGAATGCTCAACTGCAATCCCCATCACCATGCAATAATCATCAAATGCCTTTGAAGTAAATTCTCCAGCGTTATCCATTCTGATGGACTTGATGTGATGATCAGGGAAGACATTTCTGATGCGAATGATCTGCGAGATCAGTTTTGCGAAAGCATGGTTTCTTGTGGACAACAAACCCACATACGACCATTTTGAGGAAGCATCAATGAGCACCATGAAATACTTAAAGGGCCCTAAAATAGGCTGAATGGGATCGCAAATTTCTCCCTAGATGCATTCCAGGAATGCAGAGACTTCATCCTTCACTTTCAGAGTGGAGGGTCTAGTAATTAATTTCCTAGTGGCACATGCAGGGCACACAAAATCTTCGTGATTCGGGAAATTCTTTACATTAATATTATTCCCTTGGAATTTTTTATTATATTTCTTATCATTCTAAGACCTGGGTGGCCTAATCTGTCATGCCAGAGACAGAATAGTTCAGAGCTTCTAAATACTGTCTTCAGGATAGTGTAGGCTACAGGTGCCTTGATGTTGGTACAATATAGCCCAGTTTCTAGTGAAGGAAGTTTTTCTAATTCCCTTTTTCCATTCTCTTCGCGCTTCATAATGAGCAGGTATTCCTTACCGTACTCTTCTTCAGTCTCAATGTGGAAAGCATTGGCGCAAATATCCTTAAAACTTAGGAGAGTTCTAGTCGATTCTGGGTACAATAAGGCTTCTTCACGACCAAAATTGTGCCCATTGAGAGTACAATTGTGGCTCTTCCTGAACCAATTATACAAGCATCACTTCCGGCGATTGTCGTAAGGCTGCCAGCATTCTTATGAATCAACTGAAAATACTTAGTCTCTCTTAAGATGGTATTCATTGTGCCGCTGTCAGCACACTTCCTCCATAGGGCACCATACGCGTTATAATATAAGATATTTTATTAATATGTGTTGGAAGGCATTCAACACATAAATAAAATACTTCAATATCAGAATATATCATGCCATTATAAACTGAATAAATGAATGAATTATTCAAAATCATCCAACCATCATGAGAAAACAAATACTAAAGTACCATCCATGCAAGTTCTAACTTGTCCTTTTAACACAAAATAAATGACAATTAAAGTCTAATGCATTATGTGCATTAGGCTGAATCTACTAGAAAATTAGAGACTTCTTCGGCTATTTCTCAGGATTGATTTGCTCTTCGAGAGAAATCATGGCGGTGGCTGCCTCGAAGTCGAAGGAGGGTGCTACTGCTGCCAGGATGGTCTCAACCTCCATCAACGCGGGCAGCTGCTCAGAGCTCTCCTCCTCAACTGATGCAAAGTAGGCTTCAGACTGCCCTTTGCCATCCTTCTTCTTCTGGGCTTGGAAGGCATTGATGACATGCTGTGGCTCCTTACAGATCTGCGACCAATGCCCCCACTTGCCACACTTGTAGCAACCTTGGCTCTGCTGGTCAAAGGTCTTGCCACTTCGCTTTGCCTTTTTGTCACTCGGAGCATCTGACTTGCCATCTCTTCATCAAGGGCTTTCGCACCTTGTAGCTCCCAGCGTTGGCCTCACAGCCAGCGGAGCTCCCCGATGGCTGAGTGATGTAATTCTTGTGGAGACGTTCGTCCTCAGCCTCCGCAACCTGCATCATATCAATGGTCTCGACATCGGAAGCCCACGTCAGATAGTTTTGGCCATGCTAAGCCAGCTCCTCGAACTCCCGGTTCGTGATGCCAATCATGTACATGTGTATGAAAGGAATAAATAAGTTTACTGCTAGTAAACATACACGAAATAATTTACTGCGAGTAAATAAATGGTATCAAATGTTCTCGTAATGTTCCATAATTTTCTATGAATTTTCTATAAATTTTACTGCTAATTTCAATGATTAAAAGCAATTTTAAACAATTACAATTAACCAAAATAGTAAATGAATACAGAAAATAATAATGGCAGAAATAAATATGCTTCAAATGCTAAAAATAATTCAAAATTCGGATTCCCGAGGCCCTTTTATGCTAGAATATAAATTTTCTACGAATTATGCAATTCCCAAGGGTTTCTACGCAAATTTCCAGTTCAGAGAAAAATTTGGCATAATGTCCAGATATTTTGAGGGGTTTTCTGCAAAATTCAGGACCCGTTCGTAAATCTGAGGACCTATTCATAGTTTTCGGAATTACAAGGCCCTTCCTGCAAAATTTGGGACTTATATGCAAGACTTAAGGACTCTTCGGTAATTTACATAAGTAGGAGGACTTTTCTGCAATTTTCCTCCTACCCCCCAAGCCGGGCTGATTTCCTTCCCCTTCTTCCGTCCAGCCCACTTCCCCAGCAGACATCCGGCCCACTCCCGTTCGGGTTCAAAGGCAGGGGTAGGGTTTCCCCTACCCATGTTCACACAGGGTGGCGGCAGCTTAGTTGGCCTGAGTGGGCGCGCGTGCAGGTGTGGGCAGCGATCGGCCGGTGGCCGGGCGAGGCGGTGGCTTATCAGTACAGGCGCGAGAACCGAGCGGGCGCAGGCGCGTCGTGGGCGCAGGAGCCGAGTGGGCGCAGGCGCAGCACGAGCTCGAAAGCCGAGCGGGCGTAGGACGACGGCGCCTCATGCGGGGTTGCGCGCTGTCCGAGACCTAGCGCCGACGGCGGCGGCCCATGCGGGGCGCGCTGTCCGAAACCGAGCGGCGGCGCCGAGGCGACGCTCGGCTTGGGCCGACGGTGGCGCGCGTTTCAGGCTGGTGACGTCACGTGGAGAAACCGAGGTAAGGCATCGGTACTTCGGGCCAGCTTCCTCGGTCGGCGGTCGACTTCATGCGGTGGAGGAGTGATTGGAGGAGGGGGAGTTGGGCTCGACCCCTCATGGCGGCCCGAGGGCCCCCGATACCCAGCACAATTATGCCTTTGACTCTATTTGGTGATGAAGGTAAATGAAGCTTCTTGTCCTTTTCAAGCGCCTTTGGCCATTTGTTGTCTCTTGCTTAATATTTTTTGTTGGTTCCAAGCATTGCGGAGGCGGGAGCGCAGGTCAGTGACACAGGGAGGGTGATGCCCGAGGCCCAGGTCTTGAGAGGCAAGAAGGCCCCTCCTAGCCCCGAGGTTTAGGCGCAGTGGGAGGCCACAAGCAACTCCTCCAGTGAGTTGCCCTCCTACGCCATTCCACTCATCAATGATGACAATGTAGCAGCTCAAATCCATCGCCTCACCAAGGGGCGTGTCAACAAGTACATGGCTCATTTTCGTGATACGCGAGACATTGGAGAGTTCTCCTAGCTTCTCAAGGATTGACTGGGCACTGCTGTGAACATCTATTTTTAGGTACCTCTGCGGTCGCTACTTTCCATTGCCTAGTATCTCGTGTCTTCTAATGTTGGCACTTTGTATGCTTAACTCAGGCCACTTCCGTCTCCAACATCATCAGGGACGAAGCCCCTCGGAACATAGAAGTGATGTTCCAGCAGGCCATGTCCGAGGCTTAGCAGAAGGCCTTGCAGTTGGAGGATGATAGGCTAAGAGCGTAACACCCCAGCCAGTGTATAACTTCTGCTGATATGTTACATTTGGTAGAGATCATGTAGTGATATTAGGCATACTTGGTTAGCACCTCTTTTTTGGTAGATGTCACATGCCTGAGAGCTCATGTTACATCCAATGTGAGAGCATGGTTATGTTTCCATCTTTATTCATTATGAAAATGACAGGATGATGTTATGCTTCATTCAAGGTGTGTTTGTGAAGGCAATTGGCATCAAATATAAGCGATGTGCACAGAGGGGCCAAGCGCCTAGGCGATCGAACCCAACCAAGGAGGATAGGCTGCGGGAGGTGAGCGGTTTAGTAGTGGGTATGATCACCAAGGGGGTTTTAGGCACCCCTTGAAAGGGGTAGGGGCCTTGCTCATGAGGACCCTAATAGCCTGAATGTAATAAGTGTATATTTTCGCACCCATTGAGAGAGGATGTCTCCCAAGACCTGTTAAGGTTCATGGCTTGTGTAACCATTTTGTTCGTAGAGAAGTGTTCCCGAGAGGGATGCGAATGTGGTAGGCGCAATTGGCCTTTTGCCTACATCGAAGCGAAGCGACGGGTGACCTGGGGGTTGTTTGGCGTATGGTCTGGAGGCTAAAGGGGCACTAATCCTTTCCACATCCATAGACTAGGGTGCTAAGCCCGAGCCGTCGCTCGCATCCTGGGTCCAATAGAGTGTAAGCCACCATAGCGGATGATGCGGAGTAGATCATGCCGATTCATAGAATCTGCTATTTTACAAGAATGAAACATCGTCATGTTTTCAATCTAGAGAAAATGGTAGCAGCATGCGAAGAGATGCGTACATGTTGTAGTTCATGTGTGTGCATGCAAGCCATAATAGAAGGAAGTGCATGCATGAGAACTCGGAGCCAACAGAAGCAATAATATTTCTACAGGATAATCATGGATATTAGCAACGGTTGGTTTCCTACTGCATGCATGTACAGGAGTTTATTTTCTCTAAGTTGCTTTCTTTCTATATGTGATCTAGGATGGGGGCCACCTGCAGTCCAAGTTCTACAAATCAACACGATGGCACAGATTGATTTTAAGTCAGTTAGCTTGCGTTGGTTTAATTGAGTTCCTTTGTAAAACCGGAAGGTTTCTTATAAAACTGATCTGGTTCTTTATTTATGTGCATGCAAGGAGTAGTATACTAGCTTGAGTCCAAGTTTGATAGCAGTCAAGTTTTATACGTCCAAGTCTGGTCAAGCCTTAAGCGGTGAGTCATGGAAGGCTATAAAAGGCTAAGGGCCATGCCCATGTATGGTCAGAGTTTTAGATTATAAATTAAAACGCGTGTGTGTTAGCCTTGTAGCGAAAAGGTCTCTAGCCCAATGGTTAGAGGCTTGAGTAGCACCCCCCAGGTCCTGGGTTCAACTCCCAGTGGGAGCGAATTTCAGGCTTGGGGGAAAAATCCCCTCGCCTGCTACCACACCAAAGCACAGGTCTAAGGCCCCGCCAAGGCGTTGATCCAAAGGATCCGCCGGTAGTCTCACAAGGTCGGGCGATGGTGCCGCTGTGTAAGGGTGGAGCAGGGGTTCGGGGGTTTTCTCGGTCTGCGTGAGAAGACCTTCTTCTTAAGCAATGCCCGGGGGGATTCTTCCCCCCGGCAGGTGGTTGCAGTCATGGGCATACTTGGATGTAGCCGTAATAGGTGTAGTTTTCCTTTTCAAAACTATTTGATAGAACATATGGAATGGCATGAACGTCTAATCGTGTGTCATGCCCATGGGTGGGAATTGTGCGATGTTCACCATCGAGAAAGGCTACGAATGGATCTGATCTACTGCTGTGGAAATATATAAATGTTATTTCATTATGTGTCAAATGCTCTTTATAATTCTATTGCAAATTACTATTTATCAATATTGCAAATAAAATTTGCCTAATGCTGAAAATACACTACAAGAGATGTGTCATTTTATGACGTTTATGGCATGACATCTGATCAAAAGGTCACTAAATCGATCAGTTTATGACGTTTGTTTTGGAGGCATTTCAACTTAGTGACATAACTAAATGCACGTCACAAAAAACGTTTTAAAGGTACTCAAATTCCATATCGTGACAATATTTGTCGTGTCATAAACACCAATTTGCAATCGTCATAAATCTATGACAAGGATGGTGTGTCATAAATTATTTTATTGTTTTTTAATATTGTTGTCCAAGGTGGCATGTGGGCCCAACTGCCACCTAGTCGAGTGGGTCCCAAGTGCACATTTTTTCCTTTTTTCCCATGTATTTAGCCTACCTATTTGACCTAGCATAGCTCCAAAGTAGCCCAGCCCTCTGAACTCCACACTCGCGTGGGCCAGAACTCCTCCCAGCGGGCCGGCCCATTAGGACAAGTAGCAGGCACGCGTAGGAATGAACCAAAAAAATAAGTGAGCCAACAGGAGGGCTGGAACGCAGGATCTCAGCAATCCGAAGGAGCAGACATACCACTGCACTACAGCGACACTTGTGTTAGTTGTTGCAGTTTGTTTTTTTATCTAGCTAATAGCGATGATTTAATAGCTATTGTAGCAGAGGGGTGCGCGCAGGTAAAAAAAAGACAGCAGTCCGCTCGGCATCTCCCACAGTCGCGCGTGCGGCGTCTCGCCGAAATCCCGGCGGCGGCTCCTCGCCGCAGTCGCGCTCGCGGCGCGCCGCTGCGTCGCCCGGATCCGGCCTCGGTGGCGCGCGGCGCTCCTCGCTCTCGCCGCTCACTCCTCCCATCTCCTTCCGCGGCCCTCTCGGTCTGGTCCGGCGGTCGCGTCCACCACTCGGCGCTCCCCTGCTGGCTCGCTCGGTGCCGTTGCCACTGGCGCCCCGGGCACGAGGCACCTCGCCGCGAAGCGCCTCGCCCGGCGCTGCCTCGTCGCCGCCTCGCCGCCTCCGTCTCGCCCCGGCCCCGATCCCCATCGCCCCTACCTCCGTCGCGTCGGCTCGTTTTCACCCCGCGAGCTCAGATCTGCTCGGCCTCCGGCCCTCGCGAAGCTCTCCCGACGCGCCTCCTCGTCGCCGCCTCGTCGCCTCGTCTGCCCCTCGCCCCGATCCCCATCGCCTACCTCCGTCGCGTCGGCTCGTCTTCACCCGCGAGCTCCAGATCTGCTGGCCTCGGCCTCCGCGAGCTCTCCCGACGCGCCTCCTCGTCCTCCGACCTCGGCCATCTCCCGCGCGCGCGCTCATCTTCCTCTCGGACTGCGGTGGCCCCAAAGGCCGAACTCGAGGTTAGCCTTCTTGCTTCTTTCGTGGTGACTGTGGATGGATCATGGTTGAATGTATGGATTGGCAGGATTGCAGGATTGGTTCAGGGGATTTGCCTGTGAGGCTGTGAAATAAACCTTGTATGGTGTTGGAATTTGGATTATCACAATTCACAATGCAATCTTTGTTCATTGTTATATTTTGAAGTATAATATGGAGAAAACCTTGTATGAAATTATTGTCGTCTTGCATTACTTACTCTGTAGCCATATTGAACAATGAACATGTTGGACTGTCAAGTAGTGGCCATATCTCATTTTTTATTGTGTTGTTCCAGTGTCTGAAAAAACACATAACATGTTTGAATGCATTGTGCTCTATGTATCCTTAGTTACATTCAGAAGTGAGTAATTTTCTTATGTTTCACATATCATAATTTTCTTATGTTTCACATATCACCGCCTGTATTATGGAATCTGCATTCAGATGTTAGAAAATTTGTTGGCCTATCTATCGCTGTAGGAAACTAGCGAGACATTTGCAAACATTCGTTACTATAGGATAGAGAGCAAATCTTCGTAATTTAGGTACTCAAATTGTATCTCTATTATGTTAATTTTTTACAAATTGGCGTTAGTTTTAGGTTGTTAGAGTTCAGCCCAGGGTGTAACCAAATCCTGGTTCCGCCACTGACTGCCTGGGTGTTGCGGCGGCATTGCCTGGGCTAGTCACCATGCGCCACTTTCTGTAGTTGTAGTCTGAAACTATGAATTGTGATGTGAGCAACTCTCTGTAGCTGTAGTCTGAAACTCTGAATTTGCATATTAGGATGGACAAGTTTTTTATTTCTATCTCTTTAAGCCACCAAGAACCAACAATTACGGCTATATCTATTACATAATTTAGTATAGCGCAGTAGCGATAGTAAGATTTTTAGCCCTTTACTATTCAGCCCCCCTTGTCGCGTTTTTGGGTCCGCCACTGCTTGGCAAGAAATAAAACAGATAATAAGTGGTTAGTTGGATTACAAAGTTTGGTCTAGATTTCATTTTTTTCATTATTGGAGATAAGCTATGCTGAACTCATCAGATACTGATTTGCTATAAATACATGGCATATGTCAAATGTTAGATAACTTTGGTCAATTATCATATGTAAAATATTTTGAACCAATTTATCTCATGATTTGGTGTAGATGGACAGATCTTGGATCAATAGTAGGATGTTCAGCAAGGAACATGTGGATGGGGTGAAGGAGTTCATGACCTTTGTTTCTGAGAGATTTAATGACGATGAAGAGATGTTTTGTCCGTGTCGTCGGTGTTTGAATCGAGTTCGCAGACCTAAAGGACAGGTGGAGGATCACTTGTATATTCATGGGATGGCTAGCACTTACACTAGATGGATACATCATGGAGAACCATTGGAGGTTGTATTACATGAAAATGAGGACCATGTTGATGAACATGCTAGTCTCAATGAGGATTTTGGTATGAATGTGGATAAAGAAGATGACCCGATGATGGAATTCATGATATGGTAGAGGAGTTGTATACACTGAAGATGAAGGTAAAGGAAAAAGTCTATGTTTGCAATTCTATTGGAAGAGATGAAGCAGAACTCTACCCAGTGCTAATTGTACAAGGTTTTCTTTTGTGGTGAAGTTACTTCATATCAAGTCATTTTATCGAATTTCTAATGTTGCATTCACAGCACTACTGAAGTTGTTATCATCAGCATTCCCAAATTGCTCTATTCCTACAACATACCAGGAAGCAAAGAGGCTTATTTGTGCATTGGGGTTAGGATACAATTCAATCCATGGGTGCCCGAATAATTGTGTTTTGTTTCGGAAGAAGTTAGCAGAAAAAGATGTTTGTCCAGTTTGTGGTGCATCAAGATGGAAAGACAATGATGGAAGAAAGAAGATTCCTGAGAAGGTATTGCGGCATTTTCCGTTGATTCCTAGGTTGAAGAGGATCTTTTCTTCCAAGAAAGTATCAGAGGAGGCGCAATGGCACAAATTGAAGAGGAAACCAGTGGAGAATGAGTTCAGCCATCCAGCTGATGGCGAGGCATGGAAAGACTTTGACAGAAAGTATGGGTGGTTTGCAGAAGATGCAAGGAACATCAGACTTGGCCTTGCTACTGATGGTTTCAACCCATTTGGAAAAATGAGCTCCTCGTACAGCATGTGGCCAGTGTTTCTTATCCTGTACAACTTCCCTCCGTGGGAATGTGTGGAGCAATCTAACTTCATCATGGGCCTACTTATCCCTGGTCGAGAATGCCCAGGAAAGGATATTGATGTCTTCTTGGAGCCACTTGTTGAGGAGTTGCTAGAGCTTTGGAAAGGTGTCCCTACTTTGGATGCACTTAGTGAGAAGAAGTTTAATCTACATGCCGCTGTAATATGGTGCATTCATGATTATCCTGCTTTGAGCACATTATCAGGTAGAGTCACAAGAGGTTATTATGCTTGTGTGCATTGTGACAAAAATCCTTGCTCCAAAAGGATAAGGAATAAGATATGTTATATTGGCCATCGGCGTTTCCTTGCTAGTGACCATGCATGGAGGAGGAGGAAGGTGTTTGATGGTAAAGTTGAAAACCGTGAGAAGCCAGAGGAATTTACTACGGATGAGCTGATGGAGCAACTAGAGAGGGTCAAGGATGTTAGACCAGGAAAGCATCCTGAAAGCAAAAAGAGAAAGAGGGACGAAGAAGGTCAATGTTGGAAGCGAAGGTCGTGTTTGTGGGATTTGCCGTATTGGTCAAGTTTGAAGTTGCGCCATAATCTTGATGTGATGCACATCGAAAAAAATATATGAGTACATCCTTGGTACATTTCTAGGCATTGCTGGGAAGTCAAAGGACACTATAAATTCTAGGCTTGATTTGGAGGACATGGGCATTAGGAAGCATTTACACTTGATCCGTGATGGAAATTCATACACTGTTCCTCATGCACCCTACACGATGACTAAAACCCAAAAAGCTGAATTTTGTGAGTTTTTGAGAAGTGTAAAATTTCCAGATGGATACGCTTCCAACTTAGCAACATGTGTTACTGCTGATGGCTGCAGCCTCCAAGGACTGAAAACACATGATTGTCATATTCTTCTTCAAAGGATTTTACCTGCTGCTGTTCGAGGAATCATGCACAAGGACATATATGAAGCACTTGCTGAATTAGGTAACTTTTTTCAGCAAATTTGTGCAAAAACTTTGAAGTTAGATGTGTTGGAAAGAATGAAAGCTGACATCCCAATCATTCTGTGTAAACTTGAGAAAATATTTCCTCCTTCTTTCTTTGATGTGATGCTGCATTTGGCCGTTCATTTACCTGAAGAGGCAATTCTTAGAGGTCCAGTACAGTATGGATGGATGTACCCAGTTGAAAGAAGGTTATTTACATTGAAACGGTTTGTGAGGAACATGGCAAGGCCTGAAGGGTCCATTGCAGAAGCATATGTCGCTGCTGAGTGCTTGACTATTTGCTCGAGGTACTTTGGTGATGATGTTGAGACACGACACAATCGGGAGGGCAGGAATAGAGAGCGTGTTGATATGAGAAAAGGTGACATTTCTGTTTTCAAGCATGGAGTTGAGGTTCTTGGAGCACCAAGGATTACATATCTTGAACGTGATTATGAAAAAATGGTTTGGTTTGTGCTAAACAACTGTGAGGAGGTTGAGCCATATATTGAGTATGTCATCCCATTTACTAGTTTACTTGTTTCATATAACTAGATTATTAGCCTGGCCCTAATGTTTGAAGTCACTATCATTTTCAGGATATACAAGAAAGAGCTGGAGAACGAAGGATGTCCTGATGTTCAAAAAACCCTTGAGAAGCAATTTTCTTCATGGTTCAAGAAGCATGTGGGTTTGTTGTCCATTTATTTGATCATTATTAATTGTTCTGGTTTTAGTCAAGTTGGTTTACTTTTTTTTTTGGCAGATTGCAAGACTCCGTTATGTGGATGGAGAAGACATAAAGGATGAGTTATTTGCATTGTCATGTGAGCCTAATTTGCGAGTTCGAATTTTTTCAGCGTGTCTTGTTAATGGTATCCGATACCACACTGTAGACCGTGAGAAAAATAGAAGAACACAAAATAGCGGAATTTTGGCTGATGGTACACATGACGGCGAGGATATTGACTCTTATGGTTGCTTGAAGGAAATAATTGAACTAAGGTACAACTCAGATTCTAGTGATCACCGGACAGTGGTTCTATTTCGATGTGATTGGTTTGACACTCATGGAAAGAAGTTCAGAATGAAAGACGATGGGATGTTTAGAAGCATAAACCATGGCAGTTTCTGGTACAAAAATGATCCTTTCATTCTAGCAACCATGGCAAAAAAGGTTTTCTACCTGAAAGACACCAAGTACCACGAAAAGTGGCGAGTTGTTCAGAAGTTTTCACATAGACACTTGTGGAATGTGGCTGAAAATGACAAAGATGATATACCTAATGTTGTGGTATTGTCCTACCAAGATGAGGAGTGTGGATGTGGTGTTCAGGTGGCACTTAATGAGGGAACTTTGGAAAATGAACAGCCGGCCAATGAAGATTTTCATACTGTTGATGCTACCGTAGTTGATGACCTCCGTAGACAAAGAGAAGAGGAAATTGAACAAAATGAGTCAAGTGACGAGGATGATGAAACTGGATGGCAATATGTCGGTGATAATGAATTTCCAACAAACCCTCCCGAAGATGATGATGATGATGATAGCGATTACGAGTAGCTGTGTTGGATGCTTGTTTTAAAAGAATTTGGATCTATTCATGCTTCTCAGGTCATTCCGGCCTGACTGTTAGTTCTAGCAGTAGCAGCAGATCTTTATCTCCGATCTTGAAGATTAACTTAATTTTTACTTCCCCATAATGTCATTCGTTCTATTTTACTCAGATGTTTTGGATAGACTTATTATTCTTATATCTTTAATTTGTTTTTTTTAATGTAGGTGCTGTGCAATGGAACGGAACTTGCTACAGATGAAACAACCAGCAGGATAATCAATCTTCAAAGGCGTTTCCAGCAGGATAATTTGTGAATGCATTGCTCGCTTCAAGGAATTGGAAGGTTGCCATTTTCACATGGTTTTGATGTAATATGTGTATATAATCCTGTATTCAAATATGATTTTGGGACGTGCTGCATCAGAGGTGTAAGGAAAATGGTGGAATTTGTTGTCGATTGAGTTGAACAGATGCTGCCTCAGTTTTGGTAATGAGATTATTATATTTTTGTGTGATGTTTGCTATTTGAATCAGTTTTGGTACAGAAAGATATGGCTGCCTGAATTCCTATGCTCATATATCCAGTGTGTCATTTTCCAGTGCAAAATTTTGTAGCAAATTCCTATGCTCATATATCCAGTGTGTCATTTTCATTTTCAGTGTGACTTTTGGTGAAATTTTGCAGCCGAGATTGGCGAGGCTCTTGAAGAAACTTTTGGCACTTTTGTGGGCTAAGTCATCTTCTTGTCCTCTGCTATCCAGTTGAGCATGATTAATTAGCAAAGCACGCACAAGGAAGCAGAGAAGGCATACAAATGCATGCCCGTCCTGCGTCAACTTTGAGTTGCTGCATGCATGCCAAGTTAATTAGCTAGGTTCCTAGTTAATTAGGCAACGAAAATCACAGATCCAACGTAACTATTATGATGATGTAACTCAATTTCTTCTTAAGAAAACAAGGTATAATAGATCAATGGGATGATACGGGTTGAAACCTCACAATTCATACACCATTTTGGATAAGTTGTTTCCATCCATGACCAACATGCACGCGTTATATGCTGAATTATACACCATTGTACCTACCTGCAGGTCGACGAGTCTAGCTACATTGTACAGACTTGCTCTTCATGCTAACCTTAACCGGCCAATGTTTACACATGGTTCTATTTTTTTGGCTTTTTATGTCTTCTGGTATCGATTTCTCTGGAGGCTGGAACAAATAGAATGACTTTTCTAAACGACTTTTCGAATATAAAATTGTATGTGCCACCTGCCACTGTCTTAAAAAATGTAACCAAAGCCTGGGTTTGTTTGAGCTTGTTTGTGACTTATGCTTGTACTGTCTACATTAACTAGCTTTTAAACGGTGCATTTTTTCAAAGCGGGTCAATAGAAAAATTGTATGAAAAAGTGTACTGAATTTAGTTATACCGGTTAGAATTGAGAGAAATTTATAGCAAAGTACATACTGATCGGGTCGACCTAATTTTCCATCAACCAGTGAGAGCGCGAGGCAACAGGACCAACGATAACGCGGCAAGATGGTAGGTGAGGGCTGCCGATGGGGCCAATTTCTCTTGTTCTGTGGCCACCTGTCATTGCCTGGCTGGGTGCGGTTGTCTGGTAGATGTGGTGCACATCTCTTAGTCAACCATGTAAGATTAACAAGTGTTAAGGGCTGTTGCAAAGTGACATGCTTTAGGATCGATTAAATGTACGCCGTGGTCTGTTACACTCTTTTAGTACTTGGTATATATAAGACCAACATGAGTAATGAGCATATAATAACAAGATAGTATGTGTAGATGACCACCAAATCATTTTCCTCCTCTTTTTTGATCCGAATGTGCAGGGTCTCATTCCCCTCAGCGTCACTCTTCTCATACGCTACTCCGTTACCGCTGCTCTTTTTTCATAAATTAAATGTCAAAAACGTTTTTACAAAATACCAAAAACAAAGAACAAAGGCTTGATCCTTCCTAAGAAGCAAAGATTCTAACCACCATTTTATTGATGCAATTTTGATTAGGAATAAATGTGCCTCCATGCTATACGCATATACAAAGATATGATCTAAATAAGATTCCAAGGGTATAGTTGCGTACATAAACATGTATACAGGATGTCAAGTGAAGTATACCAAGACACACAAAAACTGCTTCAAAATTACTAAAATATGTAAGGTGTTGATATGTAAAGTTGTCTTGTGAGCGCGAATAGAAATTCGCTGTGGCGCGTGCATCCCCGCCAGACCGAAATTTTGGGAGTAAAATGATCTTTTTATCCAGACATATTCTAGAACAGCCTTAGTCAGGCCAAGGGTATTGAAAAACACAAGAAACCCTAACCGCATGATTGAAAACTCTAGTGGGCGCCGCAAGTATATAAGGGGTGAGCACCGCTTGACCCAGCCAAGCCGGTCACCACCAGACTGCAAGCCGCAAGCATACTTCCCCCATCGGATCATCTCCCATATGCCTCCACCAAAAACCATACCATCCCATGGCCGTCGCCGGAGGCCGGCTGTAGCCGGCGACGTGATCCTCACGCCCAGCTCATACACATCTTGGCCACCTTCACCCCACCGAGGACCTTCTACTGCTTAATCCCTTGCCGAACCTTGAAAAGTGAGGAGGAGGAAGAAGTCCGGTTACAGATCTTCCACTTCCACGGCAAATCTGCTACTCCTACACTTTTCTTTGCTCGGATCTGGAACCCTAGCTCCGGATCTACATCGCCTCCGCAAATCTGCTACATCTACGGCGTCCTCCACCCGACCTTCTTCGTCTACACGGCTTGATCTGCTACACCGACACCCAGTTCTGCTACTTTTGCAAACTTGCACACGGATCTGCAACCACTACGGCCGGATCTACCACTACTACCGATGCTCCCCGGATCTGCAACCTCTGCTTGTGGATCAGCTTCATCTTCAGCCGCTTACGCCGCGAGGCCGTCCGCACCCACTTACGCCGATCGACTCCAACATCCGACCCCCAACTCCAGTCGACGTCGTCCGCAGCCTCCGACGCCGGCTGCCTGTGACGACGCTGTCCGCACCCGCTGACGCTGTCCTATACTCGGACATCCAGCCCCCAACTCCAGTCGCTGCCGACAGCCGCACTCGCCGACGACATCTCCGAATCAAGATGGCTCCTGGTAGGAAGGGTGGAAACCGGAAGTCAACTACCGGTGATCCAATAGGTAAGTTTGATTTGTGTTTTGTACTTTTGTTGCTAGTTGTCTGATTTGTGTTCATTATGTAGAGCATATGGTATATTGTCAGATGCTAGTTGTCACAATTTTTTGGTTCCTACTAGTCATATGGTGTTGATATCAGTTTGGTGATGCGTAGGAAATATGTGTCGATGGAGTTGCAAATATGCGTAGGAAACATGCATACTAAATATGGTTATGAAATATGTTGATACCTGCTTCTTTTATTCTGTCAGTCTGCATCTTTGTTTGAAGATGCGACATAGATTCTTTTAAGGATTGATGGTCTGTTCTTCTGTTTTCTTTGTTGTCTCTGATATCATATTTAAGTGAATTGTATTGTATGTCAAGCTGTACCACCTTCACATCCCTTATTTTGCTTGAATTGCTCGATCATCAGGAGTATTGTTAGCTTCACTGCAGAAATTATGATTTGGAGTTTCCTTTGTGAGGTGCCTTTTTTTTGGGGGGTAACTGTTTCTTATATTATGTATTAGATATTAGTGAAATGGCAGCTAGGATCAGAACAATAATTGTTTGCTTTTGTTGCTGTTCAATACATATACATCATTCCCACTGATTCATGTTTTTTTTAATATCGTGCAAGTACAGAGGCGCCAATTACTGACTATGAGATGGAAAGGGTGCAACACATTGTCGAGAAAAATCGGATGTTCCAGCGGCTTGGTTTAGGACAATTACGTTCACTTGTGAGTGCAAAGCCCACGGTTGCTGCTCGTGAAGACTCCGACGTATTGTATCAACCTGGAGACGAGGACACTGAACAAGGAGTAGTTGATAAGGTATATGCAATGTTCCACTATGATTACTTATTTGTGTTCAGTATGCAGAAGTATTTTTTTTGTTTTAATTTCTTGTATCATGCAGGACGCCATGCAGGATTTTGAGCCTGAAGTTACCCATACTTTGCCAAGTATCGGAGGATCAAGAGCATCAAAGCGAGTGATGGCAGTTCAGGAGCGAGACCAACCAACTAGAATGACTAGGCAGAGGACAAGGGAAATATCTTCAGCTGATGAATTTTGCCATGTTCCATCAACAGACCCACAAGACGGTTCCACAGAAGATGGGTTGATAGTTCTGGATGCTCATACTCAATCGACAACCACAACAACATGATGAAGAAGGCAAGTGATTGTAGCTCCTCTCCATGATTAATGATTTACATATTTGCATATTAATGGGTCTATGATTTCCACTAATTGATTCCAAATGCCATGATAGGTCAACGTATCAGAAAATCCGCGCGAGGCGAGAATGGATAGGATCTCTAGAGGGTTAAACACCAAGATCGCATGCACATTCTTGATGGAAACCGGCGCCGAGGCACCTATGCAAGCTGCAAAACTAGCATCAGAGGTTGGTATTGCTTTGCGGGACCATATCCCAATCCTACCCCACTGGAAAAATTATAAGAATAATAAGGATCTTGTTGAAGACTACATGGGAAAAATTGCTGTAAGTACCCAGCCTGTGTTGTTCTATGCTACAGAAAAATTGCATCAGAGGAAACCTGTGTTTGTTTCAGTTTCCTGTGTATCTCTTTGGCCTCTTGGTCATCTTAAGTGTTGTGCTGAGTAACTGTGCAGTTAGATTTTCTCAGTACCTAAAGTAAGTTGCGATATGTCTTTAGCATAGTAGATTTTCAAAGTTTAGATACTTAATGAATTGCAATTGGGATGAAATTAATTTGTTCAGTCCTTTAGACATGAAGGGAGCCAACGTATGTTCATTTTCAGCAGCATTTTTGGCCATGCTCATTTTCAGCAGCAGTTTTAGTGTGCTGTCGATTACTTGTAATATTTGGATTTTCTATCTTGATGTCTTTCTGGATAGTTTGAGCTATTCCCCATAGTTGTACATCCTTGGTCATTTCTTGCTAGATCATATCAAAGATTGATTATCTAGGTCTGAATACTTCATTCTCATTGCAACAGTTATTCAGATTTTTTCATTCAGTTCCCATTGATTTCCTGCTTGTTGCTCCCTGTGTAGTTCATGTGCACTATTTGTTGTTTCAGTAACTATTTGATTATTTGTGTAGATCATAAGCACTGTAGAATTATTCTGTAACTTGCTAGATCATATGCACTGCAGATCATATAAAAGGCTGATTATCCAGTAACTGCTTGTTCATTTGGCTGCACTACTCAAGCTGTTATGTTAGTTCTCATAACAGAATTAGTTCTCAAATATGCATGCTATGTTAGTTCTCATAGCGTAGTTACATGATTTGTGCGCCTTTTAACCATATGTTCATGCTCTTGTCCAGAGTCATTTCTCCATTGACACAACCAGTAAGTCAGTGGAATATGCATGCGCTGATTTGCTCAAAAAAGGACAGCGGAATATGAGATACTTGTTGAAGAAGCAATACTTTAATGGCATACCAAAGAAACCAAGTGAGAACCACTTCACCATTGGCCACTATGACAGATGTGCGATGGAAAGAACTCGAGACATGTGGTCTACCCCAAAGCACAAGGTATCCTTCCTAAATATCTCTCACAAATGTTGACTTAAAAAGAACCACCTCTCCCATTAATGTTTGCCTTTCTATAGGAAAAATGTTTGAAAGCTAAGGATAGCCGTGAGCTAGTAAAATACCAGCAGAAGACAGGATCTCGGTCCTATACCGCTCAATGTTATGTCACGTAAGCTACTTTTCGCTTTTCGTGTCAACGAAGTACTTTTCTCGCTGCTCAAATTGTTATTTTTAGTGAACCCGATTGCACCGGTTTCTGATTTAATCTCTGGACAATGTAAGACATAATGTCTTTGTCATCATATCTCTGTTGTGAATTAGTCAATCTCGGAGATTGAGTCATTGTAGTCGCTGATCCATGCATGTCTTTGTTTGGTAGTTGTTGGTATAGCTGCATCAATAAGTTTGTCATTCAGATTACTACTTGTCAAGTTTCCTGTGCAGATCTCTATTACCATGATTGTCTGAATAATTTTCCATTAAGCGATCATGACTAAAGAGTGTATTAGATATTAGTGAAATGGCAGCTAGGATTCTTTTGGATATCAGAAAGAATCGATTGTCTCAAATTGGTGGATATATAGACAAAGCTGGCAATTTGGTTAGTTTTAATTTATATCCTTTTAAAGGTTCATCAGTTGGTCGATAATGAAAGCTTAGTTAGAACTAAAGATGCTTAAAACACAGCATATACAGTTGTTGGATACATATAACATATGTGCTATAATACATGCCCCCACGTAAAAAGACATCAACAATGATTATGATCAAACTTTCCCTATATAAAGGATGATAAGTTGTGCTGCTGACAATTGAGAAAGGTGCTCCATGCCTAATTCTTTCGAGCAGAGATACATAGGATGAAGTAGATTGTTGCTGAAATGTTGCCTAACTACTTGCGTGCAGTCCTGTAGTGCCATTAATCTTTCTTCAAAGTAGGCCAGCGAATGAACGTATACCATGTACAGATCTGGATCGTTTCGTTTTTGCATGTTCAGATTAGTATGGAGTAGATTGTTGCTGAAATGTTGCCTAACTACTTGTGTGCAGTCCTGTAGTGCCATTAATCTTTCTTCAAAGTAGGCCAGCGAATGAACGTATACCCTGTACAGACCTGGATCGTTTTGTTTCTACATGTTCCGATGATGAATTAGTAACTAATAAATAAATATATGCACTGTGCCTCAACTAGCTAATCACTACCAGTAGTAAAGTACTGATTAATAGCAAGGATACACATTGCTGTTAAATTGTTGTTTCATATAACCTGTACAGATCTGACTCCTCCCCGAGGTAGCAGTAGTAGCAGTTAACTTTGCCTGTCTGATGGAATATCATTTCCTGAAGAAAGTGCGCTAGCTAGCTCTTGGAAGTTTCAAATGGAAGTTCTCAACGGAAGGACAGAGTCACAGAGTAGCTTGACATTCTTATTACTAGCTGCTAAGTTCCTCATAAAACTTGATAAAGACTCATGGAGCTTCGAAAAAAAAAAAGCAAGAAGCATTTAACAATGGTTGGATGAACTGTTTATTATGTAGATATGTTGGAAATAAATAAGGATCTCTGCGGAATCATCACCTATGCAATTTGATCTGGTCCCATTAATCCAAATAAACTAAGCCGGACTGTTTGAATTTGTCACCAGAAAGTCTTGATGACTCTACCAGCTGCAACAAAATAATGCATTGAGGTGATGCAGCTAAACTATAGCCACAATCTTAAATGCTAAAATATTGCCATGCAATGTTTTAAAAGTCCACATTGTTTCTATTGCTTTGTGGTTCTTGACAGTGAAATTTGACAGTTAATTAGCCAGGTAGATGATGATGTTAAAAGGTGTACTGATGGTTATTATTTCTGGTACAATTGGAGCCGAAATATATACAGTGCAAATGTCCGTGCACTGAATAGTTCAATTGCTGTTAAATTTCTATTTCAATTGTTTAAATTGCTGTTTACATGTTTCAGAAAACTAAATTTAAGGATGCCCCACCCACTGCGATTGACTTTTTCAAGGACACACATTGCAGCAGCAAGACAGGTTATAGTGAGGACGTACAAAAAGCTATTGTGAGTACATCTTCCTTTCTTGTTTTGTACTATGATGAACAAAAATTGGGATGCGAGAAACCTGAATTGTTTTTTCCTATTGCTAGGCTCAAATGGAGGCCATCGCTGCTGAACCACCACAAGAAGGGCAAGTTGCAAAGACTCCAACCCAAGCTGTAGCTCAAGTTATGCCAAGATCAAAATTCCTTCAAAATGCTGGCATCGTGTCTGCAGCAACGAAGAAAAGTGCCGAAGCTGCTGAAGTTGCTAAGCGTGTACATGAGCTTGAGAGTGAACTAATTCTTTGAGAAGGAAGGAGCAGCAGAAGTTCGAGTTCAGATGGTTGATCTGAGGAATCAAGTAGAGGAGGAGAGGGATGCAAGAAGGAAGGTGGAAGAAGAGACTGAGAGGCTGAAGAACCAAATAAGTGAGATGCATGGCTTCTTCCGTTCTTTCTTTGGTGGCAATTCTGCATCATCTAATGCCTCACAGTAAGTTTCGAAACTTCCTAAGATCAGTGTCTTGGCTGTCATTTTGATATGGACACATACCTGTGACCGAAGCTCTAGCCGTGTATGTGATTTTGGAGATGACCTTGAGATTTTTGTGTGATTTTGGTAAGCTCTTGAACAGCAACTGTCCTCAGATTAGCATGTATCTAAGCTATGAGAAACTTGGGTTGGTCACCTTATGTGAGAACATGTGCTGGTCGTGTAATGTTTTGGTCCTTATATGAGAAACATGTGCTGGTCGTGTAATGTGTGAACCTTATGTGTGGTCACTGTTCTGGTAAGGTCCTGATTTTGGATACTCACAACAATGAATGTAATGCGTATATTTGCTGGTGGAATGGATATGTTATTTGAAATGCAAGATTTGTGTATTGGTTATATTTGAAATGCAGGATCTATATATTGTTATATCTGTTGGAATGCATATATGGATATGGAAATTTTTTGTTTTGAAATTGTGTTGTTTGGCTAGCCTAATAAAAAGCTACGTGGGTTGGCCTAAATTAATTTTGGGTAGGCTCTAAACAGCATACAAAAAAATGTGGGCTAGCCCAAATAAATTTTGTATGGCCCCCAAATAGCACAGGAAAAAATCTGGGCTGACCCCAAAAACTTTGCATGGGCTCAGCCTAAACAAGTTAGGTTGGGCTAGAATCAATACAATTTAGATATGGGCCGAAAAAGCTTTAAAACAAGAAATGGGCTAGGCCAAAATTCAGCCCCAACGATGGGCTTCGCCCACTAAAAGCCTACTTGTTACTTGGGCTTTAACAGGCCATTAATTCAATTTTCTGACGTTTCTAATCCTACGTGGCATTTGCCTACGTGTCATCTATGTGGCATGGTGCAAGGAGCTGTGACTTAAAACCTAATGTCATAAAATTTTGTGACATCAAAACCAATGTCATAAATTTATGACACCAACAGGAAAACGACATAGAACATGGTTTAAGGCGCATGACTAGTGACGCAAGCTTTTTCGTCACTCGGGTGTCATAAATGTTAATCTATGATATAAATTGCAGATATTATGACATAAACTAAATGCCATAGAACCCAACATCTCTTGTAGTGATAACTTATATAGAGCCTCATCCTTTGATAGCCTTGCATATATATAATTTTGTGATACATTACAAGTCTTGCTGAGTACGCAATGTACTCAATCTTGCTTAAATTATTGTTGATCAGAAAATGAAGAAAAATACATGCCATCGACACGTACTTTCCCCCGGTGATGGGGAGTTCAACTATGGGTTTTCTCTAGGGCCTAATCACCAGTCAGTTGCATGTGGCTACGGTAGCATACAACTAGATTAATGCTTCTGCTTAGTTATTTGCCTTCTGCTGCAATTTACTCTTGACTCTGGTATTTACCTGGCCGGTCAGCCATACACTGTAAACCTTAGCTTAGATATTATGCATTGCTTATGTATTCACCCTTTGTTTTAAATAAAGTACATTTGATGTGTATGGATATGATCTCAATGGTGTGAATGTGAGTACTAGCTACTGATAATGAGATTAGTACAGAACACATATACGGTGACTCTGGTCCCCACAGGATGAATAATATCCCTCCGTATCTAACTCCAATTATACCCCATAGAGTAGAACTTGGCTAGATCTAGCCGAGCATAACCCTATCTCTCTTGTATTGCACACTGGATGATGCTGGGCATACTATTCGGATAGGATAGGCTATGTGCAATCGATCGTTCCTGCTTCAAACGGATTCAACTTATTTTAGCTTTTGGCTTATTTAAGTCAAAAGCTATTTAGAACGTGTCATCTTCTAATTTTGGCTTTTTTGGCTTTTCTTTTTCTTTCTTAATCCTTTGCATTGTCGTTGATGATATAACGGTTTTTCCTTTATTTGTTTAGAAAAAATTAACAGCCGCTACAGTGTAATTTTAGCCGTAAGCCAAAGCCACAGTTAGAAGTAGGGGCGTAGCCACCGGGGGAGCTTAGTAAGGCTGAGCCTCACCTCCCCCGGTGGTAATTTTATACATAGTAAAAATAGAGAGAGTGAAAGTGAGAGGTTAACAAACTCAAAGAGAAGATAGCCCTCCTTGATGGGAATATTAACAACAAGCATGAATTTAAAGAGGACGAGGAGGAGGAGAAGAAATGAAAATCATAAAATTAAAGAAGAGCTAATCAATCAATCAAAGAAAGAAAAAAAGTGAAATAATATATGTAAATCATAAAATTAAAGAAGAAGAAGAGGAGGAGGAGGAGTGAAAATCATAAAATTAAAGAAGAGATAATCAATTGAAGAAAAAAAAGAAGAAAGAAAATGAAATATATATGAATCTTCTTGAGTCCGGGGATGACGGTGGAGAGCTCGATGAACCTCCGGTTGATCTTCTCCCTCCGCCGCCACTCTACGATGATGTGGTCCTCCACGTGCCCCGAAGGCACCACCACCACCGAGCCCCCTCCGTGAAAATGATAAGAACATTAGATAGAGTGTGAAAAAAGATGCCGCCTTTTGTTTCTATTGTCTCATGATTTAAATTATCTTAATTATGGTATGTTTCATATGATCTAAATTTTCATTGTCATTCATAATTTTTTATTATATCACTAATTTTGATATGTTTTATACATAGATGACTTATCGCTACTCCGCACTCATGGCGCTTTCTATTATTGAGATACTTATTTTTCTATTTCCCTATTTTTCATTGTTTGTCTCCATCCAAATTATAATTTTTATATGAATCTGAAATTTTATAAAAGTAAAAGACTAATTTTATGTCAAATTAGTTTAGACCTAGTTCAGCCCACCCACAATTTCATTCCTGGCTTCGCCACTAGTTAGAAGCTTAAACCGTAAGCAAGTTGGAGTGGCACAGATCTATTCCAGTATTGTGCTTGTAATGAATCGGTGGTTCTATTCTGTTTTCTCAATGTAAAATGTGGAATGGGGTTTTCCATGGTCTCCCCGGGAAAAAGGAGAAAATTCTCAACACCCCGCTTGGTGCTCTACTGCTCTCTAGTCACTCCAACGGAAAGCCCTCCCTATGTATCCAGGTAATAACCCCGTTATTCGCTGATCTCTTTGTTGAAGTACAAGTGAATTACACATTTTTTTCTTGTTAGTTTAAATTTTTAGGTTAACTGACTAATGCATGTAACTCAATATAGTATCAGAACTAAGAGGTCTTGAGTTCAAGATCCAGTTAGCGCAATTAAAAAATAATTGCAGACTACTTCTATTCCACGTCTTAAGCCGGAAGGAGTTAAGTTCAATACTCTGTTAACGCAATTAAAAAATAATTACAGCCCACTTCTATTCCATGTCTTAGACAAGAGTCTACTCGTGAAGGGGTGTTGAAGTATAAGTGAATTGCTCATCTTCTCTCATCAGGAGTATTGACATATAAGTAATTACCTATATTTTTCGTTATTAGTTTAAACTTTTGGATGAATTGGCACATTTTTTCATCAGTTTAAGATTTTGGATAAACCACGTGAGAGAGGTGTTGAAGTATAAATGAATTGTCCATTTTTTCTCATTACCTTAAATATTTAGATAAACTTTAGTGTATGTAACTCAATACTCCTCACCAACTGGATCTTTAACTCAGGAAAAAACTCTGAGGCTTCCCCGATGTCTTGTGTGACCCCCGATAGAATGGATTTGGGATTTCCTCTCCATCCACATCTTTCTTGACCAAGGTCTGCGAGTCTGTTTCTAGGATCACCTGGCTAACCCCTTTATTCTTTTGTCAGAATGGCACCTTAACACGACAGGCCATGCGTAAAAATAATAAAAACTGATTTTTTGGATGAAAAAACATAAAAACTGGATGATTGATAACACTTGGCTCGTGGGCCATGAAATAACTCCTGGGCTCATCCTAATCAAGTTCACTCTGCATCCTATCTAAACGTTCGCATGATCAGTCCTTTTCTAATTTTATCTGGATTTGGACTGGACTTGTTTTCCTGGCCCATAAGCAGCAGACGGATTTGTATCAAGGCTGGAGGGAAATTTGGTGACCTCTTGTTTAAGGGCGTTTGCAGTTCAAGGCAATGATGCTGCGTGCATGGTCAGCAGCCAAGACGGTTGGCGCTGCGACCTACAGAATGAACCAGGCAAAGTTTGAGCCCTTCCGGTGCCTAAAACTAAGCTCCACCTCTCACGTGTAGCGCATGCATATGATAGCTCATGACCCTTTGTAGCCCTTCACCGGCCTGACACACTTCATCACCATTTAAAATCCTCTCAGATATCATACCCTAGGCAATTTGATAGCAGAGTATTGTGCGTACAAAGTCCATGATGCAGCAGCTCCATCACCTCGTCGCACTGCTCCTGGTCGCCTCGGCCCTCGCCGTCGGCGCCAAGGCCGACGACCCGCCGGCCTTCGTCGTCACCGGCCGCGTCTACTGCGACGGCTGCCGCGCCGGGTTCGAGACCAGCGCCTCACACAGCATCGTAGGTAGGCCTAATCGACTCCACAAACCGCTCTCTATCATTGTTTCCATTGGCATGCTTGCACACGCACTCTAGTACGTGCGTTCAAGATTACAGATATAAATTTTCTGGATTGACGACCCAATTGATCAATCTCCCGGCATGCGATATGATTGAAAATTTCTGGATCCGCCACTGACACACTGACCATGTTAACTGTACCGTCACACGTGCACGAACGTATATATATGCAGGAGCGACGGTGCAGATGGAGTGCCGGCACTTCGAGACGCAGGAGCTGCACCACAAGGCGGAGGCGACGACGGACGCGTGGGGGTGGTACAAGATGGAGGTGGGCGACGACCACCAGGAGGAGATCTGCGAGGTGACGCTGCTGCGGAGCCCCGAGCCGGAGTGCGCCGAGATCGAGCGCTTCCGCGACCGCTCCCGCGTTCCGCTCACGCGCAACAACGGCATCAACCAGAGCGGCAACCGCTTCGCCAACCCCATCGCATTCTTCCGCAAGGAGCCCCTCCGCGAATGCGGCGAGATCCTCCGCGCCTACGACCTCTCCGAAGACTTCTCGGAGACCCCGTGATCCAACTTCTTTTCCCCTTGATCAATCGATCGATGAATTAGCACTCAGTTTTGTTAACAACTAGTAATCCCGTCACATCTTGTTTTCTCCTATTTTTCTCCTTGTTAATAACCCTGCACGCGCGAGGGACAATATATTACCACATTGTTAATTGATTAGATAGGTTGATTTTGTTAACAATTAGTAATCCCGTCACATCTTGTTTTCTCCTAGTTTTAATTTTCTCCTTGTTAATAACCCTGCACGCGCGAGGGACAATATATTACCACATTGTTAATTGATTAGATGGGTTGATGTAATTTAATGCTTGTAGGTGTTGAATGATCGATGCTCTGTGAAGTATTTGCATGCGCTAATTTTTCATTTTTGATTTGGAGTCTATATATCTCGATAAATCTACATACATGCTTTGCGCTCATAGGGAGGATTGTATGGTGCGTGGTTCATGAGTAATCAATAAAGCTCTCGGCTGCCTCTCAAAAAAAAAAAGGAACATACATGGCAAGCATCACAAGAGGCTAATAAGGACAGGAGCCTAACTTGAGCCGGGCGAGGTGGGTTCACGGGAAAAAATGTCCTGGCCGGTAATCTCGGTGACACCGATTAGTTTGTGGACCGGTCAAATTTGAATTCAAGTCGTTTAGTGGAAATTTCGACAGGTTATGAATTTAAATCCAAATTTTGGTTTTCAACTTTTGAAACGTTTTTTCCCAACATTTCCTGTTACTGACGGTACTCAGAAATTTCCCTTGGTGGGTTGGTGTTAGGGGCCACCTGATACAATATTAGTAGGGGAGAAATAGCGAGTCTAGAGGGTTATAGTGGAAACAGAGAGAGAGAGGGGTGAGATACAGTCAGAGAGGAAGTAGAAAAAGCCGGGATGCCTAGAAGAAAAAGTAGAAGTGACGTGGATAAATTGATTGAAATGAATATATTATTAATTATATGTCGAGCTTTGTTGCGAAAGAGCTCCACGTGTGAGCTCGTCGGTCCCACAAGCATGCGACCAGCCAGGAAGCTCACAGATTCACGCATCATTTGTTTACTACAGCGTGAAAATCAGACCGTGCCAAAACTACGGATCCCACCTTGTCTCCCACGTGCAAAGACATATTTTGCATGGTGCAGCGCGGGCCCACGAGAGCCACGTCCACAATTAGCTTGTCGCCCGGTTCGCCGATGTACATGGGTCCCGTCGTCTACGTTAGAAAGGAACAGGATTGTTACGAAACTATGGATAAATATTAGAATTGTTTTTGTGGATTTAGACTATAAATAGAGAGATTATTGTACTATATAAATAGATCTGAGAATAAATAAAAACTACTATGATATTCTCTATCATTGGTGTCTCCTGTGTTTGATCTATTGCGTTCTTGATGAATGATTGCGTGGATTGCATTACCGTTCATCTGTTCTATATCGATTTCTTAACATTTTATCAGCACGAATCACTCTACAAGGTGAAAGGTATGCAAATCACGAATCAATCTATTATGGATTGCAATTTCGTAAATCTAATATCTAGATTGAAATTATTTTCAATTGCAATGCGATGTCTAGATCAGTTGTATCCTAAGCAAATATAAGCATAGAATGATCCATGACCTATTTGTTTGATTGTTTGTGTTGTTAATCTAGTAGATTAATCATACAGTATCTAGATTGGTTTTTTAGATAGATGGAACTCAGACAAATCATAAGAACATGGGGGTAGATCTAGCACTATTGGCTGTTGAACCGTTGCTGCCCAGCCTCGGCCAGCCTGAAATCGTCAGCCGCTGGAAATCACCGCCGCCCGAAACCCTATGCCTCCGCCAGATCCCAGCGCTACTGCCACTTGGACTTCACGTCCGTGCCTGAAGCCGGCGTAGTCTCGTAGTCGACAAAGCAGTGCCAACCGTCGGCTCCCGAAGTCGCATCCAGCGTTCCTACACAGAATCGCGCCGCCACCACGGCGCCGATCTTTGGACCCCCGATGCCGGTTTTTCCACCACCAACCGAAGGTGCCACTGTCGTTTGGCTTGGATCCATGCTTGCTCGGCCCGAAGTCACCACCACGACTGCCAGAGTGCCCGAGAATGCCGCCGCGCTGCATCCCAGCCTAAAGCCGCCACCGACTGCACACCATCTCCCCATGCCGGCCACCCGCCGCGCCTGACCAACAACGCATGGCCGCCCAGACGTCCGCCCGATGCTGCTTCCTTCGTCCACGCTTGCGTGCGGCCGTTGAGCGCCCAAGGTCGCCCCATTTGGCCACAGTAGCTATTCAGCCACCGCCACTGACGCCCCACCTCGGAGGCTGCCGACCCTCACGCCTTTGCCCGAAGCATTGCGACCGGATTCACGCGCCCGCGCACGACCGGCTACCAACCGCCGCTGCTCGAGATCGCCGACCCGTCGCCCACCTCCAGCTCAAAGCCACCACCGCCCGCGGCCGTGACGGCCATCGCCGCACTCAGCCGCGGCGCCGCTGCATGACAAGGAAGCCAGGTCTCACAATCTCCCCCTTGATGAGTATATTGATAAACACAGAAAAGGCATGAAGATGAGTTTGTTTTGAAAAGAGAAGAAGTTGCAAAAGTCACACATGGTCTAAAAGAAGTGAAAAGGAAATTTATGACCATGTTGATAGAGAGTGAACTTGGAGCAATCAACCAGAAAGAGCAAGTTTTCTTCAAAAGCTTCAACAAAACATCCCCTTTTTATGCTTTTTATCCATTATTCTCCTCCTTTTGGTAATATAATCATCAAGATACATGGAGGAAAATAGAGCATGAGTGAAGTGGAGTGACTGTATTTTATTCATTTTAAGCATTAGGAGCCATAAAGATTATCCAGAATGACTTTCTAAGTATTACACCAAACCATAACAACAGAAGGGGCTATCTAGATCATGACAAACTATGTATGGGCAAGCTAAAGCCAAATAAGCCATAATATGAAATTAGATGGATTGATTACCATGTCAAGTCACTCAAGATCAAATTCTACTTAAAGGTATCCGAACATGAGTCAAGCCATGTCAATATTCTTAGTGGAACTAGGAAGCTATCATTGTGTCAGTTTAGTGTGCTATAAGTTCAAGAATGAGACATTTGTTCAAGTACTTGGTAGTTTTGTAATTCAGCAATTTTAGCACATTTGATGTTCTTCAGAAATGCATGGTTGTTTTCAACCATTTTTCTTGTTGCTTAGCCATGTGCTAGATCTCAAGCCTTATACGATCACTCCAAGCAAGAAGCTTAAGGAAATGATCTTAGTCATCCAAAACTCCCCCGGAGTTCATGCCTAGTGCAATGGCAAGCTGTCTCATGAGAAAGAATTGGTAAGACCAGTTTTTTCGCACAAAAGATATCTCTTTGCATTTTCTGGATTTAGTTCAAGAACAGAGAGTTAATACTAACTCATGCTTCACTAAAGAACTAGCATAGCTCAATTTAAAGTTCAATATATATTCGAGATTCAACTCAGCCTATTTGATATGGCAAGAATCATAAGAGGATGACTAGAGCCAGACTAGTCACAATATCTAACAGGACATGATTTAATTCAAGTTGTACAAATTGACTCAAGCTATCATGGCAAAGACTAGGCCACACATAGAAAGTCATGATAAATCTAGCACCCTAGCACAAATCATGGCAAGATGTGACGCAATTTTATCATGTCATAGGGATAATAATTAAGGCTCAATATAATTATATTACAATGCATAATGCTGAAATTAAATGCCATGAGATGCAAGAAAATCCAGCTCCCCCTCAGCATGTAAAGCAATTTTAGTTCAAGTTGAGTTAAGTCATCTTTAAATTCTAGCAAATCTCAAATGAACTCCCCCTGAACTAAAACAATAAACAAGAGGAAGGAAGCTAGGAAAGAAAGAAGAAATGATAGTCCTTAAAGCATAGACAAGATACAAAGAATATCATGGCTCAGACTGACTCTCATCTACCCCATATGACTCTAGGACTATTAGTTGATCATCTAACACACTAAGGAGTAAACACGTTCTCTGTCTACCCAAAGGGGTCCAACCCTTGCTAGACCTATAAGAAGTGAGTGAACTCAACCTAGTGAGAAGAGAAGCAACTAATATTAGCAACCTAGGATCATAAGATGAGAGAAAGAAGTCTAATTGACCGAGAAAGAGAGCCACTCTCGTCTATGTAAGAAGGACTACCCCAATGCACTCAATGAAATACAACAGGATGAAACAGAAGCATAGGAAAACATATATTACATAAAGAACAGGAAACTCCCCCTCAAACTAATCTGTTGTGGTTACAGACCAAACAGAGAGAGAGAGTGGTAGTGGAGAGTTAGGTAAGTAAATGGCTTCGGGTCTCTCCCCATGGCCTGTGCTATATATATATATCCACATGGGGAGTGCTTTTACAGTTATATCCTCACATCTGGGTATCCCCTTCAGGGGCACTTATGTCATTTCGCATATCCCGTTTTGGGCCTTACACTCCTCTAACAGGCCTGCTGGGCTTAGGTGGGGGCCACCCCTACAACATAATCCATAAAGACAAACCACCCCGAGCTCTCCCTGCAAGGTTGTAAACCTTGAGCTATCCAAAGGCTTGGTAAAAATGTCAGCCAACTAGTGGTCACTCTCCACAAACTGAAGCCCTATGTCACTCTTCTCCACATGGTCTCTAAGGAAATGATATCTGATATCTATGTGTTTAGTCCTGGAGTGATGCACTAGGTTCTTGGCAATGTTAATGGCAGAAGTGTTATCGCAGAAGAGAGGAACATTATCTATGATCAACCCAAAGTTCCACAAGGCCGAGACCATCCAAAGCACTTGACTACAGCAATTAGTGGTTGCAACGTACTCAGCATTTGTGGTGGACTATACAACACTGGACTGCTTCCTAGAGGACCAAGTAACAAGAAAAATGCCAATCATGTGAGATAAGCGAGGGGAGGCCTGGAATTGAGCACAGACATATGACGAAGTGTATGTCTGGCCTCGAGGTAGTGAGGTACAAGAGAGAGCCAATCATGCTTCTGTACTCCTTCTGATCTACTGGCTCGCCATCCTCATCTGGATTGAGTGAAGTTGATGTTGCCATCAGTGTTGACACCGGCTTACCATCACTCATGTCAAAGCGTCTCAGGAGGTCTCGAGTGTACTTGCCTTGATGCAAGAATGTACCCTCCCGAGTCTGCTTGATCTGGAAACTAAGGAAGAAGTCTAACTCGCCCATCATGCTTATCTCAAACTCTATACTCATGACATCAGAGAACTGGAAAATAAGAGCATGAGAAGAGCCACCAAAGATAATGTCACCCACATAAATCTGGATGAGTAGAAAGTCATTCCATGCCTGCGAATGAACAAGATCATGTCTACCTTACCCATCTCAAACCATGACTCAACAAATAGGACTTAAGCCTCTCACACCAAGCTCTAGGGGCTTGCTTAAGTCCATACAGGGTTTTGGAAAGCTTGTAGACATGGTTTGGATATTTGGGGTTCTCGCAACCTGGAGGTTATCTAACATAGACTTCTTCCTCAATATACCCATTGAGGAAGACACTCTTGACATCCATTTGGTACAGCTTGAAGCCCTTAGATGCTACGAAGGCTAACAGAATCCTAATTGCCTCTAGCCTAGCTACAGGGGCAAAAGTCTCCTCAAAATCTAAGCCATCAACCTAGGAGAAACCATAAGCTACTAGTCTAGCCTTGTTTCGAATGACTACCCCATCCTCACTATACTTGTTCTTGAAGATCCACTTGGTTCTTATGATATTATGACCACTAGGGGCTCAACAAGTGACTAGACCTTGTTCCTCTCAAAATTTTCTAGCTCCTCATGCATGGCATTGACCCAAAACTCATCAGAAAGAGCATGACAGATATCATTGGGCTCGAAAGAGGCGACGAAGGCAGAATGAAGACAGAAGTGAGACAAGCCGGATCTTGAGCATGTGACACGCTCAAAAAGGTCTCCTATGATCTGCTCTGAAGGATGATGTCTCTGGATATAATGGGGAGGTCCTGGATGAGAAGAGAAAGTGGCCTCTACCTCATGAACTGAGGAGGTAGGAGCACAGCCACTATGTAACAGCCTAGGTTTTTATTGAAATAAAAATAAATAAAAATTAAGTAAAACAAAATTTAAATTAAATTAAGTATTTTTGTTGCCTAAATTTTATTTTTGGTTTTGCCCTGGATTTTCTATTTTCGAAAAGGCTGGATTTGAAAAGTATTTTAAATGAAAACCTAAAAATATTATTAAATAAAATGATTTTATGATTTTCTATAAAAATCTTACGTCAAATTAATTATTTGGATTTTTTTGGGTTTTCTAAGTTTTATGGAGTTTTAAATTTTATTTTGAAAATAAAAAGTATTTTAAGTATGAAAATTAAAATACCAACTTGAGTTGGAAATATTTTATCTAAGTCCAAAATACCTCCAGAAACTTCTGTGAATTGTTCTGGAATTTTAGGAGTTTATTTCATATTTTTTTGAGGCTTATTGAATTTCCTAGCTTTTCTGAAAAACCTTAAATCAGAAATAAAAATTAAAAAAACCAGTCCTCTTCCCTCCGGCCGCCACATGGACGGCTAGATAACTGTCCACGTCGCTGTCCGTATCCGCCTTCCCCTCTCCCACGCTTGCCACGTGGCCGGCCTGGATCTCCCCCGCCCCGTGCGCCTCGGCCCAATCTGGCCGTCCACCCCGCATACCCCTAGCCGCCCGATTCCCACCCTTGGCCACGTGGCCTCATCACGGCCGTTTCCGCTCCCCTCTATCTGTGCCCCGGCCCCACCCGTCAGGCCGTCTTCTCCACCGCGCCTCCTCCTTCCTCCCGCGCCACCCCGGCCGCAACCGCGGCCCGCAACCTCCGGCCCCGCCCTACCCGGCCACGCCCCCACTTCCCGCGCCCACGTCCCCACTCTCGGCGCCCACCTCCTCCCCCATTTCTGCGCCGGCCACCCGTAAACGCTGCTCCTCCAGCGAGCCATTCCCGCCGGGCCTCCCCCTCTCCCGAGTCTATAAAAGCCCCCGAGCTCCACCCCCTCTCACCGCACCTCCCTCTGCCCTCTAATTCTCCCCTCCGCCACCCGAGCTCCCTCGCGCCGTGCGCCTTGCCAGTCGCCGCCGCCTAGGACTTCAGCGAGAAATCCCGGCCGTCTCCGGCGCCCTCACGCCTCACCGTCGGTCCTCCGGCTTCCCGCCTCGCGCGCGTGCCGTCGCCTCTTCCCCGACCCCAAACGCCACCGAGCCGCCGCCGCGCCGGGAGACCCGTGCTGCTGCCGCCCCTCCTCGCCGCCGACCGCCTTCCGGCCACCCACGGTAAAGCCCGAAACCTCCCCCGAGAACCTCGCGCGCTCCCCTCCATTCTCCGACCCTTGCCGTCGGCCGTCAGCCACCGGAGCGTCGCTGTCGCCGGGCCCGAGCACCCCCTTGCCGGCCGGCCACGTCAACCAAGCTGTGCCTATGTGGCAGCTGACGTGGTGCCACAGCTCGGCCACCTTGGCACCCTCTTGCCCAGTCAGCGCCACCGCGCACCCCTTGCCACCTCACCACTCCCCCAGGTCCGTGGACTCGGTATACATGGACCGGGCCCGCATGTCAGTGTCTGCCCGAATAAAAATTCCAGGGCTGACGCAATGCTAATGTCATAAACTAATTTTTCTTTAGAAAAATAATTCCCAAAAATCCAGTTTTTCCTTTTTTCCCTGATTTTAAACTTCCCGGAGCCCGTTCTTCTTCGTCCTAACTCCGATTGAGACCATTCAAATTTCTAAATTCATAAAAAATTCCCCTCTATCCATTCTGGCCTCAATTAAAATATTTGAAGTTAATTTGAATTTATTTGAATTTAGTAGGTTGTTTTCACGTGTAGACTTCGACGATTCGGGAGAATTCAAAGACGAAGGTTTGCACCAATTTGAAGAGCAAGGCAAGTCACACTTCTTGATCATGTTGATCCCAGTTTTCAAAATAAAACTATGTTGATTTAAATTATTTTGCATGCATATTTCTATTCAATGTATTTCAATTCAGTTTTAAATTTAGTTAATACCTATTGTTACTCCCTCCTTTGACATTATAAATTATTACCCCTTGTAACCCTAGATTAAAACTCTAGTTGATACATTAGTATGGCTAGAGACTTTATGAATAGAAAATGCTTAGCCTTGCTTAGACATAATTATAGGTTGGGATACTTTTTCACATAAAATGATGAACTTTTCACATGAAATAATGATTTCTCTAAATGTACTCTTGACTTTGGTGAGTCAGGGAGGGTTATGAAATATTTTCAAAACAAAATATAAAAACTGGTTTAGACTTAGGCAATTGGTTAGATTGGTGGGTGCAGGCATGCCCTGTTGGTCGGAGCCGCAGTGGTTGATTGTCGTGCACAGGGGTATGTGGTTAGGCCTAAGTCAATTAAGGACCAGTATGTGAGCTACTGTTGCAAAGCCCTATCGTACTACCACATGGCTGGTATGGGACAGCCCTGGCTTAATAATTTGCGAAGTCCCAACCTGAGTCAAGTCGTAGGTTAAAAGTGAGCGTGGTTGGTGCCATGTGAAGTCTCACTTGGGCGAGCGTGGTTAAGCCATGAGAAGTCTCGCTCAGGCTCAAGAGGGGGTCCCGGTCTGGTGGATTCCTTACTGGGATGAAACCTTAGAGTTGGCTTGGCCAAGTTGAAGGCTTTGCATTGTAAAGGTCTTGTCACGACTCCTCGCCGCACACTTAAGGAAGTGTGTAATCGGGTGGCAATATGGGATGATCGTGTCTTGTGGGTAAAGCTGTACAACCTCTGCAGAGTGTATAATCTATCCTGGATAGCCGTGCCCACGGTCATGGGCATGCTGAGTAAAAGTTTTTCATGGATTAGATTTTGTTTTTCAAAAATATTTTTGAAAACCTTGTAGATGGATGGAATCCACAAGAGACTGAGAAATCTTGCAGATGGATGGAATCCGCGAGAGATTGAACCTGGTGGATGGATGGAATCCATCAGAGTTGTGCAGTGAAAGCATGTGGATGGATGAAATCCATACGTGAACTTTTGGAAAAGATGGTCCGGGTGGGATGCCCGTGGATAATATGTTGGTGTTTGGTCGGAGCCTGCACTGACGGTGTTATTTTCAATTACAAGTTATATTTTTACTTATTGTATCAAATTCAGCAATTTCAATCTATCTATTGTATTTCATTAAATGTTGTTTTATGCAAACTAACCATATAAGCCTTCCATTGAAGCCTTTATCATTATGTTGCATTTCTCCGTGTGATTTGCGGAGTACAAATTTGTACTCACCTTGCAATCTCCATACAGAGGAAGATGTCGACAACTACGGTGAAGATCTGGACGAGTAGGCCGCGTCGTACTGTCGTTTGCCTGTGGGCAGGCTTGGGCTTTGCTATTTATTAGTTTGCTTCCGCAGTTCTTTCTTTATTTATATTTGCCAATGGGCGTTGATGTAAGACTTGGCCATAAGGCCGTACTCTTTTATTTAATATAAGAAGTTATTTGTGCTTGGTATTTATCTTTGTTGTCACTGTGTGCACTAGCTGATCCTGGACTAGTGCGAATTACACAGAGGATCCAGGAGTCATTACTCCGGTTCCGACACACTAGCTCCAGAAGAACTGGAGGGAATGGGCTAATCTCCCTGAAGTGTAGTGGTAGAAGCGGGCATCTCAAGGAAGGATGAACTGGATCAGGTAGAGAACCTTCATCTCCATCCACATCATCATCTACAAAAATGGTCTTGGACTGCACTACAAAACCTGAGATGTCAGGCCTAGTGCCGGACTGGCCTCATCGAAGGTCACCTCACATGTCTTTATAATCTTGCTAGTCTCGCAGTTCCAGACCCTATAACCCCGCGAAGAAGTCGAGTAACCTAGAAAGATAACATCACAAGATCGTGACTCGAACTTATCTAGGTTCCCAGACTTCAAGATGAAACACTTGCAACCAAATATACAAAAATGTAAGACACTGGCTTTTGTCCATACCTCAACTCATAAGAAGTGTGATGCAAGTGTGCCCTCAGAAAAACTCTATTTGAAACATGGCATGCGGTGGCTATAGCCTCAGCCCAAAACTTCCTAGGTGTAGCATACTCATCCAGCATCATCCTGGCCATCTCGACCAAGGTACGGTTCTTCCTCTCAAAATAGAAGTTCTTGAACTATGTGCCATTGTCACTGCGGATCGCTCGTAAGGCACCAGAGAGTTCAATGGACATCCTACTAAATAAACCCTGAAAGTGACTGAAAGTCTCATCCTTCGAGGCTAAGAAAAACACCCAAACAAATCTCAAGAAGTTATCAACCACGACAAGAACATACCACTTCCCACCAGCCGACTGCACTCTAGCTGGACCAACAGTGTCCATATGAAGAAGTTGTCCTGGTGCATCAGTTATAGTCACAGTGACTGGGGGTGAGAACCAGCAACCATCTTGCTATGCCAATAAGGAGCACAAACTAAGTCTTTGACCATCTTGAGTTTGGGCAGACCACGTATAAGACCGTGGCCGCTAACTCGAGTCAAATGATAAAAGTCAATGTGACCAAGTCTCTTATGCCAAAAAAGACATCACGAGACTCTGATGCCACTAAGCACTTAAGAGAATCACCAGAAGACTCGACAAAATCAACACGAAAGATCCTCCCAAATCTAGAAATCCCGTAAAAAAGACTCCCTGAAGAATCAAGAATTTTGCAAGCATTTTTCTTAAAACATACCTCGAAATTGTCATCGGTAAGCTGAGAAACAAAAAGCAAATTATAACGCAGCTTACTCATTAAGGCAACATTCGTAAGAATAAAACAATCATTAATACGCATAGTACCTTTAGTGATGACTCGACCAGAAGAAGCATCTCCAAAGGTGATCGTCTCATCACCTGAGCTCAGGCTAGGGAAGAGAACTAATGGGAGTCTTTGGTCATGTGACGAGAATAGTCCGAGTCGACAAGCCAAGCCTCTCCCTTCCCTGCCCGGTGAACCTGAGTCAACAAGAGAACAACATCTGTAGCTCAATACTGGGGTAAATGAGAACAGACTTGGTGTTGGACCGAAATGGCGATAGAGGGGGGTGAATGTTGACTTTAAAAACCAACCCCTCGAAACACTCTCCTTCCAATAGCTATGAAAGCTATGAAATGGAGCTCAAAAGATCCCTTCAACTTTAAGCTAACTTGGGAGAAGCAAGACAAAAGCAAATAGAACAAGATATACAGCAGACACAAAGAGGGCCGGTCAGATCGGTTAAAGAGGGCCGGTCAGACCGCATGAGATGGAGCGGTCAGACCGCCAGCAGCACACCGGTCAGACCGGTTATGCTGAAAAATGGCAGCAGAGCCCAAGCCTGAAAACAGAAAAACTGAATTTCTGAAACTTCAAGATTTCAACAAGATTTAAGACTTGCAGCTAAAACCCTCTGGACCAAAGAGCAAGAACCTATACTAAATAGCATAGGGACCTTAAATAACAAGAGAGACTAACAAAAGCACAAGAATTTCAGGATTTGGCCAAGCACTAGGGAAAGTACAGATCCAGCACCAAAATCTAAAATTCTCTTCAATCTTTGATCCTTTGTACATCAACTTTTGGGGATAACAAGTTAATAGCTTTTGAACTTTACATGCCAAGTTTCAAGCCATCTCAAGGCATACCTTATTTTCCTGCCCAGAAATCACAAAACTATCTGGTTGATCCATATAGATTTCTCCCTCCAACTCTTCATTAAGGAAAGCTGTCTTCACGTCTATTTCATGAACATGTAGACCATAGGAAGATGCTAACGCAAGGAACACTCTGATGGTGGTTAGTCTGGCGACAGGAGAATAGGCATCGAAGAAATCTTCTCCCTCTATCTGGGTGTAACCCTTGGCCACAAGTCTTACCTTGTACTTCTCAATAGTACCATCAGGCCTTAGTTTCTTTTTAAAGATCCACTTACATCTTACAGGTTTGCACCCGATAGGATGATCAGTGATCTCCCAAGTCCCATTAGCCATGATAGAGCACATCTCGCTATGGACTGTCTCTTTCAATACTCAGCATCAGAAGATGCATAAGCCTCCGAAAGAAGTCTTTGGCACATCATCCACAAGGTATACAATAAAGTCGTCACCAAAGGTTTTCTCAACCTTTTGTCTCTTGCTCCTACGAGAAGCTTTTGTGACTAGATTGTTATCCTCTTCAAAGATATTACATATTGGTTCAGAAATGGTGGGAAGTTCAGAGGTTTGATTATTACATATTACAAATCTAGCCGTTAGGAACAATTTTTTAGAAAAAAATCAAGGGGAGCAGAAGTACCGTAGGCCAAGGGCCGGTACTTCCGCTCCGGCTCTGGCGCGACGGAGCGGCTATGTCAGAGCCTCTGAACTAGCAGTTTGAAAGTCGGCACGGAACTATTGCCATTATAAATCCAGTACTTCCTCTTTGCGGTAGTTCCAGGAAGTTGGCGCGGTAGTACCGCTTGGGCCAGAACCAAAAATTGGCGCTCTCTAGAAAAAAGGTTCCGCCCTTACCTCCAGAGCTTCCATGCTCCGAAAGTACCGCTTCAGATAGCGGAACTACCGCTCAAACGGTAATTCCGACGTTGAAACTCCGGTACTTCCGGATTTCGCAAACTTTAAAAACACCCGGAGGGTGCTCTCTGGAAAAAAGGTTCCGCTCGGATACCCGGACCTTTTGGCAAGCGGAAGTACTGCGGATTACACGCCGGTACTTCCAGTTGTTCGGACAGAGCACCGAGCACCCTCAGGGGTGCTCTTTGGAAAAAAGGTTCCGCTCAGATTTTCGGAGCTTCCAAGTGCCGGAAGTATCGCTCATGTCTGCGGAACTTCCGCTCTGCAGTAGTTGCGTCGTTAAAACTTTGGTACTTCCGTTTTTGCAGACAGCACAGATTTGATTTTTAAACTTAATTTTCAAAGAATGCATGATCCTAATTTGATCCAAATGGCACAAGAATTATGCTATCAAACTACTTGCCATGATCTCTCTTTATGGTATAACATTTAGTCTATAATCCGGTCTTCCACCCTTTCTCCTAAGACCGGTAAAAATAAAAGAGGGTCCTAGTCTAAGTATACCTTCGCCTTGAGCCACTTTCGATCTTCATATTGATCTTTAGCATGTGTCTTGTCATCCGCTTAAGGACTTAACCTTTTAAACATTCATCAAACACATTAGTCTCATATTCACATAAATTAATTAATTACCAAAATCATTTTTAGGGGCCTAGATGCTTTCACTGGTTGAACCGGCCTAGAACTATGGTCAGATCGGCCTGCCCGTGTGGTAGGTCTCAAGCCGCGGTCAGACCCGGCCCATCAACATGCGGTCTGACTGGCCCTATATAGGAGGCTGTTGATTTTGTTTGCTCTTGTTTCTAGTTTTGCTTTGCTTCACCGTGTTGGTGTGATATGAACTTAATGACTATCATAATCACCCGAGTGAAGACTAATACATTAGAGAGAAAAGTTTTTCGATTATCAGCATGGATCCTTCACCTCGTCTCCGCCGGTGTACACATTTCCTCCGCCATGCACCAATCGCCGACTGTGCACCTTATTGTCGATCCCATCGCCGAGGACCACTGCCGACGTGTGCACCGCACCGTTGCTACGATGCTATGCACTGCTTTCCTCCCTCACTTCCTCTGTATGTGCTGTACTCCTGTACATATGATGTACAGTACATCTGTTTTGATGTATTTCACCGTGCATATGATGTATTGTAGAGGGTCTCCTCACCCTCCACCTCCTCCCTCTGATGCATGTACATTGTATTATACTGTGCACTGCCATGTAAAGAATATATGGGTACCAATACGTTAATGTACAGTGTACATTACAATTCAAATTGGCCTATACAATTCAGATCTAAAATATGTCAGGAGAGAGAATGAATACATGATCGGACATTATCAATTTCTAAACTAACCATTTTTATTTGGCACAAATCTCGAGTATTAAATGAAGGGTTATGATAGGAGGTGCATCTAAACATATGTTCATATATATTTGCATTTCCTGGTAAAGATCGCTAAAAAAAACTACCCCAAACATACATAAGTAACAGACCTTGAAAAAGAGGAAAACTACAACTATGCCATCAAGGACAGTTGTCATTGCAAGCTTGACTCTTTCACACGTCTGCAGTGAAGCTTTCGGAGATAGAGCTGTCGGAGAAAGCAATGTCATCTTCTATTGATGGTGGGGAGGAGAACGTTGCCGGGGTCGTTAGTTACGGCCAGCAAGAACCTGCTGAAGGGAGGAGGCAGGAGGCATAGCTCACCGGAGACTTCTTGCATGCTTGCTTGACGCCAACTCCGATGAGGGGAGAAGTAGAGCGGTTGACGGCCGGAGCACCACCGTAGTTGCTGAGCATTGCCTCCTCTGTTAAGTCTGGGGAGGAGGTAGGAGTGATGGACACCACCGGGTCTTGCGATATTGGATAAGAAAAATCGTCGGCGCCAACCAGGGCCCTAAACTAGCCCGATATGACGCGGTACGCAGTGGATTTGCTGGGATTTAAGGAGCTTAGACCGCAAATCAGGGGATTTTAGAGGGGAGGGAGAAAAGGAGGTGGTAAACACCAAAGTATACACAGATAAATTCCAGTGCTACTACTTTCAGTTGCTAGGTTGAGTTGGGGAGCTTGGGCATCGATTAGGTTTGGGATTGAATTAGGGTTGAGTTGTAACTAGGTTGAGCTTGCTGCTTGGCAAGATTTGGATCAAATTTAGATTTTCAAGCTTAGGCTGAGGAGTCAATATTTATTGTAGTTTATAGCTTATGTTTATTGTAATTTATAGCTTATGACTTTTTTAAAGAAACAAATATGATAGTTTCTTCGTCGCTATTTTGAAATAGTTCATCGGAATAAACTTTTAGAACTGGCTTACCTGTTTTCGGTTCGTTGGTACCAGTGCTTGTATTAGGAGCAAAAGGCATAAGCCGTAGCTACAAAATTGGATTTATACAGGGTTTAGCCAGATTTTACCGTACTAATATTAGATAGGTCCAACCCTACATGTTGATATCTCGAAACTTTTTTTACTTATAACGCAATGCATGAGCTTTGAATTTGGATGCAAAAAGTTGGAAGCTGCTAACAACTCGAGTTGGAAGAATATCCACATGGAAAATACCATTTCACTTGGCACTTGGCAGCATGTCCCAAAAGAATATCCTTTCCAGTTCAAATTCAAATAAGGGAACTTAAATTTTCAAACAGAAAAGAGAAACGGAAAAAGGCAACGCGTTAGCTTTTCTCTTCACGCATCACTTCTTTTTCTACCAAAAACCAAAACAGGAAAAAAAAAAAGAAAAAGAAACCCTTCCTCGTCGGCGCCCGGCTCCCGGCCGCCGCCGCCCTCCGGAGCGACCGCGGCAGCCGGTTCACGGTATCTGCCGCACGCCCGGTGGCCCCGTGAAGGAGGAGGAGATAGTGATAAGAGTCTCGGACCCTGTGCGGGAGAGGAGGCTCCCGCCGCCGCTGTTCTCTGCCCTGGAGACGCCCCCGGAGTCGCCGGCGGCGAGGCAGTAGCCGGAGGAGGACGGGGAGGAAAGGCGGAGGTACTACGTAAACATGGGGTCCGCCATCCGGACACTGCGTGAGGAGCTCCCCGACGTGTTCTACCGGGAGCCCAGCTTCGACATCTACGAGAAATTTCGATATTTGACACTGAATACGTGTGCCTCTCAACTTTTAACCCTTAATTGGTACGCCTTTGGAAATTTAACCCTGTCACTGCGAATTCTTTTGATTCAAAGGATTCTCCTTATTTTCTCTCCTTTTTCTATTTTGACACTTGTCACTGCGAAAATGAAGAGAATCCCTTGAATCAAAAGAATTCGCAGTGACAGGGTTAAATTTTTAAAGGCGTGCGAATTGGGGGTTAAAAGTTGAGAGGTGCACGTATTCAGTGTCAAATATTGAAATTTCTCGACATCTACAGGTTTGTGCGGAAAATTTCGATGCTATCGATTCCATGGAACTGATTGTGTGGATAATTCCGGTGAATTGTAGCGAAAGTTTGATCCTTTCTGCATAGCAGGAAAGTGTCTTTAATGTTGCCTGCTCCTTTCTGTTGATTTGGGGGAACAACGGCAAAAATGTGTATTTTTGGGAGATATTCTTAGGTCGAATTGGGGAGAGTTCTTGTATTAAAGATGGTGATGATGGTTTTGCTTGGAGAACCATGGTCTTAGTGTGGTCCATTAGAATTTAGAAAAGCCTACTTGGGTTATCCAGTCTATTGTAGTAGTGTTCCCAGTCTTTCTAATAGACTTGTAACGCAGTAACTACCATCAATCCAGTTAATTGCCTGCAGGAACCGCTACACCGCTAGTCTTGGCTTGGTTCAATGAATATGAAACTTGAATTGTGGGGTACATGGATACGGTGAAATCGATCTTTTTTCCAACTTCTCTTTCAGGAAGCAGCCAGTACACTAGCACGGAAATTGGAACTTTTTTTTTCAATTTGCAGCTTGAGAACATGGTTGTCACGGCGGTGACGCCAAGTCGTCCTGGCGGCCGGTGGGGGACGCCATGGCTGTTCGCCTAGCCTGCTCCCGCCGTTAACGCCGATCTTCGCCTGCTCCTGCCGCCAGCGTGGATCTCCAACCTCCTTCCGCCGCCGGTGTCCCCCTTCGGTGGGGAGAGGAGGGCCGGAGGCGGATCGGGTGCGGGGAGGGGAGGTGGGGAGGCGGCGGATCGGGCACGGGGAGGGGAGGTGGCGGAGAGGGGAAGGCCGGACACGGGGAGGCGGTGGATCCGGTGCGGGGAAGGAGGAGAGGAGGCGGCGGGAGGGAGGGCCGGAGGCGGGGAGGGGAGGCGGTGGATCGGGCGCGGGGAGGGGAGGTGGCGGGGAGAGGAGGGCCAGAGGCGGGGAGGCGGCGGATCGGGCGCGGGGAGGGGAGGCGGCGGCAAGAGAGCGATGGGGAGAGTGGGAGCCGGCGATCGGGCGGCGCGAACAGGGCGGCTAGGGTTAGGACGGGAGTTATATTTTTTTGGTTTTTTGTGATTAAATCCTCAAAGTTTCTAAAACTTACGAAAAGACCCTTTTCTCAATAGATTTCTTCTAATTAGACTTCAGTTTTTCTAAAAATTACAAATAAACCCTTTTCTCAATAGATTTCTTCTAATTTAGACCTCATGAGATATGTTTATTTAGATAATTTATACTATTTTGCTGCATGGTTATTTATTTTTCAGTCATATAAGGTATTATTTATCATCTAACTACTATCGTCTAATTGTCGCCATGGCGGACGCCTAGTCGACTAGGCGTCCAGCGCCCTGGCCTCGCCGCGACTTGCCGGAGCGCCGTGACAACCTTGCTTGAGAAGCTCAACCATTTAATATCACCCACAGCCTCTACTAGTTTTGTAATGCATTAAAAAGAGATTCCAAGGTTCAAAACCACAACTACAAATTTGAAGTGATGCCATAATTGGTCAGTTAATTAAAAATCGGACCAGGCTGAGATTTCTGCTTCCCAGCTAAGAATGGCTGATTATTTCTGCAATCCAGAACTTCCAACTCATTCTCCTGTTGTCAGGAATCTGAAATTGTAGGTTACAAAAACCATTTTGCAACTCATTATTTTTTGCACAATTAACATGTTAAGCAAGGCAGTGAACTAATTATCTTGTTGGCAAAAGTAATGACCTCATTATTCTTCATTACTAAATGACACTTCTAGAAAGCTGAACTATGAAAAGTATAGGTATGGATGCTGAGCATTGGACCTCTCTGGATCAAGATGATCTTTCTTTTATTACTGATTGTGTGGAACTTACAGTGCCTTAGCTACAAATTCTGTACAACTTGCACACATGTGCTGTTCACAAGGCACCAAGTATGAAACCAGCTCCCCCTTTGGCCATCTAGAATCTCCTTGAAACTATCATTAAAGTATTGTCTCAACCACAAGTATTTCATCTTAAAAAGTTCTCATTGTGAGGCGACAAACATTCATTGCCATATAAACTATGCTCAAGCTCGGGTTAGTCTCAATTGATCCTAATTACATTAAATAGCTTCCATCTGACCAATAAAGATGCTCCCCTCCGTTTTTGTTTTCAAGAAAAATGAGAAAGATGGCCATATTGTCTCGGAGGAATATAAAGTACAAATTCTCACTTTTGGCATCCATACAAATACCTTCATGTTTGTGGTCTACAGAAGAGCTACTTAGTCATTAAATCTGCTGAGATCATTGCTTATATCAATAAAACAGTATGTTCACTTCTTAGATTAGCATGTTATTTGTACAAAAAGTGATGAGTTGCACCGAGGTTTTATGGAGTCTATAAATGGGGGTAGTGACCTATAATCTTGGTTTTCCCTTGGCTTGAAGAATATGAAATTTGTTTGTAACTTTGTTGCGCTTCAGTTCAAGGTTACTTGCAATAGACATAATTAAGCTTACAAGCTTCCAAGATAAATCACATAGTAACCCATCTTGTTGTAGTCTATTTGATCTCCTCTGCATGCATGCACAAGAGCACGCAATTTCCTCTAGTGATCTCATTAGCCAAGTTAGCTCTGTTTTAGTTTCCAGCTTCTATGCATCTTAATCACCTTAGGCCCACTTGAAAGATGTGCGTCATTCTGCTCCAAAACAATGCGCTGTAACAATACATGATACTATCACTTTGCTATGAACAAATATGTTACTAGAAACTAATTTATGAGCACATGCAAATTGGAAAATCTATTCATCACAAAAACTCAATTCAACATAGTTTTTAATATTTAATAACATCAATTGTCAGAACTTTTTATGTAACATAGATATAGCATGTATTGGCTCTTGATGGTCAAGGAACCGTCAGGCTTATATTATTCAATGTTCCAATAATTCTGGTAAATTTGTAACTTTACTATAAGCTATTTCTTCATTGTGCTGAGCAGTGTGAATCATACTGCCGTTCCATGACATACTTTTTAGTTTCTTATATTACAATACTTCAAGAAATGGTTGAAACAGAGTTGATGATCGCTGAAGAGTATTTTTGGCACCATTTTTGTGATCTTGATAGTATTTTATAGTTGGGGCAGTTGGCTATATACCACTACAAAAAATTATCTTTCATCACATGTTCATTTCTGAATATTTATTCAATTCTTGTTGGTTCCTAACCTATCGTCTACTGTCTCAAGAGATGATATTGTCTTCGAAGATCCTCTCAATACATTCGTGGTCAGTGATAACTATAAAAGGATATTCTGGGTGCTGCGGTTTACTGGCCAAATCTTCTTCAAGGCATTGTGGATTGACATTGTTAGCATATGGCAACCAGTCGAGGATGTAATTATGATACGGTGGATTGTCCATGGCATTCCTAGAGACCTATGGGATGGTCATGGCCGCTTTGACGGCACGTCAGAGTGTAGAATGGGAATGGTATCAGCCGAGCCACTAGAGAGAAGTTTAATCTACTTCTAAGGAACTGGAAAGTTGAAATAGCTTTTTATTCCTTCATTGCCCCTTTGATAAAGGGATATTGCGGCTTATATAGGGCCGGCTACATCATGAGGAAAAAGAAAGGCATAACTAACTTGGAAAGAGATAATATGAGCTAATCTCTAAGAGATGGAAGGGAATAAAACTTCCTAATAATAGATAAACACCTTATTCCTAATTTGCCGCAACCTTTGAGCTAGGCCTGCGGGTCTGGTATATGATACCCCACGCAACATCTCTTCCCTCCTCGGCAAGAAGCTCATCCTTGAGCTTGAATTGCGGCCATTGTTGTTGGAAACCTGCAAGAGATACCTGGGAAACATCATCTTCGGGCGCCCCGACCCATTGCACAAGGAGTTGATGTTCGCCTCGACGTAGACAAGCATCCAAGATGCGCTGAGGTTGAGGGACAGCTTTGCCATTCTCAATTGGTGGTAATAGAGGCAACACAGAAGGTGGAGAGCCTTGAAATTTCTTCCGCATGCTGACATGAAAGATATCATGGAGTTTGGCACTCTTTGGCAGCTGCAGGCGGTATGCAATAGACCCAATACGTCCCAAAATTTGATATGGTCCAAAAAAAACATGGTGCCAACTTGCCTCGTACATGTCTTGGTGAGAGACCACGTGGAGGTCATCCCGTGTGTATGATGAGTAATTGACATTGGTTTACGAGAGTCGAGTTTGGTTTGGGTGGATTGGACCTTGACGTTGCGTGGTGCAACGGGCTCGGTCGGACCTGGTCAAACTTTGTCGTATGGGATTAGGATACTTATTCCGATGATTCGACAGGTTTTGACTTCAGTGTGTGTAAGTATGGTGTGTTTATACCATTTACGCTTTCATGTATCGAGCGGTGCTATTTGACGTGTTTCTTGTCTGTGGGGCTGCAGGACATCGAGACGGAGTCGTGGCGAGACACGGAGGACCGGACTAGGCGCAGGTGACGCTGAGGTCAGAACGGTCGGGATGTGTCGAAGACGACGTGGACTCGAGGTGGAGTCGTGGCGAGGCACGGTGGACCGGACTAGGCGCAGGTGGCGCTGAGGTCAGAACGGTCGAGGTGTGCTGAAGACGGCGAAGCTGCGTGGCTTGCAGGGCAAGGAATGAGGAAGCTTCCTGGAAGGTGCGCGAGGGGTGTTTCGGTAAAAACGCAAAGCTGCACTAAAGGAAGTGGATTGTGGGTAAAGCGCAAAAGCTAAATGGGTAAAGCACTTGGTGAACCCATTAGTGGAGGCTATAAATAGAGAGGGAGATGGTGTGCTGAAATTTGAGAGAGTAAGTGTAAAAGTTAGGGTTTCATTTGGGTCTCTCCATGTGTGTATGTGTGTGTTCCTCCCAAGAAGCATGTGTAGCTCTTGGTGTTCTTGAGGATTGAGAGGGAGAGGATGTATTGAGATGTAAACACTCTATATCAATCATGTATGTCCCCGTATCGATTTTATGAGAGCTGTTCTTATTTCTTGTGTTCATGCTTCTCCTTGTTTGAGCTCTCTTGTTTTCTCTTTTTGCTGTTTTGGAGCTGCAAAGATGCTACTCGGATAGCAGTGCAAATTGAGTGATTTCTAGTGCTTTAAGCCAGCTCTGTAGTGGTTTCTTGGCAGCTCATTTCTTGGCAAATCCCATTGTTTATCTCAGCTTGCAGTGTCCATTTCTTGTGGCCAAAAGCAGTCCCAAGAAGTACTAATTCTTGCGGCCAAAAGATGAATGCATTGCTCTCAAGTTTGTGCTGTTGACAGTGGGTAGGGAGCTGATTGTTGTGCTCAGGTTCTGTCCCCTTATTTTCTGCACGTTGGCTTTTTGGCTGTCTACAGAAGCTCTTTTCCTTTTAAGCTTTCAGTTCGGCTGGCAGCAAAATCAGCCTTTTCTTTGCCGTGGCAGCCCGCTTTCCTTGCCGTGGTAGCTTTTCGCTGCTGTTTCTTGCCGTGTCTGCCGTAGCAATATTTTGTGTTCTCTGCTGTTCGCTGTGGCAGCAAATCAGCGAAAAACCTTGCCGTGGCAGCCGTGGTAGCCTGCTTTCTTTGCCGTGGTAGCAATTCCAGTTGATTTCTTGCCGTGGCCAGTTTTTGCAGTCTCTTTCTCTTGATCCTTTTCAGTCTCTTGTCAGTTTGGTTTTCGGCTTGAGTGAGCAATGATCTCTTCTCGTTCATAGCTTTTATAGCCATCGGAGAGTGGAGATTTTTGCGAATAATCTTGGGGGCGATTTTAAAAGTTGACATTCACCCCCCCTCTATCGCCATTTCGGTCCAACAATTGGTATCAGAGCCGGTTAGCTCTTTTCAATAGATCTTAACCGGTCTCAAGAGCCATGGCGACGGACAAGTACTCGACCAAGCCGCCTGCTGATGGCATCGATTACCCCTTCTGGAAGAGCCGAATGGAGACATACATCCAGGCTCAGGGGTACGCTATTTGGCGCAAGGTCAAGGTCCGGTTTGTTGTTCCTGCCGATGAGAACATCAATGCTGGGAATATGCATGATGTTGAGGCAAACGCTAAGGCAAGGAACATCATTATCCGGGCACGAGTCGTAGCGAGTTCGATCGTATCTCCCACTGCCGTCGCCCACGATATCCGGGTGACCCTCGGCGCATACCATGAGGGCACCACCGGATCAAGACGGCACGACAGGACCGGTTCAGCGAGAATACAACAAATTCGAGATGCTTGCTGGTGAGTCCTCGATGAGTGCTTCGCGTTTCCACAAGATCTTGAGCAACCTCGAGCGGTCGGTCTCACATACCCGACTCGGACAACGCTCGTCGGATGCTCGCGCACTTGATCTGCGTGTTTGGGAGATGAAAGTGACCACCATCAAAGACACGGCAGACTCTCGACCTTGACTCTTGACGATCGTACTCGCGCCTCAAGACTCACGAGATTGACGTTGTCTCTCGAGGTCGAAGTCACGATCGATGGCTTTGGTCACCGATCCGATTCAGCTTCGGTCTCTTTTTGAGTCTTCTTGCGGATTCTCCTTGCGCTCTCGTGACATAATCGATGATCGTTAGAGGAGCTTGCGGATGAGCATCTTGCCCTCCTTGCTCGAAGATTCTCCCATGCTTACAAAGGAGGAGGGACGAGAAGAGAGGAGGACCCGTGATTTGCTTCGAGTGTGGTGGCCCCAACCACATCCGAGCAACCGCCCCAAGCTTGGGAAGGGCAAAGGTGACTACGGCGGTTCGGTAAGAACGACTACACCGACAAGAACGCAACACGAAGCCCTCAAGACTGCTCAAGGCAAGAAGAAGTTCGCGACCGGGAAGGCCAAGAAGCTCTTCCACGCGTCCTCACCGCTTCGGCGACCTCGACCTCAGCGAGGTGGAGGGATGGAGCGACGACGACGGACGGGTGACCAAGACCCCAAGAGCGCGACGACTTCTCCGGCATGTGCTTCATGGCCTCGAGGAGAAGCGAGCGACAGTATGCACCGACTCGGATGAGGTATGCCCCACCTACGACCAGCTCAATCATGCTTTTCTTAAGCTAGGTGGTTTTCATGCTAGAGCTAGGGCTAGGTGTACCGAGTTAGAGAAGGAAGTAGATAGATTATCACGGGAGCTTACTTCACTTATATCTGCTCCCTCCCGTGATGATTGTGATACATGCTCTGCTTTGCTGAGTGATATGGAGAAATTAAGGACCTCGCATGATAGTTTGTCCTCCGAGCTTGATATTATTAAGGTGGAGAATGTTAGTCTGCTTGCCAAATTAGAGTTGAGTAGGATGGCTGTTACTCTTCTTACTACTGATGAGACTACTCATCCCACCTCATGTGAGGATAAGGACATTGCTGCTAGAGGAACTTATACCATGCTCCTTGATCTGCCTGAGTCTTGTGAAAAATGCAATAAATTGAAGATGAACCTAAAACGGGCAGATCACAAGATTGCTGAGTTGAGTGCTTCTTTACTTGAGTCTATTGATTCATGTTTGAACTGTCCAAAGTTAACTGCTGAACTTGAATCTGTCTCAAAACAGTTTTCAAGAAATGATTGACAACAACAAGAAAATGGCTCAGTATGCGACTAAGGATCCTGTTAGCTCACCATGCATTAGTTGTGATAAACTAAAAATTGACTTAATTGCATTGGATGAGAAATATGTGAAGCTAACTAAGGACCTACTAGAGAAGCAACCTTCTGCTTGTATTGTCTGTGCTGAGAAGGGGGAGAAGCCCTAGGGTAAGGCGGAGACGCCTAGGAACGTGAACCAACTGGCTAGCAGTAGGACTGCCCATTCAGAGTTGGCTGTGCGTGCACAAGCCATTCTTCCCTCTGCTATTGGTTCTTCATCTGCTCCCTTACCTCCTGCTGTTCCCTCTTCCCCCTGCTCTTCTTGCACCTCTCTCTTTCGGGAGTGTCAGTACCTTATGAACACTCTCGAGAGATTTGTAGGCGGCAAGAAGAAGCTTAATCTTATTCTAGACCAATCCAAGATTTGCAAGTTCAATCAAGGTCTAGGATATGATTACTATGAGGATATGAGGAAGCATCCTCCTGCTATTCTCCGACCTATCTTAGGAGGTGTGATCGAGGTTGAGCCCAGGTCTGACGAGGTGAAATTCAAATCAGCGGGCTTTGTCCAAGGGATCTCTGACAGCAAGGTGAATTCACCTGCTACTTCGGCCTCTCAGAAGCCGAAGTCCTCGCGTGCTACTTCCACCTCTTCGAAGGTGAGGTACCACTGCACCTTCTGTCAGAAGGATGGGCACTCGATCGAGAGATGCTTTAGGCGCGCCAAGATCGCGCGTAGAGACCGTGTTGAGTCTCTTAGGGGTATTCAGGGTCAGCCCCAGATCCTGAGTGCACCTAAGACCAACACGAGGTCTAGGTTTGCTCCTGTTACGGAGTTTAGGCAGCATAGAGGACTTGGTTTTTTTGAGTTTTCTGTTTTCCGTCCTCATGCTGCCTCTGACCGTGTCTTCCGCCGTCCTGAGAATAGATCTCGTTTCTTCCATCGAGATAGCTACCCGCGGCGTGATCAGCGTGTTGCCGGTGTTCCGACTCGCTTTCCGTAGCGATCGGACCCGCACGCCTTCAGTCCGCTCACGGACATACGCTTCTTTGAGTCATGGAGAGCGTAGGGTAGATAGAGGTCAGTCGTGTTTGACTACTTCATCTGCTCCACGTGTTACTCAGTATTGGGTGCCAAAATCGCTCTTGATTTATCCCAGTACTGAGACTTTACTCTCTCGTTGACTCAGGTTCGCCGGGCAGGGAAGGGAAAGGTTTGGCTCGTAGACAGCGGGTGTTCACGACACATGACCGGAGATTCCCGTAGGTTTTCTTCCCTTGCCCGTGCTCCAGGTGATGAGACGATCACTTTCGGAGATGCTTCATCTGGGCGCGTCATCGCCAAAGGTATCATGCGCATTAATGATTCTTTCATTTTGAAAGATGTAGCCTTGGTTAGTAAGCTGCGGTATAATTTGCTTTCAGTCTCTCGACTTCGATGACGGTTTCGAGGTGAGCTTTAAGAAAAACAATTGCAAAATTCTTGATTCTTGGGTAGTCCGGTTTGCGGGATTTCGTTATGGGAGGATCTTTCGTGCTGATTTTTCTGAGTCTTCGGCGATCCTCTCGGGTGCTTAGTTGCTTCGAGTCCCGCGACCTTTCTTTCTCGGCATAGGAGACTTGGTCATATTGGATTTGACCATTTGACCGAGTTAGCGCCACGATCTCATTCGTGGTGCCAAACTCAAGATGGTCAAAGATCTTGTTTGCTCTCCATGCCGCACGGCAAGATGGTTGCCGCTTCTCATCCTCCGTCACGATTACTATGACCGATGCACCGGACAGCTGCTCCATATGGACACATTGGACCAGCTCGAGTGCGATCGGCAGGAGGAAGTGGTATGTTCTTGTCGTGGTCGATGACTTCTCGAGGTATTCTTGGGTGTTTTTCTTAGCCTCGAAGGATGAGACGTTTCGCATTTCCGAGGTCTTTTGGTGGGTTTTCTGTTGAGCTCCCGTGTGCCTTACGAGCGATCCGGTGACAATGGCACGAGTTCAAGAATGCCTACTTTGAGAGTTTCGTGGTGAGACAGTGTAGAGCACCGATTCTCTTCTCCATACGCCCTCGTGCAGAATGGCGTTGTGGAGAGGAAGAACCGTACCTTGGTCGAGATGGCCAGGACGATGCTTGATGAGTACTCTACACCGCAGAAGTTTTGGGCTGAGGCTATAGCCACCGCGTGCCATGTCTCAAATCGAGTTTTTCTTCGGGCACACTTGCACCGCACTTCTTATGAGCTGAGATATGGGCGAAAGCCTAGCGTATCTCATTTTCGTGTGTTTGGTTGCAAGTGCTTTGTTTTGAAGTCTGGAAACCTAGATAAGTTCGAGTCACGTTCTTGTGATGGGATCTTTCTAGGCTACTCGACTTCTTCGCGGGCTTATAGGGTCTGGAACTGCGAGTCTAGCAAATTGGTAGAGACCTGTGAGGTGACCTTCGACGAGGCGGTCAGGGGACTAGGCACGATATCTCGAGTTCTTTAGAGCGATCCGAGACCATCTTCGTGGATGATGAGGACGATGGAGACGACGGTTGTCTACGATCTGTCCCTAATCCACCCTTGAGGTGCCGTCTTCCACCGCACCTCGAGGTGATCACCATGCCTTCGCTTCTTCCGAGCTAGTGGCTCTGTTCCTACCTCGTCTGCTCACGAGGTAGAAGCCACTTCTTCATCTCATCCTGGACCTCCTAGACATATCCAGAAAGCTCATCCTTCAGAGCAGATCATTGGAGACCTTTTCGAGCGTGTTACCCGCTCAAAATCGCTTATCTCAATTCTGTCTCCATTCGCTTTCATTGCCTCCTTTGAGCCCAAAGATGTTTCTCATGCTTTATCCGATGAGTCTTGGGTCAATGCCATGCATGAGGAGCTAGAAAACTTCGAGAGGAACAAGGTGCGGTCGCTTGTCGAGCCCCGCGAGGTCACAATATTATTGGGACTAAGTGGGTGTTCAAGAACAAGCAGAGCGAGGATGGAGTGGTTATTGAAACAAGGCTAGACCGGTAGCTCGGGGTTCTCCCAGTTGAGGTCTAGATTTCGAGAAGACCTTTGCCCCTGTAGCTAGACTTGAAGCCATTAGAATCCTGCTTGCTTTTGCAGCTTCTAAAGGTTTCAAGCTTTACCAGATGGACGTCAAGAGTGCCTTTCTCAATGGCTTTATTGAGGAAGAGGTCTACGTCAAACTGACCTCTGGTTTTGAAAACCCCAAATACCCAAACCATGTCTTCAAGCTTTCCAAAGCTTTGTATGGACTTAAGCAAGCCCCTAGAGCTTGGTATGAGAGGCTTAAGTCCTACTTGTTAAGTCATGGTTTTGAGATGGGTAAAGTTGACAAGACCTTGTTCATCCGCTGGCATGGCACTGACCTTCTGCTCGTCCAAATCTATGTCGATGACATTATCTTTGGCGGCTCTTCCTATACTGTGGTTTCACAGTTCTCGGATGTCATGAGCACCGAGTTTGAGATGAGTATGATGGGGGAGTTGACCTTCTTCCTTGGCTTCCAAATCAAGCAGTCTCGGGAGGGTACATTTCTTCATCAAGGAAAGTACACTCGTGACCTCCTGAGACGCTTCGACATGAGCGATGGTAAGCTGTGTGTCGACTCCCATGGCTTCTACACCTATCTTGACCCGTGATGAGGATGGCGAGCGATTGATCGAAAAGAGTTCGAAGTATGATCGGCTCCCTTCTTTACCTCACTGCCTCGAGACCAGACATACACTTCTCCATGTGTCAGTGTGCTCGTTTTCAGGCTTCTCCTCGCGTATCTCACCGCCAGGCGGTGAAGCGCATCTTTCGGTACCTTCGAGCTACCATTGACTATGGTATCGGTACTTTTCCTCATCTGTCTTTCCTTGAGAGCCTTTTGGATGCGACTTTGCTCGGGTCAGAGGATAGATAGGAAGAGTACTTCCGCACTGCCGATTCATTGACACTTCTCGTTTCTGGTCTTCGAGGAAGCGATCGGTGTTGCACACCCCGCTGCAGAGGCCGAGTACGCGTTACTCGCCGATTCTGCAGCAGTACTTTGGATGGTTTCGACCTGCGGGACTTTGGGTTAGCCTTAGACGTTGTTCCACTCTTTTGTGAAAACACGTCGCTATCAACATTGCTAAGAACCCGGTGCGGCACTCTCGGACCAAGCATATTGATATTCGCTTCCACTTCCTTAGAGACCATGTAGAGAAGGGTGACATAGTGCTCCAGTTTGTGGAGAGTGACCACCAGTTGGTGATATCTTCACCAAGCCTTTGGACATTCGAGGTTTTCAGCTCTGGGAGAGCTTGGGGTGCTTTGTCCTTACGGACTGTAGTGAGGGGGAGCTTGGGCTTTACTGCTTTATTATATTAATTATGCTTCTGTCTCATTGCTGTTGCATTGCATTTGCGGGTGCATTGGGTTAAGTCCTTCTAGAGTGTTTCTTGTGTTGAGTAGTTTAGACTTCTTACTCTTATCTTGTGCTTCCAGGAGTAGCTATTTCTTATCTCACTAGGTTGAGCTCACTCACTTCTTGTAGGTTCTAGTGAGGGTTGGGCCACCCTCGGGTAGACAGGGTGCGTGTTTGCTCTCTAGTGTGTGTTCGACGATCAGCTGTTAGTCCTGGAGTCATTTGGGGTAGATGAGAGTCAGTTTAAGCCATACTTGCTTCTATATCTTTTCTATGCTTTAAGGACTGTCTGTTTGGTTTTCTTTGCCAGCTTCTCGATTTTATTGCTTTGGTTCAGGGGGAGTTCATTTGGGAGCTTCTGAAGCTTAATTTTGACATAACTCAACTTGAACTAAAAGTTGCATCTAATGTTGAGGGGGAGCTGGACTTTCTTGCATTTTCAGCATTGTAGCATTATAATCAATCTGCATTGAGCCTTGATTATTATCCTGTTATGACATGCTTCAATGCTTTACACCTTGCCATGACTTGTGCTTAGCTTGCTAGATTTATCATGACTTCATATGTGTAGATTAGCTTTCTGCCATGATAAGTTAATTAAAATTGCTCAACTTAAATTAAAACTTGTAATGTTAGCACTCGAGATTAGTCTTGCTTGAGCTATCCCTTTATGATTCATGCCATGTCAAATAGGCTGAGTTGAGTCTTGAATCTAGGTTGAATCTTAGATTGAGCTATTTTAGCATCTTGATACATCATGAGTTAGCACAATCTGTTAAAAAGCAAAGGATCTCTTTTATGTGCGAAAAACTGATTTCACCAATTCTTTCTCATGAGACGGCTTGCCATTGCACTAGGCATGAACTCAGGGGGAGTTTTGGATGACCTGGACTATCTTCTTAAGCTTCTCGCTTGGAGTAGTCGCATAAGGCTTGAGATCTAGCACATGATAAAATTTTTGGTTGGAAACAACTATAAGCTTTAAAAGAAAATATGTCAAATGTGCAAGATTTGCTTAATCACCTAAAGATGAAAAGTGCTTAACCAAATGATAAACTCTTGAGCTTGTAGCACTCTAATTGACTCAACACTAGCTTCTTGTTTCCGCTTAGCTTATTGACATGGCCTGAGTCATCCTTAGATATCTCTAGTTAGACTTTGCTCATTGATGACTTGACTTGCTCACTAAATGCATTACATTTCAGATTGTCATCTTTGTGCTCTAGCTGGTTTATATATATGTTGTCATGATCTTGATAGCGTTTTTTTAGTTATGGCTTGGTGTATTACATTATGGTCAATATGGATAATTCTCATGGCTCTAAATGCTTAAATAAACAAACTTCAGCCATATTCATCCATTGACATGTCATATTCTCTCTATTGCATCTTGATGTGTTTATTGCCAAAAGGGGGAGAATAGAAGTGAAAAAGTCTTTTGGGTTCAGTTTAGAGCTTTGGAGAATAATTTGCTCTTTCAGTTGTTGCTCTAGTGTTCCTTCTGTCGACATGGTCATTAGCCTCATTTTCCTTCTTTGGACCATGTTGGACTTTGTAAATCAAACTCATCTTCATGCTTTTTCTGAGTTTGTCAATATACTCATCAAGGGGGAGATTGAGAGACCATGTGAAGGTCATCCCGTGTATATGATGAGTAATTGACATTGGTTTACGAGAGTCGAGTTTGGTTTGGGGGGATTGGACCTTGACGTTGCGTGGTGCAACGGGCTCGGTCGGACCTGGTCAAACTTTGTCGTATGGGATTAGGATACTTATTCCGATGATTCGACAGGTTTTGACTTTAGTGTGTGTAAGTATGGTGTGTTTATACCATTTACGCTTTCATGTATCGAGCGGTGCTATTTGACGTGTTTCTTGTCTGTGGGGTTGCAGGACATCGAGACGGAGTTGTGGCGAGACACGGAGGACCGGACTAGGCGCAGGTGGCGCTGAGGTCAGAACGGTCGGGATGTGTCGAAGACGACGTGGACTCGAGGTGGAGTCGTGGCGAGGCACGGTGGACCGGACTAGGCGCAGGTGGCGCTGAGGTCAGAACGGTCGAGGTGTGCCGAAGACGGCGAAGTTGCGTGGCTTGCAGGGCAAGGAATGAGGAAGCTTCCTGGAAGGTGCGCGAGGGGCGTTTCGGTAAAAACGCAAAGCTGCACTAAAGGAAGTGGATTGTAGGTAAAGCGCAAAAGCTAAATGGGTAAAGCACTTGGTGAACCCATTAGTGGAGGCTATAAATAGAGAGGGAGATGGTGTGCTGAAATTTGAGAGAGTAAGTGTAAAAGTTAGGGTTTCATTTGGGTCTCTCCATGTGTGTATGTGTGTGTTCCTCCCAAGAAGCACGTGTAGCTCTTGGTGTTCTTGAGGATTGAGAGGGAGAGGATGGATTGAGATGTAAACACTCTATATCAATCATGTATGTCCCCGTATCGATTTTATGAGAGCTGTTCTTATTTCTTGTGTTCATGCTTCTCCTTGTTTGAGCTCTCTTGTTTTCTCTTTTTGCTGTTTTGGAGCTGCAAAGATGCTACTCGGATAGCAGTGCAAATTGAGTGATTTCTAGTGCTTTAAGCCAGCTCTGTAGTGGTTTCTTGGCAAATCCCATTGTTTATCTCAGCTTGCAGTGTCCATTTCTTGTGGCCAAAAGCAGTCCCAAGAAGTACTAATTCTTGCGGCCAAAAGATGAATGCATTGCTCTCAAGTTTGTCTTTGTTGTGATGGGTAGGAGCTGATTGTTGTGCTCAGTGCTGTCCCCTTATTTTCTGCACGTTGGCTTTTTGGCTGTCTACAGAAGCTCTTTTCCTTTTAAGCTTTCAGTTCGGCTGGCAGCAAAATCAGCCTTTTCTTTGCCGTGGCAGCCATGGCAGCCGTGGCAGCCCGCTTTCCTTGCCGTGGTAGCTTTTCGCTGCTGTTTCTTGCCGTGTCTGCCGTAGCAATATTTTGTGTTCTCTGCTGTTCGCCGTGGCAGCAAAATCAGCAAAAAACCTTGCCGTGGCAGCCGTGGTAGCCTGCTTTCTTTGCCGTGGTAGCAATTCCAGTTGATTTCTTGCCGTGGCCAGTTTTTGCAGTCTCTTTCTCTTGATCCTTTTCAGTCTCTTGTCAGTTTGGTTTTCGGCTTGAGTGAGCAATGATCTCTTCTCGTTCATAGCTTTTATAGCCATCGGAGAGTGGAGATTTTTGCGAACAATCTTGGGGGCGATTTTAAAAGTTGACATTCACCCCCCCTCTGTTGCCATTTCGGTCCAACACTTGGAACAGAAGAAGTCGGCCGGTGTTGGAAACGAAGCCACACCCACTCGTTGACTGCAAATTCCACTATGCGGTGATTTGCATCGTAGTGCTTCTTTGCGTATTGTTGGGCTTGCAGCAGTCGGTCATGCACCTCCTTGAGGAAATTATCACGATCAGAGAGGATGGCATCAATGGTGGTCACCTTGGCTTCCCCTCAAACATAAGCGAATAAAGGAGTAGGGTTCCGACCATACACCACCTTGAAGGGTGTCGCTTTGAGAGCGGAATGATATGATGTGTTATAACAATACTTCGCCCATGGTAATTGGTCCACCCATTGCCGTGGTCGACCTCCTGTCATGCAATAGAGATACATCGCGATCACCTTGTTAACTGCCTCATACTGGCCATCAGATTGTGGATGGAATGCAGAGCTCATGTGAAGGTGTACTCCAGACATCCGAAAGAGATATTGCCACAAATTGCTTGTGAAAACTGGGTCCCGATCGCTAACAATAGATATAGGCAATCCAGGCAAACGCACTATACCATCAAAGAATGCACGAGCTATTGAATTCACCGTATACGGATGTGATAATGAAATGAAATGTGCATGGATGGAAAAATGATCAACCACCGTAAGAATTATTAACTTGCTGTGTACACGAGGAAGTCCTTCTGTGAAATCCAAGGCGGTGTTAGCCCAAACCGAAGATGGCACCTTTAAGGGCTGCAATAGGTTGGCTGGAAGCATATTCTCGGTCTTGTTGTGCTGGCAAACAACACAAGCCCACACCAAGTCATGGACCAATCAGTTATCTCCCAAAATGTGGAAGTCACACCACAAACGATGAAGTGTCTTTTGTACGCCTTCATGGTTGTTGTGCGCTTGATCCAGAATCGCCTACAATGATAGTGAAGATGGCTGCACATGCACCCAGCGGTCATGGAGGATGAGGTCATCTACACACGCCCATGGTTTGCCTAGCTCGCCAACAAGAATACACGCATGTAGCATGGATAATTCAGCCGATGCAGAAATGGCGAAGGTCGGTGTGGATAATTTCAAGGCAGTGGTCGGGTCACCCTCCTCCCGCCTGGACAGGGCGTCAGGCACCATATTGAGGCGCCTAAGGCAATATTCCATGGTGAAGTCAAAGCCGAACAGCTTGCTCACCCACTGATGTTGGGAAATGGTGGAGAGTCACTGATCCAATAAAAACTTCAAGCTGTAATGGTCAGTACGGGTGATAAATGACGACCCCATAAGTATGGCTGCCAATGGCGGATGGCATGGACTAGCCCAATGAGCTCGCGCTTGTAGGCTATGAGCTTCGCATGATGAGGAGCAATGGCCTTGCTAAACAATGCCAAGGGTCCCTCACCCTGGTGGAGGATGGCGCCAAATCTTGAGCCCGACGCATCGCGGTCTACTATAAATGTGTCTTGAAAGTTCGGCATTAGGAGTACCGGTGCCGAGGATAGGGCGGCCTTGAGCTTGCAGAATGCATCTTGAGCTGCCTCGGACCATTTGAATCCCTCTTTTTTTAAGGAGAGCCGTCAACAGGGCAACTATGATGTCGAAGTCTTGGATGAACTTGCGGTAATATCCCACGAGCCCCACGAAGCCCCTTAGGCCACGAGCTGAGCGAGGCGTCGGCCAATCCGTCACTGCACAGACCTTATCGTCATCCATGGCCACACCATTAGCCAAGATGACATGCCCCAAATAAGTCACTGTAAGTGTGGCGAAAAAGCACTTGGACCGCTTGAGGAAGAGCGAATGTTCTCGCCAGACCTGAAAGACAAGGCAAAGATGTCGGAGATGCTCTGACCAGGATGAGCTGTAAATGAGAATGTCATCAAAGAAAATTAGGATGAACCGACACAGGAATGGTCGTAATACATCGTTCATCATTTCCTGGAAGGTTCTTGGCACATTGGTGAGGCCAAAAGGCATGACCAAAAACTTGTAGTGCTCGTTGTGGGTGTGAAATGCAGTCTTGATGATGTCTTCTAGATGTACACGGATCTGATGCTACCCGGAACGAAGATCCAGCTTGGTGAAGAACCAGGCACCACGTAGCTCATATAATAGCTCACCAAGAGAAAGGATTGGAAATTTGTCTTTCATCATGTGCGCATTAAGTGCACAATAATCGACATAGAAATGCCATGCCCCGTCGTGCTTCTTGACAAGTAATACCGGGGAGGTAAACTCGGAGTCGCTTTCCCTGCTAATCCCTTGCTGCAGCATGGCCGCACACTACTGCTTCAACTCATCTTTCGACAGTTGTGGATAGCGATAGGGCCGTACAGCCATCGGTGGCGTACCCAGGTGCAACCGAATGCGATGGTCCCAATGACGCACCGGTGGCAGGCCAGTCAGCTCGACGAAGATGTCATCAAACACCAGGAGCATATCTTCCATGATTGTTGAGTCGTGCTCAATAATTGCACACTGCGCCTTAGGATGTGGAGCCGCCAAACTCGTCCAGGAAACCATGCGACCGTGCACATGGAAGTACATCTAGAGATTATCAAGATCCCACATAATGGGCCCTAGTGTACGGAGCCACTGGACATCGAGGACCACATCAAAGCTGCCTAGAGGAATAGCGAAGCAGTCCACTTGGAACTCCAAGTCGCTGATGCGTAGGGGAATAGTGCGGCACACACCACTACTGGCCACCTGGTCTCCGTTGGCTACCATCACGCAGAGGCTGAGTGTGGCGATTGGTGCCAAGCTGACTCGAGCGAGGACGTTGTTGCTGAGGAAGTTGTGTGCTGAGCTAGTGTCCATGAGGGCGGTGAATCGCTTTGCACCGATGAAAACCTCCACCTACATAGTCTCTGCCGCATGAACACTCCAAAGTCTTGTGAGGGCCTGAAGTGAAATACATGGCTTAGCCGACGTGTCCTCCACGAGTGTGTTGTCGGCGCTGTCGTCATAGTCATCCAACTTGATGTAGAAGAGGCGAGCACACTTGTGACCATGCACATACTGCTCATCGCAGTTATAGCACAGTCTGTGCTTTCGCCGTTCCACCATCTCCATGGGTGAAAGGCCACAGAGTGGCCAAGTCGATGGATGTGTTAGAGCAGCTGCCGGCGTAGTAGAAGTGTCAACTGCTGGTGTGGTGCATGGTTGACCGGACACCGGCTACACTGGTCGCGGCCATGGCGTGTGAGCGCATCACTGGCGATGCGGTAGTTGGAACACCCGCCAATGAGTGCTGACATTCATATGCGTGCGCCAAAGTTATGGCCACCTGAAGGTCCATCGACTGCTGGAGCTCCATGTCCATGTGCAGCTGCTCCGGAAGGCCAGCCGTGTAGAGGAAGTGTTGCGGGCTAGACGAAAAAGGTTCCCAATTGTAGCAAAGGAATTGTAGCACGGTGTAGTTGGGAACAGATGTTGCAAAAGGTAATCGAGCAAGCTCACTAAGAGGGTTATTATGGACCGGAGGTCCGAACCACAAGTAGCATGCCTCTTTGAAGTGCTCCCATGTAGGCATGCCGTAGTCACGCTCCAACTGGAGATACCAATTCTGCGCGCCCTCTATCAGATGATAGGTCGCCAACCAGACTTGTCTACCTCCACCGTGCATTACCCCAAAAGAACTGCTTGCATCGGTTGAGCCACCCGAGAGGATCGACGGAGTCGTCGTAGGTGGAAAACTCGAGCTTGTGGTATTTAGGCATGGCCGAGCTAGCACCCATATACAGGCTTGGTTGCTCGGCCAGGGGGCAAGTGAGGGAATGTAGCCGGATGGAGAAGGTAGGAAATATGGGCGTTGGGGAGGTGGTTGGGCCGGGTAGGGTGGCTGAAATTGTGGGTAGGGAAGGGGAGAAAGTTGGCCGAGGTGTTGTGGAGGGTGGTAGTTCGAGAGGGTTGATAGTGGTAGTGGCTGAATTTGGAGGAAGATGGAGGGTGGACATTTCGCTGCAGAAAAAAACGGGTGGTAGGAACGGCATAGAGCTTGATGGTGGTGTCAGTGCACTACCAGAAGGTTGTGAGGTGAAAACTTGGCCTGAGCTGGGCATAGCCGCCGCCATTTCCTCCCGCACCGGCCACTTCTCCTTGGCCGCAAGTATGCGCAGTACATCACCCACGAACGCGCGGTACTCCAGGTGATCTTGCACAAAGCTGTCCAATTGCTTGGCGATGACTTGCAAGGTATCCTCAATGCGTGGTGGCGGAACGACGCTCTTGCTCCCAGACATGAACCTGGCTCTGATACCAAATTGGTATCAGCCGAGCCTTTAGGGAGAAGTTTAATCTACTTCTAAAGAAGTAGAAAATTGAAATATCTTTTTATTCCTTCATTGCCCCTTTGATAAACAGGAGTTGCGGCTTATATAGGGCCGGCTATATCATGAGGAAAAAGAAAGGCATAACTAACTTGGAAAGAGATAATCTGAGCTAATCTCTAAAAGATGGAAGGGAATAAAACTTTCTAATAATAGATAAACACCTTATTTCTAATTTGCCACGACCTTTGAACCAGGCCTATGGCGTTGGTATGTGTATATGGCGTTGGTATGTGTACCCTAGGCAACCGGGAAGATCTACAAGCATAAGGTGGGCAATGTTGCCATGAATTCACCGAAAAAGTTGAGGTCTTGCCAGTCGAAGAGCTCATCGGATCGCTTCGATGTCCATCTACTCCAAAACCAACATACTTTGAGACGCCGTCGCTATCTTTGATCTCGCTCATGCCGTTTTGGTTGAGATGGACTTGGATGAGATGCTACCTGTCTTTGAACCTTATGCTGGCAAATTTAGCAGAAGGGTGATGGATCAGGTCCAACCGGATGCCTCCAAATTTTGCCCTTATGTTGTTCGGTAGTGTACCTACTTACGAGTGAGCAGTACCTGATATGTTACCTCTGTATTTGTGTACGGTAATAAGTTTTGATTTAGAGAACATAACTGTATATGTTCCTCCTGGTTTGAGTTATGCAAGCTGTATTTGTCCTTGGGTGTTGAATTGAGAGACCAGCAAATTTACAGTTTTTTATGAACTACTTGCAGAGACGGCCGTTTAACCGGCTAGCTTGTGTTGCTTCAGTCGAAATAAATGATTTTAGGAAATTTAAGTTATAAGATGATTTGGTTTGATCTAGGTCTATGCATAAGTGTGGCATGATGTATGTTTCAGCTAATATGGATCAAGTTGTGAAGTATTTGTGCCTGAAAACGATTTATTGGTCTTTGAATGTGCAAGGGCGCTTGGAATCAACCATGATTAATGGTGAGGATCAGAGCTACGCTTATGGAGGAGTCGATGCCAAGAATGATCAAGGATGCTGGGTGAGATGGCTGAGTTCAAGCATGGTACAAGAAAGGTGAGAAATATTGAATAGAAGTTTGAGCGATGGATTGTATCATATGGTTTGGTCAGTCCAAATAAGGTATGGTCCAGTGAAACTAGAATAAGAGAGATTTGCTGATGCGTAGCAAGCTAGTAGTACATCTATATGTGACAAGCATGTTGATTGCTTGTACAGGAAGATGAAGACCGGATCAAGAAATGATATTTTGGTAAGTTGACTAAAATATTGGATCAAAACTGCGGCACTTGATCGATGCTTGGGAAAATGGTTAAGGTCAAAGAAGGCATGAGATGATCAAGTAGATCAAAGGCTATGGATATAGCGGATTCGGACTTATATGCTTTGAAAAACATGCATAAGTGTGTATGTGAGAGTAAAACTCGTATTGTGTGGGGTTAACAGATTTCTCCTATTTGTGCTAAGTGAATAGTATCCATTAGAGTTAGATAGAGCTGGTTGCCTTATCTATTTAATAGGCTGGAATGCAGACTTACAAGTTAACCCTTCAACCATCTTAGTATTACACATTGAAACTAAGTGTTTGAGGTTAGGGTTTGAAAAGTATGTGTTGTGGTATGTTCTCTTGTCCTCAAAGTGGGGCGGTTATAAAACCTTCATCCTCAGGTAGCAATATATCAACTTTATTTATCTTTCGTAAATCCTTTTTGTGTTGGTTAATTGCTCTTGATCTGGTTGGTTTGATCTTCTTTCACCCCTTCTTGAACTTGCTATATGCCAAGGACGAATGAGTGATGGAAATATATCTTAGAAATCAATCCACATCCATCTAGACATTAGGTTTGGCAGGTTCTTAAAGTTGACCGATTTTTGCTTGATTGGCTTCTCCGAGTTATTTCTTGATCCAAGTGTTTTTGCATCGATTTATCTGGTGTTTTTGTTTTCTATTATATATGGGAGTACATCTAGAAATATCTTGGTCATCACCCACGAATAAGTTATATTCATTATTTTTTTTGTTTTTGTCCGATTTTAGTGTAACATTCCTTCAAACTGAAAAGGGTCATAACTTTGATAACGGTTCTCTCGATCGTTGGTTAGAATAGGTTCACGACATCCTAGAAAAGGTGTATGCTAAATTTAAAGTCATTTAGATTTACATATCAAAAATTTTATATATTTTTTATTTTAAAATAGTGTTGTTTTTTACTATTCCTGTGCTGATTTTACTTGTCCGCTCACATCACACCCATCGACCGTACTGTTCATCCGGCCCGTCGCGAGGATACGTCAAGGGTCGTTTTGCTCAATTTCACTTGGATCTTTTCTTGTGGGTGTTTGGTCTTTAATCTTCATAACTTCTCATACCTATCGAAGCAAAGAATCGGAGAATACTTAGGGAAAAATTCAAAGACATCATTCACCCTCTCTGCTATCATACCGGTTCTACATAAATGTGACTTGGTTTCATTTTAATGAAATGGAACTGGGGTGATTCCCTGTTCTTCTAAAAAAAATTAAATGGCCAATATACTGCCTCGTCGTTATTTACAGAAATGACATTTGCTTTTGCTACTGTCTTTTCATTTCCTTTGAAGCAGCCTATCTTTCGTGGCCTGGTCAAAATTGAAACCCTAAGATCAAACACATGAAAAATTTTAATTTTGCTGTGCACTTTAGCTTCCACACAATCAGCACTGCCTGCTCTCACCTGACAGGGAGCTCTGTAATTGAACTTAAAACCTCTTTGGAGCCTCTCCCATTTCCATAGTACTGCATCTTTCTCATGCCCACAAATTCATTATTACTCCTACTTCGATTACACTTTAGTAAAGAAAATCTGAGCCTTTTTAAGGAGGCTTCAAACTCAACTCAAACAACCCTTCTCATCCAGAAAACCATGCATGCTGTCAAATGTAAGTAGACTAGTAGAGTATAAGATCGTTTACAATCTAACATAAAAGGGAAAGTAAACGAACACTTGTTATGCTAGCATCAAACTAAAGCATGCAACAAACCATGTGAGCTGTGAGAAGCGTATACGTACATATGGTTTCACCACAACTGCATGCACACACTCAAAAGTAGTACTATACTAATGACATACAACATCGATCGATCCATGAAACATCAACGTCGTGGTGCTCAGAAGCAGAGGAATCCCCCCTTCATCAACGGCGGCAAGCCGGACTCGCTGCAGAGGCAGTCGAGCTTCCACCCGGGCAGCGCCGTGGCGCCGTCGGAGCCCGCACCTTTGCCGCCGTCGCCGCCGCCGCTGCACACGGCCGCCTGAGACGGCGTACCGGGCGTGGTGGGCTCCTTGCTCGCCCGCTGATTCACCTCGCGGACAGCGCCACCTCTCGCCGCCGGGTCGATGGTTATCTTCGGCGCCATGCCGTGGTTGCCCTCCATGTCTGAAGAATTCCTGCAGCTTGTTGGGTGGTTTCTCTGCGGATCTATGTGCTTTCTGTGGTGTGTCTCTGAAAGTGTTTTATAGCTAGGCTTTTCAATTAATTATTTTTGTTTCGGTTTCTATATGTGATACTATTTATTAGGTTTATTAATCATAGCTAAAAATACTAACCGCAACGTAATAGAATAGACTTTAGATAGATGAGTACAGTGACACGTCATGATGGCCTCTTATCCTTGGGAGAGAGGTGGATGGATTAGGACATGTTGTTTTTTATTTACAAATTTATTTATCCCTTGAACTAAGGCAGCAAGCTGTCATCTCGAAATTTCTAAAAGGGATAGTAACAAATTATCTTCCCGCGAACAAATAGTGATATGTAGAGTTCATTACGATGACCTTTGAGCTGGTCAATTAGAAGTAACGAGAATGACGCGACTCTTAGCAGCCACAGATGATATTTTGGGAACGGTACGTGTTAGGTGTAGTAGCGACTACAGTGTTGTAAAAATGGTCCACCGAAATCGTTGACGGCAGCTAACCGTCACAGTTAGTGTATATGGAGAGCATTTAAGGGCCTGTTTGGTTGCCTGCATGAGCTGATACAACTGCATGAGCGTGGCCAGGCTGAGTAGAGAAGGTCATCAGCCTGGTTCCAGTTGATTTTTTGTATCCGCTCATGCAGGCTCTCACCCCGATACACGCAACCAAACACCATCTCCCTGCATGCGCTGGTGCGAGCCACCCCGATGCAGGCAACCAAACAGCCCCTAACAGTCTTGAACGATTAATCGATGGTTTTCTGGTTAATAGGTTATTGTTTTCTTGTTTAACTGTCAGAACAATTTACTTTTAGTTGTTTTGTATTCGATGGATGTAGTAGGTTATCGTAGTCTTAGTGAGCGAATAGTATATGTATTGAGAAACCGTTATTGATGAGTTCAGTTCGATCGATTTCTCTCATATACAAAAAGATAGATCAATCACAGAGTAATGCAAATAGTAGATTGAAACACAGGGATAGAGGGGAAGAACCCATGTTCTTTTCTTTATTGTTTCTCTTTTCACGTGTATACAAAATAGCCAATAGGACTCCCTATATATAGCCTAGTGGTAAGGTGTCAACCATAGGCCAAGGCTTTAAGCCTAGGCTCAGGTTTCCCAACACTCCCCCTTGGGCACTCATCCGACACGTTCATATCTCATCAAAACTTCATAAAAACCCAGTGGGAAAAATTTAGATAAAGAGTACATGATACAAGTTATACTGTGCTACACGAATTGCCGCATTAAAAACCTTGGCCGAAAAACTTCAGGAAAACTCGTCAAGGGAAAGAGTATAATCCACCTAATTTCATTTAATCTTTAAGATTTATTCTCTGGATGCTCGATCTTCGTGATCAAGTTTTAATAATGAGCTTGAGAAAAATCTCCCTCTGAATTATGCACTTCTCTAAGTCTCATCATTCTAATTTCTCGTACGCATCTTTCAAAACTAGATGCTGGGAGTGACTTACTGAATAAATCTACAAGATTTTCACATGACTTAGTACGCAGTACCTTAATTTCATCCATCTTTTGTAATTCATGAGCATAGAAGAACTTGAGTTGATATGCTTTGTGAGATGACTCTTCACGTAGCCCGTCTGTACTTGTGCAACACAAGTTGCATTATTTTCGTAGATAATTATGGGAGCTTCTGTTGGATGTGGTGAATCATTCGTCGGAGCCAAGCACATTCTCGTGCAGCTTTGTACAGTGCTACGATTTCCGAGTGGTTCGTCGAAGTCGCTACAAGACTTTACTTAGATAATTTTCATGAAATTGTAGTTCCACCACACGGGAATACATAGCCTGTTTGTGACCTTATGGTATGCAGATCCGATAGGTACTCTGCATCTGCATAGCCAGTTATATTCAAGTCTTAGTTCTTTCTGTAGAATAACCCAAGGTCCTTGCTTCCTTGGAGGTATCGGAAGATGTAATTTATTCCCTACCAATGCCTTTTATTAGGTTCTGCACTATGCCTTACTAATAGATTTACGGCAAATGCAATGCCCGATTTAGTGCAATTTGCTAGATACATAAGTGCTCCTACTGCACTTAGGTATGGAATTCCGGTCCCAGGATTTCCTTCCCGTCTTCTCTAGGTCGGTACGAATCCTTATTTTGCTATAAAGATCTCTGATGATCGGTACTTTCGATGGGTATGCCTTCTCAAAGCCTAACCTTTCTAACACCTTCTAGGCGTAGGTTGACTGATGTACTAATATTCCTTCAGGGACATTCTCGAGCTGCAAGCCTAAGCAATATTTGGTATTACTCAAATCTTTCATTTCAAATTTTGACTCCAAGTAAAAACTTGTTTCCTTTATGTCTTCCATGGTCCCGATAATATTCATATCACCTACATATGCTAAGATTATACAAAATCCATTCTGGAATCATCGTATAAATACACAGGGATAATCTTCATTGTTCGTGTAGCATTTCTTGCATAAAAAGTCGCTTAAGAGGTTATACCACATCTTGCCTGATTGCTTAAGTCCATATAGTGATTTCTGAGTTTCACACTGTATAGATTTTTATTTGCTCTGTCTTGGTTCGGGACTGGAATACCTTCAGGTACCTTCATATAAATTTCTAAATCCAAGTTTTCATAAACGTATGCAGTTACCACATCCATCAATTTTATTTCTAAGTTCAGGTTTACTACCATTGAAATTAAGTATCTAAATGTAATACCACTCATGACCGGGGAATAGGTTTCTCCATAATCAACTCCTAGATGTTGAGTGAAACCTTGTGCAACAAGTCTTGCTTTATATCTTACAACTTCATTTTTTTCATTTCTCTTTTGAACAAATACCTATTTATGCCCTACAGGGTGCACATGGAAAGGCGTGCAACTTACAGGTCCAAACACCTCTCTTTTGTTCAGAGATAATAATTCAGTTTCTATTGTCTTTTTTCAATCTTCTGAATCTGATCTTCTCTTACATGCAGTGAGTGATGCAGGCTCTGGATCAAGATCGATGATTGTGGTAATTTTCTTTACAAAATAGATATCAACATTGGTTATTGTCCTATTCATGGATTCTCTCGTGTGCACATAGTTTATATCCATTTCATCATGAGCTGATTCTTCTTGTGCTTCTACCTGCTCACCACTTTGTCCTGTTGCTAATGCTTGCAAGTCAATGATCTTCTGGACTTCTCTATTTGTTTCACTAGTGCGTAGGTCATGTACATGGATTCCTATAGCTTGCCACATAATTTCTCAACATTTTTCATCAAGGGGTTGATTTCCTCCCCCTAATGTCAGGAAAGTATCCTCATCAAATATACAATCAGCAAAACGGGCAGTATGCAAATCTTCTGTCATGGGGTCTAAATACCTGATTATGGATGCTATCTCATAACCAATGTATATCCCAGTCTTTCGAAGAAGACCCATTGCAGTACACTGTGGAGGAGGTATAGGTATATAAGCCTTGCATCCAACCTCTGGAGATGAGAAATTTTCGGTGCTGACCCTTGCGCTAGTTGCATACATAGGTGAATGGATGTTATATGCCGATGGTCTACAGTTAATGAAAGTTGCTGCATGCAAGATTGCGTGTCCCCAAGATGTAGTTGGTAAATTACAATTCTGCAAAAGCGGTCGGACAATAAATTTAATTCTCTTGATTAATGCCTCAGCTAGTCCATTTTGGGTGTGGACATATGGTACAGAATGCTCAACTGTAATTCTCATTGCCATGCAATAATTACGAAATATCTTTGAAGTAAATTCTCCAGTCTTGTCCATTCTGATGGACTTTATGTGATGATCAGGGAAAATATTTCTAATATGAATTATCTGCGAGATTAGTTTTGCGAAAGCATGGTTTCTCGTAGACAATAAACATACGTGCGGCTATTTCGAGAAAGCATCGATGAGCACCATGAAATATGTAAATGGCCCTGATAGTGGCTGTATGGAACCGCAAATGTCTCCTTGGATACGCTCTAGGAATGTAGAAACTTCATCCTTCACTTTTAGAGTAGAAGGTCTAGTAATTAATTTTCCGGTAACACATACGGGGCACACAAAATCTTCGTGATTCGGGAAATTATTTACATTAATATTATGTCCCTGTGAATTGTTAATTATATTTCTCATTATCATAAGACCTAGGTGGCCTAGTCTGTCATGCCAGAGAGAAAAGTTCAGAGCTTCTAAATATTATTTTCAGGGTAGTATAGGCTGCAGGTGCCTTGATATTAGTGTAGTATAGCCCAATTTCTAATGAGGAAGTTTTTCTAATACACTTTTCTATTTGCTTCAGGCTTCGTAATGAGCAGGTATTCCTTACCATACTCTTCTTTAGTCTCAATATAGAAACCGTTGACACGAATATCCTTGAAACTTAGGAAAGTTCTAGTCGATTTTGGTACAATAAAGCTTCTTGGATAACCAAAGTTGTGCCCATTGGAAGTATAATTGTGGCCCTTCCTGAACCTATTATGCAAGCATCGATACTAGGGGTGAAATCGGGTCGGATACGGTCGGATCTCACCCTTCCCATATCCTAACCCACATTTTCTAATCGGAATCGGGTCGAATACGGATAGTATTGAATACGAATACAAACACGGATAATGTCGGGCACAAATATGGAACAAATACGTACCAAGACGGATACAGATACTATCGGTCACGAATACTTATTCGGATATCAAGTCAATGCAACAACCATTTTATACCACAAATTCTTATATTATATTAGTAGAGATAATAGAAATAGATAATAGATACAATATCTTTTAATATGTTGTTTTAACTTGCAACTAAATTAGATGAAACTGAACAACATCATACTGCTAAGATCTTGTGTTCGAAAATAAGAAACAATCTGAAATTCAAAACCGGTACAATGCCCAGACTAAACACACAAGTTTTCAATGCATCCAAGGGGTAATATGTAATTAATTTACTAACTACTAAGTTCATTGAACAGTTTGCAAAACAGCCACAAATCAGGATCCCCTAGGCGGTGCCTATTGATAATTTAGCTGTTGAATGGAATTGATCAATGGCTATAACTCGATTTCAAAAGGTAAATAAGGTAAGATGGCAAAAATAAATTTGAATCCGGGACCATTACATGTGCTTGATTATGGTCAGAAGTTAGTTGGGCACACAAGATGGGGTGGCTGTGGAAAAGAAAGCAACACGTAAGTCTTATGGACTAAATGGATCATTTCAAACATCACCTGCTGTACTTTGGGTATTAAACTCTTCGACAAACTAAATGGATGGTCCATAATGCAAGATATTTCACCTATCCTATTACCAACTGGCCATTACTAAACCAAAGGATCCGTTAAAACAATGGAGACATTGCCTACAAATACACTCATTATTCGTAACAGGTTAAACATATGACATTTCAACCTACAAATACACAGAAGTCAAAGAAGCCATGAAGAAGGATAAAGTGCACCTGCGCAGCAAATAAAGAAAGATCTAACATCAACAACAACTCCTTGAAGTCGGATCGGTTTTCCATTACAACAGCATAGTATGTTCCTGGAGGGAAATAAAGTGCACTTCCTTGTTATATTTATGCAGAAAGTGACCTTTTATGTCATTCTATTGATAGCAGAATCAAATAACTGAGAACCTCAGGTGAAATGTAGGTCAACGTTGTCTCAAAATTTATATAGAATGTAGCTTTATTTAAGTATTTAACAATAGGTAGAGATATTGATCTGTCCTCACAAAATCGTGCAACATATTTTGTTGATGTAAGACCTGACCGTAGTAGTGGAAATACATCTTTTCTGATGATGCCTCAATTTTTGTATCAAATTTGCTTTTACAAGCAATTATTGATCCATTTTCCAAGGGTTCACCTGTCAATGTACTGAACATAACAATCTAAAGGCATTTTGCCATCAAACAGAAAAGAAAGATATTGACTTTGTGGCACCACTGTTGGCATAATTTATGAGATGAATAAGTCACTACTATTTCTCAGTTGCCACTTGCTTGATCACAAATAGTTCCTTTGATAGAGGAAAAATATGAACAGATGAAAACAAGGTGGTGCACTACAATCAGCACCATAAAACCAAGATCAACCAAAGATGTGCAGAGTCTCAATGCATCTTCTAAAAGATAGCATGCATTGAAATTAATCATGCATGGTTTAATTTGATTTCATTAAATTGTAGTTATTCTCCAACAGAACTGGGAATGCAGATATAAAGCAGTAATGGTGCAACACTACTACAGAAAAGGTCATCACAGACGGTTCAAAAACGTCATCACAGACGGTTTTGTGAACCGTCTGTATTTATGGGTCAGTGATAATCGAAGGTCATCACAGACGGTTTTCGGACCGTCTGTGATTATCAGCTATCACAGACGGTTTTCGAGTAAAACCCGTCTGTGATAGATGCTAATCACGGACGGTTTTGAGTTAAAAACCGTCTGTGATACTTATTATCACAGATGGTTTTTGAGTCAAAACCGTCTGTGATATCTGATAATCACAGACGGTTTTGAGTTCAAAACCGTCTGTGATACTTATTATCACTGAGCGGTTTTGAGTCAAAACCGCTGCGTGATTATCGCTATCACGAGCGGTTTTGACTCAAAACCGTCGTGATAGCTCATAATCACAGACGGTCCGAAAACCGTATGTGATTATCAGCTATCACAGACGGTTTTTACTCAAAAACCGTCTGTGATATTCCCTTCAACCCCTAAATATATTTCCGTTTATTGGCTAGCCTCAGGAAATGCTAGCCATGCCCTCTGAAACAAGCAGATAATCACAGACATAAAACATATACAATTCACACATCTCATTTCATTTCAGATACATTTCACATCTCAATTCATTTCACAGACATAAAACATCCAATTGACAACGCACTTCATTTCACAAACATAAAGCATCCATTTCGCAAATCAATTCATTGAGTTGAAATAAAATATCCATTAACAAATACACAATTGTAAAAGATCTACACTGCATTTGCACTTAGAATTACAATAAAAAATCTTCTAGGCAGTGGAACTCTCCATCTGATCTTACGACTTTACTCCACAAAAACCAAATGAACTCTCCTCGAATTTTTGCAAAATTCGGCTGTTTCAATGCAGATGTAGAGATGGGCGCAGCCTGTCGATAGGAATATCAAGGCGCACACATATAAAACTTGACATGTATGGAATAAATGTGGAAAGATTGACAAACCTTAGGAGTGGAGATCTTGCTGGAATCGAGGAGTAGTCTCATATGGTGGCACACGTAGTATCCACATGTGTTGCCCGGCTGCTGCTGGTGGCACTGCAAAAAATAGAATATGTTAAATCAAGTGGCATTACTACTAAGTGTTGTATATGATTAATTAATGTGTAGCTAGCCAATACCCGAAAATTGCGATCATGTTTCAAGGGCTTGGCAGCTGTCGTCGAGCCACTTGTTTGTTGAACGTATGTGATGAACGACTTTCGTTATTCAAAAAAGTTAGATTAGTCATTCGGAAGGAAAGAAAGAGCACAATGTACAATGTACTTACCTATCGAGTATTTCGGCGATAGCTGTGTACTTGGATTTGTTCTTACTTAGAGAATCAAGGTATATAGCCTTGTTCCATTTTGGTATAATTACAATTAAAATCCAATGGAAGTTCTCATTGTATGGCATAAGAACAAATGTCTTATCTTGGTGAGCCAGCAGTGCTTTTGTAATATAGTCCTCGACGAAGGATGCATTCTCGTTGATGGTATCAATGGCGACCAAGCGTGGGTCCAGGAAACCAATTGGTGATTTCGATGATCTAGCTTCGATCAGCATGAATCTATATATATACGTAAAAGCAACAAATTGTGACATATATCAAGATTACGTGATGAGATCGTGATTGTACGGACTTACGGCGTCAAAGATCGAACGAGTGAGGCGTCGAGAGCGTTGAGCGTGAAAACAAGCAAATATATCGTCAAAGGTAACGGAAGACATAATCCCGAACTTCGTGCAAGAAATGTTCGGCTTGAATTTGACCATGATACCGATGCAGAGTCACGGGCCATGTGCTATGTCGTTTGCTCATGCTACCGAAAGGATTCATTCCATCCGTACTCCAAACCTTATATTCCTTGGTTTCGCACCAAACTCGCAAAACTCCTATCGATGTTTCTCCACTGCGCGGAATCAGCAAGGTGTCTTATCATTCCATCCTTCTTGCGCTCCTCCGAGTGCCAACGCAGCAGTTTTGCCTCCTTTGGATTTGCAAAAAACCTTTTCAAACGGGGAATTATAGGAAAATACCATGCCACCTTAGCAGAGGTCCTTTCTTCGCCTCTGTTCCCTCGCCATCATCTGATTGATTGTTACGTTTGTATCAGGATGCGTTGCACACCGGACATACATGCATGTTTGCATACTCTTTACGGTAGAGGATACAGTCGTTCGGGCATGCATGTATTCTTTCTACTTCCATTCCCAACGGACAAAGAACCTTCTTGGCTTTATACGTGGTTTTAGGCAACTCATTTCCCTCCGGAAGCATGTCCGCTAAAAGACCTAGCAGCGCCGTGAAACTCTTGTCGGACCAACCGTTGCTTGCCTTCAATTTCAACAGTTCAAGCACGGCCGACAACCTCGTGTACTTGCAGCTGTGTACAAAGGTTTCTCGAGTCCTCCATCAAGCCACGGAATTTAACATACTCTCTCTCATCATAGTTCTCTTCTACATCGCGAAGCATCTGATCCAGATTATCATCGTGCAACCTATCCGAATTCGAGCCACAATCGACATCAGCTGGCGGCATGTCATTCACTTCACCGGCGATGTCATCCGGGGGCATATCATTCACTTCACCGGCGATGTCATCCGGCGGCATATGATCATTCACTTCGCCATGACTGGTCCAACACGTATAATCCTTTTTGAAACCCCTCCGAATCAAGTGCGCTTCAATTTGCCCTCGGTTCTTAAACATCTTCAAATTCTCGCAGTCAGTGCATGGACAGCACATATATTCCACCTCCTTATTCAACATATCCTCCTTGGCGGCTCTTATAAAAGCAGAAACGCCATTAATGTACTCTTCACTCACACGGCTCGCGGCATACATCCAGCTTCGATCCTATGTTACGTACATATATAACAACTTAGTATTAAAATCTAGATTAACTAATTATAACTACATATATACCGGCCACATTTATTATATTGAGACTTAATTTGCTAGCTCAATTCATATTGCAAACACAACAGCTATTATATAACCAACAATTTTGCAAATTAACCATCTTCAATAACGTACCACTCATGGATTACTTAGACCTAAATTGTAATGCAATTAAAGAAAAAATAAATTTCATTACTAACCATATCTACAAAGAACCAGAAAGTCTGAATCTTAATTCAAAGCTCAATCTCGCCTCTTCCCACCAAATTAATCGGCTCAAATCGCCTAGCTTCCTCCCGAGTGAAAAAGTGCGCAGAGTGGCTAGATCGGATCGAAATGAAGACAGATACGGATGCGAGCAGCGCAATAAATGCCTTAGGCATTATCACGCACGCTTTTAACTAAACACCGTCGTGATAACCAGCTTATCGAGCGATTTTTATTAAAATCGTCGTGATAAATATTATCGCGACGGTTTTTATTAAAACCGCTCGTGATAAATATTATCCGCACGGTTTTTATAAAAATAAATGCGTGATAAGCTTCATGCCGAACGCCGCGCGTGTTTCCATTGCCGTAACGCCGTGTTTCGATCGTCTAATTAACGCCTCTCGATCGCTGTACGGCGTCTATATCATTAATGCGCGCGTGTTTCCATTGCGTAACGCCGTGTTTCGATTGCGAACGCCGTGTTTCGATCGTCTAATTAACGCCTCTCGATCGTTATACGGCGTCTATATCATTAATGTTTGGGTATACGATGCTAAAGGTTAAATATGCGCGCCTAATCCAGGTCTCTTCTACGTACGTACAATATGGATTCTACTATTCTTGTGATCATCTCCTTCCTCTCATCTGTTCATCACGAATTGTTCGGCCGGAACCTTACACAGGCGGCCAACAATTTGCATCCGAGCACTTCTCCGCACACGCCCGCTCTCCTTCCCGACTTTCTTGCATCCGTCACCAACCTCATCATCCGCGCCGACGGAGGCGTCTCGCTGCCGCTCAAGAAAGGGAAACAGCCCTCACCCTGGTTCTTCTCCACAATGTGCGCAAAGCGGAAGAAGCTCTACACGCATTGGAGAGACTGATGGATAGCCTTGCCGATCAAGCAAATACGGCAGATTCTGAGGAATCTTTTCATGCTATCCTCTACGACATTATGGATGTTGCGATCATTTGCCCAGCCGAGGAGGAAGTGCCGAGGACAAGGGCAATCTTAACGGCGTTCGAGAATTTAGCGGCTGATCCTCCAAGTCCCCAAGTCGAAGAAGAAGCGTCTGAAGCCCAAAAATTACAACTGGGAAACTCTTTACCGTGCGACTTTTGTAATAAATTTGCCTCTAATTGAAATTAATAAATTTGCCTTTAATTTGTGATCTCTTGTCTCAGAGTTACGTAGTTAAGTTATTAGAAGCAATGTGTACTTATATATTAACCTTTGATCTAGAATATGACAGACAAAGGGACATCACAGACGGTTCTTGTTAAAAACCGTCTGTGAACATTCACAGACGGTTCTTAACAACAACCGTATGTGATAGTCGACACAACACAGACGGTTTTTAATAAAACCGCTCGTGATAATCTCAGATATCACGCACGGTTTTACTAAAACCGTCTCGTGATATTCGAGATCACTGCAGCGGTTCATCGGTAAGAACCGTCTGTGATACTCCTTTTTCCCACCACAAATACCACAGACGGCCTTCAAATTAAAACCGTATATATATGTACATTACAGACGGTTTCACAAAACCGTCTGTGATTTGGCGTCTACTATTAGCCTTTCTGTAGTAGTGCAAGTTCTAGGAATGCCTAAGAACATAAACTTTCATCAGATTAGGCACAATTACAATCTGCGTGGGAATGGCATGTGGGTATTTTATCAGATGGTAGAGTTAGAAGAATATGCCAAACCACAGAGCAAGTCAGTGTGTAGTCTCAAAAGTACTTGTATTTAAGGGTAATTGTTGTCACTTTTCTGTAATGAAGATATGGAGATATATTCATATAATTGATGCCATGTATGAGACTCTACAAGAAATGAAAGGACAAACCAGCTTTTCCACTAATCATGATCACTCAGTGTTTCCATTGTTGAAAAGCTAGAGAGAAGGCTTTACTCTCAGATTCTGTCCTAACAACAACCTTAATTGGTCTTGCTAACTTCTGCCTCAAAGAATTGAGAGTTAACATGAAGCCATTTAATATGTACTACAACAAAAGTTCCGTGTACAAGGCCGAAGAATGATCTACAAATTCTCATATTACCTTCACCTCTAGCCCACAGTAAAGAGATTTATGCAATAAGTTGTTATGAGGATGGCAACAAAGAAGTCTAACACAACAGGAAATTCATCTTTACACTATGTCAAGTCAATGCAATAACCATTTTATACCACATAGACAATAGCAATGCAACCATTCCATACATCTATAATGCAACTATATTAGGAGCTTAGGGCATAGTACTGCATAACAATACGTCAGTACTAAAGTCAAGGCAAAAGATACATTCATATGACTATTGATGACATGTCACCATATTAGTCCTCGCAAAAAAGGCCTGGCCAAGCATGATCAGTTGCTTTCACCCTGCAGCAGCTATATTTTCACAATGCTGAGTTAGTGAAGGAACTCAGTTAATTGGTCACTACTATATATACTATCAGGAAAGAACACATGATATTTAACTAACCTCTTCATCCATGTCTGTATTAGCACAATCTTCATCCTCTAGCTTTGTATCCAACTCATCAAGAATTGTTGCTATCTTGTCCTTAAATTGTCCTGAAATTAAAATTGACAAATTAAGCAACCAAATGGGAGGTTATGTAATTAAAGAAGTGAAGCTCCATAAATAATTACCTTTCCTAGATTATCTTACCCAGTCCTTGGTGCAAATTAAAGCCTCAATGATCTCAGGATCTAGAGAACTGCGAAAAGGACCAACAACACGACCACCAACACTAAAAGCTGACTCTGAAGCAACGGTAGAGACTTGAACAGCCAATACATCACGAGCAAGTGCACCATGACAGTATGTCAAATTTCGCACCTTGACCTGTTGGATCAACCCAACGAATTGGGTTCTCTCTCATGTAGACCCCCAATTCATTTATATCCACTTCTTTGGTCGCAGCTCCATCATCATACAAGAATTCCTCAATGTCATTAACACCTGAATCAGTATTACCATGTGGCTGTGAATTTCCACTTGGTCCTGCAGCAGTAGCTTTCAAAGATTTAGTTGCAACACAACTCTTGTAAGCTTGGAACAACTTGTTGACAGTATCCAAGACATGTTTAAGTTGATCTGCATACTTTTCAGGGTAGATCTTATTTAGAAAATACTGCACTAGCTTTTGCTTGTATCTAGGATCAAGAATGCAAAGCACAAAGAAGAGCTAGGTTGGACTTGTCCCAATATTTGTCATATTTAGTTTGCATAGCCACGGCCATAGAAGCAATGGAGACATCAGCACTTTCACACCATTCTGCAAGTGCTAACTTAATCTCACAAAACTTCCACCAAAATAAGTTTGTTGTTGGATATAGACAACCAGAAAATAACACGGTGGCATCATTGAATTTCTCCAAACACTTGCATAATGATTGTGCCATATCCCATTCTTCAGCACTAGGAGCACAGTGTCCATATTTATCCTTATGTAAGAACAAAAGCCTTTCAAGAGCCCTCCTACAGTAAATAGCTTGTTTTAACATGTCATATGTGGAGTTCCACCTTGTAGGCACATCAAATGGAAGACTGGAGTTGTTATTCAAGTCACATTCTGCTGCACACTTCTGAAATTCCTCCCATTGTAATGTAGAATTCTTCACAATACCAACAGTAGCTCTAATATTCTTAACTGTAGATGCAATTATTTTCAATCCATCTTGAGCAACAAGATTTAATATGTGACATAGACATCTCACATGAAAGAAAGCACCATCACATATCAATGGAGGGACCTTACTAATGTTATAAAGCTTATTAAGCTCTGTCACAACTTCTCTAGCACATTTATCATTTGATGAAGCATTGTCTAGTGTGAGAGCAAACAATTTTTTCTCAATATTCATAGACATTACTCCCTTGACAAATTCAATTACTAGCCTAGTTCCTGTATGCTGCCCTTTAATATGAGTGAACCTGAGTATTCTCTTTTGCATCAGCCAATTTTCATCAATCCAATGAGCAGTGATGCACATATAAGCTTTATTCTGATTTGATGTCCACATATCCATGGTTGTAGAAATTCTATTAGATACAAATTTCAGTACATCATACATCACTTTCTTTTTAGCTTCAAACATCTCTAGTATCTCTTTCCTAGTGGTAATGCGGCACTTGAATGCAAAACTAGGCCGAAGCGACTTGATGAAATCAACAAAATACTCGTGCTTAACCATACAAAATGGATATTCATGCATAATAACAGCTATATAAAACTTTTGCAAGCTTTCTTCAGGATCATACCTGAAAGTTTGAACTTCTCCCTGCTTCAACTCAAGTTCCTGCTGACCTCGTTTCAAGGAGTGAATACGGTTCAAATGATTCCATAAGTGCTTTGTGCCATTTGCTGTCTCTGCACCAAACACTCTACCACATTTGTTGCATTTTGCTTTAAGTTGTTTCTCTACCACACCAGTAACTTTGTTCTTAACATTGTCAGTGTACTTCTTGAAATGATTCCAAACCTCGGAGGTACACTTCTTCTGCCTCTTGGCTGCAGGTTCAACATCTCCTGTGAATGCCCCATTGTCTTCATCAGGAATAATGACAGTGGCCGTGGTTGTCTCATGTGGTACCAATGCATTCGGTGCCGACAATTTTGGTGCCAACGACGACTGACCTGTACCAACTACTGAGGTACCAGCCGGAGATGCCCCTGTGCTAGCACAGGCACTCACATTTGCATCACCACTACCCATCATAATTCATAAGTTTGTTTATCCTACAATCGAACGTGTAACATGTAAATTGAACATGTAACATGTATCATAATATACACATATGAATCATCCTCAAATGCATTATAGAAGTGAACATTTGGTTTGTTGCTAAGCAAATCCCCTCAAGCAAAGTGCAAAGATCCTCTAGTCTCAGATCTGGCGTACCTCGACTTGGCGGCGTAGATCTGGTGGCGGCAAGGTCGAATCGCCGAGTGGAGTTGCGGACGGGTGGAGGCGGTGCTGGGATGGCGGCCTGAGGAAGTCCACGGAGGGGAAGACCAGGGGCGCCGCCGCGTCGGCCGTCGGGCACTCGGGCGTAGATCCGGTGGCGGTGAGGTCGAATCGCCGGCGGCGAGGTCGAATTGCCAAGTGGATCTGCGGACGGGCGGAGGCGGTGCTGGGATGGCGGCCTGAGGAAGTCCACGGAGGGGAAGACCAGGGGCGCCGCCGCGTCGGTCGTCGGGCACTCGGGCGTAGATCCAGTGGCGGCGAGGTTGAATCAACGGCGGCGACGTCGAATCGGCCAGTCGCCCAGTCCCCTCTTATCTCCCGTGCTCGGTGCCTACCTACGGCCGAACGCCCGAACCGAATGGTTGGACCGTTGGAGTCTGGACTCTGGAGACTTGGAGGCTTGGAGCGGTGTGGAGTGTGGTGAGCCGGTGGCGGTGAGTTTGGATTCGGAGTGCGGACTGGCCAAGCAATCCGGGTAATATCTGAATAGTTTACCGGGTAATATCCGTATTTTGTACCGGATAATCCGTATCCATCGGATACCGACCTCCCAAACCCGATACCATATCCACCAAAAAATACCCGTATTCGGATCCGATACCCGTATAAGCCCCCGGGTACCCGAATTTGACCCGCTTTAATACGGGCGGGCGGGCGGGCGGGAAATACCCAGCCCATTTTCACCCCTAATCGATACCGGCGATTGTTGTAAGGCTGCCAGCATTCTTACTAATCGACTGAAAGAATTTTATCTCTCTCAAGATGTATTCGTTGTGCCGCTGTCGGCTAAACACACTTCCTCCATAGGGTGCCACACGTGTTCTAATATAAAGTATTTTATTAACATGTAGCAGAAGGCAATCAACATATAAATAAAATACTTTAAATACCAGAACATATCATACCACTATTAGCTGAATAAATGAATAGATTATTCAATATCGTCCAACCATTATGAGAAAATAAATTATTTGAGTACCATCCATGCAAAATCCAACTTATTCCTTCCACACATAAAATAAATGACAATTAAAGTCTAAATGCATTTTGTGCATTAGACTGAATCTGCTAAGAAGTCAAAGACTTCAGCTGCTATCTTCTCGGGGGTGATAAGCTCTTCCAAAGAAATCATGGCGGTGGCAGCTGCAATGTTAAGAGGGGGTGCTGCTACCGGAATAGAGTCAACCTCCATCGATGCAGGCAGTTGCTCAGAACTCTCCACCTCAACAGAAGCAACGTGGGTTTCATGCTACCCTTTGCCACCCTTCTTGTTCTTAGCCTGGAAGGCATCGACACTTATAGCAGGTTTGGTCTTGCTTACCACAGGGCTTGTCGTCCTGCTTTGGCTTGCTTTCCTTATTCTCACGCGGAGCATCTGACTTGCCTTCTGGGTTCCGGCCTTACCCTTCCTTCCCATTTTCTTCATTATGGGCTTTCGCACCTTGTAACTCACAGCATAGGCCGCCAGCAGAGCTCCCAGGTGGCTGTGTGACAAAGTTCTTACAGAGAACTTCATCTTGAGCCTCTGCAACATGCATCATATCAATCAATTTAGCATACTCCTTGTAGCCATCTTAACGATAGTTGCATATAGACTGCATTGCATTGGAGTGGAAGGTGGATAAAGTCTTCTCAATCTTCTGCTCATATGTCATCTACTTGCCACAAAGTTGAAGATTCATATAAATTTTGTGTAGAGCAGAGTTGTACTCCCCAACCGTCCTGAAATCAGCAAATCTGAGTCGGATCCATTCCTGCTCTACCTGAGGAAGAATGGTGTACTTTAGCTTCTCGAACCACTTCTTGAGTGCAGTCTATAATGCTAGTACGCTCTTCTCTGTCATGTACTCATTCTTGAGAGTGAGACAAAGATGGTGCCTAAGAAAGTGAAGTGCCTGATCATTTTCCTCAGGGGTGGGTTTGGTATCCTGCTGTGCACCAATCCCAATGGCAACACGGAGGTTCTTGGCTCCAAGTATGATCTCGACATCGGAAGCCCAAGTCAAGTAGTTTTGGCCACGCTGGGCCAGCTCCTCGAACTCCCAGTTCGTGATGCCTGTCATTTACATGTGCATGAAAGGAATATATAACTTTACTGTCGGTAAACATGCATGAAATAAATTTACTGTAGTTAAATAAATTGGACAAAGGTACAAAAGATTCTCGTACTGTTCCAGAATTTTCTATGTGTTTTCTATAAATTTTACTGTTAATTTCGGTGACTAAAGGCAATTTAAATAATTACGATTAATCAAAATAGTAAATAAATACAAAAAATATAGAAAATAATAATGGCATGCTAAACATGCTTCAAACGCTAAAAATAATTCAAAATTAGAATTCCCAAGACCTTTTCTGTTGGAATATGAATTTTCAGTGAATTCTGCAATTTCCGAGCGCTTATACGTAAATTTTCAATTCTAAGAAAACTTTCACACAATTTTTGGATTTTTCGGAGGCCTTCTTGCAAAAGTTCGGATGCCCCACCCCCGGTCGGGCCTTTCCTAGTCCATCTCTTCTTTCGGCCCACTCGGCCCATTTGGTCGGCTCAAACCCTACCACTGTTCACGATGAGGCGGTGCGCATGGGGAGGTTGACAGCCAAGGTGCGCGGCTGGGGCCTGCAACTGAGGCATATGGTGAGCGGCAGCCGAGCAAGCAGCCAAGTGCATCGGCGGCCTGTGGGGCTGGGGCTTCGGTTAGGTACAACGGTGACCGAGCGGTTCAAGCACTGGCGGTCGGCTGGGGAGCCAAACGGCGGCGGTGGAGTCAGCGGTGGGGCTGGCCTTTGCTTCAGGCGCAGTACGACAGCTTCATGCCTTGGGTGCGAAAACCGAGCGGCGTTGCCTTCAGGCGGCTCCGGGCGGCGGTGAGGCTGAGTGGTCGACTTGGAGCATGGCATAGCGAGGCTCCCGAGATGACGACGACCTGTGCGGGGGTGCGCGATGCGGGCGCTGGTGGCCAAGGCGGCGGCGGCCTGTGCGGGGGCGGAGCCGGAGCGGCCTTGGGTCTCGTCGGCACTCAGTGGTGCATGCAGGCGGTGCAGCGCACAGCGACCAGGCGACGCATATGGGTAGTCCAATGGCGCGTTTGGGCAACACGGCGCATCGTGGCCCGAGCACTGCGTACGGGTGTCGGCGGTGTTGCTCCAAGCCGGCTGCGATCGAGCGGTCGCACGATTCCAAGCCAACGGCGCACTGTTTGGGGTGAGTGGCGGCAGTGGTCGTGTGGGGCCGGTGGTTTGGGTGGTGCGGCCCGGGTGCATGCCAGCGGCGGAGCTTCAAGCTCAGTGGCGGCCTTGGCTGAGAGGTGCTCGGCGGTGTCCAAGCTCATGAGGCAGCCAGCGATTGTGCAGCGACATCAGGATCCGGTGCAGACGCCGGCGATCGGCGACCTTGCAAGAATCGGGATCGATGGTCGGGCGCGAGCGAGGCGCCGTCGATGGTGACGAGGTGGCCATGTCTCACAGACAGCGCTTCGGCGGCGCGGCTGTGGCCCGATTTTTCAATATATAGTGAAATCAAGATATACTATTTCATGTAGTCTACCGATCGACATTGTGCCGGCGACTTCAGGTTTGCTCGTAGTTGATTTGAGTGGATTTACACCATAGAAAATAATCTAGAAAGCAAAATCTGCAGAATTTAAAGCGATCTAGATAGACAATTCAATCTATGAGTGTTTCGATGATTACCTTCGATCCACAGAGCAATTCGTGTTGATAACGTGTTGAGGAACCGTCGCCGACGAGTCCAATCTGATCGATTCCTCTCCTATGTAAAGTGACAGATCAATCACAGAGTAATGCAAATAGTAGATTGAAATATAGAGATAGAGGGGAAGAACTCATGTTCTTTTCTTTATTGCTTTCTGTTTTCACGTGTGTACAAAATAGTTAATGGAACTCCCTATATACAGCCTAGTGGTCAGGTGCCCACTATGGGCTGAGACTTTAGCACAAACCTAGAGTTTCCAACAATATGTTGTACGCGTTTGTTACTGTGGCTTCATTCGGCTTATTATTTTTGAACTCCTTTGAGCTAAGTCCGTTAAGTGCCCAGAATGATGCGGCTCTTAGCAGCCATCGATGATATTTTCGGAACAGTACACCTTAGGTGTAGCAGTGTTTGCGTTGTGGAAACAAAAAGCTGCCTCGGTTGGAATTGTTAGCGCTGAGTAGTATACGACTTATCAACCGTTTTCTTATTTAATTGTCAAAACAATTTATTTTCACTCGTTAATGTTTATAATATTGTGCAATAGCACATTCAATAAGTATGGTATTGATGAAGTGTAAATTACGTAGTTTAAGTTATGATTAATCTTGTTTTACATAGCAATAACGTATTATAATACTAATAGACAAAAATAATCAAGCTTAAATATAAATGAATATATATATTATGTTTTTTACAACTGATGTTGTAGTGTACACAGCTCGTGCAAACGTGGAATTCAGAATACTTTCTTGTCTTTTCTTTTCAAAAAAAACGTCAGAAGATTTTCATGGCACTCTGCTGAATTAGTCTTAAAAGCGTTGATGAAGTTCTATTATTATAGACGCCGTCCACCAAATAATCAGTATATATTTTTTCTTTTTCTTCACTAACAAAATTTCCACATCAAAAGAATAAAAACATTTTCCACAAATATGAGATGGGGTAAACGAACTAATGTGAACATCAAATAGGAAGAAATTTTTGGAAGGAAGAACAAAGAAATATGAAAGACAAACTATCCGATCCTTTATTTTTCTTCTGTAAAGCACAATTGGGTGCATTGGGAATTTTTTTCTTGCCTGGCTATGGAGTTATCTGTTTTTTGAGACTGGCTACGGAATTTTCTAAACAACCTGCCAATATTACTGTCATTGTGGTGAGTTAATAAGCGGGACCAGATTCGGTATCAGTCTTAATCATGCCCATGTTATCGATTTGGGGCTATATACAACTCCATATTTCACATCAGAAGATAATTCCAAGGTATTTATTGTTTTGCCATAGCTTCATGCCATCTGGGCATATGGCATTCCATGTGTAGTGCAACGAGGTCTGCAGAGAAACGTCTACATCAAACTGGTCTTACGGAGAGGTCGATGCTATAATACCAGGTGGGTACTCGATAGTCGATGCTACAGTACTCGGTAGTTGTTGCTACAATATCTAGTCATTGATGGGTAGCTGTAGACTTTATGATCGGTAGCCATGTACTTAGTGTTCTGGTGACTTAGTCGTAGCGATCAGTTCTTGGTAGTCGGTACTTGATAGTTTTTCCCATGTACTTGTGTTTTTGAGAACTTGATGAGCTAGCGACCGGACTTTGCATGGAGGGCATAACCGGTCATAATGAGTAGTATGAAGTGAAATTTTTGGAATGCAATGGAATTCGTGGTTGTGGTTGACTGGTTGGTGTAGATGTATGATTAAAGCAGTGTTTTGAGTGTGTGGACTAATATCAGTCAAGTTAGGAAAAACTTGTGCTAAGGAAAATGTTTCTTTGGTCTTTGCATGTGCAGGTGGGTGTGTAGACGGTCATGGTCAGTGACGAGGAGGATCAGGACTAGGATGGGGGAAGTTTGAGGTCTAAGCAGTCAAGGATGTTGCAAGGTGGTCGGGCGCATGCTGGAGTACATGGGGATCAAAGGTGGTGATTCATGGAGAAGCTACGGGCGGTGCGGTCCAGGAGGCTTCGACACGAGCGATCGAACGTCGAGCGGTTTGCAATCTGCTGTCGTAGTGTTTCGCAAATTCTCCTATTCACGAGTTTTTGAGGTGTTGTCAATGTATTCATCAAGGGGGAGATTGTGAGACCATGTGATGTTTGTATATGTTGTTGATGATGAATAATTGACATTTGGTTTTATTAGAATTTGCATTGTGAAAGTTCTAGTCGATGTGCTTCTGTGCTTGAGTTTTCAAGGTGACAACGACCACGTATGGTTTCGACCACGGATGGTAGTCCGATTGGCCTTGTGATCACTGGTTCGATTGGCAAGTGCGAATGACACCTTTTGACATTGTAAGTCAACCACTATAGGATTTAATTACGGCAGATTTTGACCACGTCCAACTTTGACCATGTTCGATTTCAACCACATCTAATTTCAACCATGAAACATCGACTACGGCAAACGACCGTACCTAGTTGAAGATGGTAAGATACAATAATTTTCGATAGTCGTAGCTACAGTACTTTTTTACGGTCGTAGCTACAGTACTTTCTCATGGTCATAGCTATAGTATTTTTTCATGGTCGTAGCTATAGTACCTGGTCGTAACTCGATTGTCAAAGTTTTTATGATCAATAGTCACAAACTTTGTAGTCTACTATCGTTGTCTTAGACTTTTCGACCAATTGGTGTAGACCTCGCGATCGGTAGTCTTAGGCTTTTGCGATCGGTTGTCATAAACTTCACAATCGATACTCGTAGACTTCATGATTGGTACAAGTACTTCAATTCTTGCTATCTTCGAGTACTTCGAGTACTTGTGTTAGGCCAGCGGTATGATTGGCTAGTGCATGGTGGTCGGTGATCGGTGAACAATACTCGAAAGATGAAAGTACTCAGTGGTCGGATGGTCATGATACTTGATAGTCGAAAGTACTCAGTACTCGGAAGGACTCAGTACTTGGTGGCCATAGACTTTGCTGGTTGGTTGTCGGAGGCGTAGCGATTGGTACTCGGTAGTCAATACTTGATGGTTTTGTGGTCGGTAGTGATACTTGTTATTATTGAGTGTTTTGAGTGAAGCGTTGTTAATTCCCGAGTAGTTGTTTTCGAGTACTTGTTGACTTAGCAGTTGTGTTCAGTGGTCTAAGGCTGATTTCTAGATAGCGATGAGATTTGTTGTCATGGATGATCTGGTTGCTGTTTATGATAGTTTGGTTCTTGTCTATGGATAGATAAGGATGCGTTTCAAGTATGTGTACTAATGTTGGTCAAGTTGGGAAGAACTTGTGCTGGGAAAACTTTCTTTGGTATTTGCATGTGCAGGTGGACGTGGAGACGGCCATGGTCGGTGACGAGGAGAACCGGAACTAGGATGGGTGAGAGACCATGTGGTCGTGACCCCATGTTGGTGATGAGTAATTGACATTGTTTTAGGATAGTCGAGTTTGGTTTGTGTGGTCAGACCATGTCGTTGCGTAGTGCAACGGGCTCGGTCGGACTTGGTCAAACTAGGTTGTATGGATTAGAACGCGTATTCCTTTGATTCGACAGGTTTTAGCTTTATCATGCTAATTTTGATTACATGTATCGAGCGGTGCTATTTAATGTGTTTCTTGTCTGTGTTGGCAGCAAGACATCGAGGCGGAGTCGTGGCGAGACACGGTGGACCGGACTAGGCACAGGTGGCGCTGAGGTTAGAACGGTCGGGAGGTGTTGAAGACGGCGAGGGCTCGAGGTGGCTGCAAGGCTTGCAAGGCAAGGAATGAGGAAGCTTCCTGGAAGGTGCGCGAGGGGCGTTTTGGTGAATACGCAAAGCTGCACTAAAGGAAGTGGATTGTGGATAAAGCGCCATGAGTTGTTGAGAGCTAATAGGTAAAGTGTGTTGCAAACCCATTAGTGGAGGCTATAAATAGAGAGGTGCTCTCTAGTGCTACGTGCAGATTTTGAGATGAAAAATGAGAGGGTTTTAGTCCTTGTTTGTTGAGAAAGAGAGAAAGAGAGAAGGTGAGAGTTTCTCTCTATGCTCTTCGGGCGTATGGGGACTTGTTTAGTGTAAGATTGAGAGAGATAGGCAGTAGAACAACTCATATGTAATCTCGTATGTCTCGATCTCGATCTATGAGAGTTATGTTTTGTTATTGTGTTTCTCTCAATATCTTGTTCCTGTTTTATATTCTCTGCTCCGTGATGTTCGGGTTTTGTTCCTAGAGATATCCTGCTATTTGGGCTAAAGATCAAACTTTTTGTCTTGAGGAAGATAGCATTTCTCTGCCAGGAGTATGTATGCTTTGTCTTGTGATTTTCTGGCAGCAAAAATGCTTCGAGCAGCTACTTGAGCTATTTATCTTTTTGGACAGCTAGCAGTGATTTCTTTGGTTTGGCTTCAACTCCTGTCTTTGCTTCCTTGCTCTGCCTTCCTTTTCTTTAAGTCTAGCTGCAGTTTTTTTTATCTAGTACTTGGACAGGCTGCAGGTTTCTTTTGGTTGGTTGTTTGGTCACAATATTTGGTTTCCTTTTGCTCTTTTCGGTTGGTTCTTCTCCACTTCTTTTCACTGCAGCTCTCAGCTATTTTATGTGTTTGTCTTGGCCAGCAATGAATCATATCTTCTCTTTGTTTAGAAAAAAAGGGGGCTGCCGATTGTTCTTTTTCTTGAAAGAGAACTGCAGCCGAGTGGCACTATTTTGACCGTGAGCCTCATCTTTTTCTGAAGCATCTTCCTTTCTTCTTTTTAGTCTTTTCTCTTCTCTTTTGGTTCAGTTTCTTGGCAGCTGTTCCCCCTTCATTTACTGCAGTTTTTCAGCTGTCTTTTGTGCACGACAAGGAGACTTTGGGGCAGCAGTTCATGTCCAGATTTTTGGATGTTTTGAACAGCTAACTTGCAGTCCATATTGGCTGTTTTGGACAGCAAGATTCTCTCAGTTTTTCACTGGTTTGTGCTTTGCCATATGCTGCTTTGTTTTTACCGTTTCTTTGCCTTGGTGGACAGCAAGTATAAGGCAAGTTTTCAGTGGTGCACTCAATCTTTTTATTGCAGTTTTTGCTAGTATGGCCAGCAAGTTTCTTCAGTTTATTGACAGCAAAATCTCCTTTTCCTTGCTCTATTTTTAGTGTGTCATTTGCTCTTGGCAGCAAGGTAGCCTTGGTTTTTAATTAGCGTTGATTTTCTCGCTTCATAGCTAAGCTAGCTATCGGAGAAGAAAGTGTCGTGGATACTTGGGGACATTTTTTTAAAAGTCGACATTCACCCCGCCCTCTGTCGCCATTTCGGTCCAACAATTGGTATCAGAGCCGGTTAGCTCTTCTCAATAGATCTTAACCGGTCTCTAAGAGCCATGGCGACGGACAAGTATTCCACCAAGCCGCCCGTCTTTGATGGCATCGATTACCCCTTCTGGAAGAGCCAGATGGAGACATACATCCAGGTTCAGGGGTATGCCATCTGGCGGAAGGTGAAGGTGCGATTTGTTGTTCCTGCCGATGAGAACATCAACGCCGGGAACATGGCTGATGTTGAGGCGAACGCTAAGGCAAGGAACATCATAATCCAGGGGTTGAGCCGAAGCGAGTTTGATCGCATCTCTCATCTCACGTTGGCTTTCGACATCTGGATGACCCTCGACGCATACCATCAGGGCACCACCCAGATCAAGACTGTCCGACAGGACCAATTCAAGCGAGATTACAACAAGTTTGAAATGCTCACTAGTGAGTCCTTAGATGAGTGCTTTGCGCGCTTCCACAAGATCTTGAGCAACCTCCGAGCGGTCGATCTCACATACCCCGACTCGGATAACGCTTGTCAGATGCTCATGGCTCTCGATTTGCGGGTTTGGGAGATGAAGGTGACTACCATCAAGGACACCACAGACCTCTCGACTTTGACTCTTGATGTGTTGTACTCGCGCCTCAAGACTCACGAGATTGACATTGTCTCTCGCAAGTCGAAGTCACAGTCGATGGCTCTAGTCACCGATCCCAGTTCGGCTTCAGGTCTTTTTTCTTCCGATTCGCTTTGTGGTTTCTCTCTCACTGCTCTCTGTGACATAACTGATGATCAGTTAGAGCAGCTTGAGGATGAGCAGCTGGCCCTCCTAGCTCGGAAGTTTTCCCATGCTTACAAGAGGAGGAGGGACAGAAAGAGAGGAGGACCTGTTATTTGCTTCGAGTGTGGTGGCCCCAACCACATTCGAGCAAACTTCCCTAAGCTGGAGAAGGGCAAGAACGACTACGGCGGTTTGGGCAAGAACGACTACACCGACAAGAACCGCAACAAGAAGCCTCCAACGCACCCTCAAGGCAAGAAGAAGTTCCGCGACTTTGGGAAGGCCAAGAAGCTCTTCCATCGCATCCTCACCGCATTCGACGACCTCGACCTCAGCGAGGTGGAGGGATGGAGCGACGACGACGGGACGGGTGACCAAGAACCCAAGAGCGACGACGACTTCTCCGGCATGTGCTTCATGGCCCTTGAGGGCGAACTGAGCGACAGCGAGCTGTACTCCGACTCGGACGAGGTATGCCCCACCTACGATCAACTTAATCATGCTTTTCTTAAGCTAGGTGGATTTCATGCTAGAGCTAGGGCTAGGTGTACCGAGTTAGAGAAGGAAGTAGAGAGCTTGTCACGGGAGCTTACTTCACTTACATCTACTCCCTCCCGTGACGACTGTGATACATGCTGTGCCTTGCTTGGTGACATGGAGAAATTAAGGACCTCTCATGCTAGTCTGTCTTCTGAGCTTGACATGATTAAGGTGGAGAATGTTAGTCTGCTTGCTGAGTTAGAGATGAGTAGGATAGTTGTTGCTTCACCTACTATTGTTGAGACTACTTCTTGCACCTCATGTGAGGATAAGGACAATGCTTTTAGAGGTCTTTATACCATGCTCCTTGATCTGCCCGAGACTTGTGAAAGTTGTAATAATTTGAAGATGAACCTAAAACGGGCAGATCATAAAATTTCTGAGTTGTATGCTTGGTTGGTTGAGCCAGCTGTTTCATGCTTGAACTGTCCTAGGTTAACTGCTGAACTTGAATCTGTTTCCAAACAGTTTCAAGAAATGATTGACAACAACAAGAAAATGGCTCAGTATGCGACTAAGGATCCTATTAGCTCACCATGCAATAGTTGTACTCAACTAAAACTTGAACTCGTTGCTTTGAATGATAAATGTGTGAAGCTAACTAAGGACTTACTAGAGAAGCCACAATCTTGTTGTGATGTGTGTGCGGGTGAGGGGGAGAAGCCCCAGGGTAAGGTAGAGACGCCTAGTGATGTGAACCAACCTGCTAGTAGTAGAATTGTCCCCTTAGAGTCGGCTGTGTGTGCACAAGCCATTCTTTGCTCTACTGTTGGTTCTTCTTCTGATCCCTTACCTTCTGCTGTCTCTTCTTCTCCCTACTCTTCTTGCACCTCTCTCTTTCGGGAGTGTCAGTACCTTATGAACACTCTCGAGAGATTTGTAGGCGGCAAGAAGAAGCTTAATCTTATTCTAGACCAATCCAAGATTTGCAGATTTAATCAGGGTCTAGAAAAAGATTTCTATGAGGACATGAGGAAGCATCCACCTGCCGTGCTTAGACCCACAGCACCAGGTGTGATCGAGACTGAACCCAGGACCGAGAAAGTCCAATTTAAGTCAGTAGGCTTTGTTTAAGGGATTTCTGACAGCAAGGTGATTCCACCTACAGCTTCGGCCTCTCAGAAGGCGAAGCCATCTCATGATACTTCTGCCTCTCAGAAGGCGAAGTATCATTGCACCTTCTGTCAGAAGGATGGACATACGATCGATCGATGCTTCAGGCGCGCCAGGATCGCGCAGAGAGGCCGTGTTGCAGCTCTTAGGCGTATTCAGGGTCAGCCCCAGACCTTGAGTGCATCTAAGACCAACACGAGGTCTAGGTTTGTTTCAGATGCTTCTGATGGGTTTGGGCAGCATTGAGGACTTGGTTTTTTTGAGTTTTCTGGTTTTCGTCCTCATGCTCCCTTTGGTCGTGACTTCCGCCGTCCTAAGGATAGATCTCGTTTCCCCCGTCGAGATGGCTACCCGCGGCGTGTTCAGCGTATTGCCGGTGCTCCGACTGGCTTGCCCGTAGCAGTTGGACCCAGCAACAGCATCGGGTCTACACGTAGACCTTCTGGCTTGTTGAGTAACAGAGAGCGTAGGGTAGATAGAGGTCAGTCGTGCTTGACTACTTCATCTGCTGAACGTGTTACTCAGTATTGGGTGCCAAAATCACTCTTGATTTACCCCAGTACTGAGACTTTACTCTCTGTTTGACTCAGGCTTGCCGGGCAGGGAAGGGAAAGGTTTGGCTTGTAGACTCCGAGTGTTCACGACACATGACCGGAGACTCCCGTTGGTTTTCTTCCCTTGCCCGTGCTCCAGGTGATGAGACGATCATTTTCGGAGACACTTCATCTGGGCGCGTCTTCGCCAATGGTACAGTGCGCGTTAATGATTCTTTCATTTTGAAAGATGTTGCTTTGGTTAGTAAGCTACAGTATAATTTATTTTCCGTCTCTCAGCTTACCGATGACGGTTTCGAGGTGAGCTTTAAGAAAAACGCTTGCAAAATTCTTGATTCTTCGGGTAGTCTAGTTTGCGGGATTTCTCGTTTTGGGAGGATCTTTCGTGCTAATTTTTCTGAGTCTTCTGGTGATCCTCTCAGGTGTTTAGTTGCTTCTGAGTCCCGCGACCTTTCCTTCTGGCATAGGAGATTTGGTCATATTGGATTTGACCATTTGACCCGAGTTAGCGGCCACGACCTCATTCGTGGTTTACCGAAACTCAAGATGGTCAAAGATCTAGTTTGTGCTCCTTGCCGGCATGGCAAGATGGTTGCTGCTTCTCATCCTCCGGTCACAGTGACCATGATCGATGCACCAGGACAGCTGCTTCATATGGATACAGTTGGACTAGCTCGAGTGCAGTCAGCAGGAGGGAAGTGGTATGTTCTTGTTGTGGTCGATAACTTCTCGAGGTACTCTTGGGTGTTTTTCTTAGCCTCGAAGGATGAGACGTTTACACATTTTCGAGGTCTTTCGGTGAGGCTTTCGTTGAGCTCCGGGTGCCTTACGAGCGATCGCGATGACAATGACATGGAGTTCAAGAATTCCTACTTTGAGAGGTTCTGTGATGAGACAGGTGTAGAGCACCAGTTCTCTTCTCTGCACGTCCCACAGCAGAATGGCGTTGTGGAGAGGAAGAACCGTACCTTGGTCGAGATGGCCAGGACGATGCTCGATGAGTACTCTACACCGTGGAAGTTTTGGGCTGAGGCTATAGCTACCGCGTGCCATGTTACAAATCGAGTTTTTCTTCGGGTACACTTGCACCGCACTTCTTATGAGTTGAGATATGGGCGAAAGCCTAGTGTATCTCATTTTCATGTGTTTGGTTGCTAGTGCTTTATTCTGAAGTCCGGGAATCTAGACAAGTTCGAGTCACGTTCTTGTGATGGGATATTTCTAGGTTACTCGACTTATTCGCGGGCTTATCGAGTTTGAAACCGCGAGTATAGTAAGTTGGTAGAGACCTGTGAGGTGACCTTCGACGACCTGTGAGGTGAGCTTCGACGAGGCCAGTCCGGGGACTAGGCCCGATATCTCAGGTTCTTTAGAGCAGTCCGAGCCCATCTTTGTGGATGACGAGGACGATGGAGATGAGGGTTGTCTGCCCGATCCAGTCCCTCATCCACCCCTTGAGGTGCCTTCTTCCACCGCACCTCGAGGCGATCAGCCCTTGCCTTCTGCTTCTTCTGGAGCTAGTGGCTCTGTTCCATCTCATCTGCATATGAGGTAGAGGCCACTTCTTCATCTCATCCTGGACCTCCTCGGCATATCCAAAAAGCTTATCCTTGTGAGCAGATTATTGGAGACCTGTTTGAGCGAGTCACTCGTTCAAAATCTGACGTGTCCCAATTCTGTCTCCATTCTGCCTTTGTTGCCTCCTTTGTGCCCAAAGACATTTGTCATGCTCTTTCTGACGAGTCTTGGGTCAATGTCATGCATGAGGAGTTAGAGAACTTCGAGAGAAACAAGGTCTGGTCGCTTGTTGAGCCCCCACGAGGTCACAATATCATTGGGACTAAGTGGGTGTTCAAGAACAAGTAGAGTGAGGATGGTGTGGTTATTCGAAACAAGGCTAGACTGGTAGCTCAAAGGTTCTCCCAGGTTGAGGGTCTAGATTTCAAGGAGACCTTTGCCCCTGTAGCTAGACTTGAGGCCATTAGAATCCTACTTGCTTTCGCGGCTTCTAAGGGTTTCAAGCTTTACCAGATGGATATCAAGAGTGCCTTCCTCAAAGGCTTTATTGAGGAAGAAGTCTATGTCCGACAGCTTCCAGGTTTCGAGAACCCCAAATACCCTAACCATGTCTTCAAGCTTTCCAAAGCGTTGTATGGACTTAAGCAGGCCCCTAGAGCTTGGTATGAGAGGCTTAAGTCCTACTTGTTGAGTCATGGGTTTGAGATGGGTAAAGTAGACAAGACCCTGTTCATCCGCCGGCATGGCACTGATCTTCTGCTCGTCCAGATTTATGTGGACGACATCATCTTTGGCGGCTCCTCGCATGCTCTCGTTTCCCAGTTTTCCGATGTCATGAGCTTGGAATTTGAGATGAGCATGATGGGCGAGTTAAGCTTCTTCCTTGTCTTCCAAATTAAGCAGACTCGGGAGGGTACTTTCTTGCATCAGGGCAAGTATACTCGAGACCTCCTGAAGCACTTCGATATGAGTGATGGTAAGCCAGTGTCTACTCCGATGGCTACATCAGCTACACTCGACCCAGATGAGGATGGCGAGCCAGTTGATCAGAAGGAGTATCGCAGCATGATTGGCTCTCTTGTGTACCTCACCACCTCGAGACCGGACATACACTTCTCCGTGTGTCTTTGTGCTCGGTTTCAGGCTTCTCCTCGTGTCTCTCACCGCCAGGCGGTGAAGCGCATTCTTCGGTACCTTCGAGCTACCATTGACTATGGTATCTGGTACTCTTCCTCTTCCTGTCTTTCCTTGAGAGCCTACTCGGACGCAGACTTTGCCGGCTGTAGGATAGATAGGAAGAGCACCTCTGGCACCTACCAATTTATTGGCACTTCTCTTGTTTTCTGGTCCTCGAGGAAGCAGTCCGGTGTTGCCACCATCCGCAGAGTCGAGCACGTTGTCGCAGCCGATTCTTTGTAGCTGTACTTTGGATGACTTCGACCCTGCGGGACTTTGGGTTAGTCATAGATAGTGTTTCACTCTTTTGTGATAATACTTCTGCGATTAACATTGCTAAGAACCCAGTGCAGCACTCTCGGACCAAACATATCGATATTCGCTATCACTTCCTTCGAGACCATGTGGAGAAGGGTGACATAGTGCTCCAGTTTGTGGAGAGTGACCACCAGTTGGCTGATATCTTCACCAAGCCATTGGATAGCTCGAGGTTTTCAGCTTTGCGGGGAGTGTTTGGGGTGGTCTGTCCTTATGGACTGTTGTGAGGGGGAGTTTTGTGCTTTACTGCTTTACTATATTGATTATGCTCTTACTTCCTTCTGATTGCATTGCATAGGGGTGCATTGGGTTAGTCCTTCTAGCATAGGATAGAGTGATTCTCTTGCCTAGCTGCTTAGACTTCTTGCTCTTATCTTGTGATTCCAGGATGCTGCTTATTAGCTGTCTCTCTTCTCTCTAGGTTGAGCTTACTCACTTCTTGTGGGTTCTAGCGAGGGTTGGGCCACCCTCGGGTAGACAGGGTACGTGTTTGCTCCCTAGGTTGTTAGTAGACCAGCTGATAGTCCTTGAGTCATATGGGGTAGATGAGAGTCAGTCTGCCATAGTTGTCTCTATATCTTGTCTATGCTGTAAGGACTGCCTGTTCTGATTTTCTTTCCCAGCTTCTCATTTTATTGCTTTGGTTCAGGGGGAGTTCATTTGGGAGCTTCTGGAGCTTAATCTTGTCATAACTCAACTTGAACTAAAAGTTGCATCACATGTTGAGGGGGAGCTGGATTTTCTTGCATTTCAGCATTTCGCATTGTAATATAACTACATTGAGCCTTGATTATTATCCTATTATGACATGTTTACAATGCCTTACACCTTGCCATGATTTGTGCTTATTTGCTAGATTGATCATGACTTCATATGTATAGACTAGCTTTTGCCATGATAAGTTCATTAAAATTGCTCAACTTGAATTAAAACTTGTCATGCTAGCTCTCGAGATTAGTCTTTCTTGCGTTATCCTTTTATGATTCATGCCATGTCAAATAGGCTGAGCTGAGCGTTGAATCTTTATTGAGCTTTAGATTGAGCTATGCTAGTTCTTGATGTAGCATGCGTTAGTACAATCATTAAGAATGCAAACAGATCTCTTTTGTGCGAAAAAACTGATCTCACCAATTCTTTCTCATGAGACGGCTTGCCATTGCACAAGGCATGAACTCAGGGGGAGTTTTGGATGACCAAGATCATTGTCTTAAGCTTTTTGCTTGGCATGATCACATAAGGTTTGAGATCTAGCACATGACTAAACAAAAATCTAGTTGGCAACAACCTTGAATTTCAAAAGAAAATATGTCACTCGTGCTTCTTTTGCTTAATCTACAAAAAGCACCAAGTACTTAAATAAATGTTTCACTCTTGAGCTTGTAGCACTCTAATTAGACTCAATACTAGCTTCTTGGTTCCACTTAACTTATTGACATGGTTTGCATCATCCTTGGATATCTCTTGTTAGACTTTGATCATGGATGACTTGACATGCTCACAAAAGTGCTCTACATTTCATATTGTCATTTACTTGGTCTAGCTGGCTTATATATATCTTGTCATGATCTAGATAGCATTTTATTGAGTTATGGATTGATGTAATACTTAATGGTAATTTTGGATAATTCTCATAGCTCTAAATGCTTAGAATAAACAACTTCAGCCATTTCATCCAATATCATGTCATATTCTCTCTTTTGCATCCTTGATGTGTTTATTGCCAAAAGGGGGAGAATTTTGGAGAAAAAGTCATTTGGGATCATTCTAGAGCTTTGGAGAAAAATTTGCTCTTTCTGTTGTTACTCTAGTGTTCCTTCTGGCGACATGGTCATTCGCTTCATTGCCTTCTTTTGGACCATGTTGGACTCTTCACAAACAAACTCAAGTTCGTGCTTTTTCTGGGTTTGTTAATATACTCATCAAGGGGGAGATTGAGAGACCATGTGGTCGTGACCCCATGTTGGTGATGAGTAATTGACATTGTTTTAGGATAGTCGAGTTTGGTTTGTCTGGTCAAACCATGTCGTTGCGTAGTGCAACGGGCTCGGTCGAACTTGGTCAAACTAGGTCGTATGGATTAGGACGCGTATTCCTTTGATTCGACAGGTTTGAGCTTTATCATGCTAATTTTGATTACATGTATCGAGCGGTGCTATTTGATGTGTTTCTTGTCTGTGTTGGCAGTAGGACATCGAGGCGGAGTCGTGGCGAGACGCGGTGGACCAGACTAGGCGCAGGTGGCGCTGAGGTCAGAACGGTCGGGAGGTGTTGAAGACGGTGAGGGCTCGAGGTGGCTGCGAGGCTTGCAAGGCAAGGAATGAGGAAGCTTCTTGGAAGGTGCGCGAGGGGCGTTTTGGTGAATACGCAAAGCTGCACTAAAGGAAGTGGGTTGTGGATAAAGCGCCATGAGTTGTTGAGAGCTAATGGGTAAAGTGTGTTGCAAACCCATTAGTGGAGGCTATAAATAGAGAGGTGCTCTCTAGTGCTACGTGCAGATTTTGAGATGAAAAATGAGAGGGTTTTAGTCCTTGTTTGTTGAGAAAGAGAGAAAGAGAGAAGGTGAGAGTTTCTCTCTATGCTCTCCGGGCGTATGGGGACTTGTTTAGTGTAAGATTGAGAGAGATAGGCAGTAGAACAACTCATATGTAATCTCGTATGTCTCGATCTCGATCTATGAGAGTTATGTTTTGTTATTGTGTTTCTCTCAATATCTTGTTCCTGTTTTATATTCTCTGCTCTGTGATGTTCGGGTTTTGTTCCTAAAGATATCCTGCTATTTGGGCTAAAGATCAAACTTTTTGTCTTGAGGAAGATAGCATTTCTCTGCCAGGAGTATGTATGCTTTGTCTTGTGATTTTCTGGCAGCAAAAATGCTTCGAGCAGCTACTTGAGTTATTTCTCTTTTTGGACAGCTAGCAGTGATTTCTTTGGTTTGGCTTCAACTCCTGTCTTTGCTTCCTTGCTCTGCCTTCCTTTTCTTTAAGTCTAGCTGCAGTTTTTTTTATCTAGTACTTGGACAGGCTGTAGGTTTCTTTTGGTTGGTTGTTTGGTCACAATATTTGGTTTCCTTTTGCTCTTTTCGGTTGGTTCTTCTCCACTTCTTTTCACTGCAGCTCTCAGCTATTTTATGTGTTTCTCTCGGCCAGCATGCAATCATATCTTCTCTTTGTTTAAAAAAAAGGGGCTGCCGATTGTTCTTTTTCTTGAAAGAGAACTGCAGCCGAGTGGCACTATTTTGACCATGAGCCTCATCTTTTTCTGAAGCATCTCCCTTTCTTCTTTTTAGTCTTTTCTCTTCTCTTTTGGTTCAGTTTCTTGGCAGCTGTTCCCCCTTCATTTACTGCAGTTTTTCAGCTGTCTTTTGTGCACGACAAGGAGACTTTGGGACAGCAGTTCATGTCCAGATTTTTGGATGTTTTGAACAGCTAACTTGCAGTCCATATTGGCTGTTTTGGACAGCAAGATTCTCTCAGTTTTCACTGGTTTGTGCTTTGCCATATGCTGCTTTGTTTTTACCGTTTCTTTGCCTTGGTGGACAGCAAGTATAAGGCAAGTTTTCAGTGGTGCACTCAATCTTTTTATTGCAGTTTTTGCTAGTATGGCCAGCAAGTTTCTTCAGTTTATTGACAGCAAAATCTCCTTTGCCTTGCTCTATTTTTAGTGTGTCATTTGCTCTTGGCAGCAAGGTAGCCTTGGTTTTTAATTAGCGTTGATTTTCTCGCTTCATAGCTAAGCTAGCTATCGGAGAAGAAAGTGTCGTGGATACTTGGGGATATTTTTTTAAAAGTCGACATTCACCCCGCCCTCTGTCGCCATGTCGGTCCAACAATTGGTATCAGAGCCGGTTAGCTCTTCTCAATAGATCTTAACCGGTCTCTAAGAGCCATGGCGACGGACAAGTATTCCACCAAGCCGCCCGTCTTTGATGGCATCGATTACCCCTTCTGGAAGAGCCGGATGGAGACATACATCCAGGCTCAGGATACTTGGGGACATTTTTTTAAAAGTCGACATTCACCCCCCTCTGTTGCCATTTCGGTCCAACAATGGGGAAGTTTGAGGTCCAAGAGGTTGAGGATGTCACGCGAGGTGGTTGGGCTCACGCTGGAGCACGTGATCAAAGGGTGATTTGTGGAGAAGTTGCTGGCGGTGCAGTCCAGGAGGCTTCGACACGAGCGGTGATGATACGTAGAGAAGATACGGTAGGTGCGGTCCCAGAGGCTTCGACACGTGATGATGATGCATGAGGAAGATACAGAAGGTGCTATCCTAGAGGCTTCGTCATGTGGTGAGATTGGAAACGTTATGGAAAAAGTCCATAATGGAAAGGATTAGAGTTTAGTTAAAACCCATGTTTGGAAGGGTTTCAGGTCCCTTGATTTTTGAAAGAGATAGGATTGCGTGTCTAGGTTATTAAGGACATGGTTTGAGATGTCCATGTTTGAGGTGAACACGGTTTAGGGTTCTAGCATATAAAAGCGGGTAGAGGCTAAGGGCTTTAGCCATGGCTTTGAGGAGGCTTTTTGTATTAGGATTTTTAGGGGTGCCATGAGGGTGCTTTGTAGCCATATACATGATATAGGAATAATAGATCAGATCTATTCTAAGAAAAGTTAGATGGCATCGGCGATATGTTTTTTGAGTATGATTTTCTTGTGTCTTCAGCATGTTCTCATATGAGCAGCTGAAGCTTTCAAGTGGAGGAAGATTTTAACTACGTGAAAAGGAGGTCGAAGCAAGCGATCAAAGTGAGCGATCAAAGTGTTCTAGCAGTCGAGTGGTCGAGGAGCAGTTGAACATTGAGCAGTCAGAACCTCCATCGAGCCTATGCACACGGTCGAGTGTCTTGCGATCGAATTCCACGTTTATAAGTTAGATTGTTTTTTCTTGTGGTTTGAGATTCGATTTCAGGTACCAAAAAGTAGAGGCACTCATTCACCCCCCTTTGATTGCACCATACGATCCTACAGGGTGCCGTGAGGGCACTTTGTAGCCACTAACATGATATAGAAGTAAAATATCAAATCTGTTCTCAAAGAAGACATCGTCAGCAATGTTGTCTTAGGTTGTCGGGTCAATCCAACCGATCAGAGCACGGTGTTGTCTTCGGCTTGTTCTCATTTGAGCAGTCGAAGCGATTGAGAGGACAAAGTGTTTAAGCGATCGAAGCGATCAAGTGGTAAAAACTTTTGAGTGGATGAAGATTTTGATTATGTACAAAGGAGTTCAAGCGAGTGGTCGAGCAGGCGGTCGAACGACTTGCGGTCGAAATCTACATCCAGTAATTTAGATTGCTTTTCTTCTGGTTTGAGATTTGTTTCAGGTATTAAAAATGGAGGCAATCATTCACCCCCTCTGATTACGCCATACGATCCAACATTTACGATTTTCCAAATATTCGTACTCATGGTCTTAAGATATAAAGACATTCTAATTTTCCAATAAGCATAGTTTGATCCATCAAAGAAAGGTACCTTTCCTATAGCAAACTCATCGCTAGCCATCCTTTCTCTCTAGATGGTTAAGTCTAATAATGAGAGACCAATCTCTGATACTACTTGTAGGATCAAGAATAACCGACTAGAGGGGGGTGAATAGGGGGTTTTTAAATTTTCTTTTCTTTTAAATAATTATTTACAAATTTAATATAACAAGAGTGTAAAGCACTTAATTCCTACACAATTCTAGTCAAGTTGAGAATCAACAATAGCTCTAACTCAAATAAATGAACACAATGAGATTAATAAGTAAGAGCTAAAAGAAATCAAGAGAGAAAAAGTACACTCGATGTTTTTACCATGGTGTTCAGAAACTTGCCAGTTTCCTCTAGTCCACGTTGAGGTTAGCCCAAATGAATTGGACTGGCTCCATAAATTTAGCTGAAGCACCTCTAATTCACTAGTGATAGCTCTTCCCCGCTCCGGGTAGGTGAGCTCCAACCTTCACATGCACACCAGGCCTTCTCACAAGCTTCTTTGAGAAGATCACCGGTTAACCTCCACAGGCTCGTCCAAGTGCTGGCAAACACCAAAAGTAACAAAACAGCAGCTTCACTTGATTGCAATCTAGTGCCAAAGGATCAAACTATTCAATGTAATGCACTTTTTGACTCGACCACCTCAATTGAATGCACAAGGAGAAAATGAGGTGTGGAGTGAATGCTCAAAGATGTTATATGAGGTCTCTTACATCTGTCCTTGAGCAGTGGTACGGGTCTCTTACATCTGTCCTTGAGCAGTGGTATGCGTATTTATACCCATATCAACCAAAACTAGCCGTTTGAAAGAAATTCCAGAAAAATTTAGGGCGAGCGGATGTACCGCAGGCCAAAGTCTGGTACTTCCGCTCCGGCTCTGGCGTGACAGAATGGCTATGTCAGAGCCTCTGAACTAGCCATTTGAAAGTCGGCACGGAACTACCGCCGTTATAAATCCGGTACTTCTGCTTTGCGGTAGTTCTGGGAAGTCGGCACGGTAGTACCACTTGGGCTGGAACCAAAATTGGTGCTCTCTGGAAAAAAGGTTTCGCCTTTGTCTCCGGAGCTTCCGTGCTCTGGAAGTACCGTTCAAAGGAGCGGAACTATCGCTTCTCCAGTAGTTCCGACGTTGTAAAACCGGTACTTCCGAATTTCTACAATTTCAGAGTCGCCCCGAGGATGGTCTCTGGAAAAGGTTCCGCTTGGTCTAACGGAATTTCCGAGCTCTAGAAGTATCGTTCATGGATGCAGAAGAGCTGAAGGATGGTGGAGTAGATCCTAGAGAGAGAGAGAGAACTGCTCTTCTTCTGATGGCTGTGCTGCTGCTACTGAAGAAGAAGGTGCTGGTGGCGAGGAGGCTGAGTATGGGCAGCAAGAGGAAATGGAGGATCAGCCCTAGTCTTATATGCCTTGTGAACGCCACCCAAACCACCCCTAAAGTGAATTTTCTTCTTGATCAAGGCCATAATATAGGGGGCATAGTTCATGCGCTTGATCCTATCATTCTTTGAGGCAGCAGTCTCCCTGATCATGAGATCAACCACATCAAACTTGCGACCCTCCATAACATAGTTTATGAGGTTCCATGCATGGCCTCGGATTGCATCATAATTTTCACTCTTAGGAAAGATGGTGTGGTTGATTATGCGATTGATTAGGCTGGGGATGGGAAGCAAGCCAACCAGCTTTCCTAGAATGAATCTCGAGGCATGATCATAATATTGGGAGATGGCAGAAAACTCGAGTGCTGGCCTATCATAAACTATCTCATAACTGCTGGACTCAGTCCCCAAGGCCAACTCAAACTCATGTTTGTTGGCATCCAGTGACTCGCATCCTGCCATCCAAGAGATGTTCTGAAAATCAGGCGAGATATACACTGTGGCGTAGAACTATCTGATGATATCTTCATTGTAATCTGATTTTAAGGCCACCAGATATTGCAAGCCAGCCCTTTGAAACATCCTGTATGTTCCATCATACTTGTCAATTGAGTCCAAGTGATCCCAATGGACGTATTTGTGATCATCAAAGAGCATTGTTTTTCCATACAGCTGCTCATAGACTTGCTCCTGAAACTTGGTGTGGACCCTTGGATTGATGGAATTGGAAGGATGAACAAACTAGTTCTTGTGGCGCAGTCTGGCGTACTCATCAGCGGAAATTTTTCACAAGTCAATCTAAGGATCCTCGCGATCATGCAGATCATCCTCAGATTTTTTTCCATAGGAGAGTTTTCCTGAGCAGACTCAGTCTCATACTCTGAGGCAACTGCTTTGCCATTTTCTTCCCGTGCCTTTTGTGCAGCTTCAGAAGATGAAGAGTCTCCTGAGGCAGCCGATGAAGAGGAGTACATCCTTCGCGCAACATTCTTAGTCTTAGGCATCTAAGAACAAGTGAAAAGGGTGTTAGGGGAGAATAAAAGTTGATCAAGTGAAATTTAAGAAAAATGGAATGAGGTTGCTATTTTATCAGGAGGATCGGAAGTACCGCCATTCAAAGTGTGGTAGTACCGCTCCCTCTGAGCAGTAGTTGCGATCTCCCTGACAGTTTCTAGGGCAATTAAAATGTGTAAAATTTTTGGTGTTTTTCTTGGATTGAATTCATGGAAAGGGTGTGTTAACACCATTAGAGACCAAATTTATCATTTTGCCCCAAACTAACAACTTAAAACATTCATTTTTCTCATTAAATTGATTTTTGACCTAGGGTTCAAAACAAAGGCAAAGAGGAGAAATGGATCCATATTACCTTGAGGATTGGAAGAGGTGAACACTTAGGATGCAGGAGATCATGAAAAATTGATGAAAACCCCGGTGGATTTGGAGATCAAAGGGGCGGTTTTTTGGAGTGGAGAAGAGAGGAGAGAGGGAGGAGTACGGCTAAAATGGAGGAAGTGAACGGAAGGACCGAAAAAGGGGGCGTGCAGGAAAACTCTGCGTTTTGGACGGTTACTCCCCTCTCAAGGAAAATGCGGAAGTACCACAATGATTGCCGGTAGTTCCGGAAAACGGAAGTACCGCAAGGTGTATCGGTAGTTCCGGCGAGCAGAAGTACCGCAAAAAAATAGCGGTAGTTCCAATTATTCTGGAACTTGAAGAGCAGGGATTGGAATAAGATTATATGCAAATGATCCTTAGTTTTTGCACTCAAAAAATCATTAAGGATCATTATGCATTAGATATACCATTTAAATAGTAATAGCTTTAAATATTTTGCGCTCGATTAGAAACAACTATCTTTTGCACAAAACTCTCAAGCTACTCCAAGTGAGTATAAAATAAAAGTGTTGTAAATTCAAGTAATATTGGAATAGTCTATGACATTCAATTCATTCCTTAATTTGCAAAAATGGTTTTCTTCTAAAGGTTTGGTGAAGATATCCGCTAGTTGGTCTTCGGTCCGGATGTGGCTAATGCAAATATCTCCTTTGCTTATATGGTCCCTCAAGAAATGGTGGCGAATATCTATATGTTTGGTTCTTGAGTGTTGGACTGGATTATTTGAAATTTTAACTACACTATCATTGTCACACAAGAGGGGGACTTTGTCAAAATTAATTCCATAGTCCATCAAGGTTTGCCTCATCCATAGTAACTAAGCACAGCAACTCCCAGCGTAAACATATTCGGCTTCGGCGGTTGAGAGTGCTACGGAATTTTGTTTCTTAGAAGACTAGGACACCAAAGACCTTCCAAAGAATTGACAACTTCCTGAGGTGCTTTTTCTATCCACTTTACAACCCGCATAATAGGAATCCGAATATCCAATTAATTCAAATTTTCCACCTTTAAGATACTAAAGCCCTATGTTACAGGAATGTTTTAAATATCTCAAAAAAAAATTTTACTGCTTTTAAATGACGCTTTTGGAGAAGCTTGAAAGCGACCACACATGCACACACTAAACATGACAACGGGCCTAGATGCAGTAAGATAAAGCAAACTACCAATTATAGATGTATAAAGTTTTGTATCTACCGACTTACCTCCTTCATCAAGGTCTAGATGTTTGTTTGTTGCCATAGTTGTCTTAATGGGTTTTGCATCTTCCATGCTAAACTTCTTGAAAAGATCTTTCACGTATTTTGTTTGGCTTATGAACATCCCATCTTTAAGTTGCTTGATTTGAATACAAGGAAATAGCTTAACTCTCCTATCATGGACATCTCAAATTACCTTGACATCATTTCACTAAATTCTTTGAAAAACCTTGGTTAGTGGATCCAAATATAATATCATCAACATAAATTTAACATACAAAAAAATCATCACCAATGATTTTTGTGAAAAGGGTTGTGTCTACTTTTCCAATTTTAAATCCTTTTGAAACAAGAAAATCTTGAAGGCGCTCATACCATGCTCGAGGAGCTTGTTTTAAACCATATAGCGCCTTTGAGAGCTTATATACATGATTAGAATATTTTGAATCTTCAAACCCTGGAGGTTGTTCAACATAAACTAGTTCGGATATTGTTCCATTTAGAAAAAAACTTTTAACATCTATTTGAAATAATTTAATGTCAAACCTAGATGCAAAGGCAAGTAAAATTCTAATTGACTCAAGTCTAGCTACGGGTGTAAATATTTCATCATAATCTAAGCCTTCAACTTAAGTATAGCCTTAAGCAACTAACCTTGCCTTATTTTTTTACCACAACTCCATTTTCATCTTGCTTATTTCGGAAGATCCATTTTGTCCCAATTACGTTGTGCTCCTTAGGTCTTTCCACCAAAGTCCAAACATTGTTTTGAGCAAAAATTTTCAATTCTTCATGCATGGCATTTATCCAATCCAGGTCATTTAGAGCTTCTTCTACAATTTCTGGTTCAAGACAAGACACAAACGAGTAATATTCACAAAAAGAAGCTACTTTAGATCTAGTTTGAACTACCTTACTCACATCACCTAATATTTAGTCTATTGGATGATCTTTGGCCATTGCATTGTGAATCTTAAAAGTTGTGGGTTATTGTTCCTTTCCTTCATCGTCTATGACTTGTATATCGTTTTGTAACACCCCAAGACCCACATTACCCTGGGATGCCACTAAAACCACTCCACAACAAGCCAAGTTACAAGATAAATTAAACTATCAACAATTCCTAAAACAATATAACATAAGCGGAAGCATAATCAACTAAGCGAAATAGGATAGTGATAACAATTCAATAATTAAAATCAACCTCCAACAATTTAACCAAAGAATAGTTCACAAGTTTAACACTATTAAGATAAAGTAAACATTGACGAGATAGCTAGGCGAAAGACTAGAATCACTTCGTCTTTATTACAGCATAAATCTATGATCTAAGCGCATTATTGTGGTGCCGCACTACCCTTCCCATGCATGCTCATTGATCACCTGTAGGGGGGAAACAAGGGTGAGATAAAAATCTCAGCAAGCAAACTGTTTAACATGCTATTTGTTGTGGGGGTGGCCCAACCCCCCATGACTGGGCCGTGCAACTAGTCCAACATGTAATAGGCCCAATAGTGTAGAGGAATATACCAGTGTAAATACACCAATGTACCATCATCCTTTGTAAGTACTAAGGGGTAGAATGGGGATTTCCCATTCTACCCCAATCATATATAAACCCCCAGGAGGGGCAAAGGGGGGGAGATCCTCTCATTCTCACCAACTCTCCCACAGATCTAGCTCTCCTCTTCTCCTTCTACTAGTCCCCCCTTTCTCTGTTTGGCCTGTAGCCACAACAGATGGCGCCGTCCGTGGGGACTGGGCAAGAAGTCGCGAAAAGAAGAGTCAACACCGCGAGGAAGGTTTGCTCCATGGCCGGGCTGGGATACATCCTGGCATGCTGGGGAACGAAAAGCACCGCCAAACTATTATTGAGTCCGGCTCGAGTGGCAGCGGGAGGGCATGACGGCACCTGCTTAAGTGCCGCACCTTACAACGAGGCCTCCGCCAGCTTCGAGCATCCACGGTCTCCGTCTCTGCGGATTATACTCCGCGTCGCCGCCATCCAGCCCGGTACGCAATACGTGTGATTACATGCGAAGCTTCAATAATCCTCGCTGTATTTCTTGCGTGCATGGCATTTATTGTGGCTGCAGTTTCATCCTAAGAGCGTTTGATTCGGCTGTGTTCGCTTCTCTGGTCTTGGCCCCTTCTGGACTACCGTAGCATCAAACGCCATTCATGGTACTTCATTCGGGAGCGTTTGTTGTCACAAGCCTTCGGCCATTTCTTTCGTGCCGTTGTTTTGGTCCTCGTTTTTGATTTAAATCGCACGATTGCCTCGAGCATCGGCGTAGTCTACGGACTCTAAAATAAGACGTAGCGTCGAGGTCCACCTCCGCACGCGCCAGTCTACGGACTCTAAAATAAGACGTAGCGTCGAGGTCCGCCTCCGCACGCGCCAGTCTACGGACTCTAAAATAAGACGTAGCGTCGAGTCCGCCTCGCATGCGCGCGATCACGGACTCTAAAATAAGATATAGCGTCGAGGTCCGCCTCCGCACGCGCCAGTCTACGGACTCTAAAATAAGACGTAGCGTCGAGGTCTGCCTCCGCACGCGCCAGTCTACGGACTCTAAAATAAGACATAGCGTCGAGGTCCGCCTCCGCACGCACCAGTCTACGGACTCTAAACAAGACGCAACGGGGGGACGCCTCCGCGCGCACTCTACGGAGTATAAATAAGACGTAGCGTCGAGGTCCGCCTCCGCACGCACCAGTCTGCGGACTCTAAATAAGACGTAGCGTCGAGGTCCGCCTCCGCACGCACCCTCACCGCCCGCAACGCGCGGAGGCTTGCCTCCGCGTGCAGTCTACGGACTATAAATAAGACACGGATGTTGTCCCTGCGCACTCTACAGAGTATAAACAAGACGCGGATGCCGCGCACGCATGGACATTGTCCTTACGCGTACTCTCCGGAGTATAAATAAGACGTGGATGTTGATCCCACGCACTCTACGGAGTATAAATAAGACGCGGATGTCGTCCCTGCGCACTCTACAGAGTATAAACAAGACGCGGATGCCGCGCACGCATGGACATTGTCCTTACGCGTACTCTCCGGTGTATAAATAAGACGTGGATGTTGATCCCACGCACTCTACGGAGTATAAATAAGACGCGAATGTTGTCCCTGCGCACTCTACGGAGTATAAACAAGACGCGGATGCCGCGCACGCATGGACATTGTCCTTACGCGTACTCTCCGGAGTATAAATAAGACGTGGATGTTGATCCCACGCACTCTACGAAGTATAAATAAGATGCGGATGTCGTATCTACGCACTCTACGGAGTATAAACAAGACGCGGCGCGCACGCATGGACATTGTCCTTACGCGTACTCTCCGGAGTATAAATAAGACGTGGATGTTGATCCCACGCACTCTACGGAGTATAAATAAGACGCGGATGTTGTCCCTGCGCACTCTACAGAGTATAAACAAGACGCGGATGCCGCGCACGCATGGACATGGTCCTTACGCGTACTCTCCGGAGTATAAATAAGATGTGGAAGTTGATCCCACGCACTCTACGGAGTATAAAAAATTGCGACATGGCCGAGACACCAGGGAGTGCCTCGCTTCAAGCGGCGCACCGCTTGGATATCGTGCCCTCGCGCGCGTTGCACTAGGGAGTGCATCGCCCCCTCGCCTCCGTGCGCGTAGCGCCCTCGGCCTACGCCGCAAGCGCCCGCTCTCCGCGGGCACTGTTTTTGAAGGTAGGGGAACGGCGGCTCCGCCTCCTTACCTCGGCGTGCGTAGCGCCCTCGGCCTACGCCGCAAGCGCCCGCTCTCCGCGGGCACTGTTTTTGAAGATAGGGGAACGGCGGCTTCGCCTCCCTACCTCGGCGTGCGTAGTGCCCTCGGCCTACGCCGCAAGCTCCCGCTCGTCACAGGCACTCTTTTTGAAGGTAGGGGAACGGCGGTATCGCCTCCCTACTTCGGCATGCGTAGTGCCCTCGGCCTACACCGCAAGCGCCCGCTCTTCATGGGCACTGTTTTTGAAGGTAAGGGAACGGCGGCTCCGCCTCCCTACCTCGGCGTGCATAGTGCCCTCGGCCTACGCCGCAAGCGCCCACCCTTCGCAGGCACTCTTTTTGAAGGTAGGGGAACGACGGTATCGCCTCCCTACCTCGGCGTGCGTAGTGCCCTCTGCCTACGCCGCAAGCGCCCGCACTTCGCGGGCACTATTTTTGAAGGTAGGGGACGGCGGCTTCGCCTCCCTACCTCGGCGTGCGTAGTGCCCTCGGCCTACGCCGCAAGCGCCCGCTCTTCGCGGGCACTCTTTTCGAAGGTGGGGAAACGGCGGCTTCGCCTCCCTACCTCGGTGTGCGTAGTGCCCTCGGCCTACGCCGCAAGCGCCCGCTCTTCGCGGGCACTCTTTTCGAAGGTATGGGAACGGCGGCTTCGCCTCCCTACCTCGGCGTGCGTAGTGCCCTGGGCCTATGCCGCAAGCGCCCACTCTTCGCGGGCACTCTTTTCGAAGGTAGGGGAACGGCGGCTTCGCCTCCCTACCTCGGCGTGCGTAGTGCCCTCGGCATACACCGCAAGCGCCCGCTCTTCGCGGGCACTCTTTTTGAAGGTAGGGGAATGGTGGCTTCGCCTCCCTACCTCGGCGTGCGTAGTGCCCTCAGCCTACGCCGCAAGCGCCCGCTCGTCGCGGGAACTCTTTTTTATGGTAGGGGAACGGCGGTATCGCCTCCCTACCTCAGCGTGCGTAGTGCCCTCAGCCAATGCCGCAAGCGTCCGCTCTTCGTAGGCACTGTGTTCGAAGGTAGGGGAAAGGCGGCTTCGCCTCCCTACCTCGGCGTGCGTAGTGCCCTCGGCCTACGCCGCAAGCGCCCGCTCTTCGCGGGCACTCTTTTTGAAGGTAGGGGAACGGCGGCTTCGCCTCCCTACCTCGGCGTGCGTAGTGCACTCGGCCTACGCCGCAAGCACCCGATCTTCGCGGGCACTCTTTTTGAAAGTAGGGGAACGGCGGTATCGCCTCCCTACCTCGGCGTGCGTAGTGCCCTCGGCCTACGCCGCAAGCGCCCGCTCATCGGGGGCACTGTTTTCGAAGGTAGGGGAACGGCGGCTTCGCCTCCCTACCTCAGCGTGCGTAGTGCCCTCGGCCTACGCCGCAAGCGCCCGCTCTTCGCGGGCACTCTTTTTGAAGGTAGGGGAACGGCGGCTTCGCCTCCCTACCTCGGCGTGCGTAGTGCCCTTGGCCTACGTCGCAAGCGCCCGCTCTTCGCGGGCACTGTTTTCTAATGTAGGGGAACGGCGGCTTCGCCTCCCTACCTCGGCGTGCGCAGTACCCTCGGCCTACGCCGCAAGCGCACACTCTTCGCGGCCACTGTTTTTGATGGTAGGGGAACGGCGGCTTCGCCTCCCTACCTCGGCGTGCGTAGCACCCTCGGCCTACGCCGCAAGCGCCCGCTCTTCGCGGGCACCCTTCTCAAAGGTAGGGGAACAGCGGTTTCGCCTCCCTACCTCGGCGTACGTAGTGCCCTCGGCCTACGCCGCAAGCGCCCGCCCTTCGTGGGCACTGTTTTCGAAGGTAGGGGAACGGCGGCTTCGCCTCCCTACCTCGGCGTGCATAGTGCCCTCGGCCTACGCCGCAAGCGCCCGCTCGTCGCGGGCACTCTTTTTGTTGGTAGGGGAGCGGCGGTATCGTCTCCCTACCTCGGTGTGCGTAGTGCGCTCAGCCTACGCCGCAAGCGCCCGATCTTCGCGGGCACTGTTTTCGAAGGTAGGGGAACGGTGGCTTCGCCTCCCTACCTCGGCGTGCGTAGTGCCCTCGGCCTACGCCGCAAGCGCCCACTCTTCGCGGGCACTCTTTTTGAAGGTGGGGTACGGCGGCTTCGCCTCCCTACCTCGGCGTGCGTAGTGCCCTCGGCCTACGCCGCAAGCGCCCACTCATCGCGGGCACTCTTTTTGAAGGTAGGGGAGCGGCGGCTTCGCCTCCCTACCTCGGCGTGCGTAGTGCCCTCGGCCTACGTCGCAAGCGCCCGATCTTCGCGGGCACTGTTTTTGAAGGTAGGGGAACGGCGGCTTCGCCTCCCTACCTCGGCGTGCGTAGTGCCCTCGGCCTACGCCGCAAGCGCCCGCTCTTCGCGGGCACTCTTTTTGAAGGTAGGGGAACGGCGGCTTCGCCTCCCTACCACGGCGTGCGTAGTGCCCTCGGCCTACGCCGCAAGCGCCCGCTCGTCGCGGGCACTCTTTTTGAAGGTAGGGGAATGTAGAGACCCGAATATGCAAATCCGGACTCTCCTGTGTATTCTGCACTAGTCCAGGATCACGCTAGTGCACACAGTATAAGCAAAGTTGAAATATCGACCATATCACGAGTTACTAAGAAAAGACTCAAATATTATTAATAACTATCAGAGTACGACCTTATGGCGAAGCTTACAATTAATAGCCGTAAAGGCTTAAAGAAACTAGCAGCGGAAAACCAGAAATAAGCGTAGTAGCCATTCGACATGCCCACAGGCAATCGACTGGGGAGCGAAGTCCTAATCTGCGAAGTCGTCGAAGTATCCTCCTCCAGGTACCTCCTGCTGGACCGGTTCTTCTTCCTCAACTGAGCAAATATAAATGAAGCCGTGAGTACATAGAGTACTCAGCAAGTCGTTTGTAACAAAGAATGCAATATAGTATGCAAGGCTTACCAATGGATGGCTGAAAGGTTAATTTTGCATAAAGCAACAATTTAAGGTAAATACAATAAGTAGATTGAAAAGCAAGCTTTGTAAATAATAATAAATAAGTAACCAAAGGAATTGAGACCAACCACAAGTGAACTGACCATTCACCCAAGGAATCCACCATGAACCATGATCCATGAAATGAACACCCGTGAACTAACCATTCACTTCCCAACTTAACCCAACCAGGTTTTTATGAAAACGCTACCCCTCGTGTGAAATCACCGAGCATTGTCCATGACCGAGGACACGGCTATTCGAATAGTTTTACACTCTGCAGAGGTTGTACAACTTTACCCCCAAGAGATAAATTATCCTAATAGTCAACATGCTAGACTTGGCATGAGACCCAGATAAAATATCACAGAGTTTTTACCTCACTCTAGACTAGCTAGACACCACCCGCTGAGGTTTCACCGCTGAAGGGTTAAATCCACCCAGTCAGAAGCCTCCTCTTGCGCCATATGAGTACAGTAAAACCCTGTCCCTCATTACTGAGACAAAAGAAGTCCTAAGGTTACAAAGGTACATGGCATTCAACTTCAATTGAGGGCATAACAATAATTGGATTAACTAATACCTTAATACAGAAACTAGTGTTCTATGTAAATAGCAATGCAAACATATTTAAATTAATAAAAAGCATTTCTCAAACATAGGCACAAAATGTTCAAAGGAGACTTGCCTTCTTGCACGCTGTCTGGACTTTCTTGCTGCGGGTCGGGAAAGTCTTCGGCAACGACGGGTTCTACGCACGACAAGACAGAACAAACAAAATAAATAAATATAAATAAATTCAAATAAAATTCAAAAATTCAAAAAGAGTGTATATTTGGGTAGTTTAGGATTTTAGAAGAATTTAGAAATTTGAACGGGTCAAAACGGAGTTAAAATGAGATAGTTAGGGCTTCCGAAAGTTTGATTAAAAGAAAAAGGAAAAAGATAGATTTTCCAATTTATTTTTGTACTGAAAAAGGTTATTTATGACGTCATCAAGAATTTAATTTTGGCTAAAATATTTTTATAAAGGAAAAGGATTTTTATGACGCAAGGCTGACATCAGCAATAATTTGAAATTCAAAATTTCGGACACGCGGGCCCGGTCTACCGTGGACCGAGTCCACGCACCGGGGTGGAGGCCGACGTGGCACTCTGGCTGACGCGGCTTCCACGCGATGCCCACACGGAGGCCACGCGGCGCGGGCGGCCGGCGTGGCGGGCGCCGACGGGGCGCACGCTCGCGAGCGCGGCGCTCGGCAGCGACCAGCGTGGAGCGCGGGTAGAGGAGGCGGCGGGAACTTCGGGCTTCACCGGCCGGGCTTGGGTGGCGGAGTAAGCGGCGGAGGAGAGAGAGGCGACGGTGGTGAGCTCGGTGCGGCGGTGAGGGAGAGGGCGGACGGCTCGGCCGAGGAGCGACAGGCGATCGCCAGCGCACGGGGAAGGCGGAGATGGGGGCGGCAAGGCGAGGCACTGCAGGCCGTGGCGATTTCGCCGAGCTTAGCGCGGCGAGAGAGAGAGGCTCTGTGGCAGCGCTAAGCGTATGGCGGCTTTGGCGTTCGGCAAGAAAGGAAAGGGGCGGCGGGGAGAGGAGAGGCTTTTATAGGCGAAGGGCGGGGGTAACGGCCGGCGGTTTGGGCTCGCCGAAGTAAATGCAGCCGGCGGTTTAGAGGGGATTAAAAGAAGGGAAACGGCCGGCGGTGAGTGGGGAGTGATGAGGGCATTCAAACGTGCACTCACTCGGGAGTTAAGGGGGAGAGAAACGGCCGATTAATGAGCTCGGGCGGCCGGCTATGGTGGAGAAGAGAGAGAGGGCTTGAGGAAGAAGAAAGGGAGGAAGAAGAAGGTTATTACAAGTGGGGCCCACCCGTCAGTGAGAGAAGAGAGGAGATGAAGGGGTATGCGACCGGATGGGTGACACATGGCGCAATCTCGGGCACTAGGGTTTAAGTGAGTGTTGGCGGCTTGGATTTAATCAAGAGGAGGTGGATTAAATCTGAGAGCGCCACGTGGCAGCCTGGGATTAAATTGATTTTAATTTTCAGATTAGTTTTTCAGAAAATACCAGACACATTATAATTGATTAGAAAATAGTAAATAGTGTCTAAAAATTCCAGAAAATTCATAGAATATTTCTGGAGCTATCTTAGACTTGATAAAAATATTTTTATATTCAAATTTGCCTTTAATAAGTTTATAAAATACCTTTTTAACTTTTAAAATTGATTTTTAATTCCAAAAAATTCTCAAAAATTAAATAAAATTCAGGGAAGGTTGGGAAAAATAAATGAACTCTTTTTGGCTTTAATAAAATATTTAAAATACATTTTCTTGCTTTAGATTTTGAAATAAAATTCGGATAAATCCAAATAAAGTTCAAATACTTTAAAATAATTAATTTGAAATTAAATTTTTCAGACAACAAATTTTTGAGATGTTACAGAAATCCCATTCTCTAATGTGGGCTTTATTTTTATCCTTTTGAAGCCTCTTGAAAAGCATCTTCTTTCTGTTGTAGCTCTTTTTCTTTGATGACTTTTCTTTGTCATCCTTCTTGGTAGGGTATTGAGAGGCAATATGCCCTTTCTCATCACATTCATAGCAACAGATGTTGCTATAATGCTTGTTGGTGTAGGAGTGCCCTTTCTTTGCTTTTTTATGATTTGCACTTTGGTTTGAGCACCTCTTCATGAACTTGTTCATTCTTCTTACTAGAAGAGCCAACTCCTCCTCGGAGTCCTCCTCATCATCTTCAAACTCCTCGCTTACCACAGCTTTGGCCTTGAAGGCGGTGATCTTCTTACCCTTTAAGGAGGATTGCTCCAAGAGCTCATCCTTGTCTTTCTTGTACAACTCGTTCGTGATGTGGTTGCCTAAGAGTTGCGTCAATGTCATTCTTGTCAACTTGGGTGAGTTGAGAAAGAGAGTCACCAACAATTCATACTTTTCCGGCAACACCCTAAGTATTTTCCTTACAACATCAACATCGGAAAGGTTAGTACCGAGACCCTTGAGTTCATTTACGATGTTGTTGAGTTGTGAGTACATTTCGTTGATGTCCTCATGAGGCAACATTGTAAATGTCTTATATTTAATTCGAAGCCTATGCAATTTAGCTTATTTAATCATGGACGTCCCTTCATGAATTTCAGAAAGAGTTGTCCAAATAGCATGAGTAGTTTCCAAATTGCTCACCCTATTGAACTCGTCCGCATTTAAAGCTCCAAATAATGCGTTCATGGTTTGGGCATCTAAATGAGCGTTACGCCCGTCTTGTTCCGTAAGGTGCAATGGATCAAGAGGCATGACATAGCCCTCATTTACGATTTTCCAAATATTCGTACTCATGGTCTTAAGATATAAAGACATTCTAATTTTCCAATAAGCATAGTTTGATCCATCAAAAAAAGGTACCTTTCCTATAGCAAACCCCTCGCTAGCCATCCTTTCTCTCTAAATGGTTAAGTCTAATAATGAGAGACCAATCTCTGATACCACTTGTAGGATTAAGGATAACCGACTAGAGGGGGTGAATAGGAGGTTTTTAAATTTTTCTTTTCTTTTAATTAATTACTTACAAATTTAATATAACAAGAGTGTAAAGCACTTAATTCCTACACAATTCTAGTCAAGTTGAGAATCAACAATAGCTCTAACTCAAATAAATGAACACAATGAGATTAATAAGCAAGAGCTAAAAGAAATCAAGAGAGAAACAAGTACACTCGATGTTTTTATCGTGGTGTTTGGAAACTTGCCAGTTTCCCCTAATCCACGTTGAGATTAGCCCAAATGAATCTGACCGGCTCGATGAATTAAGCCGAAGCACCTCTAATCCACTAGTGATAGCTCTTCCCCGCTCCGGGTAGGTGAGCTCCAACCTTCTCACGCACACCGGGCCTTCTCACAAGCTTCTTTGAGAAGATCACCGGTCAACCTCCACTGAGTCATCCAGGTGCCGGCAAACACTAAGAGTAACAAATCACCAGCTTCACTTGATTGCAATCTAGTGCCAAAGGATCAAACTATTGAATGTAATGCACTTTTTGACTCAACCACCTCAATTGAATGCACAAGGAGAAAATGAGGTGTGGAGTGAATGCTCAATGCTCAAAGATGTTCAGTGGGGTCTCTTACATCTATCCTTTAGCAGTGGTATGAGTATTTATACCCATATCAACCAAAACTAGTCGTTTCAAAGAAATTCCAGAAAAATTCAGGCCGAGTGGAAGTACTGCGGCCAAAGGCCGATACTTTCGCTCTGGCTCTGGCGCGACAGAACGGCTATGTCAGAACCTCTAAACTAGCCATTTGAAAGTCAGCGCGGAACTACCGCCGTTATAAATTCGGTACTTCCGCTTTGCGGTAGTTCCGGGAAGTCGGCGTGATAGTACCGCTTGGGCCGGAACCAAAATTGACGTTCTCTGGAAAAAAGGTCCCGCCCTTGTCTTCGGAGCTTCCGTGCTCCGGAAGTACCATTGAAAGGAGTGGAACTACCGCTTCTCTAGTAGTTCTGACGTTGTAAAACTGGTACTTTCGAATTTCTACAATTTCATAGTCGCCCAGAGGGTGCTCTCTGTAAAGAAGGTTCCGCTCGGTCTAACAAAATTTTTGAGCTCCAGAAGTACCATTCATGGATGTGGAACTGAAAAGAACTGTAAAGAACTGCGGTACTTCCGTAAAGAACTGCGGTACTTCCGTTTTTCCAGACAGAGCACTGTTTTGGCCATAAAATTAATTTTTCAATGAATGCTTGATCCTAAGTTGATCCAAATAGCACAAAGTAATTGCTATCAAGCTACTTGCCATGATCTCTCTTTATGGTAAACCTCTAACCTATAATCTGGTCTTCCATCCTTTCTCCTAAAACTGGTAAAAGAAAAAGAGGGTTCTATTCTAAATATATCTTTGCCTTGAGCCACTTTGATCGTCATTTTGATCTTTAGCATACGTCTTGTCATCACCTTAGGGACTTAGCCTTTCAAACACTCAATAAACATGTTAGTCCCATATTCAGATAAGTTCATTAATTACCAAAACCATTTTTAGGGGCCTAGATGCTTTCAGCGACTTGACCAGCTAGTGCAGTTCATGCTAACTCGGTTGGATTGTAACTTTATGAATTACATATGATAACTTTTTATGCATGAAATAATAACTTTGCAAATATAAGTAATTTTATGAATTATAGATGATAACTTTATATTTAGGAGATAGTAAATTTTCATAACTAACAACATGCGTGCATGTAGCAAGAGAGAGAAGAGAATAAGTGTAATTGACTTGTAATTTGTTTATCTTATTTACAAGCTAAAAAATAAAATAACTCTTTCGCCAAAAGTCTGATATGCAATCCGTTTGCACCTTTGTGTTCGAAATTACGAGCTTACTAAAAAATATCCATGTTGAATATATTTCGATGTATGGTGGTATATACAGTTTTTTGAACATACTCCTTTTTATGTACGGATATGAAGGTATTAGCATAGGCTAAAAACCATATGCTCCCTTGCAATTTTTTCATATGGCTGGCATTGGAGTATCTTAGAATTAGTATTATAGGTATACCTAAGGTAATAAAGGAGTATGTCATGTCCGTTTAGGTGGTATATGATAAGTGTAAGTAACTATATCCGGAAGTAGAATGTATTTTTCCTATATATAGAATATATCTAGTATCAATGGTTAATTCAGTGCTCAAGTGTGAAAGGCAACGTCGGCCATCCAATCTATCTTGAGCGGCTAAGATGCAGGCAGGTGGAACACCACTTCGCACTTACGTGTTTTACCAAAAAGCCCCCGCGTCAAAATTTTATCACAAAAATGTCCCTATCACTACCCCTCGTCTTCCCTCTATCTGTCTGGCTTCCTCCCTCGCCATCTCCACCTCCACAGCCAGCCAGCCAGTCAACCCCCCCAGGCGCCGGCGCGCGCAGGCTGCTGCCTCCTCACCTCTGGGCCCCAGCAACTCCACCCATCCTCCTCTTTCCCTATCAGTCCTCCCCTCCTGTCGGTGCCAGATCGGGCATTCCCACGGCAGAGAGGATCGTGGGGAGCACAGGTCACAATCTTGCCGGCCACAATCAAGGGACTGCAGTGACCCGAAGTTGGTGAAGATGGCTCCTGTTCTTTGAGGTGTTCGTGCAGTGCCTCCCTCATATGGCTAGTACTACTTGTATCCATGCCAATCGTGACAGATACGATTTGTGTTCAGTTAAAGTGGTCGCAATAGGGATGTTCGATTTTAGAGCAATCTGTGTTGCATGTGATTTGTTTATGTTTACATGGATGTTTTGTGTCTAACCCAGGTCCTCATGATGATGAATTCACAGTTGAGCTGCATCGTGGGTTTCTGTGGTATTGGTACAAACAGGACATATTTGGAGGAAAAGGTGAACTGGTTTGATTACTGCAAGACAGATACATGGTCCTTATTGTGGGTCGACGATTTCCTTGATCAGCTGGTTAATTCCCGAGAAGAATTTGGGTGATGGATTAAGGAGGCTGAAGTGTGATGTAGACACTAACAGCATGGTGGCATTAGTGCCAAGGTTCAGGACAATGGTTTTGTTTGTGGATCATCAGGACATCATAGAAGCCATTAACTGGGATGATGTGGCAGCCCTCCTTTGCCCCCGGTGTTGAACCCAAAGAAGACTATGTCTGTGTTGAGCATGTTCAGAGCTGATGATGACACTACAAAACTTTGCAAGGATAGTCCAAATGGACTCCACATAACACCTTCTATGCACAAGTTAGGTCAAGCCCGAAGAATGGCAATGCAAGCCATATATGGAGACGAAATAGCTCAGTATCATCTATTGTGGGACAAGAACAGAGAACCTCTAATCCAGGCAGCCTATTCTTCTTGGGCCTACAGAATGGATGCTTCCATACATGCTGTGTCACTGGATGCTTGTAAGAGAGGATTTTTAACTGGTAACTAGTTTGTGTAAATGTGAAATGTGTAAATGTCGTTTGTGAATTGAAATGAGATACGTGTAAATGTGGTTTGTGAATTGAATTTAGATCCTTTCATATCTGCTGTAGCTGAAAATCAAGCATAGTACTAAGGGAATTCAAGGCCCTATTGTGTAGAAGTGCTCTTGCTTAACCAAATTTGGAGCTTTCTCCAAGCTTAGGGTAAAAGACACTACTTGGACAAGTGATTTAGCCGGCTGCTCAATGCTTTTCTCTACCCCTCTATAATACACCAAAATTTTCTTTACTAAATCCACCCCCCTCAACCACCCCCACAGTCATGTCTAATCTAAGTCCACCCAGATTTGTGTACCAAAGTAATCCAACTTCATACAAATGAATGGTCTAGATCTCTCCTCAAGCCTTTTTCTCTTACTCGTTGAAGATCCTAAGGCCAAAATCATCCGGATCATGCACATCATTGAACCCAGAACCCCACCCCGCGCCCACGCACACGCCCCCGACGCTGCCTCCACCCCACGATACCCGTCTTCTCAACCGCGCCTCCCCTCAGCTCCCCCCATCCTCCACCACGCCGCCGCTCCCCCATCTCCGACTCTCCCCCGCACCTCCCCTCCGCTCCCCCATCCTCCACCGCGCCGCCGCTCCCCCATCTCCGACTCTCCCCCGCGCCTCCCCTCCGCTCCCCCCATCCTCCACCGCGCCGCCGCTCCCCCATCTCCGTCTCTCCCCCGCGCCTCCACTCCCGCCGCTCCCCCATCTCCGCCTCTCCCCCGAGCCTCCACTCCCGCCGCTCCCCCCGTCCTCCACCGCGCCGCACATGCCCCCGACGCTGCCTCCACCCCGCGATACCCGTCTCCTCAACCGCGCCTCCCCTCCACTCCCCCCATCCTCCACCGCGCCGCCGCTCCCCATCTCCAACTCTCCCCCGCGCCTCCCCTCCACTCCCCCATCCTCCACCGCGCCGCCGCTCACCCATCTCCGTCTCTCCCCCGTGCCTCCACTCCCGCCGCTCCCCCATCTCTGCCTCTCCCCCGCGCCTCCACTCCCGCCGCTCCCCCCGGCCTCCACCGCGCCGCCACTATACATGGCTTAAAAAAAGCTTCAACCCTTCTATACATGGCCTTCAGCAGATTTATATAGTTTTCAGATAAGTTCACTATTATGTTGTTCCATTATGATGGTCGGACTACTGAATGGGATGAATTTGAGTGGTCTAAAAGAGCCATCCATGTGAGTGCGAGCGAGACTAAATGGTAGGTTATTGTTATTTTCTTCGTGTTTTTACAATATCTTGGTCTCTTGAATGTTTGACTAGAAAATATTAATAATGTACTTGTTTACCTAAGGTGGTATGCAAAGCGATTTTTGCATCTGATGTCGTTGCCGATCACGATTACATATTCATCTAGGATGAGGATCTAGGTGTTGAACATTTCAATGCAGAGGCGTAAGCATTACACTCTTGTTTCATTTGTCATTCACTGGTGTTCCTCTTGAGTGAGATAGTCCCAATGCTATTCATTTAGGTACATAGAGCTTGTCAGGAAGCATGGGCTGGAGATCTCTCAGCCTGGTTTGGAACCTGATAGAGGACTAACATGGCAAATGACTAAACGGAGAGGTGATCAAGAAGTTCACAAGTGAGACACTGAATCCATTTTGTTTTTTGTTCAATGCTTAATCATCACCCACATATATTAGTTTCTTGAGTGATATTTTTCTTTATACAGAGTAACCGAGGAGTGGCTAGGCTGGTGCACTGATCCCCATCTGCCACCATGTGCAGCGTAGGGGCTTGTTGTGTACTTAGTTTTTATTTAAATATTTGCCTTCACGTTCAATTTCGTGTGCAGATTTGTTGAAATTATGGCAACCGTATTCTCTAGGGATGCATGGCGCTGTGTATGGCATATGATTCAGGTGGAGTGACATTACATGCTCATCTGTTAGTTTTTTTAGAGTGGTATGCTAACGCACTGTGTTCTGCAGAATGACTTGGTCCATGGATGGGGTCTCGATTTTGCTCTTAGGAAATGTGTGGAGGTATTCTTATCAATTAGACATTGTTCTCATATGAAGTGACTTATTATTACAGAAGGCTTGTGCAGACTGTATGGGGTGATTTTATTATCGGGGTTGGCTGGGAATGGGCCATGCAAGGGGGTAGGGGTGGTTAGGGTGGATGGAGAGATGTAGAGAAGCAGAGGTTGGGTTTATGTTTTCTTTATAGGTGTGCGAACCTGGACTTGGATTACGGGGAACGGACATTTAACATATGCCGTACTAAAATTAGTACATGATGACAACATATTTAAAATATAATGAATATATTTGAAATATTCCATAAAGCTCAGTTCCAACTAATTAAGGTCCTGTGTGGAATGTGGGAATTTTGCCATATTTTCTTTGGAATCGAATTGTTTACTATGAAATTCATGCGTTCCAAAAGAGGCCTAAACATGTAATATACATAACAATGTCAAACCATGCTAATGATGAAGTAAAAGTACCGAAGGAATGAAGCATTTGTGTATCTGCAAACCATATCTCAAATCATTCTAGCACTCAAATACCAAAATAGCAAAACGTCTCTGTTAGCCAATGCACATAGGAATACACCACCGCAGCTGTTGGCGATGACTTGGTTCAGCCTCTGGGTCTGCCCCTATTTGTAGGTAGTGGGAAACTATGGTTCATGGATCCCAAATAGCATGTAGAGAGCTTCACAACACCCTATTCTTTGGCTATTCCATAGGATTAACCCCACCTCCTTTTAGCAGGCTAGCAGCATCAGCAATTATACCGAGTGCCAATTTCATACCATTTGCACTTCACATGTTATTCTAAATCATTTATGTTTTTACTGATTTGGAATTCTTTTACTTGACCTTAAATTAAATAGCCTGCTCATGAGAAGATTGGAGTTGTTGATGCTCAATGGATTGTTCATCAAGTTGTTCCATCACTTGGAAACCAGTCTAGCCGCTAGCCAACTATTCATCGCACCTCATTTTGTACAATATATGTTGCTGATCCTGTAATATTTATACCTCGCAGGCAACTCAGCGAATGGAAGAGCACCATGGGAAGGGTAAGCCAGTACTTACTAATCTTATGTAATCTGGACTTTTCATAGTGTGTTTTTCTCAAGCGCATGAATTCATCTTTGCATACTTCGTTATCGTCCATTAGTCGAAGACATCGCCATATGGATTTGCTCTTCTTGTTTTGCTTGGTGTGCCGCATGGTAAGAGCACGCTGTAGGAAAGAATGGGAATATTTCAAACAAGGGTGGTGATGCCGAGAAGGCATATTACTTGTCACTGAGGATCACACCCCAATTCAACGGTAGTTTAGATGAATACGGGCACACTCACTTGTCATGGCAAGGTTTCTGTTTTGGTAACCTGGTCCTTGCGTATTCAGTGTGCTCATCGAAGCAGGTGCCTCCATGGAGCTGCAGTTCCACGGCCAGGTTTGTACATGGGACCTCCCAAGAATCACCACGGTTAATCTGAGCTTTGCTCCACTTGGCTTTAATATCATTTTTTAGTTAGTGAGACTTGCTCCACCAACTTACTGGAACCGCAGGGTACCCAACAACCGCCCCCACCCGGCCTTCTTCGTCTCCAAGCTCTCCCCACTCCCCGCCGCTGAGGCCGCTTCCTTCCCCACGTCGCTACCCGATATCCGCGCCCACCTCCCCTCACTCTGCTCCAAGGCCGCCCTCCTCTATCCGTCCTCCGATGTGGCGTCGCTGGTCGGCGGCGGTGGCGGCAAGGGGGGCCCATTTAGGAACTACAACAACGCCAACTTCACTAACTACGGATCCGGTGCCAGCGCTGACGCGTTCACGAACTACTCCCCGGACATATCAGTATCGACCAGTGTCGCACGACCACGCTGGTCGTGGTCCAAGGTCCCAGGAAGTTTTACCACCAAGTTGGTTGTGGTCGAAAGCCACCAGGGAAGTTTACGACCATTTAGTCGAAAGTTGGAAACCTGCCGGGAGATTTACGCCCACTGCAGTTCATTTTGAGCCTGGTCGAAAGGGTTTACGACCACGTTGTCCGTGGTCAGAAGTTGTTACGACCACATTGGCCGTGGTCGGAAGCTGCTAAACCGATTTACGACCACATTGTGTCGTTTACGAATACTTTGGCGCTTACGGCCACGTTGGTATTTACGACCACGTTGGCCTTTATGACTACGGTGGCATTTTCGACCACTTTGGCGCTTACGACCACATTGTGTCGTTTACGAATACTTTGGCGCTTACGACCACATTGGTATTTACGACCACGTTGGCCTTTACGACGAAAAGTGTTGTATGTGGTCGGGAAGGTGTTTAAATCATGCGATAAACGGTCGTAGCTTCTGTTAACCGGTTATATGGTCTCGCGAAGCGGTCGCAAGACCAGGGAATCGGTCGTAGGCTTTTGAGCATTGCGTGTTGGGTGGTTCTGACCGGTCACGTATTTATGTGACATTCATTTTGTGACAAAAATATTTGGTTATACAATATATGAGACGTGAATCTTAATGAATCTGATTGTTCGTTTTATTTTTTACAAATTTTATCTTCTTTTGTATTTTACCGTAGTGTTGCACGGGCACACTACTAATCATAGGAAAGGTGCCAAATGGGGCAGCAGAACATGGAAAAGGGACTAAAGGTCATGCAAAATTCCATACAAGATCATGTGAATGTTCCAAGAGAACATGGTTTTTGCAAAACAAACCTGCTTGTCAGAGAATAAGATCATACAATTTTACAGTGGTTGGCAACTGGATCCCATGGGCACAGCATTACAACACTACCCGACATGATTCAAGTAGCAGCTTGCGAACTTGAAGTAACTGCACAAGCAGCTTTAATTGAACACAAACCAAACCCTAAATCTTCAATCAAACACTGGATTCCAACAAAAATCCATTTTTTGTTCGCAAATAAGAGCCATCTACATCGCAATTGGCATGGATACAAGCGGTACTAGCCATATGAGGGAGGCACTGCAAGAACACCTCGAAGAACAGGGACCATCTTCACCAACTACTGACTTTCCCCCTCCCTTTTTCGTAACAACAAAAAGTAGGACCAAACCGAGAGTGAGCAGCATAGACAAGGATGGATTTGTGAACGAGAAATTATAGTTGCCTATATTCAGAAGAATTATTGGGTGAATGGAAAATTGATCCAGTGGGCTCCCCAATAAATTCTGCATAGCATACTGATAAGCCTCACTTGCAATCCCGTTGCGCTCCAAATCCCCCAACTGTACCATCGGGTCGCTGCAGTCCCCCCGATTGCGGCCGGCAAGATTGCGACCTATGCTCCCAACGATCCTCTCCACCATGGGAATGCCGGATCTGGAATCGACGGCAGGGGAGGACTCGGTAGGGAAAGAGGATGGGTGGAGCTGCTGTGGACCTAGAGTTGAGGGAGGCAGTGGCGTTGCTGAGGGCAAGGTGGAGATGGCGATGGGGAGGAAGCCAGACAGAGAGAGAAGGGAGACGATGGGTAGTGATAAGGACATTTTTACGATAAAATTACATTGCATAGGGGGTTTTCTTCAAAACGGCGTAAGCGGGAAGTGATGTTCCACCCGCTTGCATTCTAGCCACTCGAGGTCGATCACACAACCAACATTGCCTTTCACACTTTAGCATTGAATTAATCATTCACAGTAGATATACTCCATACACCCACACTAGCTAAGTGTGCGTGCGTTGCAACGGAACATCTTATACATATATTTCTCAAACGATAATGTATATATCATATAACTCAAGATATAAATGTGACACTAAGTATCTCACAATATAACAGTAAGATATTGCTCAACAAACATTGAAAACCATAGACACGTGGTGTGATTTGTATCAACAATTTTTTGTTCAGTTGTTAGATATCTCTATTCAGCTGTAACCTCAATGGTTACATAATCAACTCAGATTCCATATTGGGTGAATCCCTTGAGTTGTGTAATAGAAGCTTATGCAATAGAAGATTACATAGTTAGCTTCAAGATTACATACCGACATAGATTTTATATCTCACCACTTGGAGCCTATTTGCAGTAGAGCAATAAAAGATAAGAAACCAAATAATTCAGAGCAATATTCAAATGGTAGCATGACATATAATTTAAAATAAATTAATCCACAACTCCAGCTTGGTTCGCAAAACTGGAAAAATAGAATTATAGGACATGAAGTGATAAGGAAGAAACAAGAAAGGCCATTGATGCTTACATGAGTCATACGATAGAATATGCTTTATTTGAAATCATAGTAGCAAAAAAAATGCAGGATGAGAAAGTAACAATGACATAATAACATAATAGATCATTCGCCACACTATCCTACAGCTCTAGATTACAGATAGTGACCTAAATTCATTTTTAAGGTCTACAAACATAGCAACTTTCACCGAATGTTTCTATGTTAGTTAGCTTTTAGTTCACATTTCTCATTGCACTCTTGGTAAGAACAGCAATCACATCCACCATTTAAAGTGAAGGTTGAGTTCATCTTCCTTGGTAGATACTAGGCTCATTTGTCCCTGACAATCAATGAAGATATCTTATCATGAAGCAAACTTCTTGACGACCTTAGCAATTTCTTCCTCTATCCCTCTTACCATGCAGAAACACCTCCTGCACATTTCGGATGTTTCAGCAAAGCAAACACAGTTCACAGAAGATGCATTGTTCCTAAAAAAGCACAAGCGGTAACTTATACAGGACGACAACTGAGTGGGCAAATTGAAGCCAATGTCAATGTGATGTTTTTCTTTAAGTATGACATGCCGATAAAACTACCTAATCGTCATCGTCACCCAACCTCTTCCTCTTCGATGAGGATTGCGCCTTCACTAAATCCTCACCCTCATCAGCTTCTTCATCCTCTTCAATCTCCTCAGCCTCAGCACCATCACCATTTTCATCTGGCTCAAAGTCACTGGAATGCTCTTCGTCTTCAGCACGGCCAAGCGCCTGGACCAAATACTCAGTTCCCAGCTCCTCCGACCAAATTTCAATGAACGGTGTAAGTGTCATGACTAATCTGAAATGATAAATAACACATCTTAAGATGCATATTGAAACAAGCAGCTTCATCTTCTCTAAAACCAAACTTGACAAAAACTGAGCTTAAAAGCATTTCTGGGATCAGACTGACGTGCAATTTTTCATCATTCTGGAAAAAAATCCATATAGGACATCTGAGATGAATTGTTCATCATTTCCCAAGAAGGTAAACCAATTTTGACATGTTTAAAAAAGGCTGTCAAGGCAAGATAAGCAAACAGGGCCTATGTGCAGTTTCTCTGTACAAAAAACTGACAAGAAACCTTGAAACAGATTTGACAAGAGTAAACTGTGCAAACAGCTTGTATGTTATGGATTCAGTGCACATGGAGAGCTAAGTTTATGTTCTATATTTTTTATGGGATAAGTCTGGCCTGCGATACTTTCAGGAGTAGGGAAGAGAAACTTCCTTAGAAACAGCCTCCGAGCAAATCTTCATTTCCCAAAAAATAAATAAAAACACTCCTACATGTTTCGACAAAAGATGGGTAGTTTTCCTTTCCAAAAGAACTGCATATCACATATCAGACCAGTTGTCTTACTCTTATGGTGTGTTTGGTTTGGAGTCAGGTAAGGATGGAATGAATCCATCCCTGTTTTTAAGGATGGAACCGTCCCCATCCCCTATTGTTCCTGGAACCAAACACACTATTGGAGGCAGGTAGCAAGGAAGAGGGACAAGTCCATCCCCTTATTTTTGAGGGATGGGGGCATCCTCAATTTAGGGGAATATTCCCGGGATATTCCCCAAAGGGGATGGACTTTGTCCTTGCTGACTCCAATCCAAACAGGTCCAAATCTGGGATCGCCCCGTCCCATCCCCTATTGTCCCTGGAACCAAACACACAATTAATCTCAAATCTACATTGTTTGGGATCAGACTGACGTGCAAGGTTTAATCACAGGTAGATGAGATCTACCCTTAGAAACAACCTCTGGAATAAGTTCTTCATTATTTGCCCCAATTAGAGCAAGCCTTGGAATATTTCGGATAAGATGCTCTCATTCTTTGGGAACATATTCTAAAGCATCAGATAGGCACCATCTTTTCACTTTGACCAGGAGTTAGGTTACTTGGAACCCCCCCCCCCCCACCCACACACACACACACCAAAAAAATGATCATAGACGCAAATGGATGACAAGTGCTTTGGATCAGAACGGCAAATCAGTTCTTTTGCAACACAGGGAAAGCTCTTGCTCATCCTCAGAAACGGCCTCTGATACAGATCATCATCTCCAAAACCACATGAACACAGCCAAAAGAAAATCCTACAGCTAATTTACAATTCTACGGATCTACACCAATTTCTTTACAGATCTAAGGGATTCTTGGATCAGAGCAAAACAATTAGATATCCTGCAGAACAGATCCCCTCAAGAATAGCCCATGGAAGAAGTATGGAGCATAATTTCCAAAAGGCATGTTGAAAGCCTGAAGCAATCACATACAAAAAGAACTTCCCCATATTCAACAGGACACGGCGTCGCCTAGGCGTCCTGGCGGCCGGAGGAGGACGCCGTGGCTGCTCGCCTCGCCTGATCCCGCCGTTGACGCCGGCTAGGGTTAGGAGTCGGGCGCGGGGAGCTGGAGGCGGCGGGGAGAGGAGGCGGACGCGGGAGGCGGCGGCGGGGAGAGGAGGCGGACGCGGGAGGCGGCGGCGGGGAGAGGAGGCGGACCCGAAAGGCGGCGGCGGGGAGAGGAGGCGGACGCAGGAGGCGGCGGTGGGGAGAGGAGGCGGACACGGGAGGCGGCGGCGGGGAGACAGGAGAGGCGGAGAGGTCGGGCGGCGGCGGGGAGACGAGAGGCGCGGAGAGGTCGGGAGAGGCAAAGAGACGGGAGAGAGAGACGGGAGCGGAGAGGTCGAGACGGGACTCTCGGGAGGACATTTTTATATACAGAGACGGAGGGTATGTGAGGACTGAGGAGTATGTGAATGTGTTACGGGGAGATCATGGCGCTCGCATGGCGTCGCCTACGCGTCCAGGCGCACCTCACTCGTCATGGTCGCCGATTCCGCCGTGACAACCATGCAACAGGTATACTCTCGAGAGAGATTAAAAATGATTTGGGGGGCCTGTGATGCAAATCATGGTTTCTTGCAGATAATGAACAGGGCAAAGAGATCCCCAGCTTTCTCAATGAAAAAATCTTCTTAAAAATAAAGAAATAATTCCATCAGAGCACAGCTTTCTCAATGAAACAAGAAAAAATCTTCTTAAAAATAAAAAAATTAATTCCATCAGAAAATATACCATGCCCTCGACTACTCTAGGCAAAGAGATGGGCCTCTGATGGGCTACACCACCACAACAACACAACATAAGCCTTGGACGGTCCACGTCGTCATTAGCACCTTAGCATTGAAAAGTCATTAGCACTAGATATACCCCTAAATTAAACCCGGTGGGTTTCTTAGCTCCTGAGTGATGTGGACCTGGCTTAGGATTGGGGTTAGCGTGGCAAGTGTCCCATGATATTAGGGGAAATGATGTCTCTTCCATCGGGGGTGATTCCCTTGGTCGTATGATTACCGGTGCGCCGACGCCGATCGCTCCCCACCGGCGGTCATTCTTGGACCAATTGTTACTACTTGGCATGTTCGCTTTCTGTACTAGGCCGCGTTGCTGTAGTAAGCTTCCTGTCTACCTTGGGTGTTGCCATGTGCTTGCGCACCGGTGATGTTGCATAGGCTAGTGATGCTACGCTCGCTTAGAGCTGGCCCCTCCCATCTCTTTGTTGCGTACGATGAGCGCCAACTTGGTAGGGTTCTTCACCGACATTCTTTGCTTTTCACCCACATGGAGCGGATATAGCAAGGTTGCCTATTTGTTTCCCTGTGCGAGAGGGTTTACCCCAGCCAAAGCGGACATGCCGAGGTCGCCCATGCATCCCCGTTTCTGCAGTCGTCCTCTATCCTTTTGTGCCGATGGGTTCCTGGGCTGCGGTCTCCCCTATGGATGCTCTGCTGGGGTTTGTTGTCTGCCTCTCTCTTCTTTCCTTTCTATTTCATTTCTTCCTCTTCTTCTTCTTCTAGTTTGCCATGATTTAAGATTTATTTTCATCTCTTCTTCTTCTGGTTTGCTGTGAATTAAGGTTTATTTTGGGCTCTCTTTGTTCCCCTTCTCAATCAACTTGTGTTCTTTCCTTCCCTCTGGGTTTGGTGTGGGGGTTTAGTTTCCCCTTCCCAATCATCTTATGTTCCTTTTGTTCCCTCTACGTTTTGTGTGGGGGTTTAGTTATGTTTCTGTTTGTTTTTGGGATTCCCTCGGGGATTAACCTAATTATATATTGCTCTGCTTTGTGCTAGGAGGTAAGATTTTGACTTCGATGCTTTGTCTCATCTTATAGGGGGGTTGTAGTGTAGCCTGTCTGTCCCAGTCGTTGGTTCCTAATGTGCCATTGTCATCCACACTCCATAAGGTATAATTTGCTTTTTCGCTATCTGCTCCTTGTACCAAATAGGCAATAGAGAGGAGTAAATGGTGCCATCCAAAAATTTTCCCTAAGTATTCTTGATTCTATTCTCAAATAACTACAGAATTACAGATAATAGAATCCTCAGGCAAAATCCCAAAACAAATAGCTCAAGGAATCGAACTTTGCAAAACATAAAGCCCTGGAGGTCTGACTACCTCACATCTACCGGTCTAACCTCCTGCCAGTCAGACAGCAAGGAGCAAGTCGATAAGACCAGTGGCTGGAGGTCTGACCATCCCCTGTACAAAACAGCTGACGAGACCCAAAACTGGTGCAACCTCTAAAGTACAAGTTCAAATGCTATGAAAATTGCACACACTTTGCTTAAGATCTCAAGGACTTATTCCAGCCATGGATCATAAGAATCCATGTCAAAGTTCAAAGATTTTTGAGATTGAAAGAAGATTGCACTGAAACTAGGCAAAATATGAAAACAATGAATATGAATTGCTCATGGATAGAGGATGACAAGATGGCTCTAGATACATTCCCATATGTCACAGCAACCAAGAATGCCGAAGAAATCAAGTCAAAAACCATCGAATCACGAAATCACTTGGTGAGGCCAAAATCAAGCAAAAACCAAGTTTTCTCATGAACTTGCTATCAAAATTTCTAAATGAGTGGAGATTGATTTTTAAAGAATATCTCCATCTCTTATATGTACTTGATAAAACAAGATCAAGAAGAGGGAAGAGAGGAGGAAAAACCAATCAAGACAACAACAAATCAATCAACAAAAATAGAGATTCATAGAGATGAACAAAGATTGATATATTGCTATTTTAGGATAAATATTTTACAGCCACTCAACTTAAAGGACGAGAGAGCATACCACAGTACTCAACTTCTCTCAAACCGTAATCCTAACATGTGAACACTTTGTCTTAATAGAGGATGGTTAACTACAAGTCTCCATCTCAACTCATTAAATAGATAGGCTACCCAACCCTATCTAACGCTTAGTGGATACTATCCACTTCACATAAATGGGAAAACTCGATAACCCCACACACAGGTTTTTACTCACATAGTATACTTTGCACGCTTTTAAAGCACACAAGCATGAATTCACTAAATTCGTAGCCTTGATCCAACTTGATCTTCTCGGCTTGTCTTTAACCTAAATCACTCTCCCAAGTGCCGCTTAAGCTCTGTGGTTTTGATCCAAAGTAGTTTTTGGTATTTTGGCCAAACTACCACAAAACACTTTCTTGACTCGGTCTTCTCCTTCCATTATAAGCAATCGCTATGCTTACCCTATGTAGGTGCATTGCTGGCTTTCCATATGTTAGTAAGTCTCTCCCATTTTGGTTCCATCGGACCACGCATCACTTTCACCGATCAAGCCACATGGTGGAACTTGCCACTCGAATTTGCCTTCAATATTTTCTGCCTTTCTCATGCAATGCTTGAGCTCTGCCATCTTATAGGGCATCCTCGATCATTCTGGGCCTCGGCTCCTCCATGAGTGTAGCCTTGATCCTCGCCGTTGACCATGGTTGACTCCAAGCGATCCTGCACATCCAAGACAAAGAAATCATTTTCAGACATAAATTCTTCATAATTTGATCCACGTTAGCAGTACCATATCTCATGCAACCTATAAACCCTAACTTAGGTCACTCAAACTCATTGCAAACCTTAGATTCCCCAAAACCTAGCCAAAGCAACCAGCTCAGTCAGTCTGATTGCAACCTATAGAGATCAGACCGCTGTCACTTACTGGTTCAATCTAAAATCAAACTAGTTTGACCGACTAGACTGCAAATGGTTCTAGAAAACTTTGTAATTTGAAAATTTTGACTTTCCCAAATTTCAATGGTTTATCACAACATAATCTATGACCTTCTCACATGGTCCTTTAGTTTGTATCAGTCTCATCCAGTAGTTTGATTTCCTATGGATTTCTCCAATGAATCATTCGGTTCAATGGGCAGTTATTGTTTTAGGGGCTCTAGGAACTAATTTTTTTGTTGATAGATCATGAGTCTACCAATTGATCAAGTGTTTCCTCTTGGTTTTGGCTAAACTACAGGAGTAGGTCAACTCTGGAGGGCTCTCGCTACAACCATACCCAACCTTTGCCAAGCATGCGAGGTAAGTTTTAGATCGCCTCCTAATTTTTTGGCTACAATTTATGCAGGTGTACCTGCATGTGTTTTTTCCTAATTGATGTCTTTGGAAATTATTTTGATCAATAGTTATGAAGAACAGTGATTTTCAATGTGGTATATTGGTAATGATGATAGATCCTGAATATTGGCTAACCAATGTGGACTAAATCAATTTCTCTCTCTCTCTCTCTCTCTCTCTCTAATTGGGTACTCATGTAGTTTCAGTGTTGTGCACCCACATAGTCTAGATTGTTTGTTCATATGGAGGCAATATTGCTCTCTCTGCCTGTCCTTTATGGCCATGTAATTTTAGGTTGTGAAGTTGTTCATCTGCATTCTTTAGTTTTAGCTTTAGTTGCATTTTTGGGTCCTCTGTTTGCATGCTCTAATGTCTCTTTCTTGTGATAGGTTGACATAACCTGAACATATTCATGAATGGAGCATCGTTCTTCTCTAAAAGTTGGTAAGGAACTAATCTTACATAGCAAAAAAGGAAAAAAATCATCTCTTGGATATGTATATACAAAATTTATTGTTTTGTTTCCTTTGAACAATATAGGTCAACTTAGTTGTATTTGGATTCAATTGAGTGATTTGTTTGTCGTTGCTCTCGATTGATAGGGAAAGACATACATGTCATAAGTGGTTTAGTATAATTTAGGATGCTACTCCATTCTTAGGTGAATACCATCCTCATCTTGACTTCCTATTCAACACTTGTAGAATAGATTACCAGTAGTCCATAATCTATTTGAGCTTCTTGACATGGAAAGTACTAATGCTTGATGGGTCCTTAAATACATTGTCTTCTTCTCTTTCATACGTCTAGGGTCAGGATACACACCCTTCATTATTGATCTACTATTGAAAATAAATTGAGCTACTATTGAAAATAAATTAATAGTAAGAGAGTAAATTGCTTTTATTATCTTGTATAATTCACTGAATTGATTGTGTGGCAGGCAGGCTTGTGTGGGGCATTACAAGGACTGCTTTCTTTTTGTTGCCAACATTTTGAGAAGGTTAGCAGATGCATCAGTTGTGTTCCCACATTTCAAATGGACTGGTAGTTTCATTCAGAAGGTTATTGTCGTATTTTGCAGTAAACCATTAGATTGAAGGCATAACAAAATGGCGATGATGATAGTTTTGTCATACCACTAATTATATTGTCCACAAATATTAATAAACTACTATTGATAAGCACATATTGTTTTGGAAGAAACATATATGAGCGGAAGTGTTTTATTTTATATTATATTGCTCTAGCTTCAATTTGAGGAATTTGATCCTCATGTAATTCCAATAGTCTAACACCACATGTCAAGGGATAGTGTAGATTTAGTATTTCTTTATTTATTCTAATATTGGGTAGTTGTAGCTATTGTTTATATTAGATCTATCATTGTAGGCATGGTCTTTGGATCCTTACTTGATAACTGCCATGCATCTACCTTCTAATTTGGACAAGGTCATCTCTTTTAATTCAATGGCCCTATGCATATATCTGTATGGTCTACCATACTTATGTGAACTATCATGTGGCAAGGTTCTACTCACCAAAACCAAGCATGCATCATACAATTCTTTCAGGGTCCTATTCGATGAAGCAATCAACTGAGTGTTGAGTTAAGATTAGATTCAATTTTGTATCGAGTGCTACTTTTTGTCATTTCTTTCAGTATCTTTACTTTCCTATGATTTGTTTCTTTTGAGTAATGGTACAAACTAGAAGGTTGATGAGGATTGAATAAATCCCTAAACATGGCTTTAATATTTAATTAAAGCCAAGAGACCCCGTGGTCATATACCCCTGTGGTCATAAACTTCCAGAAGTTGCTCCCCGAGTACTCTAGTCGAAAAAACACCTTGTGTATTGCCCGATCAGATGACTGCTCGTAGATTCTTTGAACTGATACATGGACCCGATTCCAAGTATATTCCTTCCATGCGGTGGATAAACACGCGCCTTATCCACTCCAAACAGCACGATGCTTTCGGCCCTAAGTCACTGACAACAACTGCTATGCAATTGTTTTCCATGTTTGTCTCCTACTGACAATAACTGATCAGGCATCCTCTCTCTAACAATAACCAACTCCCCGACTAGATGTGCTGCTTCCACAAGACATCTTTCCAGTGGATAATTGGCGTCTTTTCATTAGTATTTAAGGCTGGATGACAAAGACATTTAACAATGAATTCATTCTCATTCAATTCAGTGTAATTAGGGCTAGTCTCTCGCCTTATTAAAGGCACCCTACAACTAATTCATAGCAATAAAGAGTGTTTCTGTTCTCTTTCAAGGATTTCAGCCATTGTTCTCATATTATTTCATAAGATCGGCAACTCGATCGTCATAGCTAGCACCCGTGGGGAAGACGACGCTGAATCCTTAAAGATCTTCATTTAGCAATCCTCATTCTTTTCTATTCCCTGTTGTCATCACTCATGCGATCATAGTAGAGACTTGGGACGAAGAGAACTGGTTCGACTTGGTAGACTATGCTGACCTCGATATGGACGCATGCATATATGCTATGGAACATGATGCCTTGTCATCATCCTCTTCCATTACAGGCTCACCGCTCGCTGAGACTGGTAAAATCAACTGGATGAAAGAAGATTCACCACCACCATCAGCAACACTCCCAAAGGAATTGGTTGTTTCGACCAGATCAGGATGCCTAAGTGCCTCTACAAGCCCATTGTTTTTTATCGACAAATTCGGCGACAAAAGTGTAATGCCACAATTCGAGGGTCAGAGTATTTTTTATATAGTCATGGGCGACCACTATTCATCAATAGCTCCTACATATTCTGGGAGCGGACAGACACTTGGTCATGGTATCGATGAAGTTACCACCTTAGTGATCGATCAGCAATCTGGCAGATCAGGCTAAGTCCACCACAAAGCCTGCTAAAGGTGGTAATTTCCAACCACTCCCTATCGTGAAGGCTTCTTGCCGAAGCGTGGAAGGCTCTCCCTTAGTTTCAACGGGAGCTCGTCGGGAGATTCATGCTGGAGGTAGAAGTTAATGCAATCGATAATACCGATTGAGATACCATGCATGATTCTTCATGGCAGGACCCGCCAAGTCCCGCTGATCAAAATGGCCCTACATCATCCCGAGATGATAGAGGCAACGAAACTAGTAGACATCTATCAGCTAATCCACCTTCTTCTACCCCACCATGTTTGACAGGTTGAACAGGACATGCTGGGGGCTCAGAGAGGCACTTGAGTCATCATACCCCCTCCATAAACAAGAATCCTTCAAGACCCTCAGTAACCATTCAGAACTTTGTAATGAGTCCATGATATTTTAAGCAACCCAGATTCTGCTCTGGCAAAAACTCCGGGATATGCTTAGATTGCAGGTTAAGTGTCAGAAATTCTCCAGTAGACCATGCAGCATACAAAGATGTATAGGGAGTAGAGGAACTCATAAAGTCATACTCTAACTTCATCCGAGCATTCCTCCCTAAGTAGAAGCCAGCGTGGTCAAACTAAAAACAATCTGACATCCGACATAGGACCCCCCCCCCCCCCAAAGATTTCGACAAGTGAGTCATGAAGGAAGATGGCTCTTCCATAAAGCCACTCCTCTTGTTACAAGGGACGAACAATTGGATCAGGTGATTTGCGACATCACCTGAGCCAAACAGTTGGTTGGAGACCATGCAAGTGTCTATGATCGGGTCGGAGTATCAGTTCCTCAGTTCGACTATTGAAGGAATCGGTCTTCCATCGACTACAATTCGGTCCCTTTCCAAAGAAGGTGCCATAACTTAATTACAGGCTGTCAGACTTTCTCGGTAGGCCACTAACCAATACGCTGGCTGGACAGATTCTGACCAGTAAATCTAGAGAAATTCGATGGAACTCAAAACCCATTAGAATTTCTCCAGATTTACACTACCGCCATCAGGGCTGCTAGTGGTAATGGTAATGTGGTAGCAAACTACTTGCCCACAGCCCTGGAAGGATCTTTCCAGTCTTGATTGCGTAATCAATCGATCGAGTCAATATACACCTAGGAGCAAATTTGTGATATGCTGATTGCAAACTTCCAAGGGACGTATGATCACCCTAGGAAAGAAGAAGACCTCCACCAAATCTGGTAGGAACCCAATGAAACTCTTCGATAATATATCAAGAGGTTTAGCCAGGTATGTAATTCCATTCCAAAGGTTGAAGATTCTTCTGTTATTCAAGCTTTTAAAACTAGGTTGAGGAACCGATAGTTTATAGAGGACATTGCAATGAACCTTTCAAGAACAATCGTTGAACCATTCGACATGGCTGACAAATATGTAACCGTTAGTGAGGCGGTTGAATGGAATAAGGCCATCAACCAAGTAGAAAAATCCCTCAATATGCAGCCTAGAAAAGAAAGAGAAGAAGCTCAAAAAGTCTCCCAAATGTAAAAAGAATTATAAACCCAACGCTAAGGAGATTCTAGTGATTCTCGAGAAGTTCACCAAGGGCAAGAAGGATTATTCCGGTTCGAGCAAGGTAAAAGCTCCGATCAATGAATCCAAGAAGAATAAGAAATGGTGTTCACTTCATCAAGTGGTAGGGCATGACCTACGCAGATGCCGTGCCTGGTATAAGAAGTTAGAAGACTATTAACCGGCTAAGGGTCATTTCCCTTCCATTCAGTAGGTCGGAGAATCGAGCTCCTAGAAGGACAAGGATGGCGATGAAGAGATGGACTATCAGGAGCCACAACACACCGTCGACATGATCTTCAGTGGGTCCTCCTCCTACGAGTCTAGACACTATCTAAAGGCTGTGGAATGGGAAGTGAACCTTACTGAACCTCTATCCAGGTGGTTGGAGACAACCATCTCCTTCAACCGGGAAAATTGCCCCATCCATTGAGGGCTATTAAACAATCTATACCTCTAACCCAATTCATTGTTACGACATCTTTATTTATGTTAATAAAAGAATGAATGGTGTAGTTTTTCTAGGTGCTACTTATATATCTATTGAGGCTTGTTGTTGCTAAGACAAACTGCAAGAAACTAATTGTTGCATGGTTGAGAAGAAACCCTTGTAGCAAACTAATTGTTCACATGGAAATACTTGGTTTAGGGTTGTTTGCTTTGTTGTCATGGTTCTGACTAAAGTGGTGTATCTTCTTCTTTTCAAGAATTATGAATACTTACAGATATAGTTGGTGAAGCATGTTTGTTTCAATACAAAGTGCTAATATGATAATATCTCTGCCTCACTATTTGTTGTCATGGTATTTATATGTATGCTACTATTTTCTGTCCATAAGCTATATAGATTGACATGACATATCGACATATAGCTTCTCATATTCCTTGTTAAGATTACCAAGCCATGTTTGCCAAGTGCAGCGTGGCGCCAAGCTTCCTCATCTAGTTTACTAGACGAGGGAGCATCTCTCATCGATTATGTGACTCTCTTGCATACCTTTGTTCATGGCACAAATAAATCTGATGGCAAGGTACAAATGACATGCCTTCAGGATGCACGAAACCAAAAAAACATTGGAATATTTGTGAGAATTCAAATCTTCTCTCTTGCCTTAATCTGAATGCTCAAAAACTCAATCTAACGGCAATGGGGGATGCCGAAGGGCACATCACTCAAAAGAATCATCCTATATAACTCCTACAATGCATTTTTAAATTTGAGTAAATTTTCTAAAGCCACACTATATTGGTAAAATTATCACAAACTACACTTTAAAGTACATGTATATACAATCACACTTTGGCCAAGCATTTCGGAAAACCGCACTCCCGTCGAATCCAACGGCACTGACATTCGGCAATCATAGTGTAGTTTTTGCAAAATTTATTGTTTAAATTTTAATTGCGCCTATTAAATCGCTCAAGAGATATTTGAATCTTCTCTTCACACACTGTCCTGGTCATCCAAATCTTGATCTGACAGTTCGGAGACACCCGATTGCCCTTTTTGAAGAGGCCACGTCCTATATACTAAGCCGTGGGATCTGGGCCATGTGTAGTTTGGATTGGAGGCGCACCATCTGCTGGGCCCAAGTTGGTTTTTCCCAGCATGGGCTTCAAGTCGTCCTTCGGTGGGTCCCACCGCTGAAGGGCAGAGAACGCATGGCCCCACCTTTCTAGGTTCTTTCCTCTTCCCCACTTCATTTCCCACAGTCCCACTCGCCCGTCCAGCCCCGGGGCGTGCCCTCTCGCCTGCAACAAATTTTCACAACCGCAAGCAGCAGCACTTCGATCTATCCGCCCGATGCCTCCACTCGTCGAGGTGCCAATCGTGATTATTGATCGCCAACTCCGATTTTGTTGTTCTTGCTGCCTCTTTTTCCCCCCAAAAAAAATCTGAACGGTTCTTGAATTGTTGTTTGTTTTGTTGGGATAATCCGTGTGTGGGGATGCAGTTCCAATTCTTGATTCGGCGGCCATGGCGTCGAAGCAGATCCTGATGGAGCTCACGGACCTGCAGAAGGATCCCCCCACCTCCTGCAGCGCAGGTAAGAGCTCTTGACTCGTTACTGACTTCCCAGGTGATCCTTTCAGTTGGGTTGGGTGTATGATTATAGACAGAATGTGTTTTCGTATGTGCAATTTATAATGGGAAATTGCATATGTACCCCATAGTTAGCAGTAACTTGTAGATTTACCCTACACTTAGATGATAGCTTTGCTATTTTGCCCCATACTTGGAGTGCTCTCTTATTATTTTGCCCCACTATCCACTTGGCTGGTATTTTAATTTCGTTTTTCATTTTTTAGCATGGGAAAAGACAAATCTACCATTTAATCCTTGGCCGACGACGAGGACGTTGTCCTCTCCGATGTCGACGAGGACCCCCTCCCGCCTCCATCCTCCCACAAAACCTCACCCCCATCACAAACCCAAACCCAATTCCAATCCCATGCCCAGCGCAGCCGGCGCTGCTCGACTGGCCGCCGAAGCCGACGACGAGAGCGCGCCTCCGCCGCGCCGCCGAGGATGCCTCGCCGACTCGAGTCCCGCCTCAAGGCCTTCGCGCGGGCGTCCTCCGCAGCGAGACGACCACCACCGAGGCCGCCGCCTCCTCCGCGCTCGCACGCCCGGCCGAGGCCTCCATCGCCTCCTCCATGCTCTCCTCCGGCCGAGCGCATCTCGCCAAGGCCTCCCTTCCTCCTCCGCCGCGCCCGCCCCACTCCCCACCTCCCACAAGTACTCCTCGGCCTCCCGCCTCGCCTCGGCGTCCTCAAATCTTAACGACATCGTCGATGACCTCCTCTCCCGGATCGACGCGCACGGTAGTGGCCAGAGACAGCCTTGGCACGGACCACCGCAACTACCAGATAGGGAAAGTGAGGAAAAGGATTAAAGGGTAGATCTGTCCTTTCCCATGCTAAAAAATAAAAAACAAAATTAAAATACCAGCCAAGTGGATAGTGGGGCAAAATAATAAGGGGGCACTCCAAGTATGGGGTAAAATAGCAAAGCCATCTAAGTGTGGGGCAAATCTACAAGTCACTGCTAACTATGGGGTAAGTATACAATTTTCCCATTTATAATAGAAGAGACCAGATGAGAGCATTTTCTCTGGGGATAAATGAGGATTTGCCACTGGGAATAGATGCAATTGAGAATTTGCTTCTCGATGTATCAGTGACATATGGCCCCGGGACCACCCGTCAGTGACACGTCGTCTATGCCCCTTTTCTCTGTGTGTAGAGGGAGGGAGTGATTGGTTTGAGGATCCTAGCACTTTTTCTCTGGGTCTTCTTGAAATTTCTTTGATTGGTTACAAATCAGATCAGGAGGGCACTGTGATTACCTCACTACCACAGCCAAATTGGGAGATTGCAGTTCACGGTTTACACCATACATAACTGAAAACTACGAGTGGATTACATTATGTGGAATCATCCCAAAACAAGAAAAATGTAGTGAATCACCCAAGCTTTCATTTTCCACCTTGGCCTATGGATATAATGCAGAAATGATGGCCATCTTCCTCTGCAAATATTTCTGGCTGTGCATACATATTTTGTATCACAATTTTGTTTGGTAATCTTGGAACACTATGCAAATGCACATCCTCATGAAAGCAAGGACGCTATAGAATTAGCGCATGAGGTTCTCTTGCAAGCAAGGCTTTTAACCTTCTTTCTGGACACGTCAAGCGTCTACAACAAATATATCATTGACTTGCCACGATGTCCTTTATAATCTTAATAATGTCACAACATCCACCAAACGCCACCAGGTGGCTGCTCCTAGGTGACTTCAATTTCATCTACAAAGTAAGTGATAAGAATAATTAGATCCTCAACTGTCGTCTAATGACCGAATTTCGAAATGCCCTTGACGAATGTGAGTTGAAAGAGGTCCACCGACAAAATCGTAATTTCACTTAGAGTAATGAAAGAGATAACCTAACTCTTGTCCGACTCGATAGACTCTTCTGCAATAATGCTAGGAACACTGCTTTTAATAGCCATACCTTGCATGCCTTGGCCTTATCTATCTCCAATCACTGCCCCCTCCTCTCAAATGCAAGCGGCTCGTGGCCGTCGAAAACTTTTCGCTTTGGAAATTTCTGGATCCTATTACCATGCTTCCTTGAGGTTGTCCAACATGCCTTGGGCAGAACTGACACTTAGCCTAGACCCAATTCTTAGGCTAAAAATAAACTAATGACCACCTCCAAAAGACTAAGGGCATGGAGCAACTATCTTTTCTCCCAAGCAAGGCTCAGATCCAAATGGACCAAGAGATCATCCTTTGCCTTGAGATTGCACAAGAGAGCTGCCCATTCTCACCAAAAGAGAGGGAGCTACGTGCACGCCTAAAGAAAAGGGTGATGGAGATGGCAATCGTCAAAAAGTCCTAGAAGAAACAAGCATCACGAATCAACTGGCTAGGAGAGGGTTACGCAAACACAAAATTCTTCCACATTTGAATAAACTCACATAGACGAAAGAACTTTATCCAACAGCTCTCAAGGGGCCAAGGCTGTCACACAAGATGAAAAAGGTGTTGTTTGACTATTTCAACCACCTCAGACATAGCTCGCATAGAACCACCACCTTCAATTGGGACAACCTCCAACTGCTACAGTTGGACCTCCACACCCTAGCGGCTCCTTTCATGAAAGCAAAGGTCCATGCCACCATCCTGGAGCTATCGGTTGACAAAGCGCCGGGGCTCGACAGTTTCAATGGGAGCTTCTACCGCGTATCCTGGGACATTATCAAGGGGGAAGTCATGGCTACCCTACATGGCTTCTTCAACCTCAGAATAAACTTCTCATATTGTAAGTTCAAGCTCCAATAAATTAGTTTTTGTCATAATGACAAATGCAATTGTGAGACTAATGTATTTATTAACTATGATATTGCTTAGTCTCATTTAGATGTGATTAATGACAAATGCAATTGTGAAATTAATTTGTTTATTGACTATGATATAGCTTAGTCTTATTTGGATGAAAAGGTAAAAATTTTAGAAGTATACATTCGACATCACATTGTTATATATTATTGCATTCTTTGGATCCGAAATATAGATTGAACTCCATAAATAGCCTAACTTGAATATTTGCATATGTTTTTATTATATATTCTTGTATGAACATATTTAGGGGAGTTCACTCTATGTTTTGTGGTTTCATTAGTATTGATCCATATTCTTATTTTCACATATCCTTTGAGTAGGATCCATACTTTGAAACATATCCTTTGAGTATATGTAGCTTGTGTAGTTCATATATACTCTTGATTGATTGAAACTCAATTATTTGCAATCGGGTTGTTATATTGTTCATTCATTATGTGTTAATGATTGGATGATTAATGATAACCGGATGAGTAAGATTTGCTAAGCAAGTAATCTCAAAGATAAACACATTCAAATGAATTAATTGCTTTGAAAACTTATCTTAGAGTGTATAATTGTTGTGTACATATTGTATACTCGTAAATCAATTTCTATCTTGTTATTTGTTGAGATTATCATCAATTATCAAAAGATGAAGATTTAGAATCTAGTTCTTCCATTGTGAGTTAATAGTGAAGTTGTGGTAATTAATGGTAATTGATTTGTGAACTAACATTTTTCATGAGTTGGATAAATAAGTTAGATTTCACAAATGAGGATGACTTGGGAAGATTTCATGTGTTGAACATCATCAAATTAAAATACGAGATGGAAGATGGCTTCATGTGTTGAAGGCCATTAAGAAGAGAATACATCATAAGTAGATGCATATTTAAGAGATGATTATGAGTTGATCATCTAGTCAAGTGAAGACCTATCATGTGTTGATGGAGTTCAAGTAAAAGATGCATTATGGGTTGATGCATATCAAGACAATGATCTCGACTTGAAGTGAAGATATGTGTCATCAAGCTTCAAGAGGATGCTCAAGGTAACGATATGACTAACTAGGATTAAGGATGTGTTCCTAGTTTTTGCTGGTCTTAGTGTTTAGTTGGAAGACCAGATTGTTAGTATATGTTGCCATACTATTAAGAGGGGCCATGTCTAGTACCTTGAATCTCATTATGTGCTGATAGTTCAACCTCACTTGTTCTAATTTTCTGTAGCATAATGCTTATATTTACAAATATGTTTGACAAATAGTTAAAACTTATGTGTTGAATCCTTGTAACATGGGACTATATATTGCGAATGTGTTTTGCAAGTGTTTGAAGTCCATGTTTTCTACTCCTTGTGGTAAGAGACTTATATTTGCAAATTTGTTTTGTAAATGGTTGAAGCTCATATATAATCTTTGTAGTATGTGACTTAGATTTGCAAATGTGTTTTGGAAACATGATAAGTCCATCGACCTATTCCTTATGTCATGATTCCAAGAGTTTGCAAATGTGTTCTTTAAAATTTGTTGAAGTATATGTACTTTCGTCGGCTCCATTTAGTAGACGGTGTCATGACCAGGCCAGTCGGAAGCACCCTATCGTTTGCTTTCAACTGTCCTCTCAAGAATCGTAGCGAAATGGCCTGTGGTGACGACCGTTCCCGCCGGCCGAGCGATGGTGCATCGTCGAGCTGCGGCGGCTCTTCTAGCTGCCGTGTGTTGTCCACGACCGAGGCGGAGTACGAGCTGGTCGGGCATGACCCATCCACGACGAACAAACGGTGGAGTGCGGCGATGAAGCTAAACGGCGTGTGCTCGAATCTGTTGGGGCAGAGCTTGGTGGCTGAGGAGACTATCTGATCGCTTGTCCGTGAAGGGAAGATTTCATACCGTGACGCGGTTCAGCTACCCTCTACTGATGAAATGGAGCCCCACCCAACAGAGTCGGAGGCTGTGGTCTTCATCACCTACCTTGAAGCCGGGCTCCAGTTCCCCTCCGCCATGTTTGTCGGCGAGGTGCTGAGGCTGTATGGGCTGGAGCTGCTGTAGCTGACTCCGAATGCTTTGGTTTGCTTGGTGTATATTGTTGGGCTTCGCGAACGGAGACAGTGTGGCCTAACGCGTGTTTGTTTGCATTTCTTCACGACGCACGGTGCCAGCTGAAGAAGCTGGACGGACAGGAGTGCTCCAACTTCGGGAGCGTGAACGTCATGCTACGTTTGGTGTGCACGAAGTTATTTCTGGCGAACGTGACCTGAACGAAGTAGGAGTCCAACTAGATGCGGCGGTGGTTCTACCACCGCGTGGAGGGCCGCGGCAGCTTAAGGTGGATGGGGCGTCTAATGGACTTCAACACCTCCCCTTCGGTGTCCCTCAATCGCGACGACGAACACTGGGCGCGGTGGCTGGTGGGGGTTGCCCTCCAGTTCAACATGCGGGATCTCGCGGAGGAGTATCTGATGTATGATGTGGCTCTGCTGGCCTGCCCGTGGCATGTGCAACCCGGCCCCGCCCACAGCATTCGCTCGACGGTCGTGTCGTTGCCGAGGCCTGCCGAGTTGTGTAAGTCTTTGATTACACTTGCTCAGCCTGGCATGGCTCTACCGTAGGTTGTAAGTGCGATTTGCTTTATTGGCAGGGCTCGCCCTCGAAGACGCAGAGCGTGCCACGATGGTGTTCCTTGGGCCTTATGTGGCTAAGGAACACATTCTTCGAGAGGCAGTTACTACGAACATCGGGCGGGTGAACCGTGTATGCGAAGCTCTCGGCATCCCCGTGTCGGAGCATCCTGTGCCTTGCATTGGTCGGCCTCGCACCCATGACAGCGACGGCAAGGGGGAGGCCTCTCCTCGGTGAAGGGCCCGCTCTCCTACCGCGCGACATTTGAGCTCAACTGCCGTTCTATCTGAGGAACCCATCGAGGCTGAGGAGGCCACTGCGGGTACCGACTTCGACCTGGTTGAGTACGCAAACTTAGACCTAGAGGCGGAGCCGGACCGCGGTGCTACCAACGAGTAGCGTGTGGGTGACAAGGGGCCTGCGGGCGATGAAGGCGACAGCCGTCGTGGGCTCGATGCAGATGTAGGAGATGAGTGCGAAGCCTCCTCGCCTACGCCCACTGTGGGGGTCGAAGAGGTGCATCCTGAGGCACCAACTGGGAAGTGTGCTCGCGTAGCTCCGCTAGCGGGGATGAGCGAGCATTTCCAAGTGGAGGTGGTCACGCTTTCAGAGGAATCTGATTCCAAGGTGGAAGCTATCAACCCCGAAGTGGACTCCATCGCGAGGGCTGCCGGTGATACCCCCGCAGTCGTCCATCCGGCTAACACTAGTGCAGCTGCCTCCTGACCGTCTTCTCCCATCCGCTATGTAGGTATCGTCAACATCAACGGGCCCATGGTCTCTAGGGCGTGCACAGGGCTCCAGCGATGGGACCAGCCGCGGGGAGACTGGCGCAACTGCCATGGACGTGTCGTTGATGTCAGCCCCTATGGAAGCTGCCGGCTCAGAGACTTGGCGCTTGATCATGGCGGACTTCGTCCCTCGTCCAGAGGGGCTACGAGCTTTCCAAGGGGCCTCAGACTGCGCGGATGCTGGTCTGGACCGCCGAATGCTGTCGTCATGTGGACCGGAACTCCTGGAAAGCGCTCTGGAAGCCACGGAGATGAAGGTACTTGCACCAACACTCCTCGATTGTATTTGCATTTGTAGGGATGTCGCTAACTTTGATGTGCCATGCAGGCCCTTGCCCTTACCTGCGCGTTACATGCGGCCAGGGCTCACGAACGAGGTGGCCTGTAGGACCGACTCAACGCCGCGGAGTTAGAAGCTACCGTCGCTCGGTAGTCCGCCGAGGGTGCCCTTGCGGCTTGCGTATACAAGGATGAGCGCATTCGCTTCCTTGAATTCGAGGGCGCGAAGGCTATTGCTGATGTGCATGCCTGGGTGTAGTGGACCCAGCGCATTACCTCCAAAGAATGTGAGGGCCTACTGCAGCAAATCGACGGGCTGGAAGAAGAGAAGGCTCAGCTGATGGCGGCGATCAGTGAGAAGGATCGGGCGCTGGGTGATGCCTCGCTGATAGCGTGAAGCTCGATGGAGGCCTTGGGGAACACCCTCTCTGAGCTTGCCATTGTGGTGCCTCCCTGCACCTTCAGGCCCGAGGATCTATCAAGCACCCTTTGGAGGATTGGAGAGGCTTCGACGCTCGTGCTGAGTGCCACACGATCCTACGGCAACCACTGCTCTCTCGTGACGACCCGCATTGTCCTCAGCCTTCTCCACCACCGGGGCTGCCTGCACGTCGGCGAGCTGGCTACTCCGTGGTTGGAGCTACCTGCTGGGAGCGGAGTCATGTCCAGAGCCGTGCACGTGATCCGACGTCACGCACGTGCCTTCCATCAACGCATATGGGACTACATCGGCGAGGCTGCGACGAAGGTAGCCATGAGGCGAAGCCTGCAAGGTGGTGGCGACCTTGGGACCTGGCTTGATGAGGTGCCGCAGCGAGATGAAGGTGGTGCCGCTTGCTTCGAGCATGACATCGATCCGTAGGTGTGATGCCAAAGTCCTATACCCGCGCATGTAGCCCACTGTACACCCCATCGATGTTATGTAAAACAGTGCTACATGGCCCTGCCCTTTTGGCAATGTACTTTGAATGAAAATTTGGCACAAGGCTTGTCCTCATGTTTGGTGTTTGTGACAAGCAGGTGCTTGACAGAGGCCGCTTGCTAGTTTCGGACCTTATGGTTCGGCGGCGCCTTTGATACTGGGGTTGGGCAGAGGATTCTCTGCATTTTTGGGAGGAGCGGTGCTCGACAGGAGAGGCCTCGACGCGAGAGTATATAAAAGTAGAAGACAAATAGGAGGAATAGCGCCTCCGATGAAGTTCGAATGACTGTACATGTAAACGTTATCCCTCGTGCGATATTATTAAAGTACTACCTAAGGCCAAGATTTGTCCTATGTATCCCCTTTGTAACAGTATCTGCCTTTCGATAACACCTATGGCGAGAAGCGCTTGGAGAGGTCGGCGGTAGGTAGGACTTCAAATGCGAGACGAAAATGTTGTAGGCTCCGTCCTCTAGCCTTTGGACATAAACTCCACGAAGTAGGCTGGGAACGAAGGGTCAACGTGGGTCGAACAGGCGTCAGCGAAGTTGGCGGCAGGATGAAGTCTGCGCGCGTGCTCCGTCCCCCACCCTTCGAACTAGCGTCAGCGAAGCTGGCGACGGGACAAAGTCTGCGTGCATGCTTGATCCCCCACCCCCACTCTTTGAACTAGCGTCGGCGAAGCTGGCGGTGGGATGAAGTCTTCGCGCATGCTCCATCCCCCACCCTTCGAAATGGTGTCAGTGAAGCTGGCAGCGGGACGAAGTATGCACGTGCTCCGTCCCCACCCTTGGAACTGGTGTCAACGAAACTAGCGGTGGGACGAAGTTTGCGTGTGCGCTCCATCCCCCACGCTTCGAACGGGCGTCAACAAAGCTGGCAGCGGGACGAAGTCTGCGTGCGTGCTCTGTCACCCACCCTTCGAACTGGCGTCAGCGAAGCTAGTGGTGGGACGAAGTTTGCGTGCGCACTCCGTCCCCCACCATTCCAATTGGTGTGCATGGGAATTGCCCTCCGCGCGCCTTACTTATAGTCCGAAGAGGGCACACGGAGGTAGCCGTCCGCGTGTCTTATTAATACTCCGAAGAGTGCTCGTAGAGGTAGCCCTCCACGCGTCTTATTTATACTCCAATGGGTGCACGTGGAGGTAGCCCTCCGCACCTCTTATTTATACTTTGAAGAGTGCGCTCGGAGGTAGCCCTCCGTGCATCTTATTTATACTCCGAAGAGTGCGTGCGGAGGTAGCCCCCGCGCGTCTTATTTATACTCCCAAGAGTGCGCGCGGAGGTAGCCCCCTGTGCCTCTTATTTATACTCCGGAGAGTGCGTTCGGAGGTAGCCCCTACACGTCTTATTCATATTCCGCAGAATGAAGAAGGGACGGTGATGTGATGAGCCAAGAAGTAATGTCAGAGCTTCCACGAGGCTATGACAAGGGCATAAGCCAGCTTCTCCAGTTCAGTGTACTGTGTCTTGGTGCCCTGAAGGGCTTCGGAGACGAAGTAGACTGGTCGTTGAAGGGACCCCACCTTGAAGATGAGGATTGTGCTAATTGTTGTTGCCATAGCCGCAAGGTACAACAACAACTAAGCCTCTGGTGTTGGGGCCACGAGGGTGGGAAGGTTTGCAAGATGCCTTTTGAGTTCATCGAAGGCCTTCGCACACCCCTCATCCCAATGAAACCCGTCGCATCCGCGAAGGGTTCTCAAGAACGGAAGGCCTCTCTTGGCCGCCCTGGATAAGAAATGGCTCAGCGCGGCCATGCGACCGGTGAGCCTCTGGACTTCTCTTGTTGTCTTGGGTGGCTCCATAGAGAGGATAGCATCAACCTTGTTAGGGTTCGCCTGTATCCCTCCCCATGACACCAAGTAGCCAAGGAGCTTTCCAGCTTGCACGCTGAAGACACACTTGTCTGGATTCAACTTGATGCCGCTCGATAAAGGTTGGTGAAGGTTTCCTGGAGGTCTTGACCATGGGAGGCGAGTTGTCTGATCTTGACGACTGCGTTGTTAACGTAAGCTTTGACATTCCTTTCGAGTGGGAGGTGAGGGCGAGGGCTACTAGGCATGTGAACGTGGCTCCCGCGTTTTTGAGGCGAAAGGGCGTTCTGACGAAGCAGTATGTCCCTACTGGCGTTATGAAGCTCGTCTTGACTTCGTCGTCCACGACCATATGGATCTGGTGATAGCCGGAGTATGCATCCAAGAAGCTCATGAGCTCACATCCCGCCGTGGCATCGACCAATTGGTCTATATGGGGGAGCGGGTAGTTGTCCTTGGGACATGCCTTGTTGAGCACGGTGAAATCGACGCACATGCGTCATGCGCCATTGGTCTTTTTGACCAGCACTGGATTTGCGAGCCATTCTGGGTGCTGCACTTCGTGGATGACTCTGGATTGGAGTAACTTTGGGACCTCCGCTTTGGCCGCTTGCTGGCGCTCGAGGGACATGCGTCGGAGTCTTTGTTTGACTGGTTTGGCGTCAAGGTGAATTGCGAGGGTATGCTTGATGATGGCATGGTCCACCCCCTTTATGTCAGCTAGCGACCATGCGAAGACAACTGAGTTGTCATGAAGGACGCGGAGCAGGTCCTCCTCAACCTCTAAAGGGAGGCCCTCGCCGATGTAGACTTGTTGGTCGACGGTATGCAAGGAGACTCTCTTGACTCCGTCGTCCGGCCTAGGCTTGGGCATCCACCCCGGGGCAGAGGGCGCACCTACACCGAGGGTGTCTCTGACAACGTGTACCTTTCGGAGGGGGCCGCGCACCAAGTTCTATTCGGCGAGCGAGGTCTTGATCTCCGAACACGGTAATGATGCCCTGTGGACCCGGAAGCTTCATGCAGAGGAAGCTGTAGTGCAGGACCGCTCCGAAGGTGATAAGGGTCGGGCGTCCTAGTATAGCGTTGTACAGGTAGGGAAGATCAACGATGTCGAAGGTGACATCCTCGCTTCTAGTACAGTCACCCAGCCCGAAGGACACCTGCAATCGTATCTGGCCCAGGGCTTTTAGTGGCTGACCCCCGAAACCCTAGAGCGAGATCCCCAGAGGCCCTAGCCTACTACAGGGGATTCCTATTTGGTCGAAGGCCCCTGCAAATAGAATGTCGATGGAGCTACCCCGTCGACTAGAATTCGCTTGACATCGCATCCTACGATGGCGACCTGGATCACTAGGGATCCTGGTGAGAAAAGTCAACTCTGTCCGCATCAGTAATTGTGAAGGTGATGTCGTTTTGTGCCTAGGTGGGCGGCACTTGGGCAGGGTACGCTTCGCAAAGCTGGAGCCCCCTGTCACCGCCGATCGATTCCGATGTCGAGCGTGTCCCCGATTGCTTCGCAAAGCTGAAGTCCTTGACCGCTGCTAACCGTTTACTAAAGTTAGGATACTCCGATCACTCTCCAAAGACGGACGCCTACAACCATCAGCTATCTACGATCACTTGCTGGAGCCAGATGACTCCGACAGCTTCCAAGGACACTTACGACCATTAGCCATCTACGATCGCTTGCTAAAGTCGGACGCCTCTGACTGCTTCCAAAGACGAATGCGACTGCCGACTGCTTCGACCACTTGCTGGAGCCAAGGACTCCGATTGCTTCCAAAGACGGACACTTACGACCACCTCCCAAGGACGGACGCATACGACACGTGCTAGAGTCGAGCCTCTTTGACCATCTGTCGTACGCATACTTCTTCAGCCGTAGATCTACGATCATGGTGCTTCAGTACTTTTATGAGTACTCCTTTCAACCACGTGGATTTCGACCATGGACGTTTCCGATGGGTTTCAACCACGGTGGGTTTCGACCACGGTAGTCTCCTGATGGGTTTCGACTAATGTGACTATTTGATCATGGATGTTTTCGATGGCTTTTGACCACAGTGGGTTTCGACCACGGCAGTCTTTCCGATGGGTTTCGAGTACTATGACTATTTGACCACAGACATTTCCGATGGGTTTCGACCACGGTGGGTTTTGACAACGGCAGTCTTTTTATGGGTTTCGATACTGTGACTGTTTGACCATGGACATTTCCGACGGGTTTCTACCACGATGGGTTTCGACCATGGCAGTCTTTCGATGAGTTTTGACTACTGTGACTGTTCGACCACGGACGTCTCCAATGGGTTTTGACCATGGTGGGTTTCGACCACGACAGTCTCCTAATGGGTTTCGACTACTGTGACTGTTTGACCACAGACGTTTCCGATGGGTTTCGACCACGGTAGTCCTCCGATGGGTTTCGACTACTGTGACTGTTCAACCACGGACATTTCCGATGGGTTTCAACTACTGTGACTATTCAACCACGGACATTTCTGATGGGTTTCGACCACGACAGTCTTTCGATGTGTTTCGACTATTGTAACTGTTTGACCATGAATGTTTTCGATGGGTTTCGACCACGGTAGTCTTCCGATGGGTTTCAACTACTGTGATTGTTCAACCACGGACATTTCCGATGGGTTTCGACTACTGTGACTGTTCAACCACGGACATTTCTAATGGGTTTCAACCACGGCAGTCTTTCGTTGTGTTTCAACTACTGTAACTGTTTGACCATGGATGTTTCCGATGGGTTTCGACCATGGTAGTCCTCCGATGGGTTTTGACTACTATGACTGGTTCAACCACAAACGTTTTTCGATGGGTTTCGATCACGGTGTGTTTCGACTATGGCAGTCTCCCAATGGGTTTCGACTACTGTGACTGTTCGACTATGGACGTTTCCGATGGGTTTCGACCATGGCAGTCTCATGATGGGTTTCAACAACTGTCACTATTCGACCATGGGCGCCTTCTGGTGATTTTTGACCACAGCTGTCTGCTGATAGGTTTCAACTACTATGACTGTCGACCACAGCTGTTTTCTGATGTGTTTTGACCACAGTGTGTTGCCGACCACGGATGTCTTTTGATAGTTTTGATTATGTGACTTCCAACCATAGAGATTTCTCGACGAATTCAATCACAGTGATGCTCGACCACTGAGCACTTCTGATGGGTTTTGACCACCATGGATTTTGACCATAGACATTCCTTGGTGGGTTTTGACTCTGATGAATCTCGACCACGGACAGTTTCCTATGGTTGTTTATCACATTGATACTCCGTGGCCTGCTCTACTAATTCTTCTGCTCAGGCTATACCTACGACGCCGATTCTAGCTATCATTGTTGTCAGATTGGTCCTACTAGATGTTAATCATGGATACTTCAAATCACTTCCATTGTGTCCATTCGATACCGACGAGGTCGAATGGCACGGGCGGGCGTGGTCAAGTGTGACAATCACACTGTCAACGGCCCTAGAGACTGACGAGGCTATGGATAATGCCAATGTCATACCTTCATTAATCATTCATCCCTTGAATGAGGAACATAAGGCGAAGACTAACGACGACAACCAATGCGCAGCTTAATCAGAGGTTTTCCGTGGGTTACTCTGTGGATATAATTAACCGAGAGTCCTCCGAGGCTTTGGGAACTAGGACACCATATCGCCTTTGTTAGATCTGCTATGCAAAGCAAAGCACGAGACACACACACAAAAAAAAATATATATATATATATATATATATATATATATATATATATATATATATATATATATATATATATATATATATATATATATATATATATAGGATTTGTAATTTTGTTCTTCGCAAATGAATGAATAAAATACATGTTTCCTGATCTTTTATTGTGTTTATTTATTTTTGTGTACTTTAGTACACTAGCACAACCGCATCTTATAACCCCAGGGCCAGAAATCCACGAGCGATTTCTCACATCGAACAAAATGGCACGCCCTAATCATGCATTCAACTTAGAAATGGAAAATCAACCTTGAGAATAGCAACATTTACTTCATGATCATAGAGATCACTCAGTAGGCTCGCTAGCCAAATGCCTTAACAAGCCACGATCGTAGCGGCGATGTACTCTACCTCACATGATGATAGGACCACCACTATCTGTTTTTGAGATTGCCAGCTCATGGGGCCGTTGTCAAGGAAGAATAACACCCCCGTAGTACTTTTACGATCGTTAATATCATTGTCCATGTCGTTGTCACTGTACCCAAACAGTCGTGACCGATCTTCACCACCCCTCGTGTAACAGCAACCAAAATTGTGTGTTCCAATGATGTAGCGAAGGATGTGCTTGACAGCCATGAGGTGATCATCCTTTGGTGCCTCCACAAATCGGCTAACATAGCCCACTGCGTAGGTTATGTCTGGCCACGTGTGTACTAAGTACCTGAGGCTACTGACAATGCACTGGTAGTGCATGGCATCTGTCAGGGGACAGGTGCTGGTCTTGCTCAACTTCAGCCGCACATCCATTGGAACCTAGCATGGATTTCACCCCGCCATACCACCCTTCTCTAGGATCTTCAGTGCGTATGTCGCTTGGTTGAGTGTGATGCTGTCTGCGCCCAAGTGCACCTCCATTCTGAGATAGTAACTCAGCAAGCCCATGTCACTCATCCGGAACAAGTTCTTCATCTCCGTCTTGAACTTATCGGTCTCTTGCTGATGTGTCCCAATGATGATGAGATCATCCACATACATCCCCACGAGCAAGTGTGAGATGCCGGCACTGCAAACATACACCGTGTGTTCCAAGTTGCTCTGACGGAACCCAAGTGACAACAGACTGCTATCCAACTTGTTATCCAGACTGTGCTGTTCCTTTCCACATTTAAGCCACCCAGTGAGTTCCTCCACAAAAAGCGTCTCAAGGTCAATGGGTGTCTTGATGGAGAGCACTATCTGAGAATATTTGGGCAGCACAGCCTGCAGAAACCTGTGCACAACAGCTTCCCCGTCATGTTTGTCGCCGAGGACATTGAGGTTGTTGGCAACACAGTTGAGCACTATAAATTATGTGCACACGGGAGAGTCTATGAATAGGACAACAGCCAATATTGATATCTACGTCGCAAAGAAAAGATTAGATTAGGAAAATTGGAAGAAGGCAATAGAAACTGAATTACTATCTCTGAACAAAAGAGAGGTGTTTGGGCCCGTATGCCGCACACCTCCCCACGTGCACCCTATAGGGCATAAGTGGGTATTTGTTCGAAAGAGAAATGAAAGAAATGAAGTAGTGAGATACAAAGCAAGGCTGGTATCAACATCCTGGAGTTGATTATGAAGAAGCCTACTCCCTAGTCATGAGTGGAATTACCTTTAGATATTTGATCTCAATGGCAGTGAACTTGAATTTAGAAATAAAATTGATGGATGTGGTAATTACATACCTTTATGGAAACTTGGATTCGGCGATTTATATGAAGGTCCTTGATGGAATCCTTCTCCCGAACCAAGACAGAGCAAACAGAAATATATGCAGTGTGAAGCTCAGAAAGTCCCTGTACGGATTGAAGCAATCTGGCAGAATGTGGTATAATTGTTTAAGCGACTTTCTCTACAAGAAAGGCTACACGAACAATGAAGATTGTCCCTGTGTGTTTATACGACAATCCCATAATGAATTTTGTATAATCTCAGTGTATGTAGATGATCTAAACATCATCGGGACAATGGAAGACATAAAAGAAGCAAGCTCCTACCTGGAGTTAGAATTTGAAATGAAAGATTTGGACAAGACCAAATTATGCTTAGGCCTGCAGCTTGAGCATGTCATTGAAGGAATATTAGTACATCAGTCGGCCTACACCTAGAAGGTGGTAGAAAGGTTTGGCTTTGAGAAGGCATACCCATCAAAAGTACCGATGATCGGGAGGTCTTTACAGCAAGAAAAAGGTTCTTTCCGACCTAGGGAAGAGGGGGAGGAAGTCCTAGGACCGGAATTCCCATACTTAAGTGCAGTGGGAGCACTTATGTATTTAGCGTTTGCATTAGACCAGACATTGCATTTGCCGTGAACCTGTTAGCAAGGTATAGTGCAGAACCAACCAAAAGGCATTGACAGGGAATAAAGGACATCTTCCGATACCTCCAAGGAAGTAAGGACCTCGAATTGTTCTACAGAAAGAATCAAGATCTGAACTTGATTGGCTATGCAGATGCCGGGTACCTGTCCGACCCGCATACCGCAAGGTGACAAACAGGCTATGTATTCCTGTATGGTGCAATTTCCTGGAAATCGTCCAAGCAAAGTCTCCTAACGACTTCGACAAACCACTTAGAAATTATAGTACTGTATGAAGCCGCACGAGAATGCGCTTGGCTCCGACGAATGATTCACCACATCCAGCAGTCATGTGGCATGAATGTTGTGCAAGCCCTCACAATTATTTATGAAGATAATGCAGTTTGCGTTGCAAAGTGCAGACGGGCTATGTGAAGAGTCATCTCACAAAGCACATCAACCCCAAGTTCTTCTATGTTCATGAATTGCAAAAGATGAACGAGATTAAAGTACTGCATACTAAGTCATGTGAAAATCTAGCAGATTTGTTCACTAAGTCACTCCCTGCATCTAGTTTTGAAAGGTGCGTACGAGGAATTGGAATGATGAGATTTAGAGAAGTGTAGAATTCAGGGGGAGAATTCTCTCAAGCCCGTTATTAAATCTTGATCATGTACCTAAAAAATTTAGTCCTGAAGACTGGATGAAATTGGGTGAGTTGCACTCTTTTTCCCTTGACGAGTTTTCCTAAAGTTTCTCAACCAATGTTTTTAATGAGGCAATTCGTGCATCGCAGCATAACATGTATCATGTACTATTTCTCCAAATTTCTCACTGAGTTTTTATGGAGTTTTGACGATGCATGAACGTGTCGGATGAGTGCTCAAGGGGGAGTGTTAGGAAACCTGGGCCTGGGCCAGGAGCCTTGGCCTATGGTGGATACCTCATCGGTAGACTATAAATAGGGAGCCGTAGATTTTGTACACATGCAATCAGAAAGCAATAAAGAAAGATCAGGAATTTTCTCTATCTCTCTGTGTTTTCAATCTATTATTTTATCTTCTGTGATTGATCTCGTTTCGCATTAAACAGAGAAATCGATTGGACTGGACGCCAGCGATGGTTTCTCAACAAAGAGGACACACACAAAGAGGACACACACGTGCGTAGGTAGACATAGACCGGAGATGTTACCACAGATGTCGTCGTGACCTGTGGTGAGTGGCCGGCGCCGTTTGGAAGCGCCTCCAAATCCAGAGCCTACACCGACAAGCCGCGCTTCGGCGTGGTCCACTAGTCCAACTTAATCCCTCTTTCCGGTGTTCACGAGTTTCACAGAAATTTCTTAGCAAACCATTAAAGTCCTATAGAAATAAAGGAACTTCATGCATTCGAAACGTAGACTTATTTTAAAGGAATTACTACTCTATTTTCACTACAGGATTCGTACATAATTATTGCATTTTAAAGGATTTTTAAAACTTATGCACATTGGCAAATTTTTTTATTATGTTTCTTGCCGGGGTTAAGCAAGAAAACACTACGTTAATTTTGAAATCGATAATTTCTTTTTTATGTTTTTATTTGGTTGGGCTAAAAGATGAGACAGTTGGGCTGGGTGAGGCCAGGTCAAGGCGTTGTGTTTATCTATCACGGATTCACGCGCTAACAAAAGGAGATGGGATTAGGGAGAGAAAGGTTCAGTTCTTTCTGACTTATAGTTTTCCTTAAATAAATAAATAAATGACATGATTTCTTTATTGCCGTTTCTAATTGATCTATTGAGATAGTCTTTTCAAAGTGATTTATCGATTTATTAGTATTTAGTTTGTTCACATAAATATTCACTATAGAATCAAAAAACCATGAGCCATAGCCATAAGCTGCAGCCAAAAAAGCATGGCTTTGCCTTTGGGTAACGAATGACATTTGTTGTTATCTTTTCCAGACATGGCCTGCAAATTCCTCTTCTCGTTGGGCTTTTTTGACTAGAAAATTCTGGGCCGTGTCCAAAGATGTTTTTAGCGGTTTGGATGAGCTCACGCATGCGTGCTCATGTCCTGTCAATTGCCATCTGTCATTTTACGTTAGCAATTAAAAATAAATAAAAAACTTGCAATTTGCATATTTTTCAGGTATCTCTTCAAGAGTAATATATACAAATTTGCTAGCATCTTGTACCATGTACGTGCATATAAGAAAACAAAAGGATACACTTACCATATGAATTCTGCCTTCACAAAAATGGCAAATGGGAGTTAAAAGGCAGACGAGCACAGTGTGTTTTCGTCTTCTTGCTATCTAATCAAATTGCTCTGTTTGTACTGGATTTTGCATATGACTTTTGGTTTTAACTGATGAATAGTAGTGGCTAATAGAAGTAGTTTATAGAATGTGAGACGTTTGCATTGGCTTATGGGTTTTTACTGAGTACATTATGTAAAAAAAAGAGAGCAAACGACAGTGCAACATAAGACACTATAACATTTGGACCGTTATGTGATTTACAAAATTATGATATAATAAAATATATAGTGTATTACAACATGGCTTATAGTAGTTATTGATTAATAGTAGTGATTGATAAATAATAGTGACTGATAGAAATGGTCTATAGATACTGAGACGTTTGTATTAGTTTTAACTTCTCTAAATAAAAGTCAGAGGCAAAAATCATTACAAACGGGTCCTAAATATTATAGACCAGTGCTATAGTAAAGGGCTACGTGCCAAGCGCAATAGGGCGCAAGCACTGTGGTACTTGCTGAGGCTCTCCTACGTTGAAGAAAACCGGTCCTAAAGAAGAGAACGGGGTGGAATCGGCTCTAAACACTGGAGAATTATCATAGTACACAGGTCGATACCAGACGTACTGAGGGCCTATTTTTTGATATAGCTGTGGTATATAATTTTAGTAGAAATTTTTGAATTTGAGCTGTTTGTAATAGAAATTACGGAGAGAAATATTCACTTACAATTTTGGTCAATGACCCTGATCAACTCGGCTTCGGCTTCTGACTTCTGGCTTATTTTTCACTATTCATAAGTTTCGTCTTTTTCTGAACTTTTGGCTTTTTGTTGAGCTTTTTTGCCGGTTCTTTTTTTCCCGTATTTGTTTGTATTATACGTAATGGGCTAACATATTTTTTATATTTTTAAATTTGTTAAATTTAATTATGCTAAATAAGCCTCTGTCAGCTACAGTGCTTTTTTCAGCCATAAGCCATGAGCTTTTCAGCCGAACCGATCACCATCATTAAACTTTTATTGTATACTATAATTAACTTGTAGATCATGCCTTAAGAAAATATTTCGTTTGAAAGTTAGATACTATAGCAAAAATTAAAAACCATTTTTAAAAGCCCTTAAAGAACAGTCCCTCGATCATAAGAAAAATTAGGCAAGCCCACCTGTTCAGATGTACGCTACAGTCGCGCCACCTACGCCTATGCAGCTATGCTCCATTCGCATTTTGCATCCATTGTACCAGCCTACCACTAGGCGATGGGGGTGTCATTGCTAAGGCCTTGATGGTAAGAGCAACAGACTTCACTCAGTGCTCTCAGCCCCCACCAAATCGAGTGGCGAAAGATGCCTTGACACAGATCAACGAGTAGTTGATGCATGGATTGCCCGATCCTTCACTGTACTTGAGCAACGGCCACAGCCTTCCTTCTCGTCACGTGATGAAACAACCCTAAATTTAAAAAAAAAGAATTTATTTAAATTTACTTGAAATTAGAGTTTTTACCAAATTCGATAAGTTTTCAAGACCAAACCGCTTTCACTTTTTGGAAATACGCTTTCCAAACATGGAGGTGCACTCAAGCCATGCCGCCACCACCCTATTACCATTGCCGCGTCGCTATTCGTGCCTACACGCATCGCTTCGCACTTCGTCACCATCGTCCATGCCAAAAACAGCACAGCGCTCGTGTCACCTCATCGACTGCTCATACCAAGCCTTAACCCACCATTGACCATGCACCGCACCGCCCCACCAATGATTTATGTCACCACAACTTAGGGCCACCAACCACTCAACACCTTACGATTGCCGTTGCTTACCGTGCCACCTTGCACGCTCTCGCTAGTGAGAGGCAGAGCCACTCCCATCGCCAATGCACTCGCCAGCTTCGCTGCTGCAGCGCAAAAATCGCACGTCCATCCACGCCCCAAGTGCGCTCTCACGCCACTACTAGTGCCGTCGCCTTCGCCGCCTACTTAGCCAATCCCCCTGACTCCCTCACCCTCTTTCCGCACCACCCTATACCCACTGCTATCTCTTCCCTAACTCCAACCATGCTGCCACTGAGGCCAATGCCCAAATTGCCACTAGTGGGCCTAACTTTGATTTCTTGTATTCGCCTCTAATCTAGTCCAATTGCTCGTGTCCATAGCTTCGTCTCACCACCACGAAGTTAACCCCGAACTTCTTGCTTAGCCTCACTACCTCTAGCTCACCGCCACCGTGCGCCATTGCCCCGCTGCCCACAACCACCGTCACCAACCCTCCTCAAACTAACACGAGCCAAGCCGACACCATGACTGCACTTCCCTAGCTCTAATGATGCTCAAGATGTCGCTAATTTGGTCACATCACTGCTGTAGTGCAACCGTGTTGTTCCCTTATCCCAACCAAGCTCTACTACTGCCAGCCAGCTCCATGCCACCTTTGTCTTTACCAATAGCTTAAATGGATTCCCCTCCCTTCCTGGGTGCTCGTAGCACCAACATTCGCCATCATCGTTGTCGCTGAATTTGGCGTCACTGCCGCCTCCCTGTCTCGGTAGCCATGGGAATGAGCTCCAGCTCGCTTTCAGGTGAGCTGAGCTGAGCCACATGCTCCATGGGCCACCAAGGGGGCTGGCAAAGCCAGCCTAAGCCAGCTCTTGGCCCAATCAGTCAAACTGGGCCTGACTATTACTGTGCAGCCCACACTAGTCATAGCCAACAAACACTGTTCATTGACAACCCAATAACATGTAGTCCGATAGCATTAGAATAAGTACATTACTGTTCATCAAACCCGGCCCACTAGGAATAGTACCAAATCCAATACTGTTCACCTGCCCCGTTACTGCCCACTCGAAACCTGTTAAGCTTGTTTATAGTAATTTCGACCGTCTCAAGCCTGTCTAGCCTATTTTTAACTCCGTTTGACCCAACCAAGCACCTCTTAGACTTGAACCACCCAAACTGCCCTAATTTAAACCTTTTCCTTGATTTTCTCTTTTATTTTGTTTCTAACTTGCTTTCTTTTGAGTCCAGACTTATTTGATTCATTTTTCTTTGCGATAGCACTCAGATTCATTGAGAAGACTGTTGAAGGAGTTGATCAAGATGTTAAACATGTAGGCCTGGTCAAATACTACAAACAGGAAGGTAAGTCACATGTTTTATCATGTTGATCATATTAGAATAGGATAGGATTTCTTGTTTCCTTATATTCCTCATGTCGATGTTTTAATATCGATCTTACATATGTAAGAAATTATATTGATCTCAGGTACAAGGATTATACATCATCATTCATGAGACCAACTGATGACACATAAGACATAACAATCTCAAAAGTATCTCAAGGTGGGTCAACCAACACCATGTTCTCTAACATGTGTCCACATTATTGATTTGATATCCTCATATCTATAACTGGTGAAATTTGATCCTCAATCAATACATGTGTGTGAGACCATATGGAGATAACCCCATGGTTATGACAAGTAAATAACTTTTAGTTAAGAGAGCTTGCGGAGTTTGAGTTTGGTTTTTGAGAGTTTGCAATTTTTTATTTACTTTGTGTTGCTAGCGGTCTAAGTGGCCTAGGGCTGGCAGTCAAACTGGTTATGGGAAGTGGCGGTTAGATCGACCTATGGTTGGCGGTCTGATCGGTTGATGAGCTATTGAAATATGTGTTTGTTTGAGCTGAGTTGTTTGAGTATGGGAACGGTATGGGTGTCATTGCTTGTGTGCACAGGGATTTATTGTTTGGTCTTAGGATTAGTATCAGTGATTTAGTTGCATACATTTTGCATGGTGCATTGCATGAATTAATTGTGTCAATTGATGACTTTGTATATTATGTGGTGCTACGTGATGGTTTGCTTATTATTGTTAGTTGTAGGACTCTAGAGCTACATCATGGTGAGGCGGACATGACCGGGACTAATCTCAAAGAGCTTAGGTCCAAAGCGGTCAAGGGATCGGGACTACGCTCAGGAGGAGTCGAGGTCCAAACGATTAAGGAATCGTCGAAGATGATCGAGCCTTCTGAGGTGGTTACAAGTTAGGAGAATAAGGAACTAGAGTGGGAGCTATCGGCGGTGGACATAATGGGAAATGGCAAGGTGGACCGGGGCTATGCTCAAGAAGGAGCTGAGGTCCCATGCGGTCAAGGAGGCCAGGTGCTGTCATGTGCAAGGAGGAGCATGTGGTGCGCCAAGTGACTTGATTCGTTTACAAGCGAGGATGATTCGGTGGGATTCGGACGTTTGAGAGGCTTGATGGTAAGTCATTGAAGCCACATGAAAGCTGATGAAGAATGGGCGATACTTCGTGACAAAGAAAGCTGAAAACTTTACAGAAGGCAGTAGAGAGGCATTTTGGTAAATTGCCCAATACCTAAGTGGCGATGTGCAAAACCACAACATTAGTCTAAGTGGTTTAGGCCTTGTATATGCTAAAAATATGAAGTGGAACAAGTGTTGATTCACTAATATGTTAGTGGGTGTAAGCGCTTTGAGAAGCGTGCATGTGTTGTAATTGTAGCTAGCCTATAAAGGTATTACAGGTAAGAAAAAGAGTTGGCTAAACACTAAGTAGATATGAGCGAGTGGAGAAAGTTAATCTTAGCCTTCGAGGTGATCCAATGGTTGAGGTTACTCCCAAAAGGCTATAAATAGAGGGGTGGAGGTATGCCTCCAGCACCAAGTCTTTAAAAAGGATTTAGGGTTTTTTTTCTTATGCTCTTTTGAGCTTTGTCTACTAGGAAGTGTGGCATTAAAATTCTTCCTCTCAAAGCAATGAAAGTTCCAAGTTCATAAACATTCTAAAATTTATTTTATTTCTTGCAATTTCTAGCTTTTCTCTATTGCAACTTGAGTTTCTCTTCCCCTCCTACTTGCTGTAGTTCTATTGGATCTTGGACATGTAAAAGGTTGAGGAGTTCATCAAGAATGTAGCCCAACCCAACAAGATCCATTAGAACTCGTTCTTATTCAAGTTGTATTTTCATTAACCGTCTTTTTGAGCGAAAATTGCTGTTTTTTGTGCAGATTGAATTATTTGTATGATAGGATAAGATTTTGGTCATATATTTACAATTACTTCTGGAATCATAGCCCTAAAATTATTTTTTAACTAAGGTTCAAGTTTCATCAACTTTGGATGAGTAGATCTTGAGCTCTTGAGATTTCTTGATTGTCAAGTTGCTAAAATTTTCTGTTTTAATGCAACGTCAATCTTGAGCAAGATAGGTCTCTCTCTTGGGCTTTATTTTTCAATTTATTTTTAAATCATGACCATGAGGATCTGATCTTACTATGGTTTAAATTTCATCAATTTTGGTTGACTGGGTTTTTAGTTCTTGAGGTTTCTTGACCGCCAAGTTGTTGAAATTTCTGTTTTGCTGCAACGTGAATCTTGAGTAAGATAGGTCTTTCTCTTCTGCTTTATTCTGTAATTCCTTTTGGAATTATGACTCTGGGGAGCTCATCTTGCTATGGTTATAGTTTCATCAATTTTGGTTAGAGTAATTTTTGAGTTCTTGAGATTTCTTGATAGCCAAGTTGCTGAAATTTTAGTTTTGATGCAACGTGAACTTTGAGCAAGAAAGGTCTATCTATTGGGATTTATTTTGCAATTACTTGGAACCTTTCTCAAAGAACCTCATCTTGCTATGATTCAATTTTTATTAATTTTGGTTAAGTTTATCTTGAGTTGTCGAGATTTATTGGCGGTCAAATTGCTGAAAATTTTGTTTAGTTTGTTATGTTCTTAGTGTACTCTTAGTATTCTTGAATCTAGTGTCTTCCTAATAGCACTATAGTTTAAGAGAAGAAATACTTGAGTAGCAGAGATTTAATTTGCGCCTATTCATCCCCCTCTAGTCGCCGTGACCAATCCTTCATTGTGCTAGTCTGTAAGTCACTAGTGTTCTGACTAGTGACATCCGACCAAGGATCCTTTTAGAATGATATCATATAATAAAGAGCTTCACTAACAAGTCACATACTTGTTAACTTTTATAAATGATAATTCATTCAAGGAACATGATAAAATTTATTCAAAGATCATAAACATGTAAGTGATACAATCATCTCCCACTTGCACTAGAGTCAATCATGTAGGTATCTAATACACGTAGCTCTTGTGTGGGCCTTATGCTTTGGCTGTGGGAGATGCTTAATCAATAGATTAACAATATTTAAATCCATATGCACTTTGCATATCTGTACATCCCCTATATCAACAATCTTGTGAATGAAGTGATAACGTTGAAATATGTGTTCGGACTTGATGAGATCTAGGCTTCTTAGGTTGCGTACTTAGAATAGAAATCTATTGGACTAGAAGTACTAGAGAACACAGCTAGTTTAGAAATGAACTTTTTTTATCTAAATAACCTCCTTTGCAACTTTAGAAGGTGCAACATACCCACCTTCTGTTGTAGAATCAGTAACTATTTGTTGCTTGGAACTTTTTCTAGCTCACTACTAGCATCAGTGCAACTATTTACGACCAGCTCTTCCTCACCTCCATAAACAAGGAATACATCCCTAGTGTTTCTCAAGTATTTCAGGATGTTCTTTACAGTTATCCAGTAATCTTCACTTGGATCCAACTGATGTCTGCTCGTAACACTTAGAGCATATGATACATCTAGGTGTGTATAAAGCATGGCATACATGATAGACCTAATGGTAGAAACATATGTAACCTTACTCATCTAGTATTATCAGGTGTCAAAGGACACTGAGTCTTGTTAAGACTAATGCCATGTGTCATAGGTAAAAAACTCTTCTTAGAATATTGCATGTTGAACCACTTTATCAACTTGTCGATGTACATGTTTTGGCTTAATTTAATTAGCCTTTTAGCTCTATCCCAATAGATATTTATATCCAAAATATATGTTGCCTATCCTAAGTCTTTCATAGAGAAACTATTTCTTAATAAAGACTTGATAGATTGAAGCATAGGAATGCTATTTTCGATCAGTAATATGTCATCCATATATAAGTGAGGAAAATAAATGCACTCCCACTAGCCTTTTTATAAACTCATGGCTTTTCTTCATTCTTGATGAAACCATACCCTTTGACTACCTCACCAAATAAGTGTTCTAATTCGAGATGCTTACATCAATTCATAGATAGATCTCTGAAAACTTACATATCTTCCAAGCATTTTGTGGATCAACAAAACCCTCAAGCTATGTTATGCACACATTCACAATAAGGTTTTTATTTAGGAAATCTATTTTTGACATCCACCTACTATATCTCATAATTGAAATATGCAGCAATACCTAGAATGATCTGGATAGACTTAAGCATAATGATGGGTAAGAAAGTTTCATCATAGTTAACACCTTGAAATTGTTTGAAACCATTCGCTAACAATCATGCCTTATGGATACGAACATTTCCACCTATGTCTATATTTTTCTTAAAAACTTACTTGCACTCAATGGTTTTTACACCATCGAATGGATCAACCGAATTCCAAACTTGATCATCATATATGTATTACATTTCAGATCTTATGGCTCCAAGCTATTTCTCAGAGTCTGGGGCAAATGCTCATCATTGGCTAACAATAAAATGTTATGTTGATATCTTATCGGCAATTGACGCGGCCTTTCGGACCTACGTGGGGTTGTGCCTCTTCCATAAGTTCTACAATATCTTGTACATCCTATGGAAATTTAGTAAGAGTTGAAACACTTTCTGATGGTTCCCGAATTTCTTCGAGTCGCATCGTGCTCTACTAACTCCTTTTGAAAGAAACTTTGTCTCCAAAAAGATACCATTTTGAGCAATAAACATGTTATTCTCATCCCTTTTATAAAAGTAATATCCTTTAATTTACTTAGGATACCCCACAACGAAGTATTTATCTATTTTAGGTGTGAGCTTGTTAGATGTCAAACATTTTACATATGCCTCACATCTCCATATTTTGATAAAAGAGAGCTTAGGATGTTTCCCAGTCTATATATTATATGGTATCTTCTCTATGTTTTTGATAGAACCCTATTTAATATGAACGTAGCTGTTTCTACAGCGTACCCCCAAAAAGACAATGACAGATCTGATTTGCTTATCATGGACTAAACCATGTTTAACAAAGTCTGGCTCTATCGTTCACACCCTACTCCATTGAGGTGTTCCCAACAAAGTTAGTTGTGGAACAATTCCACATTGCTTTAGATAATCACCAAACTCTTGGCTCAAATATTTACCTTCACGATCTAATTGTAAGGCCTTAATTTTCTTGCGAAGTTGATTCTGTACCTCATTATAAAATTCCTTGAACTTTTCAAAGAATTCAGACATATGCCTCATTAAGTAGATGTAACCATATCTACTAAAGTCATCAGTAAATATCATGAAGTACTAAAAATCACCTCTGGCCGATGACCTCATTGGTCCACATACATCCATATGTACAAGGGACAACAAGTCATTTAGTGAAAGGAGCCTTCGTCATTTTGCCAAGTGAAAAAGACTCGTGTGTTTCAAATGATTCAAATTCAAATGAGTTTAGAAGACCATCTTTATGGAGATTTATCATGTGCTCCTCATTTATATGACCTAAACAATAATACCTAGTATAAGTGGGATACAAATCATTAAGCTGAAGCCTCTTAGCATTATTGTTATAAACTAGCACATCCTTAAGATTTAAAATATATAATCTATTCACCAATAGTGTGTGACCATAAAGCATATCATTCAAACAAATTGAATAGCAATTATTCTTTACTATGAACTCACAATCTTCTGCTCCCAAACATGATGCAGAAATTATATTTTTGCTTATGGCATGAACATAATAACAATTATTTAAATCCAACACTAATCTTGAAGGTAAAAATAATGGTAAAGTGCCAATAGTCAGCAAATGAACTTTTGCTCCATTTCCCACGCAAAGATCAACCCAAGAGCCTATATCGTGTTGCAAATATGAACAATCGATCTGGTATCAAATACCCAAGAGCTAATATGAAAAGTAGCAAGATTATTTTTATAACATTTATACTTAAAGTGGAAGTCTTACTTTGTTTCTTCTTTTTCAATTTTGCTAAGTACTTCTTACAGTTTCTCTTTCAATGTCCTGTCCCATAGCAATAGTAGCAAATTGTGTCAGGTGCAGTGCCAATCTTTATCTTGTGAAATTTAGATATGATATTCAAGATCTCGTCTTGAGTTTTAATTACACATTTTCTTTTGCCCAAAGTCTTAGCCTTTTTTTTGAAGTTGGTAGTCTTACAACTAAATCGTATATGGTCACTACCAGTTAGTATCCCCATACGACTAGTTTGTAAACTAGTATGTGATATGTCTGACAAGGTCATGACTAGTCAGTGTACTCATACTACAAGTACACATTCGATCGGACCTATCAACCTGTTTACGCATTCTCCTTTTGCCTCATGATATCTGATCGAACTGTAGGTGAGAAACGTGTCATCCATGAACTGTTTAATATTTTCCCAATCTAGTGACGAATAACTTCATGTCGTTTACTCTTCAACCACTTGTGGCATGGCCATGCAATTTCTTTATCCGACCACGTTGAAGGGCCCATATATATCTATCATGTTATGTAGGAGGGGCAAATCCATATCTAACCAGTCACTTTCATCCGCATGTTTTATAGTATATTTGAAAGTTACTTTTATAACTAGCTAGTTATAGTGTAGTGTTTGGCATCCCCTAAGTGCACTATTACCTATGTAGAAAACTATGCTGATATCAGGTATAAGGATTATACATCATCATTGTATGAGACCAACTGATGACACATAAGACATAACAATTTCAACAGTGTCTCATAGTGATTCAATCCAACATCATGTTCTTTAACATATATCCACATTATTGATTTGATATCCTCATATCTATGCCCGGTAAAACGTGGTCATCAATCAATACATATGCTAGTCTACAAGTCGCTAGTGTCCCAACTAGTGACATCCGACAAGGGATCCAATCAATACATATGCTAGTCTACAAGTCGCTAGTGTCCCAACTAGTGACATCCGACAAGGGATCCTTTTATAATGATATCATATAATAAAGAGCTTCACCAATAAGTCACATACTTGTTAACCTTTATAAATGATAATTCATTCAAGGAACACGATAATATTTATTCAAAAAATCACAAACATAAAGTAATACAATCATTTCTATAATTGTCTCTAGAGCATATCACTAACAATCTCTCTCACCAAAAATGAAACGTGTGGGTCTCCAGCCACCACTGGTTTATGAGTGCCAACAGAAGTAGGGAGTCCAACACGAACACGTGCCCAATGTGTATCATCTTTGCTATGGGCAGCAACCTAGCCCGTTGTAGAACTAGAATGTACCAATCATCGAGAGGCCAGTCCTCCCGAGGACTCCAGAGAATAAACGGGGCAGTTCATCACATTTCGACCATATTCAACTACTATGCTGGCCATCCCAAGATGGCTCCAGCAGCCATTCCCTACAATACAGAAAGGAATGTGTCTGCGTCCAACGATACTCAATACAACCTAGTATTACATATATTAATGCACACGAACATAGCTAAGCTATCAATTATGCCTATGGCCATGTACTTACATGCATGTATACATGTACACACACGTATATACATACATATGTACACATATACTACAACTAACAATGTGCACTTCTACAATCCTGACATCATTTTCGACAATTTTTTGAATCGCACAAGAGCATTACAAGTATATGTGCATACTTACATACATATTTTGTAAATTGCAAACACACTGGGAACACTAAAAATAACAGTGCGTATGTCTTCAGCTATTTACAAAAAAATATCATTATTGCCTCTAATATATCCTAAACATGGCTAATTATAAAACGCATCTATCAACTAAACATGGTTACAAATTGTATTTTACACTATCAAACCATTGTTACGCTAATTAAATGTTAATGATATATTAAGCGAATTGCTTGTATGTGAATGAAACATACCTTTTCTTAAAGGTCTTCATCACCTCTACACTTTGCAACCGCGAAATCTCCTAAATCACAGCAAAACCACCTTGAAAAACTATTACAAACTGGCATTCTACTCTCTCTTCTTTCTTCTCCCTCACTACTCTCTCGCTCGGTAGGAAATAAACTGATATGCGTACCTTAGGATGAGAGGGTAGAGAGTGAGGTGACCCATTTTATGTGCGTGAGAAGGCGTTCATGACCAACATGCCCATGCAGGTGCATGTGGCCATGGAGGTCTTCATCACCTCTACACTTTCCAACCGCGAAATCCCCTAAATCACAACAAAACCACCTTGAAAAACTATTACAAACTGGCATTCTACTCTCTCTTCTTTCTTCTCCCTCACTACTCTCTCGCTCGGTAGGAAATAAACTGAGATGCGTACCTTAGGATGAGAGGGCAGAGAGTGAGGTGACCCATTTTATGTGCGTGAGAAGGCGTTCATGACCAACATGCCCATGCAGGTGCATGTGGCCATGGAGGGCTGCCAAATCCCCTACTAAATGCGATAGGAATCAGGCATCGTGTCGCATTGCATTGGCGCGTCGTTGTGGTTGGCCACCCAAGATTCCCCTACCCCTACCGAGCTCCCCATACCCCTGCTGCACTCCAGGTCACCTACCAAGCTCCCAGTGCTCGGTAAGAGCTGGCACGCCCTACCAAGGCAGGGGAGCTTAGCAGACCAGTGGCCCCATCAGCTACAGCACGTGTGCCTTGCCTACCGAGCTCAACCTGCCTACTATGTTGCGCACGATTTGTCGAGCTGTGGCGGTGCGGCAGATGACAGGTGCCACTTGTCATGCCTGTCGAGCTTAGGGATAGAGTTATTTTTGCTAAAACAGATGTCTAGATACAAAATTAGAAAAAAAAAATAGCCACGGTGCTAAAAGTGTGAACATGTACGCGGAAGAATGTACATGCAAAAATGCAACGGGCTCTCAACGGGAAGGAATTACTGCCACCCTTAGGCCCAACTTATCATTTTTTAGATGGCCTAGCTTAGCAATTGTTTTTCAGAGGACGGCCCATCTTAACATTTGACATGAAGCTACCTGATGCCAATGCAGGCAAAATCGAAGCAGTAATTTCCACATGGGGAATGGCACAAGATCTGAGAAGCATTGGAACGGAACATGTACATGGAGGAATGATATACACACGCGAATGCAATGGAGTACAAGCAGCAAATGAATCCAAATAGAATCTCACACCACCAATCTCTCAAGAATCCACTAGCCTATCAAAAGGAGGAAGAGCTAAGAAGAAAAGAAAGTTCAGGAACTCAGAAGAGCTTGTAATGGGAGGAGGCGTCCAACGGGTGGATGAGGTAGGTGAGCACTAGCGCCACGATCATCAGCAGGTAGGCGATGCCTTGGTCAATCGACGTTCCTGCATATACGCGCAAGAACCAGATCAGAAATCGAGAACAAATGCCCATCTTGTTGCAGAGGCTACAAGAAGCACGAAAGAGCAGACTGCAGGTGTAATCTGATGACTCACCGTCGCTGGTGGGCGCCGGCGCGGGGGCCTGCGCGGCGACGGCCGGCATGGCGATGGCGAAGACGAGGGCCGCGGTGGCGACGAGACCAAATGTGGTTCTTGCCATGGCAGCTGTGTATCTTCTCCTCTGCTTCAACGTGTGTAATTTGGAAATGCAGGAGAGTAATCTCTGTGGCGAAATGATGCCTCTTCTCTCTCCTTATATAACGGCTGTCAGTTCATAATTATATAACGGCTCTCTCTCTCTCTCTCTCTCTCTCTCTAAACCGCTGGACCTCGCTGGGATCGCGATGGCGTGTTGCGCAGGCGGTGGGCCCCGCTCACATGGAGGACCGTTGCCGAATTTTTTCCCCATCGCCTTCCAGCCTGGAATGCTGCATTCCTGAGGCCTGCTGTCTTTGCATTCTTATGTGTTTGCAATAATCTGGCTGCAAAAATATTCCAATCCCCAGAAGATGCGGGGCGCTTATTTACTTTTTATTTTGTCGACTTGCCGCCGAATCAGATTCGCTTCATGGAATTTATGTTTCGAGGAATGAAGATAGTAGCGCTAGCAAGTAGCAACAGGCAGATGAAGAAATTTTAGAAATTCAGACGCTAGAGATGATCGGTGAAATTGCCCCCCAAATCTCCCCGGTGTCTAACCAAGATAACCATCAATCAATTGGTGTATTTACATGGAAATGTTCAACTTATTTCTTGAATGCTAGCCGAGTGCCCGTGTGTAGCAACGGATCGCTAAAAAATAAATGGTACCGCAAGTTGTAAACTTAAAAAACAAAACAATGTGAGTTTCCTTATATACATGAGTGTTGGTTACCCGAAAACTCAAGATTTGCACTAAATCATACTAAAGTACCATATGAAATATATAAAGCACAAAAAACTATCAATTAGCTAATATAGTATTCATCATGCATAGATAATTATCTGTAAACCTGAAAAGTGCATGCAAAGTCTGCATTATGTTGGTAAAAGAATGTAGCTCAAGCTGAAGCTAGTTCCCAGTTCCTAGTTCCTACCACGATATCGTCGATATGTGCTTTGTAATTCTTCGGCTTTTGATATGTGCTTTGTAGCTCAAGCTAGTTCCTACCGCAAGTTGTACTTCTTCGGCTTTTGATATGTGCTTTGTAGCTCAAGCTGAAGCTAGTTCCCAGTTCCTAGTTCCTACCACGATGCCTTGCCTTATCAATTTTCCATGGTTCCTAGTGGAAACCGGCATAGAATGTAGTCTGCTACAAACCCCCAATAAACCGTGCTAAGAATTTGAAACTAATTAGGAGCTAGTTGAGTGTTCTCCAACATCGGGCCCACCTATCAGACTTATTAGAACCCCACCCAAACACCATCACCACAGACGCCTCCTCCCCTTCCATTGTAGCAGTTGCCCTCTCCCTCACCAAGCTGCTTGCAGCCTTCCACCCTTAGTTCACCTCTCACCTCCCCCTCATCTCTCTCCACTTCCACTAGACATGGGCACCGCGCCCTCACCCTCGTCGTGCTCTCACTGTTTGAGCCGAATGTGAGACTTTCACGTCTGAAGATTGTGGTCGCGTGCCTTTGTCTCCTGGATCAACTCTAACGCGTGGACTGACGGAGCAAAATTTTCGCTTAACCACATATACATGTACATGGGCAAAATGTTCCATTCCATTTATATGTGTGTCTACCTGTCAGTTTGACTGACATGCTTAACTCAAAGTGGCTGTTATCTGCAAGAATTCTTAGCATCCGGTCGACTACTGTCTATATTCTGAATTGCGACCTATCTCCGGTTACCTACTAACATAATTTTTGCAGAAAGCAGAAACATTGCTAAGGTGCTAAGCAAAACGATATGACTGTATGAGTCTGCTCCCCTGAACCACAGTCCCGTACATTTATGACGATGCACGAATAAATCAATGACAATATGCGTGGACAGCACTTGTACCAGGGGCGGACGCACCATGGGACATGGGGGTACAGTTGTACCCCCAAATTTTTTTGCAAAAAATGAACTATATATAATATATATTTCATATATATATATAAAAAACTAGAAGTGCAGATAATTTAGCAAATTCAGCCCACTAGCCAAAAGGCCCAATTGGCATTTTCTAACCTAACCCTAGCCTCCTGGCTCCTGCCTCTGCCTGGCGGCCTCCCACGCCGCCTCCTCTCCATCTCTGCGCGCCCCTGGCCTCCTCTCCATCTCTGCGCACCCCTGGCCTCCTCGGCTCCGGCGACGCGGCGACCGGCGGGCTCGCTTACACTGGCCGCCTCCCACGCCGCCTCCTACCTTGCTCGTGCTGCCTCCTCTCCATCTCTCTTGCACACCGCCATGACCTCTACAAGACGCCGGCCTCCTCGTCTCGGCGGCCGTGACAGTGCGGCGGGCGCGCGCGCCGGTACCACACCCAATGGCCGACATGACGTCGACGGCGAAGAAGTCCCCACGGCCAGGCGGCCCATGCGGCGGCGGCAACTCCTCCCCTATTCCAGCTTGAACGGCGGCGGCGCTCCTGACGGCCATGCCGCCCCTGCACACAAGGTTTATTTGATTAACTATATGAGATATACATATTATGTGTATCAAAATTCTCTATCTTATATATATTCCGTAGATTCTTAACTTCGTACCTCCATCTCAAAAATCCTGGGTCCGTCACTGACTTGTACAATGATCTGGCCAATCTGACTGGCTGGAAACTCCAATAATCAGATACATGGACGGCACCAACTTATATTCAATCAGTGCAGGTGCATATTGTGCATTTGGCAGAGGGGGAGAGAAGGTAATCGTAACGAGCGAGAAAAAAAAAGAAGTTTACCTAACTGATCCAACGTATGGGCACGCCTACAAATGGAAGATGCTAAAATGCTACAGAACCATTTCAAAAGCATTGGCCAGCCATATGCCAGCATATGCTAAGCGAAACTAGATCTACCTTCCAGAGTAGTGTGTCACATAAATGCTCATTAGTTGTTGTCCACATTACTAAATTATTAGCAAACCTGCCAATACTAACACCATGTAAAGCATAAAGAAGCGGACAACCTGCTCATTTTTCTAGACAGTTTGCACAAAAAAAATAATTTTAAAAATTTTAAGTTATGGGATGATTTGGTGAACTAGGTCAATGGTTATAGCTTGTATGAGATATGTTATTACTAATATGGGTCAAGTTAAGAAAATTTTATATCCAAAAATAATTTCTTCGGCTTTAGATGTGCAGAGTCAGTTGGAGTCAATAATAGTCAACGACGAGGATCGGGGCTAGCTCATGAAGGAGTCAAGGCCCAGAACAATCAAGGATGCCGGGTGAGATAAATGAGCTCAAGCACGGCATAAGGAAGTCAAAAAATGTTAAAGAAAAGTTCAAACGACGGTTGCCTATGTGGCTTAGTCGATTCAAGTGACACGTGGTCTGATGGAACTAGAACGGGAGAGACTTGCCGGCACATATAAGCCAGTGGTGCACCTACACGTAACAAGTATGGTGATTGCTTGTAATGTAAGAAAGATTGCTTGTAATATAAGGAAATGATTAGATCAAGAAAGGGTATTTTGGTAGTTTGACCAAAATACCGAATACTATCTTGGAGCAAAACCACAGCGTTGGGGAGAGCGATTTAGGTCAAGAAGAAACCAAGAAGATCAAGTTGGATCAAAGTTAAGAACTTAGCGGTTCGGACTTATGCATTTTGAAAGCATACATAAGTGTAGTGTGTGAGTTAAAACCCATGTATGTAGGGTTATTGGGTTTCTCTCATATGTACTAAGTGGATAGTATTCACTAAGGTTTAATTACATAGGCTGGATAGCCTATCTATTTAATGAGTTAGGATAAAAACTTGTAGTTAACCATTCAACCATTCTATTTTGAGATAAAGTGTTAATGAGTTCTAGGGTTAGGGTTTGAGAGAAGTTGATTGTTGTGGTGTTATCTTTTATTCTTCAAGTAGAGTAGCTGTAAAACCTTCATTCTCAAGTAGCAATACACCAGTCTTTGTTCATCACCATGAATCTCTTTGTATTGATTGATTTACTCTTGATTTGATTGGCTTTTTCTTCTTTCTTCCCTTCTTGATCTTGTTATGCCAAGGTCATGTAAGAGATGGAATAATCTCTAAAAAACTATCTACACTGATCTAGCAACTTATATGGTAAAATTCATGAAGAAACATGATTTCTAGAGCCAGCTTTTTTAGCTTGATTTCTTTGATGTTCTTGCTTGCTGGGACATGTGGAAATATATCTAGGGCTATCTTTACCATTATCTACCCACGAGCAAGTTTTATTCACCGTTTTTTATTTTTGTCTTTTTTTTGTGCAAGCTTCCTTGAAACGGAAAAGATCAAAACTTTGGCAACGATTTTTTTAATCGTTAAATGAAATAGATTCCCAACATCATAGAGAAGGTGCATATCAAATTTTAAGTGATTTGGAGTTTTGGTTTGAGAGTTGGCTTAAGTTTAGGTTTTGGCTCGGTTTTTCTGCAGTAGAGCTTCATGAACCAAAAAATTCTAATTTTCTCAAATTTTTTAAAATTTTTCTTGGGATCTATTCTTAAGGTCATAATATAGTCTTAATTCAAGTTTCAAATCTTTTGGATAGATGGATCAAAAGTTTCATAGATTTTCATTTTTGAAATAGTGTTGGATTTACTGTTCACACGGGTGCAAATTACTGTATCACCAAGTGTTTTCAAAATTTTTAGTTCTTTATCTTTATAGGTTCTCATAACTATTAAAGTGAAGAATTGTCGAATACTTAAGGGAAAATTTGAAGGCACCATTTACCCCTCTCTATTGTCATACCAGTCCTACATCATCAAATATAAAGGAAATTTGTATTTTTCAACTTTTATTTTTACATCTTAAAATTTTAAATTTAAATTCAAAATTTTCATTTGATAAATGTTAGAAAAGTCTGATAACAATCCGTTATCGGTTTTGTCACTATCCACTCATAAAATTTACAAACTGATAGTGTTTTCCCTCCCTACAACCCAAGGATTTACAGCTCTAGCAGTCCAGCGCAGAATGCTCAGGTCTAGTTCCACTCTAATGCGCCCCTAGCTAGTTCGGCCGTTCAATGGGATGCCTGCCTAGGAGACGATGGTTAGGATTGACGCACGACCAACTATGCTCGGGCTTAGGGGGCTGCACATGGCTTGACGGTTTTGCTATACGCCACGAACGCGGAAAACAACGAGAAATGGAGGTGACATCAGCAGGCAAAAAAAAGTTTTTATAGCAAGATTTTAAAAGCTGGATAATTCGTTTGAACCACCGTGTTCTCTGGTAAGATCATCAAAACGAGACCGACATGCATTTTTTTCACCTTTGGTTTTAACAGATTATTCTAATTTGTATTTATGGATGATTCTAATTTGTTGCATTTGTCTTTTTGTTTCTTTCATAAGGTTATCTATTTTGTTCTATAGTGTCTTTGCAGTGTTTCTCATATTTTTGATTTGTTCTTGTGGCATCTTGGAAGTTTCTCCATAGTATCGCTTAAGTTTTGTAGGAAGTTGACTTGTTTCCTAGTTCATAGTTGATGTTTCAGTACTTCATGGGAATGTTTTCAATTGTTCATAGGGGAGGAGATGTTCCGGTGGTTCATAGATGATGTTCCGATTTTATCACCGATGTTCTCAATTGGTCCGTTGTAGATGTTTTGGTAGTTCATTAGTGATGTTTTTGTAGTTCATAGGCAATGTTCTAGTGCTTCTTTAGCAATGTTCAATGATTCGTTGGTGATTTTCCACATATACATAAAAATGCATATATCAATCATATTTTCATTGATATTATTTTGTTCTCTGCAACAATACAACTACACTAGGTGCGTTTGACCGTAGAACAACCACTGTTGGAATATTCGACCCCTACCCATCCACTTCCTTCCCAAAAAAGTCACTATTGAAACATTTCAATAATACGTATTGGAAGACTGGCTACCAACTACCACTACATTTATACTGTGCCTTAAGCAGTTAAGCATATGCAAGGAACCATTGTACACCTAGTTCAACATTCGATTCGATACAAATGAGTGGAACATTTGTTCTTATTTGCTGGAAAATTCGAACCAATTTGGTTTATTCCCCAACCCTTCCACTTCCCTGCAAAAAATAAATTTGTAGTTAGTGATGAATTTTTTTAATTCAATATGTTTGAGGGGCGTTTCAAAATGAAAAAACTTCCCGGAAGATGCAGGACGGGTGTTTCGGTAAAAGCGCAAAGCTGCATGAGGAAGCGGATTTGGTTTTTGGCTTAGCGGGTAAAGCGAGTGAGAAACCCGTTAAGCAAGGGCTATAAATAGGAGAAGGGTCTCCTAGTGATGGGAGAAGTGTCTCCTGCATGAGGAAGAGGTTGTTAGGAGGGATGAATTGGCTGTAGACAAACCCTTATTAAGCATTCATCTCTTTGCATCAAGATTTTTATGAGAATAATTGTGTTGAGCTCCTCTGGTTCTTGTTCCTCATTGTGTTTATGCTTCTGTTTTTTATCCCTTGCCCTTGCTTTGAGTTCCTATTGAGTTGACTGCAGATTTGTGCTTGCTCTGTGATGGGAGTAAGTCTCAAGACCACTTGGTCAGTTCACTCCCAAGAGCCAAATGAATGAACCAAAGTTTCTTCTCTTACGCTAATCTTCCTCTGTTCCTGTGTACTGTCTAGGGTTTACTGTTCCGTGAACAGAGCAATCCGGAGACTTTGATTTTTCCAATGAAAGGAATGATTTGGCCCCTGTGCTTTCTTGGTTGTGAGATCATCCACTGTTGAAATCTGATGACTCATGATCAAAAAGTTTGAGAATCGCAAGTCCTTTGTAGTTTAATCTCTTTTCCGATCAGGGTTCAGTTTTCAGGTTCATAGCAATAATTTCACTGTTAAAATGTTCTTTGTCTGAAGTTTCCTCCCCATATGGTCTCCCTGCTATTTGAGACAAAGTTCAGCTTATTAGACCAAAAAGGGACAGCTATACTTGAAGAACTTTTCAGTTTATTAGTTGTCTTCGGAAATTACTGTTTTAACTACAGTACTCTGTGCTTCGGCTGCAGCTAAAAGAATTCACTTTTTGCTTTGCCGAATGATTTGCAGTGTCTATTTCTCTTTCCAGCGGTTCTCTATGCTCTCTTTTTCTTTTTGCTACCCTTTTGGTCTGAATTGTTTCTCCCACAAGTTCTCTCTGTTTTTGGATTAAAGTTCCACTCTTTTTCTTAAAGAAAGGTGCAGCCGATTGACTCTAATCACAGCTTTATCTCTGCTCATTTATTTACTGTACCGACAAGAATGCAGCCATGTCTGCTGTATTTATTTCGGCAAAACAATACCTTCTTGATCCAATTTAACTGAAGACCTGTTTTCCGATCAGAGAAGGGCTGCTATCATTTTCCTTTGCTCTCTTTTCTCAGCTGCAGTTCTAGTATTCCTTGTTCACTTTTTAGGTTTGTTTCTGTAACATCCTGAAAAAAAATCGACTTTGGAAATATAAAGTTCTTAAGATGTTTTGCAATGTGTTCTGTTGAAATTTGGATTTTATGGCGATTTTCTGATTTTGGTGGAGGATTCAAAAATTTAAGAAAGCTTCGAAAAATAAAATTACTAATAATAATGCCATAAAGGGGAATATGCAAACAATGGAAACCCCAAACATTCAAAAATAAAATATGAAAATATGGTCCACAAAAGGGAGGAAGAAACTTGAATTAAGATATAAGAATTTAATTTTATCCAAATATTATGAAGGGCAACAAAAATAAGACATATGTAAATAGATATACAAAAAGAACTAGCATGATGAATAAAAGCATAAAAAAATGTGTATATATTTGTATACCAAAAACAGACATAAATAAATAAATATATATATATATACATATATATATATATATACATACATACATATATATATATATATATATATATATATATATATATATATATATATATATATATATATATCTTTATATATACATATGCAAATACACATAATAAATAGGCAAAATGGAAAATACAAAATAAAAAGAAAGAATTCGGGGTCAGGCCGGCCATCAACCCGGCCCAACCTCCCCACCTTCTTTGCCCGCACAGTGGCAGTGACCTTCCCACCCCACGCCTCATCCTCCCCGCGCGGCCCAGCTCACCTGTCTCCCACTGCGCAGCGGGCCCCTCCTCCATCCTGCCGCCTCCCTCTGGCCACGCGGGCCCGCGGCCCCGCCCGCTCCTTCACTCTCCCCGCGCCTTCCCTTCTCTTTCCTTCTCCCCTTTTCTTTTCTCGCGCGTGCCTGCAGCCCCCTGCTCCCGTGCCGTCCCTTCGCTGCTCCCTCTCGCTGCCCTCCTTTGCCCTCTGCGCAGCGCCAGCTCTGTCCTATCAACATCTGCGCTGTGCCTACACGTTCCCTCGCCCTGCCGCGCGCCCGGGCAAAGACCGGCGGTCCCTCCCCGTCGCCCGGTCACACCGTGAACCCGCCACCGTCGCCCATTGTTTCCCCGCACTGCCCACCCTCTCCACAGTCCCATCCCGTGGTCATAAATAGGCGATTGTCTCCTCCCTTGCTTCCGCACGACACCACTTCCGCCCTTGTCTCTTCTCTCGCCCCACCGTGTGCAGGCCGCCGCCGCCTCCTCGATCAATCTTTTGTCGATTCACCGTCGGTGGAGTATCTTCGCACCGTCATGAACCTCCCTAAATGGTCGCCGGAGCCCCTCCTTCCCCCAGCTCACCGGCGCCGAGCTCCTTCCCCGCCATCCGCTCTCCACCGCCGCTGGCCCGCCACCGCCCCTCCTGGCCGGAGCCGCCACCCCCATAGGCATCCCCGCCTAGGGGAGGCCCCGTTTTCTCGGTCGCCGCCGCCTTCCCCACCGCTTCCCGCCAACATCGCCGCCCAGTCTATGCGCCGCCGAGCCTCCTTTGCTCTGACCCCAACTAGCTTAGCTCAGATACTATTTCCCTCTCCGGTTAGTCAGCCCAGGCATTGCACCCATTTGGCTACCCGAGCACGCGCTAACGTTCCCAGTCCACTCAGGTCGCAGGTTCGATTCCTCATGCCACACTTTATCCTTATTTTTGATTGATTTTTCTTAATCAATTTTAATTAAGGAAAAATTTAGTAAAAATAGGAAATGATCCAGGAAAGCTAATAAAATTTATTTAGGGTATAAATGGGCCTAATAAATATTTAACCATGGATTAAATGTTACATATTAGTAGCTAATATTCTTCTAATCTTTTGTATAGAACTTATCCCTAACTTAAGGAATAGGGAAAAATTAATTAGGGATAACATGTAGGTTCAAGCTCTCATGATGTTCTAATAAATAAAAATTGAGTAAACAATAAGCTATGAACTATTGCATATTAGTAAATGAAGTAGAAATTAACCATTGCAAAATTAAGCCCTAAAATATTGTCTTTAACCCTAGTAACTAGGATAATCCACTTTACTATTAAATAATGTGAGCATGGAACCACTAACCATAGGCTATGCTACCCAAATGTAATTAGAGGTTATATGGCATTAATAAAGAAAAGGTGCTTTGATAAATACCTAAACTTAGTAAAGATACCCGTAATTATAATTAAAATATATGCTTTAATATTTAACGTGCCACCATTAAATAAAGCTCGGTAGTAGAGCTAACTAAAAAGTAATATTGAAATATGTCCCGTATAACAAGCCCTAACGGATAAATAAATTTAAGTTAAAAATAAAAGCTAAGCCTAATAATGGCTAAAGTGTAGAAAACATGATAGGGATACCAGTAATTAAATATTAACGTTGGATTTAACAAATAATAATATTGAGCATAATTGAATATAGCAGGTTAGGACCCGAATAAATAGATCCTAATTCAAAATGAGTTATGTCTAGTAACAACTAAGTGTACATAAAATATCACTCCACAGGATGCTGTAAACCAGGACTCTAAGATCAATTTGGTAAGCTAAAAATTTTATACATCGCGTATATAATATATGCCTTGAATATTAGCACTCGACAAAATACACCAATTCATAGGTTTAACCTAATTCATGGAACTTCCTTGATAAATACCGAAATAATAAAAGAAATTGTTAATAAAAAGATCCAGTCATCGTACTCTACCATTGACCTTAACTCAAATAACCCAAATTACCCATTAACTCATAATAAAATTGAGTTATTCGGATTTATTTGGGATCTTTTGAGTTAATTGCTTTTATTTGGATTCAGTCGTTTGTCACGTAATTAGAAACTGGCGTCCTGAAGATTCTATGGATCAAGCGAGACCGAGATCGATGAAGACCAGGAATTAAAGATCATCGCATGAGACAACTTTGTGTGAGCTCAAGACCGCGGTAAACCGCGCCAGGCGAGTCAATACTTTGATCATGTTGAACCTATATTTTTTGCAAATTAGTTTGGTTTAAATTATCAAATTGCATGCTGTTAGTTTATATGCAAATACATGTTTAATTTAAGATTTTAGTTATATGCCTATTGTTTGCCTTGAATAATATTACACCTCCTTTGGAATACTTGAATATGTGAACCTTGTCGCCCTAGCAAAATTATAATAGTAACTTTTCAAAAGTAAGTTCGTAATTATACGCTGTGCTTAGCCCTGCATAGATACACGGGGCGCTGAAATGCCCCAAGCATCATTATCAATTTCAATCGTGAGAAACTGTTTGGGAAGTCATGGTGGTAATGACTGGTATATGTTAGTATGATTACTTTATGTTCTCAAAAACCCCAATTTGCTTATATATCTGGGCGGATGGTTCGAGGGTGTGAGTGTGGTGCAGTGGATGCACAAAGTGGGTTAGTGGTAGACCGCCCAAATACCACTAAGGACCGAATCTTGTCATGACCTCCTGTGTAAAACAGTACAACCACAAGTCTGTAAAGTACAACTTGGCTAAGTAATTTTATCGAAATTTCCGGACTCATCTCACCAGTAGTGGATGGGGAGTGGATACGCACGGGCAAGGGGGCCCTAAGGGACACCGGTGGAGGGTGAAGTTTTCCCAGCTGTTCTAAGCATTGTGGGGTGTTTAGAAGCCCAGCTGCGTTAGTAACTGTGGGGAAACATCCCGTGTATAGATGGGACCCATCGCAAGTGAGAGAAGCCCATAAAGTGAGATGAGAAAAGGGACTAGATACTTTGAAAAGTCACTGTGATGGTTTGCTCAACCACACTTCTAAGGAATCGTGTGGGGCAATGAGTTGATTGTCTCTTGTGGTGAAAGTGTACAAACTCTGCAGAGTCAAAACTATTCGAAAAGCCGTGCCCACGGTCAAAGGCGGACATGGGAACTTAACCAGATATAGTTCTATTTTCAAAATGCTTTATAGGTGGGATTGGAAAAGTGAAGGGCACTGGAAAGCCCTAGTTTGAATTGTCCTGGGTGTCGTCCCAGTGGTAAGTTAAGCGGCTATAACGCTGAAAGATGCTATATGGTGCAGATGCCATGTAACGGTGGATGGAATCTGGATCACTATTATTATTGCATTCTCTACACATTATGTTTTTGTTCCAAAACTACTAGGTCTCAGGAAATTTTTATGTATCACATTTCAAAAGTAAAATGTTTTCCCTTCGTACAAAATAAAATGTTAGGAAGAATAAATAGAGCCGTGAGTAAAAGAAGATGGATGTTTGTGGTAAATACATAAAGTTGTCGGTGGATTCATGTCGATCATAAAAAGGAAACGATAGTGTGGATTTTGGGAGAAATAAGTTAGAAGAATCTAAATGAGTAGATAGGCTAGATAGATGATTTAAATGATTTTTGGAGAATTAGGGAGTGTAAAGGTAATTGCTGGACTAATTTTTGGGAGATAGTGGCGATAATGAGATTAATAGGATTTGATCGATTACTAGATGAGTCAATTGAATTTTTGGGAATTTGGAGATATGATAATTGGAGTATAGATTGGATCAATGATATTCTTAGTGGATGTATACTAGTGAATCGTAAACTTGATCAATGATATTCTTGGTGGAGGTATACCAGTGGAATAGTTAGAGGTAGATAATGGAAAATAAGGTTGATTTTTGTAAGAGCAAATTGTGGTTGTGGATCAATAGCAAAAGGAATAGGTTGTTAGGAATTTGGAATACAAAAGATATTGGTGGATTGTATAATTGATGATATTCGCTGTTTGGAGTTTTAGACAGCACCTAATATAGAAAGTGTGTGTTCGGTGGATTCAATAAATGATTACATTAGCTGTTTGGAGTTTTAGACAGCAAACAATATAGCAAGTATATGATCGGTGGATTAACTAAATGATGTCAATCGCTGTTTGGAGTTAGACAACAATCAATATAGAAAGAATATGATTGGTGGATTGATTAAATGATGTCACTCGTTGTTTGAAGTCTTAGACAACAATCAATTTGGGAAGAGTATATTTGGTGGATTAAGTAAATGATGTCACTCGCTGTTTGGAGTCTTAGACAGCAATCAAATCGGAAATAGTATATTCGGTGGATTAAGTAGTGATGACACTCACTGTTTGGAGTCCTAGACAGCAATCAGTAAGGAAAGTGTGTCTTGGTGGATTAAGTTAATTATGGCAATCGCCGTGCGGAGTATAGGTAGAATTAATAACACTATAATTTAACAATAATAATGCTACTAAAAGCAACTTTTGGCAAATAAAATAACCCGAGCCTCTCCTTTGATAAGCCATGCATACTATTTATTTGCATTCTGTGTATTGGCTCGCGGAGCACAGTGGTTAGTGTGTTCACACTCGCTCTCATAACAAATCCAGAAGTAGGAATCAGATCACTACGCTTCGGCAATACTTTTGGTATGATGGAAGAGAAGATGTAGCCGTCAAGGGCTAGATCGCGAACCTCCAATTGGCTGCCTGTGGGCATGTCCTGAAGGTCCCACTTGCGTGCTTCGTTCTTCCGTTGCTGCAATTTAATGATTTCGGCCTAATCGGCCCATGAGTAAGTTTACTATTATATTTACGATTCCGCATGATATGAATTTTGATATTCAGAACTGTAATCTGTGAGCACTATCTACTGATCTAGGGAATAGTGCGGTGGAATCACAGAAGGATCTGGATTGTAAAATCTGGGTCCTGACAGTTTCAGCAGCAAGAATTAGTAGTTTTCTGCTCTCTGTTTTCAGCCTAGTACTTCCAGTTTTTCGGCCAGCAAGCAGTCGTTTGTCTGCAGTGTGGTTTCTCTGTTCTAGTTGCCCCTTTCCAGCAATTTCAAGTTGCAGTTTTTAGTCTCCCGATTGCAGATTTCAGTAGAGAGCTGTTTTCATTATTTGTGCCAATTTTTCAGCTTGTTTTTCCACTGTTTCTTGGCTAGTTGCCTGTTGTTTTCAGTTATGCTTTAATTCCTGTGTGCCGCAAACTTTCAGCCAGCCAATGATCTCTTTTTAGCTAAAATTCTCTTTGGTCTGTGTAGTCTAAAAAGATCTTGTCGGCCATATCTTTTTCAGTTAGTTCTCCAGGGAAGGTTTTTGACGATCTGGTCTTGCCTCTTTTGTGAGTATCCTCAGTCAATCGGGAAAATTGTTTCTAGCTTCCAGTAAGCGAATTTCTTGCTTCATAGCTTCTATAGCTATCGGAGAAGAAGTTAGTGCGAATACTTGGGGCAGTTTAAAGGCGCCATTCACCCCCTCTGTTGCCATTTCGGTCCTACAGTGACTTAGTGGTATGTTTTCATTTCATTTTTAATGTTTATAGACATTCACAATTTAATATTGTATCACTACCTTTGATATTTCTTATCTACGGATCGGTACTCACATATTTATGAATATTTGGAGCACATTATCCATTAGCAAGGTAATAAATTTATTGTATTGTATATTTTCAATTTGTTCTCTTCCTATTTATGTATGAATTTGATATTCCAATTGCAAAAGACTAGTTGATGTAGTTTTGGTATATATATATTGTGCTATAGCCTCAACAGTAAAGCTCCCCTCTATTTTCGTCTTGGATTCGCCACTTGGAGCGGCTCTTGCCCAGGCGCTTCCCGATCAGGGCACGCGAGCTGCCAGCAGCCACGTCGATCGTCGCATGGTAATGGGACGACGGCGAGAGGTCCGGCCCTTCGTGCTCGCCATGGCGGCGCGCGAGGGTCGTGAACTTGCTCACGTACTTGAGCACCCCCTCCTTGGAGGTGCACCATTCATCGCCGGGAATCACAGCCACCCCCGACTGCGACGCGGCGTCCACCCTGGGCTTCACCAAGATCCGGCTCTACTCCTCCGGTAACGCCGCGCCACCAGTGCCGGTGGGCTTCTCTGCTCCCTTTGGCTCCTGCAGCTTGTGTAGAAGCCCACGGAGCCTACCGCTGGTCCGACCGCCAACGCCTCGGGCACCGTCTTCATGCAGTTTCGCAGTCACCACCTCCCTACCATCATCGGCGAAATCAGGCTCCATCTTGACCCGCTCTGTCACACCATCCAACGCCGCGCTCTGGTCGCCGGACAGCGGGAGCTTCAGGTCAAAGAACGTCGCCTCCTCGTCATCAACGTCTCCCTTTCGCTCTCCCTCTCCCCACCCGCCGTCCCTGTGCGCAGGCGCTCCGGTGGCCATGGCATTGACTGCACTCAGGCTCTGGCAGCGCAGGTCGTTGCTGATGCAGGGGGAATCATGGTGTCAGTCTAGTCACCACTTACGTCATTTTCTCAGCCGTTTTGTGGCACTAGCCGAGTGAGGAGCAGGGTTAAAACTTTCCGAGGCAAAAAAAATTCATTCACCAGCGAAAGGGATGAAATCCGAAATTTCGTTCATTTTGTTTGAATAAATTTAGCCAGAATTTAAATAAAATTTGAATAAATTTTAAATTGAGCCGAATGGTGTCACTGAGGAGTAAGAGGAGAAATGTACGCTAGTCATAGGAGGAAGGAAGGGTCGATACCTTGACCATTGACGGGTCAAAGATGGTGCAGGTGGAGATATGCTGGCATCAGCATTAAATTCAACTCTTGGTACAAAATTCAATTTTCTACAACTATTTTGGTGTATATTATGATATCCAAGGGCGATATATCTAAGGTCATAAATGTGAAATGGGAGAACAACAATTATTATTTCGACTATGTTTAACACTCTTGAGGTTGTTCAAATCTAGTACTAGGGGTGGCAAATAGATATGAATTATCCGTATTATCCGGTTACCGTATTCGATAGGATGCGAATGTGGTATATATTTTTTTATTTGATTAACAATTTTTCTTCCATTTGTATTTGTATTCGAATTTGTGGAAAAAAATATGGATACGAATATGGTATGCACTTTTACCATCCGAATGTTATTTTATGCAGAATATTTGTATTCGTATTTATATTCAACGAAGCAATATACATATTTTATTGCAATATGACTAAATTAGTTAGTCAAGTTTTTTTAATTCAATGTTAATTCGTGTTTCTTTAGGTGAAGTAAATGAATTAGAATGATTAAGCGTGACTGTACGAGTATAAAATGTCATTAATATCTTCATACTACAAAAGTTATGAGGATGTCTGAATTCGACCGAATTGAGTAGATATTCAATTCGAATTCATATTCGTTATAATATTCGATTTGTATTTGTATTTGTGTTCATTTATAAAATACGAATATGAATGCGATAAGGGCACTATTTCATCTGTTGCCACCACTATCTAGTAGTATGGTACTTGTCACTTAGGTGAATTGCTTGATATGAGTTAGGATAGCGGGTATGCCGCTGCTCAACAATTTTTTTCCTCCATTAACTAGTCTCACCGATGGTTACAACTTCCATCAACAAAGCCTACGAGCAAACCTTTTTTTTCTTTTTCGATGCGACACGGCCGCCACTCGTTCCTTCTATATCAGCCCCATCCACACGGCCGCCGCTCGCCACAAAAATATATAATGATCCAACACTTGAAACCCTAATACAACTCGTCCAACTGGACCTAGGCCTTTTATCTCAATCAGGTCTTTAGCCTACTATTATTCAAGGGACCCGAAACCCTTTGTAATATAGGTTTTCCAAAATTCCAACTCAACACGTATCGAAGCCTACAGAACCGCACCTCCCATAGTTTCTCCATGCATCATCCACCTTTGATCTCCATGTGCTCCAGCGTGAGTCTGACCACCTCGTGACATCCTCGACCGCCTGGACCAAAGATTTCCCCCTCCTAGCCCCGGTCTTCCTCGTCACCGAACATGACCGTCTTCGCGCCCAACCTGCACATGCAAAGACCAAAGAACGTTTTCCCGGCAAAAGTTTTCTCCAACTTGACCAATATTAATCCACGCACACACGTCACACGCCTTGAAAAAACAATGCTAAGCAATGTTGTCAATTATTCATCATCATAAAAATTCTAGACCTAGCCACATGGTCTAACAATCTCCCCCTTGATGAATACATTGACAACACCTTAAGATAACATGATGAATTAACTTCAAATAGATATAAGTAAAGAATTGAAGCCGAAAAAGCATTTCAAGCCATACACATTCAGATCTCTTCAAAAACTCTCCCCCTCAACATAAGAGAATCATTTTAAGCAAACTTCTTCAATTTATCCAATATCTTTTCATTCTCTCCAATTTCTCTCCCTTTGGCAATGTAATCATTAAGAAACTTCCAAGAAGAATTATTCTAAGAAGAAGTAATGAGAATAAAAATCTAGAAGCTTTGTAGATTATCCAAGTCACTACATATTGTTTTAATAAAGTAATCAAGCCATGTTTTTTAGTAGAGCTATCTAGATCAAATAAAGTCATATATCATATAGCAATATTAAAACAAAGTTTTCAATGTGATTAAGAAAATTATATCAATGATAGGCATCTCAACAATGACCAAACCAATTATAGAGAGTACAATGAGATGTCACAACGAAAAGTCAAAGCCTAAAAGGGAAGCAAACCTTTAATCTAGATGAGCTAGCTGTCTCATATAACAACTTATTGCTCTACATTTAATTTTTATGCATGTGGCATGCTTGTAGTATACTTCTTTTCATGATAGCTTCTTTTAAATGATGGCATAATGGAAGCATACTTCTTTTCATATTGTGCACTTTTTGTGCCCCTTTTTTGTTTACCATGGTATGCTTGGAGCATATATCTTTTCAAATGTCTCTTTCTCATTTTTTTTATAACATGCCAAATTGAATGATCATAAAAAGATTGCAATATGAAATATGTGAGCCTCAAAGCCAAGATTTAAAATAAGATTCACAATCAAGCTAATCCTTTTTTATGAACATCGCAAAGTACTATTTATAATCAATCTAGTCAAAATATTCCGCCATGTCATATTTTAGTTCAAATGTAACAAATTAATTATAACTAGTCATGATCAAAGCTACACAGTATATGAATAAATATGATAAAGAAAACTCTACAATCATTTAATTTCAATGGCGTGAACTCGTTGATTTATTTGACAAGTATAATAAACAAAGCTTCCTAAATTCTTAAATATTAAGCTCCCCCTCAGAATAATCATATAGGATGCAACACGCCCAACTCACTTCACAAAAGAGCAAAACATGCAGAATCAAGAGGTTTTGTAAGAATGCAGCAACTTGAGAATCTGAATCAATAAAATGCAAAATAACATCTCCCTTTTCCACATGGTCTCCAAGAAAATAATACCGAATATCAATGTGTTTGGTTCTTGAATATTGCACAGGATTTTTGGCAATACTAATAGCACTAGTGTTATCATAAAAAAGTGGTACACTATCCAATTATAATCCGAAATCATTAAGCGTAGCTGTCATCCAAAGCAATTGTGAGCAACAAGAAGCGGCAACTACATATTCAGCCTTAACAGTGGAAAGTGCAACAAACAACTATTTCCTAGAAGCCCATGAAACAAGAGATGTGCCTAAAAAGTAACAAGTACAAGAGGTACTCTTCTTATCAATTCTACAACCCCCAAAATCTGCATCTGAATAAAATCTAAGGGTAAGACATGATGAAGAAGAATACCATAAGCCAAATTCTAAAGTTGACTGAAGATACCTGAAAATTTGCTTTACCGCCTGACGATGTGAAGCACGCAGGGAAACCTGAAAACGAGCAAACAAACACATAGCAAAGTGTATATCTGGCCTCGAGGCAGTGAGATACAAAAGAGAGCCAATCATGCTTCTGTATTCCTTTTGATCAACAGACTCTCCATCTTCATCATGATCCAATACTGCAGTAGATCCCATTGGTGTGGAGATTGGTTTTATTGTACCCATATCGAAACAACGAAGCAAATCCTTGGTGTACTTAGTCTAATGAACAAAGGTACCCAACTTTGATTGCTTGATCTGAAAGCCTAGGAAGAACGTGAGTTCTCCCATCATGCTTACTCAATTCGCTGCTCATAGTATCTAAAAACATGGAAACAAGAGCATAAGAGGAACCACCAAAGATGATATCATCCACATAAATCTGTACGAGTAAAAGATCATTGCTATACTTGAGAGTAATAATGTTTTATCTACCTTGCCCATTTGAGAATCATTTTTAAGCAAATATGATTTAAGCCTATCATACCATACTTTAGGTGCTTGTTTCCAACCATATAAAGCTTTGGACAGTTTGTAGACATGATCAGAAAATTTAGGATTTTTAAAACCTGGTGGTTGTTTCACATAAACTTCTTCCCCAATATAGCCATTAACAAAAACACTTTTAACATTCATTTGATATAGCCTAAAACCTTTAGATGCAGCAAATATTAAAAGAATTCTAATGGCTTCTAATCGAGCAACAGGCGCAAAAGTTTCACCAAAATCAAGACCTTCTACCTAGGTAAATCCTTGAGCAACAAGTCTAGATATATTTTGAATAACAACACCATCTTCACTTTGTTTATTCTTAAAAACCCATTTAGTTCCAATAATATTATGACCATGAGGAGGTGAAGCTAAGGTCCAGACTTTATTACGTTTAAAATGTTCTAATTCCTCATGCATGGTATTAATCCAAGACTCATCAGATAAAGCGTGACTTACATCTTGGGGTTCAAAAGTGGAAACAAAAGTAGCATGAACATATGTGGCATTGGAGTTATACTTGTTGTGAAGAACTCTCGTATTCAACTCACCAATCAGTTGTTCAGGGGGATGACATCGTTGAATATGCAAAGGAGCCTGTGGGGTCAGTGGTGACGTAGGTGTAGCAATAATGGCCTCTACCTCATGAGAGGTAGGAGTAGAGCCATTAGCTGTAGACTTCATCGGTGTAGATACATGTGTCAAAATGTGAATCGGGGTCTCCCTTTCATCATCGTCAGAGTCATAAAAGATGTCTTCGAGTGTGTCAGTAATGTGTATACCTGCATTATCGGGTCTAGTACTAGGACTAGCCTCATTAAAAGTGACCTCACAGGCTCAACAATTTTGTTAGTTTCTAAGTTGAGTACATGATAACCTTGATTGTGAGCTGCATATCCGAGAAAAATGCCATCTGAAGATCTATGTTTAAATTTATCAAGATTGCCATGTTTAAGAATAAAGCATCGACATCCAAACACCCTCAAGTGAGAAATATTAAAAGTATGACCCAAACAAAGTTCATAGGAAGTTTTATGCAATTTAGCTCGTAAAAATGCTCTACTAGAGATATAGCAAGCAATAGAAATAACTTTAGCCCAAAACTTCCTAGGTGTAGCATGTTCATTTAGCATTGTTCTAGCCATCTCAACTAAAGTTCTATTTTTACATTCTACAACACCGTTCTGTTGTGGCACATGAGATGATGAAAATTGATGATATAAACCCTTTTCAACACAAAAAGAAGCAAATAATGCGTTCTTGAATTCAATTCTAGTATCACTTCTAATTGTTCTAAGTGCTCCTGGATGATCATTAGCAAGTCTAAGAACAAATTCTCTAAAATGACCAAAGGCTTCATCCTCAGATGCCATAAAATAGACCTAAGAGTATCTAGAGTAATCATCAACAATAACAAGAACACACCATTTACATTCAGCAGACTGAACCCTAGACGGGCCTACAGTGTCCATGAGCAACAATTGACCCGGAGCATCAGTCATAACAACTGTGAGTGGAGGATATGATGATGAAACCATTTTACCATGCCGACATGGTGAACAAACCAAAGCTATTGACTTTTCAATTTTAAGACTAGGTATTCCTCTAACAAGATGCATATTACTGAGTCGAGCAAGATGATCAAAGCCAATATGTCCTAGCCTACGGTGCCAGTGAAATAAGTCCTTGGAATCAGATGAAACAAGACATCTAAGATCAGAAGATGATGAATAAGAGAAGTCACCCTTAAACAAATGACCAACTCGAATAATTTTGCATACTAGATCACCAGATGGATCTAAAATGCAGCATGAATGCTTTTTAAATCTCACCTCAAGATTATCGTCTATCAACTGTGAAACTGAAAGCAAATTGTAGCTCAACTTACTAACAAGTGCGACGTGTCTTTTAAAATGAATTTGTCGTTGACATGCACGGTACCTTTTGCAAGAACTCGTCCTTGAGCATTGTCCCCAAAAGTGATCATCCCATCACCGGTGGCACGAGTGAGGGAGGAGAACCATCGTGAGTCTCTGGTCATATGACAAGAGCAACTAGAGTCAATGAACCATATATTCTCCTTTCGCCTATGGCGAGCCTACAAAGCACGAACAATCATCAGTATCTTAGTACAGGAGTTAGTAAAATAAGATTTAGGAATCCAGTACTAAGATACACGGCGAACATGAGTAACAAAACTAGAGCCAGAATCACATGTCCATAAAAGTGAATTATTTGAATTATATCCAAAACCAACATATGTAGCAGATTCAAAGCCATCGTAAAAGTTCTCTAAAAGCCTAGCTTTTGCATTAGTTTTATAAACAACAAAGAATGCACATTTTTATCTTAAAACATTCAACCTTTCTTTCTTCTCTTTCTTAGCACGCCTAAAATAAAATTCATGCAAGTATCCATCTCTTTCACAGTAGGTGCAATAAAATTTAACATAACCAGAATTTTTTTTGAAATGATGAGCTAGAACCTACAATATTATTCGATGAACTTTGCACAAAGCCAGCAGATTTAAACACAGTTTATTTTGATTCAGATTTTACTTCAATTTTTCCAAGTTTAAGAAACTTAACAACCTTAGGAGGATTATTCTTGGCATGCTCAACAAAATTAAATCCTAGACCACGATTTTTCATACTTATTTTTGACTTGTCTAGAATCATATTTAGATTTTTCTTGCTGAAAGAAAATCTCTCTAAAGTATCCTTAAGATACTCATTTTCTTTAGCCAATGAAGAACAAGATGTGCACTTAACCAGTTCATTTTTTAAATTCTTGGAAGCACTACATTGAGCAACTCTTTCTTTTTCAACGAAATTATTCAATTGCCTAGTCAAAGCATCAATTTCAATATTTAACTTAGGACAATTTGAGCAAGACATGTTCTCATGATAAAGCATTTGTTGAATAGATTTCTGAGATGAATTAAGCCTAACTTCTAGCAGTTCACAATTAGAGCAAACTTTAGATTGAGCATTTGAAATACTTGACTCTAAACATGTAGAAGAACTAAATTTGAGCTTTTCAATTTCATCATTAGCAAAATTTAATTTTTCATCACAAGAGTCATGTGTCAATTTTAATTCATCAAATTTATCAGTTACATCCCTAAGTTGAACCAGGTTTGATGCATTAATAGATTTAGTAGCCTCCAACTCAGAATGTAAAACATGGCAAGACTCACATGATTCATCATCAGGAATTAAAGCTCTAAGTCTATTAATTTCAGAATTTAGGCTTTCAATAACATAATTATTTTCTTTCAATTTCTGTTTTGTCTTTTTTTAATTCAATAGCAAGTTTTTACCTCATTGGGATCACTGTCGTCGTCATCATTGTTGTTTCCTGTCATGAAGCACATGCCCGTGAAGTCATCATTGTTCTTCTCTTACATTTAGCATCATCGTCATCATTGTCATCATCGTCGCAACTCTCATATTCCACATCGCTCAAATCAAGACGCTCGAGAGCAACTAGGACCTTTTCAGCAAAATTGCGACAAAAATTTCCACCCTTAGTTTCAGGGCGCTGCTCGAACTGTTCCTCTAAAAAATAAGACAAAGCAGACAAAGAAACATAAGACGAAGCACTCGATGAAGCAGCCCGCAAAGGGTTAGTCACAAGTGCTAAAGGTGAAGATTTATCAATCTTAGATGGCAAAGCTTCCATCTCATAGGTTTTCAACCTAGAATAAAGATCATCCATGATTAAAGTATTTAGATCGACAGCTTGATTAATAGTTGTAACAACCATCAACCACTCAGAACCCAAAGATCTCAAAATTTTAGTTGCATTATCTTCATCAGCAGGAATAACATTAACACCGCGCAAATTACTCAATATTTTCTCAAAACGAGCAAAGAGATCATCAATAGATTCGCCAGGGCTTCATAGCAAAACCAGAATATTCTTTTTGATAAAGATTTTTACGTACTTTCTTGATTTTTGTGGTTCCTTCATGATAATTGCAGAGTTTTCCAAAATGGGCAGAATTAATATGAGCTACATGATCAAACTCTTTGCGAGAAATATCTTGAAATAGCAAGTTACGAGCTTGAGCATTTAAATCAACATCTGCTTTATTTAAATTAGTAACAGTAGCAGGAACTTCATATGGTGTAGAAACTTTTTTCCAAACATCACTACCTTGAGCCTCAATATAAATTTGCATCCGACACTTCTAAAAAGCAAAATCAGTATCATCTAGCATGGGGTTAGCCCTGCCATCTGCCTCGGAATCACCCACATCGTCGAATTCATCTTGTCCCTCTACCGCCACAGCAACGGGAGCAGCAGCCGAAGCTTGGGCAATCTCCTCAAGGCGGGCCATAATATCTGTCAAAGAAGTGTTAGTGATACCTTGTGCTCTCTCCATCGCAGCGAGTGTTGCATTTGTCTCAATCTGGGCGCTCTCGAGTTGAGCAAGTCGCTCATTTGTGACTCTGACATCCTCCTCAAGGCCCTCCGTACGAATATTCATTTCGTGTGTAAAATTTTGTATGATTCCCTTCGTACGAGGAGTATGAGATGCATGCTGATCTGTAAACTCTCCAGAACCTGCCATTGTTAGCAAAAACACAAGAATATGTCCCTAACAAGTACTAGGGTATGGTGGTTCAAACGTCGCTCACACCAAACCTTCTATCGAATTCTTACCAATTCTTACCACGCACATAGGGGCGATCGGCAACCAGCGATGACAATATGTCTGCGAAGATTGGATGGAGCGATTGCCAGGTGAAGCTCAGCCTGTACGGTGTAGAAAAGGTGTAGCTGGGAAGGCTCAAGTTTGGTAGCAAGGAGTAGCAATTACCAATTCAGAAAATGCAAGCTAAAAAATCGTTCAACACCGGTTGGTGCTGGTCCTAGGCTAGACCGTACTAGAGACACGAGCCTAGAACACAAACGAGTACACCGCGCAAAATAAAACTAGATGACATTGCACACGGAGTTCAGAAGTTCGAAAAAGGATGTCGTCTGCACGTGGAACCTTAGAATCACTTGTAAAAGGTTCCTGTCAATTTTGAGCAAATTCTGAGAAACTTGATTTTTCCTCGGTTTGCGGCCCGTTTTGAGGGCCTAAACGACGTTTTTTGGGGTCGAAGTTGCTGTGTATGTGCCTAGAGGTTTACGTAGATCTAAAATCTTCAGATTTCCCGGACTTCTTTTTTTTGCTCTATCTTCTCATTTCCTTTCCAACGGATCAAGAATCGCCTCAATCGGAGGTCGTATGCAAAAGTTACACTTTTTTCTTTTCTCTTTTTTTCTTTTTTTCCCGCACACGACGCTTCCCTGGTGGAATCCAAAACCTCCTTGGTCGAAATCGTGTCCTACTCCAATTCCAACTATGGCAAAGCCTCCCTAGAAACCGAGTCTTCTTCCTTTTCTTCCCTCGACGTGGCAGTTCGAATCCAATCGCTACGGTGAGACCAAAACGTGAACAGAACTCGAAACTCTAGAGGAACTAGACACTAAGACCAGCAAAGGACACGACGATGCAACCGAAAGTTCAAAATGCAATGTACTGAAAAGAAAAATTGCGAGGCTAAGACTGGTTTGAACAGATTGATCTACTGCTAATTTTTTTTTGTTTTTGTGTACTCTAGGTAGTGAAAAACAATCTAATCTTTGGTAAATTGGAAATTCTCACCGAGCAACCTTGGGCTCTGATACCACTTGATGGAGACGAGGTGCCCGATCTTTCGATGAGAGGGATAACTGTCGATTTTGGGTGGAGGTGACCCTGGCGATCCGACTACAAACGCACGACGTCGCTTGCGCCTTAGCAATCGCTGAACCAACTCCGAGATGTTATTGACCTCGCTGGAGGCGCGATCAACCTGAACACGAAGTTCAATTCCTGCGAGCAATCATAGAACTAGCAAGAATAAGATGTAGGCAATCTGATATTGCGAATATGAATGAAGCATAAATTGTATTATGAATCACAAAGTTAGGATTCCAAAGATGTCTTGATAGGTGGTCGTCCGACACAACTGAAGAACAAAGTTTGCACAAAGGCTAAATCTAAACTCAACGAAATCCAAGTCCTAGCAACGGAGGTGACGGCTCCTTTATAGGGAGAACGACGAGGGGGGGGGGCGTCCAAGTGTACGCCCTAGGGTTACAAGGCCCATGGGCCAAGTGGTGGTGGCGCAGCACCCTTTTTGAGTCGGACTCAGAAACTAACGTGGACTCTTTTGATGATTGCGGCCGGCTCAGATGGAATTTAAAGATGGGGTTGGATCTGTTGGAAAATAAACTTCCTAAGCTTTCCATGAAGTAGAAGAATGTCCCAAACGGAGTCCGTATGAGGAAGTTAGGCCCGTTTGAACTTGATTCCATCGCAGCAGTCCGAATCTGATTCTAGAACGTGTCCAACTCGAATTCTTGCTTGACTTGGTCCCAAAGTGACGTGGTGGCCTCCATTATTCCTTCCATGCATGTCCATGACTCCATGTCCCTTTTCTTCGTCCTTTCCCAGGTTCCTAATCACAATTAAATCATTTGCATTAGGTAGCGGACTATTCTCAGTATTATATTAACCTAGAAATGAATTCACCTGCTAACTAAGTTGACGAGCACGAGCTCGAGTAAGTGGTCCTTGTTGTGGATGAGTTGTATCCATGGAAGGGATGTCCTCATCAGTGTCACCGGCGGTAAAGATGTGAAGTATATCGGTAAGTTGTGTCACCGATGGCATGGTCAGCAAGAAGAAGGCAAAACTCCTTGGAGACGCGTTAGGAGATCGAACTTTGTCGTGTGAAGTTTAACAAGTTAAGCTTAGGGGGGATTGTTGGAACTAATCTTAACTCATGCTAATTGTGGTCGAAGCTATAGTCGAAGGCGTGGTCGAAACTACAGTCGAAGGCATGGTCGAAACAGTAGTCGTGACTATGGTCGAAGTGGCCGTGGTCAAAGTGACCATCGTAGCGGCCATGGTCATGTATACTGTAGTAGTCATAAATGTGTGAGTGGTCGTAAGGTTGGGAGTAGTCGTAAGTCGTAGAGAGACTCGGAGTTGTAGGCGTAGTTGAGAAGCCATGATCGAAGCTGGGCGTCCGAGTAACTGCCGAGTCAATAAGTTGAGCGAGTCTTTTGGATAATGCGCGATGTGCGCAAGAGTCATGGAGTCGTGGCCGGTAAAACCAGATTACAGAGTGTCTATTTATATCTTTGTAAGTAGTTTGTTAAGTAAACGTGGTGAATAATAGAAAAAAGAGAAATGACGCAAGTCAAGTTCGTGTTAGAAAAATACTCTGCTATTCATCATCTTTCTCGTGTAGAATACTTCTATAGACAAATTGAATATGTGATTCCTAATGAAGTTCCACCAGAAGCTTGAGAATGAGATGATAATCCTTTTTATCCTTAGCCCGATTGTTGACCGGCATTTCGCAAGTCTTCCTTGGCTAAAACTAGAATACACATACGCGCGTGCGATCCTTGGCAATCCAAGGATCCAACGACCTATGGGAGGGCAAGTGGTGCGTTTTCCCGGGCGGCAGCGCGGCGTGTCAAGCACTCAAGCTGCAGTGCATCCTGGCCACTGCCGACTTGCCGTACGCCGACTCGCCGAGGAAGATTTGATTCACCGCACGGGCATGTTGGAAAGATTCTCCAGCAGCGTGCTCGAGGGTGACTGCCTGGTCGATCGCTGCGAACATTGGACGACCCCAACAACCACAAATTGACGGACTGGTCGAATTAGCTCTCGGTATCAAAGCCTGCAACACGAGCAACAAAGAGAAACACGGTCAGCGAAGAGCTCTTTTTCTGTACCTTTAAATAAAAATAAATACCTATAATATCTTTATAAATTAACTGTTAAATTTTATTTCTATTATAATCTTTCTACTATTAGTATAATATGCTGTAAAAAATCTTTACAAGAACGTGATGATTCACATGCCATATTTATATTTTTTTGGCTGCGAATTATACCTTTTAGCTGTATCTTATTAGCTTAATAAATAGTGATTGAGTGATTGCTCAAAGAAGATAAAATCAAAAACCTGTTGAAAAGTTGAAAAATGACCTATATCGATTGTGTCGCCAGCTGACGAATTTTCACTGATAAGATTCCGCCGACTGGCAAATCTTGTAGAATACACTACCCGGTGAGGTGCTTACTATTAACCGCTTATCATTAACCCTAACACACTAATTCAATTAGCGCTAATCTCTGCAGACATCAGCGGGGAAGGACGACTGGGTGAATGACAAGCTTGCCCCTGGTGGGACGTCGTTGTCGAGGCTAACCCGCTATAGAGTCTTTCCCTTATAAACAGTATCTCTGTAAATGTACCACCCATTGTAAAGGACAGGAGAAAAAAAGAGAAAAGAAAAAAAAGAAAGAAAGGCAATCATGGCTCTTTGAGTTTCCGTTTCCCCTTTTGTGATCGAGTTTTCGTCCATAAAGTTTATTTGTCTGATCTCTTACTCCATGACAACAGTTCTAATAAATAGCTTGTGTTAGAGGATAAGTTTTGTGTTAGAGGATTAGTTCTACCCCGTGGATATCGAGTTGGCTCAGCTCGGCTCCATAAAGCTCGTTAGCGAGGAGGCTCAGCTCGGCTCATTAAGCTAATGAGCTGAAAAGGTGGTTTGGCTCGGCTCGGTAGTAGGTACGAGCTTGGCTTGTTAGGCTCAGTAGGAATACTAATTACCATATGCTCTCAGAATAAGTGTTGTTACCTTTCAATTAAGCAAAAGAAAAAAACAAATTACACAATGACTAACAAGCAAAAGGCAATGACTAATGAGTTGATAAATGGTTTCATTTCATACATAACAGAAAAGGCTGCTAAAAGCTGGTGAATCACAATGTTGTTTACTATGTCCTAGCAGTTACTACCAGTCCAATAATCTAGCAACACAACAAATCTGGTTGGTTGATCATTACTACCTATAAGAACAAGGTGATCATTATCTTGCAATACTACGAGAAATAGCATATCAAGTAAACTTTCAAGAACAAGTTTTACCAAGCACCTACCACCCTCATCTTTGTATATCTCACATGCATATGCTTAATTGTCTTGTAGACAGCTAACCTGTATTGCATTTAGTTCAACCCCCCTTGTTGAAATTTTGTATAACCTGACAATCGAACATTTGCCTAATAAGGCTTGAGATCACTGAATCATAAAATCAATACATTTGTACTAAGAAAGAATTAAACATAATAGCAGCTTCCGCAATAATATCCTCTAGGAAGGCAGCAATAACTACTTTCTTCACAAGGTCATCAAAAGGATATACCAAATTAGAGAAGCTAAATTCACTAACTGTTATCCCAACAGCAAAACCTATCAGTAGACCTCATGACATCAAGCTTATTATGCACTAATTGCTAATCCTTGCTTCACCCTCTAGCTGTTCTCAATTTTAAGAAGCTAAACAGGGGAAATGGTACCTTAAGCCCTAGTTCCCAGCCACCACACCTTGAGCAGATGATGAGGATGAAGCTGACACGGACGACAATGACGAGGCCAACAAGAATGGTGAGTTGTAGTGGAGGCAGCGGTGGAGGCGGATGGCGAGGAGGAGGCCGAGGCGGATGGGGATTTGAAGGGGAGGTGGACGGCGAGGAGGAGGGGAGGCGGTGGCAGAGGCGAATGACGAGTAGGAGGGGAGGCAGCGGTAGAGGTGGCTGGCAAGGAGGAGGCCGAGGTGGACGAGGATGGAAAGGAGAGGTGGATGGCGAGGAGGAGGGGAGACGGACGGCGAGGAGGAGGAGAGGCGGCGGTGGAGGTAGATGGCGAGGAGGAGGCCGAGGCGGACGGGGATGGGAAGGGGAGGTGGACGGCGAGGAGGAGGGGAGGCAATGGCGAAGGCGAACGGCAAGGAGAAGGGGAGACGGCGGTGGAGGCGGATGGCAAGGAGGAGGCCGAGGCAGACGAGGATGGGAAGGGGAGGTGGATGGCGAGGAGGCCGAGGCCGATGGGGAAGGGAACGGCGAGGCGACGGCTAGGAGGAGGGGAGGACGAGCGTGCGGTGAGGAGGAGGCAAGGACAAACAGCTATGTGTGGTGAGGAGGAGGCGAGGTTAACCCAGCTGGCCCAAGTGATTGGGTTGGCACCAGGCGCCGAGCCTAACGAGCCAATGAGTGGCTCGCGCGCCAGCTCGGGCTCGGCTCGTTAGGCGACCGAGCTAATATCTTGGCTTGGCTCAACTCATTTGTACTATGAGCCGAGCCGAGATGAGCCTACAACGAGCCAAGCCAGCTCACGTCTCAAGCTTTTTTGCCACCCCTACCCTCTACCATGGGCCCACTCTACTAAAGGCACCTACATATAGGTCCAAGAAATATGGTTGCGCTCACAACGGACGATCATACACCTTGCTTTTACTCATAAGCTAGCCTTTTCACTAAGGGGTATTTCAGTCATTTGTACGGGCCTAGGAGCCTATAAATACCCCATGTATCTCTCATTTGTAAATTAAGCTCACAAGAAATACAAAGAGCAATTCAAACTGGTGCCCTCTGGGAGGAACCCTCAAAAGCCCCTGAAGGTCACCGATAGGAGTAGGGCAGTCCTTTCAGACCCTCAAACCTGTATAAACCTTTGTGTCACTCTCGCTTTCATGGACGCCAACCTGTAACATGGGCGACGTCCACCCCCTCTAATGTGTTTGGTTCTTCACACCTACAACATTGGCGCCATCCGTGGGGACCGTAGCTAATTAACAAAAGGCTATGGCTCCTACCAAGAAGCACTCCAAGTCCACAAGGCCTCCCCCCGCTCCGAAACACAAGGAGCCTGTGGACGACCCATCCGCCCTCCGGAGGAGCCTGAGGCACATGCTGCCTTAAGAGATTGGGGCTATTCACCCTAGGACAAACAACGTCCTATGCATCCTAGGACCGCTAGGTGTACCCACTTCGTTCATGCCAGCTGATGCGATTTCTGGCCAAGAGCAAGTAGCCCAAGGTACCATCGAGGCTTGAAGGCCAGCCACTACTTCTGGGGTGCTCGATGCCGCTAACTGCAGAGCAATGATGAAGGCAACCGCATGGCAAGTGGTGGACTACATGATAGCATCCTACAATCCTCCCTGTGGCCCTCAGCACATCTCTCAGCCCCTAGCACCGCCTTCAATTCAAGTGCCATTGACCGATGCGCGCGGGGGGATTTCGCCCTTGGCAAAGGGCAAGAGGGAAATCCCTACAACCTCCCTTCACTCGCCCACATGGCGGTAATGAATTACTGGCCGCTGCACCTGCCGAGCTCTGGATGGGGAAAAACTTAGCACATCCCACTACAGTTTATCCTGTCACCTCTGCCCTCCAGGCCTAAGCTCATACCCCCAGGGATGGGAGTCCTAGGGCCTCCTCTCTAGTTCCTCCGCCCAGGCAAATGCACCTGCACCCAAAAATGGTAAACCAGCTCCCACCAGTCAATGTGGTGCTCTGCCCCTAAGGTGCTACTTGGCCAGGAGCGACCAGGGAGCCCCTGGGGCCGAAAGTTGTTCCCCCACCGGCAGTCCCTTTGGCACCGTGAAACGAACAAGCCATTCCCCCCGCTGCGGCACAAGCATGCTCACCGAGCCGAAGGGACTCACGTCGAGAAGACCATGGCTGAGATGGGTAGAAGAGCCTTTACTCCACAAGCACTAGGCGTGCCCCTGTGCCGCTAGCTAAATCTGTTGACAGGAGTGGTTCTCATCGCCATGAAGAAGTGGAGGCTGGGTATAGGCGTGGTTCTCATTGCCATGAAGAAGTGGAGGCTGAGTCCCTGGCCTCTTTGTTGGACCAAGCTGCCAGTCGGCATGGGTGCCCCAACTCGCGAGTGCATGGGCACCACCGCCGATGCTACTGAGCATCTAGCTCTTCTAGCTCAGGGGAGCCCCTGCATTGCCGTCAACACAACATACGACACCGTCACCTCACGCGTGAGGGGATAGGGGCATCTCAGAAACTGGCCTCACCTAATACATCTTCGTAACTCTATTCTGACCAAAGTGCCGTCAGCCCAGCCTCGAGCCCTATGATGGGGACTTTGACCCCATGCAATTCTTGGAAGTATATTCCACGGTGATTCGGGCCGGAGGAGGTGGAGAGGTGGAGATGTGCAATTGCCTCCCACTATACCTCTTCAGGACAATGCACTCCTAATTCTTCAACCAGAAGAAAGGCTCCATCTACTCTTGGGACAAGCTACGGGAAGAGTTCAGCGTAAACTTCCAAGAAGCTATAAACACCCCATGCTCCCTAATCAACTCTTTAGCGTCAAGCAATAGAAGGGAAAATCCACAAGGGAGTTTTTTAAGCGCTTTTCTAAAGTGCAAAGCCAAGTGCCAGACACCCCAGATTCCATTGTTATCAATGCATGCAGGGAAGAGCTACTCCTAGGGGAGCTGAACCGCGCGCTGAGTAGTGATCCCCTGAGAACCACCCATGAGCTCTTCAAGGTGGTGGAGAAATATGCCTAAGGAGAAGAAGACGACCTAACCAAAAAGGGAATTCTCCCGCGTGATGGAGGCGACTCCCCAGGAAAATGTCAAAAGTATCCTCCTGGATGAAGAACAAGGACCAGAGGGATCGCTCCGACAGGGGGCGTGATTCCAAAATCCTCGTCGTGGCTAACACCCCCTCATAGGAACGCGGGGGCAATTCCGCTAGGGGGCCCAAGAAGGAGTTGAAGGCTAAGTCCCACTAGAAGGGGCGCCCCGATGAAGGCCACAAAGATAGAAAGAAGAACCCCAACCAAGGAGATGAACGCTGGTGTGCTTACCAAAAAATGAATGGGCATGATACAAATGAATGCCGCCAATACGCTGCTGAGGTGGTAAAACTCCTCAAACGCAGCCTCGAGCCATGCCGAGGGTCTTCATCGCATCCCATAGTTGTGGAGGCAATGCCCCTTCAAGTGATCTCACCACCTCAGGAACAGGCTCTTGGGGATCTACCCCTTGAGGGGCCCTTGCAAGATGCCAAGCAAGAACTCCCATTCCAAGCACCACAAAGAGAAGTGAATGTCATAATGGGGGGCTCGGCCCAGGACATGGCTCAAAGAATTGGTGGAAGGAGTATGCCCGAGATGTCAACATGTGGGGGTGGATGATGGGCAAAGGAAAGTAGTGACCGTAGAGGTACCTGGAAGTAGAGATTTACAGCAGTGCCCAATCAATCCTTGAGGATCTAGGAGAACTCTCCGACATCCCGTGTGTCATGAAAGCGAGCCATATACTTGTTGACACAACCCTCAGTGAGGTGATGAATCTGAGCCGCTGCATCATTGTCATCGAGGAGGGCAACTCGCTGGAGGAGTAGCTCTTGGCCTCGTTATGAGCCCCCTGCGCGTGGGCCTTGACACCAGGAGGGGCCTTCTTGCCTCTCGGATGCTGGGCCTTGAGCTTCACCACCCCCGTGTCATCAGTACATGCTCCCGCCTCCGCCAAAAAGAATATTGAGCAAGAGGCAACAAATAGCCGAAGACGCCAGAAAAGGATGAGAAGCTTCATTTACCTTCATCGCTAAAGAGAGAGTCAAAGACGTCATAGTACTCAGTGTTGGGTGCCCTCGGGCCACCACGAGGGGTCGAGCCCAACTCCCCCTGCTCCAGCTGCTCCTCCACTACACGAACAAAGGACCTCATGGAGCCGGAGCCCGTGGAGTATGTGGAGCTAGAGCGTGAGGAAGAGGACATCGTGTGAAAAATCCTGTGACTCGGAGTAGGCCCCACGCTGACTTCGCTCCTAGGCTCGGCAACGGAGGTAGGAGGCAGACTGCAGTCAGACACTGTTGACCCCTCTGCCATTGGAAAGGCTAGCCCCTTCAAGAGCCTTGTACTCGGTTACGGTCATCTCCCCAAGGATCTAGTTGGCCTCTTCAACTACCTCCCTAGGAGAGCATGCTACATGAAGTTAAACAGAGGTGTCAAACGCATGGACTCGAGGGTAATCCGAAGTGAATTAGCCAAGTCACACTCACCTCTACTTTTGGAGATCATAATATAGTCGTGCTTTTGAGCAACCAGGGGGCTAACATCGGCAAGGGTCATCTCCTGTATCAAGTCCCAGACCCCGCTCCACTTACAGACCTCGCACACAGCATGAACAAACTCCCAGTCAGCATCTGAGAGAGAAGAGATCTTGGGATAGCTGTCCTGAGTGATCCTGGGCTAGCTACCAGCATATGGAAAGCCCTCCACCTTCAAGTAGAACCACTTCTTCCCAAGGCGACACTAATTGTACTTGGTTGCATGAACCGGATACTTGCCCTAGTGTTGAGTGGTTGAAATTAGCGTGCCAAGTGGTCCAAACCTCCTGTTTGTCCGCTGGAGGTGCAAGTAGTCGAAGGCCGCAACGGTAGTGTAGGATCATATGGCGCAATCAGAGGGGGGTGAATGATTGCTTCCGCTTTGTGGAACCTGAAACCAAAACACAAACCAGATGAAAAGCAATCTAAATTACCGAATGTAGATTTCGATTGTAAGTCATTCGACTGCATGCTCAACTCCTCGCTTGACCTCCTCATAGTCGAAATCTTCCTCCACTGAAAAACTTTGATTGCTCGAATGCTCGACCACTCGAAAGACAACACAGAGCTCTGCTCAATTGGATTGAACTGACGACCAAAGACACCAAGCTCGTAACACGCAAGATCGTGATGTGTTAGCATGCCGACGAGAACATAGAAAAGCAATGCACAGAAAACACATTGTCGATGCCAACTAACTTTTCTTGGAATAGATCTAATCTATTATTTCTGTATCATATTTGTGGCTACAAAGCGCCCTCACGACACCCCTAAAAATCTAGCACAAAAATCTACTACCAAAGCCACCTTCAAATCCTCGGCCAAAACCCTTAGCCTCTTCCTGCTTTTATATGCTAGAACCCTAAACTGTGTTCGACTCAAACATGAACACAAAATCTTATCTCTTCCTCAAATCATGGGACCCAAAACCCTTCCTAACATGAGTTTTACCAATCTCCAATCTTTCCTGTTATGGACTCCTTCCGTAACGTTTCCAATCTTACCACGTGACGAAACCTACAGGACAACACCTCCTATATCTTCATCACACACCATCACCATGATTTGAAGCCTCCGGGAACGCACCTCCCGTATCTTCTCCAGGCATCATCCTCACATATTGAAGCCTCTAAGACCCTATCTCCCATATGTTCCCCATGTATCACCACCTTTGATCTTCATATGCTCCAATGTGAGCCCGACCACCTCGTGTGATATCCTCGACCGTCTAGACCTCATATCTCCTCATCAGCTCATCCTAGTCCCGGCCCTCCTTGTCACCAACCATGATCGCTCCATGCCAACCTACATATGCAAAGACCAAAGAAACTTTCTCCCAGCATAAGTTTTTCACAACATAACCAACATCACCACACACACGTACCACACACTCTCGTCTATTCATAGACAAGAATCAAATCATCTACGAACACTAACAATGTCATCCACAACCACAAAATTCCATCACTCTCCACCTTCCAACCATTTAGCATGACCAATCTTACCGCCAACCACAGCCGGTCAGACCGCTGACCCAATCTTGTACTCGATGCCTATGAGTACCGATCATAGACCACACGTATACGACTACCGATTGCAATGCCTACAACAATGGTTCACCGACCACCAAGTACTAAGCCCTTCTGAATACGAGTACTGTTCATCGATCACCGACCAATATGCACTAGCTAGTCATACCACTGGTCTAACACAAGTACTCGAAGTACTTAAAGATTGCAAGAATTGAAGCACTTGTATCGATAATGAAGTCTACGAGTATCGACTGCAAAGCCTTTGACTACCGATCACGAGGTCTATGATAACCGACTGGAAAACCAAAGACAACAACAACAGACCACAAAGTCTATGAGTACCGATCCCAAAGTCCAAGACCACCAACCAAAAGGGTCTATAACTACCGACCAATAAAATCTAAGATAACTGATCACAATCTATGACTACCGAGTGCAAAGTCTACGACCATAAACTGCAAAGCCTACGACTATCGATTACAAAGGTCGTCGACTATCGACCAATAAAATCATCGACTATCGAGTATCGACCAGTTATTGTAGGTACAAGCATAATAGCACTATAGCTACAACCTTCATCGACCAAGTAAGGCCGTTCTGTCGCCGTCGACTTACTATGGTCGAATTGCCGTGGTCGAAGTATGACGTGGTCGAACGTGATCGAAAAGCCATGGTTGAAGACTACCATGGTCGAAGTATGCCATGGCCGAAGACTGGCATTTGGACCTGCCAATCGGACCATCCATCAGGGCTGATCAGACCAACCTTCACAAGGCCGATCGGACTACCGTTCGTGACGTGGTCGTTTTGCCATCCTGAAAACTCAAGCATAGAAACGTATCGACCAAAACTTTCTCAAACACAAATTCTAATGAAACCCAAATATCAATTATTCATCATCACTCAAATGCATGACCACCACATGGTCTAATAATCTCTCCCTTGATGAATACATTAACAACACTGCAATTGCATCTGAGAGAATTTGCGAAGGAAAAGAAACCAAAAGCCGTAGACCATAGAAAACCAAATACCGAAGACCACAAAAACTCCCCCTCAGTACCCGAGAACTAAGTTTTTCAAATTTTTCCAAACTACTCAGAAAATTCTCCAAATTCTCCCCCTTTCTTCTAATTGTTCTCCCTTTAGCAATGAAATCATCAAGGGTTCCAAAGAGAGGATAATTCTAAAAACAGAGTAAGGAAAAAACATCCTGAAACTTTAAGGATTATCCAAGTCACTTTTCATTGATTTAATAAAGTACCCAAGTAATCTTTTCGAGTAGAGCTCTCTAGATCATACGAAGTCATATCATATAGCAAGTCAAAATAAGTATTTAGCATGATTAAGCCAATTAGATTAATGACAAGCATTACGACCATGACCAAACTTATCTATAGAGAACACAGGAGGGATATCACACCGAAAAGTGTAAGCCTAAAAGTGAAGCAACATTTAAATCTAGGTGAACTAGGAGTCTCACAAAGCAACCTATTGCTCCACAATCAAATCTTTTAAGTATGTGGTATGCTTGAAGCATACTTCTAATAGACCATATGGAGGTGACCCCGGTTGTGTGATGAGTAATTGACATCTGTTTTAGGAAAGTTGAGTTTGTTTTATGTGGTTTGGGCCATGTCGTTGCACGGTGCAATCGTTTTTGGTCGAACCTTGTCGAACTAGGTCAAACGTGCTTAAGTCGTTTATTTTTTGTTTCGATCGGTTTGGGATGTGAGTATTTCTTCTGATATTATTGTTTGGTTACAATATTTCGAGCGGTGCTATGTGATGTATTTCTTGTCTGTGATGGCTGCAGGACGTCGAGGTGGAGTCGTGGCGAGGCACGGGATGACCGGACTAGGCGCGGGCGGTGCCGAGGTCAGAACGGTCGAGGTGTGCCGAAGACGGCGAGGACTCGAGGTAGCTACGTGGCTTGGAAGGCAAGGAATGAGGAAGCTTCCTGGAAGGTGCGCGAGGGGTGTTTTGGTAAATACGCAAAGCTGCACTAAAGGAAGTGGATTGTGGACAAAGTGCCATGAGTGGTTGAGAGCTAATGGGTAAAGTGGATTGTAAACCCATTAGTAGAGGCTATAAATAGAGAGGTGCTCTCTAGTGCTAGGTGCAGATTTTTAGAGAGATGAAATGAGAGAATGGTTTGGAGAGATGATTTGAGAGAGTATGAGTTTGTCTCCTATGCATGTGTGCTATGAGTTCTTGTTTCTCAAGCATGTATGGGGACTTGCTTAGTGTAAGATTGAGAGAGAGATGAGCTGAGAAACTCCTCTATGTAATCGCATATCTCAATGTATCAATCGAAGATTTCATGCTCTTGAGTTGTCTTGAATAGTTTTGATTACTTGTTATTCTCTGCGTTTTGGTTTTCTTGATCTGATTCTATCTCTTTCTTCTCTGCAGCAAGTTCATGGTTACGATTTCTTCCTGTCTAGCTTCTGGACTCCATTGTCATTTCTTGAATTTTTTTTGTAGCTTTTGATCTTCAATATTTTGAGAAAGGAGTTGTGTTTAGTCCCCAGCATGAGAATTTATACTCTCTGGTTGAAGATTTGGAATGTTGATTTGAGAAACCAGCAAAGCAAATTGTGCCTCGGTCAGACCATATTTCTCTCTTCAGATCAACATATTTCTCTACAGATAGTCTCGGCTGATGCTCTCTTGCCTCTTGCTGTTCGGCCAGCAAAGTGCAGCTCCTTTTCTGGTGTTGTCGGCTGATATTTCTTCTCTTTATTTGTTGCCTGCAGTTCCTTCCTTTGCTACATTCCATCTTTTCTTTTCAACCTTCTTATCTCTTTTTATTGGTAGCGTGATCCCCCTATTTATTACAGTTTGGCAGCAACTTCTTTGCCATGTTGTTCAGCTTTCTCTTTTTGCTTTGACAGTTCTCTCGGCTGGCAGCAAAAACAGTTATTTCCCTGCTGTGGCAGCTATGGCAGCCGATTTGCTTTGCTGTGGCAGTCGATTCCTCAGTATCCGCTGTAGTTTTTCAGTGCTCCTCTCGGCTGGCAGCAAAAATAGCTATTTCCCTGCTGTGGCAGCCGTGACAGCTGATTTGCTTTGCCGTGGCAGCTGATTCCTTAGTATCCGCTGCAGTGATAATGCTTCGAGCACAGTTTCTGCCGTGACATTGTTTTGAGCTCAGTTATGTTAATCTTGTTAGCGCTCGTTCTTTTTCAACTTCATAGCTACCATAACTATTGGAGTTGAGTTTTTTACGGATACTTTGGGGTCGATTTTTAAGAGGCACCATTCACCCCCCCTCTGTCGCCAATTCCGATCCAACAATTGGTATCAGAGCCGGTTATTTCTCGTTTTGGGAGGATCTTTCGTGCTGATTTTTCTGAGTCTTCTGGTGATCCTCTCAGGTGTTTAGTTGCTTTTGAGTCTCGCGACCTTTCTTTCTGGCATAGGAGACTTGGTCATATTGGATTTAACCATTTGAGCCGAGTTAGCGGCCACGACCTCATTCGTGGTTTGCCGAAACTCAAGATGGTCAAAGATCTAGTTTGTGCTCCTTGCCAGCACGGCAAGATGGTCGCCGCTTCCAATCCTCCGGTCACAGTCACTATGACCGATGCACCAAGACAGCTGCTCCATATGGATCTAGTTGGATCAGCTCGAGTGCAGTCAGCAGGGGAAGTGGTATGTCCTTATCGTGGTCGATGACTTCTCGAGGTACTCTTGGGTGTTTTTCCTAGCCTCGAAGGATGAGACGTTTACACATTTCCGAGGTCTTTTCAGTAGGCTTTCTGTTGAGCTCCCGGGTGCCTTACGATTGATCCGCAGTGACAATGGCACGGAGTTCAAGAATTCCTACTTTGAGAGGTTTTGTGATGAGAAAGGTGTAGAGCACCAGTTCTCTTCTCCGCACGTCCCACAGCAGAATGGCGTTGTGGAGAGGAAAAACCGTACCTTGGTCGAGATGGCCAGGACGATGCTCGATGAGTACTCTACACCGCGGAAGTTTTGGGCTGAGGCTATAGCTACCGCGTGCCATGTTTCTAATCGAGTTTTTCTTCGGGCACACTTGCACCGCACTTCTTATGAGTTGAGATATGGGCGAAAGCCCAGTGTATCTCATTTTTGTGTGTTTGGTTGCAAGTGCTTTATTCTGAAGTCCGGGAACCTAGACAAGTTCGAGTCACGTTTGTGTGATGGGATCTTTCTAGGTTACTCGACTTCTTCGCGGGCTTATCGGGTCTGAAACTGCGAGTCTAGCAAAATGGTAGAGATCTGTGAGGTGACCTTCGACGAGGCCAGTCCGGGGACTAGGCCCGATGTCTCAGGTTCTTTAGAGCAGTCTGAGCCCATCTTTGTGGATGATAAGGATAATGGAGATGAGGGTTGTCTCCCCGATCCAGTCCCTCATCCACCTCTTGACGTGCCTTCTTCCACTGCACCTCGAGGCGATTAGCCCATGCCTTCTGCTTCTTCTTGAGCTAGTGGCTCTGTTCCTACCTCGTCAGCTCATGAGGTAGAGGCCACTTCTTCATCTCATCCAGGACCTCCTAGACATATCCAGAAAGACCATCCTTCCGAGCAGAATATTGGAGACCTCTTTGAGCGAGTCACTCGTTCGAAGTCTGGCATGTCGCATTTCTATCTCTATTCTGCCTTTGTTGCCTCCTTTGAGCCCAAGGACGTTTGTCATGCTCTCTCTCTGACGAGTCTTGGGTCAATGCCATGCATGAGGAGTTAGAGAACTTCGAGAGACACAAGGTCTGGTCGCTTGTTGAGCCCCCACGAGGTCACAATGTCATTGGGACTAAGTGGGTGTTCAAGAACAAGCAGAGTGAGGATGGTGTGGTTATTCGAAACAAGGCTAGACTGGTAGCTCAGGGGTTCTCCCAGGTTGAGGGTCTACATTTCGAGGAGACCTTTGCCCCTGTAGCTAGACTTGAGGCCATTAGAATCCTGCTTGCCTTCGTAGCTTCTAAGGGTTTCAAGCTTACCAGATGGATGTCAAGAGTGCCTTCCTTAATGGCTTTATTGAGGAAGAAGTCTATGTGAGACAGCCTCCAGGTTTCAAAAACCCTAAATACCCAAACCATGTCTTCAAGCTTTCCGAAGCGTTGTATGGACTTAAGCAGGCCCCCAAAGCTTGGTATGAGAGGCTTAAGTCCTACTTATTGAGTCATGGTTTTGAGATGGGGAAAGTAGACAAGACCTTGTTCATCCGCCGGCATGGCACTGATCTTCTGCTCGTCCAGATTTATGTGGATGACATCATCTTTGGCGGCTCCTCTCATGCTCTTGTTTCCCAGTTTTCTGATGTCATGAGCTCGGAGTTTGAGATGAGCATGATGGGTGAGTTGAGCTTCTTTCTTGGCTTCCAAATTAAGCAGACTCGGGAGGGTACCTTCTTGCATCAGGGCAAGTACACTCGAGACCTTCTGAGGCGCTTTGATATGAGTGATGGTAAGCCGGTGTCCACTCCTATGGCTACATCAGCTTCACTCAACCCAGATGAGGACGGCGAGCCAGTTGATCAGAAGGAGTATCGTAGTATGATCGGCTCCCTCTTGTACCTCACTGCCTCGAGACCGGACATACACTTCTCCGTGTGTCTTTGTGCCTGGTTTCAGGCTTCTCCTCGTGTTTCTCACTGCCAGGCAGTGAAACGCATTCTTCGATACTTTCGAGCTACCATTGACTATGGTATCTGGTACTCATCCTCGTCCTGTCTTTCCTTGAGAGCTTACTCGGATGCAGACTTTGCTGGCTGTAGGATAGATAGGAAGAGCACTTCTAGCACTTGCCAATTCATTGGCACTTCTCTCATTTCTTGGTCTTCAAGGAAGCAGTCCGGTGTTGCACAGTCCACCGCAGAGGGCTAGTACGCTATCAGAGAGCGATTCGTAAACAGTGCTTTGGATGGCTTCGACCCTGCGGGACTTTGGGTTAGTCATAGATAGTGTTCCACTCTTTTGTTATAACACTTCAGCGATTAACATTGCTAAGAACCCAGTACAGCACTCTCGGACCAAGCATATTGATATTCGCTATCACTTCCTTAGAGACCATCTAGAGAAGGGTGACATCGTGCTCCAGTTTGTGGAGAGTGACCACCAGTTGGCTGATATCTTTACCAAGCCATTGGATAGCTCTAGGTTTTCAGCTCTGCGGGGAGAGCTTGGGGTGGTTTGTCCTTATGGACTGTTGTGAGGGGGAGCTTTGTGCTTTACTGCTTTATTATATTGAATATGCTCTTACTCCTTTCTACTGCATTGCATACAGGTGCATTGGGTTTAGTCCTTCTAGCATAGATTAGAGTGCTTCTATCGCCTAGTTGTTTAGACTTCGTTCTCTCATCTTGTGCTTCTAGGATGCTGCTTATTAGCTGTTTCTCTTCTCACTAGGTTGAGCTCACTCGCTGCTTATAGGTTCTAGCGAGGGTCGGGCCACCCTCGGGTAGACAGGGTACGTGTTTGCTCCTTAGTGTTTTGGAGGTTCAGTTGATAGTCCTAGAGTCATATAGGGTAGGTGAGAGTTAGTCTGAGCCATAGTATTGTCTATATCTTGGCTATGCTTTAAGGGCTACCTGTTTGGTTTTCTTCGCCAGCTTCTCGTTGTTATTGCTTTGGTTCAGGGGGAGTTCATTTGGGAGCTTCTAGATCTTAATGATGACATAACTCAACTTGAACTAAAAGTGCATCTCATGTTGAGGGGGAGCCGGATTTTCTTGCATGTCAGCATTTCTGCATTGTAATATAATTACATGGAGCCTTGATTATTATCCATTTATAACATGTTTACAATGCATTACATCTTGCCATGACTTGTGCTTATTTGCTAGATTGATCATGACTTCATATGTGTAAACTAGCTTTTGCCATGATAAGATAAGTTAATTAAACTTGCTCAAATTGAACTAAAACTTATCATGTTAGTACTCGAGACTAGTCTTTCTTGAGTTATCCTTTTATGATTCATGCCATGTCAAATAGGCTGAGTTGAGCATTGAATCTCTATTGAGCTTTAGATTGAGCTATGTTAGTTCTTGATATTGCATAAGTTAGTACAATCTTTTATGAAAGCAAAAAGATCTCTTTTATGCGAAAAAACTGATCTCACCAATTCTGTCTCATGAGACGGCTTGCCATTGCACTAGGTATAAACTCAGGGGGAGTTTTGGATGACCTAGACTATCTTCTTAAGCTTCTTGCTTGGAATAGTCACATAAGGCTTGAGATCTAGCACATGACTAAAAATTTTGGTTGGAAACAACCATGAGTTTCAAAGAAAAATATGTCACTTGTGCTCAATTTGCTTAATTACAAAAGAACCAAGTACTTAAACAAATGTCTCATTTCTGAACTTATAGCACTCTAAATTGATTCAATATTAGCTTCTTGGTTCCGCTTAGCTTATTGACATGGTTTGCATCATCCTTGGATACCTCTAGCTAGACTATGATCATGGATGACTTGACATGCTAAGAATTTGCACTAAAATTTCAGATTGTGACTTAATTGGTTTAGCTAGCTTATACATGTCTTGTCATGATCTAGATAGCATGTTTATGTGTTATAGCTTGGTATAATACTTGATAGTCATCTTGGATAATTCTCATGGCTCTACATGCTTAGAATAAATCAACTTCAGCCATTTCATCCAATACCATGTCATATTCTCTCTTTTGCATCCTTGATGTGTTTATTGCCAAAAGGGGGAGAATAGCAGAGAAAAAGCCTTTTTGGGAGCGTTGAGGAAAACTTGTTCTTTCTTTTGCTCCTTGTACCGACATGGTCATTAGCATTATTTTCGTCCTTTGGACCATGTTAGACTTTCTCTTCAAACTCAACTTTGCGCTTTTTCTAGGTTTGTCAATATACTCATAAGGGGGAGATTGAGAGACCATGTGGAGGTCATTCCATATGTGTGATAAGTAATTGACATCGGTTTAGGAAAGTCGAGTTTGATTTGGTTGGTTCGGACCTTGACGTTGCGTGGGGCAATCGGGCTCAGTCGGACTTGGTCAAACCTGGTCAAAGTGCTCAGGATGCATATTCTCTTGTTTTGACAGGTCTGGGCTCTATCATGGGTAAGTATGATTTGTTGATGCCATTATGCTTTCATGTATCGAGCGGTGCTATTTGATGTGTTTCTTGTCTGTGTTGGCTGCAGGACGTCGAGGCGGAGTCGTGGCGAGACACGAGGTGACCGGACTAGACACGGGCGATGTTGAGGTCAGAACAGTCGAGATGTGTTGAAGACGGCGGAGACTCGAGGTGGTTCCGAGGCTTGGACGACAAGAGACGCGGAAGCTTCCCGGAAGGTGCAGGAGGGGCGAACTGGTAATTTTATGAGGCTGCACAAGCAGGAGCGGGTTCCGTTGGATTTAGCGGGCGTAACGGGCTGGAGACCCGTTAGCCAAGGGCTATAAATAGGAGTGAGTGGCTGCATGTATCCTATGGCTTTGGGAAAGAATTAGGGTTTGCTAGAGTCAAAAGAGGTTTTGTGAGTTTGTTTTGGCTTTAGGCTTTAGTGGTTGAGAGTTGGTGGAGGTGAACAGAGGGTGTTCTGTGCCTCCTTCGATGTATTCCTGAGTGAGTCTCCTCTCCAAGCATGTAGGGTGTGTGTGAGTTCTTGAGATGGAGAGGGAGAGGGAGAGTTGATCCTTCATGTAATCATCCCTTGTTCTAATGTCCATGCGTGTAGGGACTCCTCTGTAATCTTCTTGTTTCCTTGAATGAAATTTCTGAAGTCCATTCTTTGTTCGTTCCAGTTTTTCCCTTCGATGCCTCTTTGCATGATTTCTTGAGATTTTCGTTTCCTTGTTGTTTCTTGCTGGTGAGGTGCAAAATGGGTTGCTCAGTGATGGGAATAGGACTCAAGATCATTTGATTGGATATTCCCAAGAGCAAAGTGAGTGAATCAAAGATTTGCACTTCTTCAGTTTTTCTGCTCTTGGTTTTCATTTCTAGGGTTTGAGGTAGATTTTGATTCCCTTAAGGAAATTGCTTGATTTCTGGTCTGGGAAGCCCTTTAGCTATTGCTAACTTGTCTGCATACTCTCATAAGCAAAGGACTTAAGACCATTGAGCAATTCGGGTTTTGTGTTGTCCCTGTTCAGTTCTTGCACATTTCTAGGGTTTTGATGTAATTCTTGTTTCCCTCTTTGAGATGGCATGAAACTTGGCATTTTGAGTCCAGAGGCTATTAATTAGCTATCCTCAAAGTTTCATGGCCAAAGGATCAAAGTTGAGACGGCAATTTGAAGTTTAGTGATGCACTCTGAATATTTTCAGTTTCTGGGTGATTTCCCAAATTCTTGTTCCAGATATGGATGTTTGTGTTTCCCCAAATCCCTCAGGCTATTTTATGCATTTCCTCAATGTTCTGGACTAACTAGGTTAAGAGAGAGTCTCAAATTTCTCTTTTGGAAGAAGTTCGCAAAGTTACAGTCTGAATTTCTGCATTCCCTGTTGTCTATCCCGGCTCGGTCGATGGCTTGACTAGGGCGATCCGACCGCCTCTAGCCGCGATCGACAGCTCGCTAGGGCGGTCAGACCGGTTTCTAGCCGTGCGGTCGACCGCCCGCTAGAAGCGATCGACCGCCTATTTTTGGAAGGCTGTGATCTTTTGTGTTTGGTTTGGTTCTTCTCCCGTATTCTGTCCCTCTGTTGTTTTGTTAATCTTGGGGTCCCAGAGAGCATACTCTATCTGCTTCATTGCTTGTCGTAGCTATCGGAGAGGTAAATCACTTGGGGATTTGTTTTTAAGAAGCGACATTCACCCCCCTGTGTCACCATTTCGGTCCAACACTACATTGACAAGAACCGCAACAAGAAGCCTCTTGCTCACGCTCAAGGCAAGAAGAAGTTCCGCGACCTTGGCAAAGCCAAGAAGCTCTTCTACCGCGTCCTCACCGCCTTCGATGATCTCGACCTCAGCGAGGTGGAGGGGTTGAGCGACGACGATGGGACAGATGAGCAAGACCCCAAAGGTGGCGACGACTTCTCCGGCATGTGCTTCATGGCCCTTGAGGGCGACGTGAGCGACAGCGAGTTTTACTCCGACTCTGACGAGGTATACCCCTCCTTTGACCAGCTTAATGATGCTTTTCTTAAGCTAGGTGGATTTCATGCTAGATCTAGAGCTAGGTGTAGTGAGTTGGAGAAGGAAGTAGATAGACTGTCACGGGAGCTTACTTCACTTATATCTGCTCCCTCCCGTGACGAATGTGATACATGTTGTGCTCTGCTTGGTGACATTGAGAAATTAAGGACCTCTCATGATAGCCTGTCCTCTGAGCTTAACATGATTAAGGTGGAGAACATTAGTCTTCTTGCTGAACTAGAGATGAGTAGGGTAGCGCCTCTTTTATCTACTCCTGTTGAGGGTATTTCTTGCATCTCATGTGAGGATAAGGATAATGCTTTTAGAGGTCTTTATACCATGCTCCTTGATCTACCCGAGTCTTGTGAAAATTGCAATAATTTGAAATTAAACTTAAAAAGGGCAAATCATAAAATTGCTAAGTTGCATGCTTCTCTACTTGAGCCTATTGTATCTTGCACCAACTGTCCAAAATTAACACTTGAGCTTGAGTCTGTTTCTAAGCAATTCCAAGAGATGATTGATCATAACAACAAATTGGCTCAGTATGCGACTAAGGATCCTGTTAGCTCACCATGCATGAGTTGTGAAAAACTAAAACTTGAACTCGTTGATTTGAATGAAAAATATGTGAAGCTAACTCAAGACCTTCTAGTGAAATCACCAACGGATTGTGATGTGATTGCTGAGAAGGGAGAGAAGCCCAAGGGTAAGGTGGAGACGCTTAGCAACGTGAACCAACTGGCTAGCAGCAGGACTGTCCCTTCTGAGTCGACTGTGCGTGCACAAGCCATTCACTCTTTTGTTGTTGGTTCTTCTTCTGCTCCCTTACCTTCTGCTGTCTCTTCTTCCCCCTGCTCTTCTTGCACATCTCTCTTTCGGGAGTGTCAGTATCTTATGAACACTCTCGAGAGGTTTGTAGGAGGCAAGAAGAAGCTAAATCTTATTCTAGACCAGTCCAAGATTTGCAAATTCAATCAAGGTCTAGGATACGATTTTCTTGAGGATGTGAGGAAGCATCCACCTGTTGTGCTTAGACCCATAGCCGCAGGTGTGATCGAGGTCAAGCCCAGAACTGAAAAGGTTCAATTCAAGTCAGCGGGCCTTGTCCAAGGGATTTCTGACAGCAAGGTGATTTCACCTGTTGCTTCGACCTCTCAGAAGGCGAAGCCTCATCATGCTACTTCTACCTCTCAGAAGGTGAAGTATCATTGCACCTTCTGTCAGAAGGATGGACACTTGATCGAGCGATGCTTCAGGCGCGCCAAGATCACGTAGAGAGACCGTGTTCGTGATCTTAGGCGTATTCAGGGTCAGCCCCAGACCTTGAGTGCACCTAAGACCAACACGAGGTCTAGGGTTGATCACTCTGAGGGTTTTCGACAGTATCGAGGACTTGGCTTTTCTGGTGTTTCCGATTTTCGTCCTCATGTTGCCTCTGTTCGTGACATCCGTCGTCCTGAGGGTAGATCTCGTTTCCCCGTCGAGATAGCTACCAGCGGCGTGATCAGCATGTTGCTGGTGTCTTGACTCGCTCCTCCGTAGCAGTCAAGCCCAACAACAGCTTCAGGTCTGCACACAGACCTTCGGACTTGTTGAGCGACAGAGAGCGTAGGGTAGGTAGAGGTCAGTCGTGTGTGGCTACTTCTGCTACTCGACGTGTTACTCAATATTGGGTGCCAAAATCACTCTTGATTTATCCTAGTACTGAGACTTTACTCTTTTGTTGACTCAGGTTCGCTGAGCGGGGAAGAGAGAGGTTTGGCTCGTGGACTCCGGTTGTTCTCGCCATATGACCGGAGATTCTCGTTGGTTCTCTTCCTTAGCCCGAGCTCCAGGTGATGAGACGATCACCTTCGGAGATACTTCGTCTAGGCGTGTCATCGCCAAAGGTACAGTGCGCGTTAATGAGTCTTTTATTTTAAAAGATGTTGCCTTGGTTAGTAAGTTGCAGTATAATTTGCTTTCTGTTTCTCAGCTTACCGATGACGGTTTTGAGGTGAGCTTTAAGAAAAACGCTTGCAGAATTCTTGATTCTTCGGGTAGTCTGGTTTGCGGGATTTCTCGTTATGGGAGGATCTTTCGTGCTGATTTTTCTGAGTCTTCTGGTGATCCTCTCCGGTGTTTAGTTGCTTCTGAGTCCCGTGACCTTACTTTCTGGCATAGAAGACTTGGTCATATTGGATTTGACCATTTGACCTGAGTTAGCGGCCATGATCTCATTCATGGTCTGCCTAAACTCAAAATGGTCAAAGATCTTGTTTGCGCTCCTTGCCGGCACGGTAAGATGGTTTCCGCTTCTCACCCTCCGGTCACAGTGACTATGACCGATGCACCGGGACAGCTGCTCCATATGGACACAGTTGGACCAACTCGAGTGTAGTCAGCAGGAGGGAAGTGGTATGTTCTTGTCGTAGTCGATGACTTCTCGAGATACTCTTGGGTGTTTTTCTTAGCCTCGAAAGATACGTAGTTCAAGAATTCCTACTTTGAGAGGTTCTGCGATGAGACAAGTGTAGAGCACCAGTTCTTTTCTCCGCACGTCCCACAACAGAATGGCGTCGTGGAGAGGAAGAACCGTACCTTGGTCGAGATGGCCAGGACGATGCTTGATGAGTATTCTACACCTAGGAAGTTTTGGGCTGAGGCTATTGCGACCGCGTGCCATGTTTCGAACAGAGTTTTTCTTCGGGCACACTTGCATCACACTTCTTATGGGTTGAGATATGGGCCAAAGCTCAATGTCTCGTATTTTCGCGTGTTTGGTTGCAGGTGTTTCATTCTGAAGTCCGGGAACCTAGACAAGTTCGAGTCACGTTCTTGTGATGGTATCTTTCTAGGTTACTCGACTTCTTCGCGGGCATATAGGGTCTGGAACTACGAGTCTAGTAAATTGGTAGAAACCTGTGAGGTGACCTTCGACGAGGCCAGTCCGGGGACTAGACCCGATGTCTCAGGTTCTTTAGAGCAATTCGAGCCCATCTTTGTGGATGATAAGGACGATGGAGATGAGGGTTGTCTACCTGATCCAGTTCCTCATCCTCCTCTTGAGGTGCCTTCTTCCACTGCACCTCCAGGTGATCAGCCCATGCCTTTTGCTTCCTCTGGAGTTAGTGGCTCTGTTCCTACCTCATCAGCTCATGAGGTAGAGGACACTTCTTCATCTCATCCTGGACCTCCCCGACATATCCAGAAAGACCATCCTTCCGAGCAGATGATTGGAGACCTCTTTGAACGAGTCACTCGCTCAAAGTCTGGCATGTGGCATTTCTGTCTCCATTCTGCCTTTCTTGCCTCCTTTGAGCCCAAAGACGTTTGTCATGCTCTCTCTGACGAGTCTTGGGTCAATGACATGCATGAGGAGTTAGAGAACTTCGAGAGACACAAGGTCTGGTCGCTTGTTGAGCCCCCACGAGGTCACAATGTCATTGGGACTAAGTGGGTGTTCAAGAACAAGCAGAGTGAGGATGGGGTGGTTATTCGAAACAAGGCTAGACTCGTAGCTCAGGGCTTCTCCCAGGTTGAGGGTCTAGACTTTGAGGAGACTTTTGCCCCTGTAGCTAGACTTGAGGCCATTAGAATCCTGCTTGTTTTCACAGCTTCTAAGGGTTTCAAGCTTTACCAGATGGATGTCAAGAGTGCCTTCCTCAATGGCTTTATTGAGGAAGAGGTCTATGTGAGACAGCCTTCAAATTTCGAGAACCCCAAATACCCAATCATGTCTACAAGCTTTCCAAGGCCTTGTATGGACTTAAGCAGGCCCCTAGAGCTTGGTATGAGAGGCTTAAGTCCTATCTGTTGAGTCATGGTTTTGAGATGGGTAAGGTGGATAAGACCTTGTTCATTCGTAGGCATGGCACCGACCTACTGCTCGTCCAGATTTATGTGGATGATATCATCTTTGACGGTTCTTCTCATACTCTTGTTTCACAGTTCTCGGATGTCATGAGCACTGAGTTTGAGATGAGTATGATGGGTGAGTTGACCTTCTTCCTTGGCTTCCAGATCAAGCAGACTCGGGAGGGTGCCTTCTTGCATCAGGGCAAGTACACTCGTGACCTCCTGAGACGCTTTGACATGAGTGACGGCAAGCCAGTGTCAACTCCCATGGCGTCTTCCGCCACACTTGACCCAGATGAGGACGGGGAGCCAGTTGATCAGAAGGAGTATCGCAGCATGATTGGCTCCCTCTTGTATCTCACTACCTCAAGGCTTGACATACACTTTGCTGTGTGTCTGTGCGCTCGATTTCAGGCTTTTCCTCGCATATCTCACCGCCAGGCGGTGAAGCGCATCCTTCGGTACCTTCGAGCTACCATTGACTATGGTATCTGGTACTCTTCTTCGTCCTGTCTTTTCTTGAGAGCCTATTCGGATGTAGACTTTGCTGGCTGTAAGATTGATAGAAAGAACACTTCTGGCACCTGCCAATTCATTGGCACTTCTCTTGTTTCCTGGTTTTCGAGGAAGCAGTCCGGTGTTGCACAGTCCACCGCAGAGGCTGAGTACGTTCTGCTTTGCCGATTTGTTGCAGCCAGGTGCTTTGGATGGTCTCGACCTTGCGGGACTTTGGGTTAGTTATCGATAGTGTTCCACTCTTTTGTGATAACACTTCTGCGATTAACATTGCTAAGAACCCAGTGCAGCATTCTCGGACCAAGCACATTGATATTAGATATCACTTTCTTCGAGACCATATGGAGAAGGGTGACATAGTGCTTCAGTTTGTGGAGAGTGACCACCAGATAGCTGATATCTTTACCAAGCCTTTAGATAGCTCTAGGTTTTCAGCTCTGCGGGGAGAGCTTGGGGTGGTTTGTCCTTATGGACTATTGTGGGGGGGAGTTTTGTGCTTCATGCTTTATCTTGCTTATTATGCTCTTACTCCTTTCTGTTGCATTGCATATGAGTGCATTTGGATTAGTCCTTCTAGCATAGATTAGAGTGGTTCTCTTGTCTAGCTGTTTAGACTTTTTACTCTTATCTTGTGATTCTAGGATGCTGCTTATTAGCTGGTTATCTTCTTACTAGATTGAGCTCACTCACTTCCTATAGGTTCTATCGAGGGTTGGGCCACCCTCGGGTAGACAGGGTACTGTTTGCTCCTTAGTCTGTTAGATGACCAGTTGATAGTCCTAAAGTCATATGGGGTAGATAAGAGTCAGTCTGAGCCATAGTTTCCTCTATATCTTGTCTATGCTTTAAGGACTGCCTTTTGATTTCTTTGCCAGCTTCTCGTCTTATTGCTTTGGTTCAGGGGGAGTTCATTTGGGAGCTTCTAGATCTTAATATTGACATAACTCAACTTGAACTAAAAGTTGCATCACATGTTGAGGGGGAGTTGGATTTTTCTTGTATTTTAGCATTTTGCATTGTAATATAACTACATGGAGCCTTGATTATTATCTTTTCATGACATGTTTTCATTGCTTTACATCTTGCCATGATTTGTGCTTCATTGCTAGATTGATCATGACTTTATATGTGTAGTCAAGTCTTTGCCATGATAGGTTGATTAAAATACTTAACTTGAACTAATTCATGTCATGTTAATTTTTGAGACTAGTCTGCCTTTAGTTATCCCCTAATGATTCATGCCATGTCAAATACGCTGAGTAGAGTCTTGAATCTTTGCTGAGCTTTAGATTTAGCTATGCTAGTTTCTTGATGATGTATGAGTTAGTACAAGTCTTATGTTCATAAAAATGCAAAAAGATCTCTTTTGTGCAAAAAAACTGATCTCACCAATTCTTTCTCGTGAGACGGCTTGCCATTGCACTAGGCACGAACTCAGGGGGAGTTTTGGATGACCTAGACCATCTTCTTAAACTTATTGCTTGGAGTGGTCGCATAAGGCTTGAGATCTAGCATATGACTAAACAAGAATCTTGGTTGGAAACAATCATGAGTTTCTCAAAATAAAAATATGTCAATTGTACTTAAATTGCTAAAAATTACAAGACTTACAAGTACATGCACAAATGTCTCATTCTTGAACTTATAGCACTCTAAATTGACTCAATACTAGCTTCTTGGTTCCACTTAGACTATTGACATGGCCTGCATCATCTTTGGATACCTTTAGCTAGACTATAATCATAGTTGACTTGATATGCTAAGCAATTCGACTAATATTCAGATTATGACTTATGTGGTTTAGCTTGATTATACATGTCTTGTCATGATCTTGATAGCATACTTATTTGTTATGGCTTGATGTAATTCTCATATGGTCATTTTGGATAATCTTCATGGCTCTAATTGCTTAAAATAAACAAACTTCAGCCATTTCATCCATCATCATGACTTATTCTCTCTTTTGCATTCTTGATGATTTTATTGCCAAAAGGGGAAGAACAGCGGAGAAAAAGCCCATTTGGGACTTTCCGAAGCTTTGGGGAACAATTTGCTCTTTCTGTTTTAGCTCTAGTGTCCCTTTTGTCAACATGGTCATAAGCTTCCTTGATTTCTTTTGGACCATGTCTGACTCTTTTTCATTTTCAAACAAACTCAACTTTATGCTTTTTCTGTGTTTGTCAATATACTCATCAAGGGGGAGATTGATAGACCATGTGGAGGTGACCCCGGTTGTGTGATGAGTAATTGACATCTGGTTTAGGAAAGTCGAGTTTGTTTTGTGTGGTTTGGGCCATGTCGTTGCACGGTGCAATCGTTTTTGGTCGAACCTTGTCGAACTAGGTTGAACGTGCTTAAGTTGTTTATTTTTTGTTTCGATCGGTTTGGCCTTTGAGTATTTCTTTTGATATTATTGTTTGGTTACAATATTTCGAGCGGTGTTATGTGATGTATTTCTTGTTTGTGAAGGCTGCAGGACGTCGAGGTGGAGTCGTGGCGAGGCACGGGATGACCGGACTAGGCGCGGGCGGTGCCGAGGTCAGAACGGTCGAGGTGTGCCGAAGACGGCGAGGACTCGAGGTAGCTGCGTGGCTTGGAAGGCAAGGAATGAGGAAGCTTCCTTGAAGGTGCGCGAGGGGCGTTTTGGTAAATACGCAAAGCTGCACTAAAGGAAGTGGATTGTGGACAAAGTGCCATGAGTGGTTGAGAGCTAATGGGTAAAGTGAGTTGTAAACCCATTAGTAGAGGCTATAAATAGAGAGGTGCTCTCTAGTGCTAGGTGCAGATTTTTAGAGAGATGAAATGAGAGAATGATTTGGAGAGATGATTTGAGAGAGTATGAGTTTGTCTCCTATGCATGTGTGCTATGAGTTCTTGTTTCTCAAGCATGTATGGGGACTTGCTTAGTGTAAGATTGAGAGAGAGATGAGCTGAGAAACTCCTCTATGTAATCGCGTATCTCTATGTATCAATCGAAGATTTCATGCTCTTGAGTTGTCTTGAATAGTTTTGATTACTTGTTATTCTCTGCGTTTTGGTTTTCTTGATCTGATTCTATCTCTTTTCTTCTCTGCAGCAAGTTCATGGTTACAATTTCTTCCTGTCTAGCTTCTGGACTCCATTGTCATTTCTTGAATTTTTTTTGTAGCTTTTGATCTTCACTATTTTGAGAAAGGAGTTGTGTTTAGTCCCCAGCATGAGAATTTGTACTCTTTGGTTGAAGATTTGGAATGTTGATTTGAGAAATCAGCAAAGCAAATTGTGCCTTGGTCAGACCATATTTCTCTCTTCAGATCAACATATTTCTCTACAGATAGTCTCGGCTGATGCTCTCTTGCCTCTTACTGTTCGGCCAGCAAAGTGCAGCTCCTTTTCTGGTGTTGTCGGCTGACATTTCTTCTCTTTATTTGTTGCCTGCAGTTCCTTCCTTTGCTGCATTCCATCTTTTCTTTTCAACCTTCTTATCTCTTTTTATTGGTAGCGTGATCCCCCTGTTTATTACAGTTTGGCAGCAACTTCTTTGCCATGTTGTTCAGCTTTCTCTTTTGCTTTGATGCTTTCTCTCGGTGGCAGCAAAACAGCTATTTCCCTGTCGTGGCAGCTGTGGCAGCCGATTTGCTTTGCCGTGGCAGCCGATTCCTTAGTATCCACTGCAGTTTTTCAGTGCTCCTCTCGGCTGGCAGCAAAAACAGCTATTTCCTCTTTGTGGCGGCCGTGGATGGTGATTTGCTTTGCCGTGGCAGCCGATTCTCAAGATCCATTGCGGTGACAATGCTTCGAGCACGATTTTCGTCGTGACTTTGTTTTGAGCTCAGTTGTCTTAATCTTGTTAGCGCTCGTTCTTTTTCAACTTCATAGCTACCATAACTATCGGAGTTGAGTTTTTTATGGATACTTTGGGGATCGATTTTTAGGAGGCTCCATTCACCCCCCCCCCTCTGTCGCCAATTCCGATCCAACAACTTCTTTTCATAATGCCTTCTTTGCAGCAATTTTTTAAATGGTGGAATGTTTAAAGCATACTTATTTTCATTTGAGCACATTTTGTTTTTTGTTTTGTTTAATCATGACATGCTTGAAGCATACATCTTTTCAACTTGTCTCTTTTTCATCATTTTTTTTGTTTTTCAATAACATGCCTGACTAAGTGTTCATAAAAAGATGGCAATATGAAACATACAAGTCTCATCATCATAAGAAAGTTCATAATTGTCATTATTATTATTTACCTTTTTGTTATCTTTGGCCATGAAGTATTGAGTTGATGTGGAGGGACTTGTGGATTCTTCATCATCGGAGCTAGAGGTTGAGCATTCTTCACACGACATCCACTCTTGTATGTAATACTCATCGGTTTAGGTGGACATTTCATAATTTCTTGAATGTTAGTCCATATCTCATGAGCACTCTTAAGATTGTATACGGTATTAAACACCTATACACTCAAAACATTAAATAAAGTGTTAGTTGCTTGAGTGTCAAGATGTGAGTATTTCTCTTCCTCAATTGTTAGAGCAAGAGGATCTAATAGAGAAGTAAACCCCACATCTACAATCTGCCAAATTTTAGGGCTCATGGTCTTAAAATAACATATCATGCAGAATTCCAATTATCATAATTTGTGCCATTAAATAGAGGCGCTTCATTTAGGTGCACTATATTACTAGTCACCATCATTTAACTCTCTAGGCAGTAAAGCCTAATAAATGAGAGGCTAAGATCTGATACCACTTGTAAAATCAAAGAGGCCGACAGAAGAGGGTGAATAGGCGGTTTTAAAATCTTTTCTTTTTAATTTCTATTTCTACTTGGCTAAAACTAAGATTATAATACGGATGCTTAACTCAATTTGTTTTAGCACAAATAAAGCCTAAATCAACTAGGCTCACCTAAGTGCACCAACAATATAAATCTATGTCAAGATTTGCAATCCTGGGATGACAAGCAATCAATTTAATTCTATGAATATAAATTGCTTGAAAGTAAATTGAGCACAAGAGAACAAACCACAATTAAGACTAAGTAATATCATAATCAATAAATAAGTTAGTACCATAATTATATTTGTCATTATCACCAAAACTAATTTAATGGAGTTTGAAGTTACAACATGGCGAGGTGGCGCGGTGCTATGAGCTAGCGATTGAGGCTTATTTGGCATGGGTGTCACTGCTGCGTGGGCAACACATTGGTTCATGTGCTAAGGTGGCGAACCATGCGGATGTTGATGCCTTCTAGGAAGCACTATAGCATGGGCATTTTCGATGAACTTCTGTTAAGGTCATAGATGGTGAACGGCATGACTTTAGGCTACACGACCTAACGTAACAGGTAGTTGGGCTCCTCGCAAACTCACCTGGCTTAGCTCAAAACCCTAGGGTCGATGGTGGAGACCGGCGGTGGGCTCAAAGTGGCGGAGAAGCTCGAGTCCATGGCGATCTTGACGTCTGTTGGTCCACGAGCCTTGGCATGATGCGGGAATGGTGAAGCAAAGCACAATGAAGCTGGCGTGGTGGTTGGCAATGGCTCAGGCTTCCCACAGCTCAGCTAATTACTAACTGGATCTAAGGCAATCGGGGGCTCAATCTCAAATTTTGGTGAGACTTCAATGGTGCGCAGCGAGGAAAAAATCGGGGTGGCTCTAAGATGTGATTCCAGGGCTTGGGTGGCACTATTTAAGGCACGGGCGAGGAAGAGGCCGCGGCAGAGACAACATCGAGTCCCAGTCGAAGATGAGTCCAGGAGGAAGACACGTGGCGAAGAAGAACTCGTCTAACAGGCGGGCCCCCAGGTGGCAGCTAGAAAAGGAAAGGGAATGGCGTAGATGTAGTGTGAGCGAGTGGTTGATGGGCGACACGTGGTAGATGACAACGCAGGCTGGGCTGACGCACTGCACGAGAGAGAGAGAGAGAGAGAGAGAGAGAGAGAGAGAGAGAGGCAGGCCAATGTGTGGGACTTGGGCCAAGCACAGCAGACTGCGCGTAGAGAAGACGAATTGGTCTGGGGAAGGAATAAGGTTTGAGCCCAAAGGATAAAATATGGATTTTTACTGATTTCCAAAATTCAAAAAATAGGGAAAATAGAATTGAGCTCTAGAAGATAGTAAATAAATCTAGAAAATCTAAGAAAATACAAAAAAAAAACTCCTTGCAACGCAAGAAAGCCAACAAAAACTAGTTTAAATGTAATTGAAGTTTATTTTATTCATATTAAATCTTTTTAATTTATAAAAAATTCATATTAAGCATTAATTAATTTGACAAAACCCCAAATGGTTAATTTTGTTTTAAAAGCTTCAAAAAGATATTAAAAATCATGACATCATTTTCTACAATTTTTAGTCACACAAGAGCAATAAGTATATACGTGCAGATTTATACACATATTTCCTAGATTACGAACGCACCGGGAACACTATGAATAACAAGACTTTTTCAGCTATTTGAAATAATAATTATTCTCGTCGGTAATAGGTTCTAAACATGGCCAATTACAAAAACGCATCTATCAACTAAATATGGTTACCAAGCGCATTCCACACAAGTAACCCATTGTTATCCTAATGAAACGCTAACGTTATATCAAGCGTATTACTCGCATGCGAATGAAGCATACCTTTCCTTGAAGGTCTTCACCTGCTCTACAATCTTTCTAATTGCGAAAACTCCTAAATCACAGCTAAACTACATTAAAAAATATTACAAACTCATCTTTTAATCTCTCCTTCTTTCTTCTCCTTCGCTGCTCTCTCACTCGGCAAGAAACAAATCAAGCTGCGCAGCTTTGGATGAGAGGGCACATGAGGCCTCCTATTTTTATCTGCACGGGAAGGTGTTCGCGATCGACATTCCCACGTAGGTGCATGCGGGTGCGGAGGGCCGCAGAATCCCCGATCTAATAAAATGGGAATCATGTGTGTGCCATGTTGCGTCGCCGTGGCATCGCGGTCAGCTATGCAAGATTTTCCCTCTACCGCGCTAGCCAACCCAACTGAGCCCCCCCTCTCGCGCCAGGCCACTTGCCGAGCTGTCAGTGCATGGCAGCACGCTACTAAGCTTGCCTAGCTTGGTAGGCCGCTACTGCGGCTTGACAACTCAACAGGCCATGGGTCTTGACTGCTCCCATGCATGCGCTCACCTGCCGATGTCGTCTACCCTACCACACACCGAATGCCCTGCCAAGCTCTGGTGACATGACAAGTGGCAGGTGTTGTCTGCTACGCCTACTTAGTTCGGAGACGTAGCTATTTTTGTAAAAACAGATGTTCAGAGACCAATTTTGAAACAAAAAAGTAGCTGCAATGCCAAATTCTTGAATAGTTCCAGCACGCCAAGTGGGAGGTCTCGGCTCGAAGAAGGGCCCCTCATATCTGTTACAAGTCAGACACTAATATGAATATTCGATTTCTCAAAGCGATTTTTCTATTCTTCTCGCTCCTCTCTCTCTAGGGATAAGGCAGAGATCATGGATATATCACGTATCCTACTCCTCTTACTCCTATTTCGCGTACGTATCTCTCTTTTACTTTCCCTACCGCTCGTCTCTTTATTCTAAAAACCACTTATTTATACGCATATCTCTTTTACTTCTTCTACCACCAGTCCTTCCTTCTAAAAACTAACTCTTTTAGCCACTACGATTTAAAGCTATCAGCCGGAGTTACTAGAAGATGACGAGGCAGCTGCAGATTGCAACAGTTAGCAGTAGGCCTGGACCACCAAACCCAATCCTACATCTTGTAGTACTACTCCAGCACCTCACCCGCGTTTCCTTGGCTTTCTTCCAAGATCGTAGGATCACGCGTCCGATGACGAGACGGCGCTGGAAAGAAACGCGAGACAACCAGGCGTCCATGCCTCGTCCCATGAGCTGTCCAACGGCTCCGCGTCTCTATGTCCCGTGCTCGCAAAGAGCAGCACACAACTTGCACCATGTTTGGCTTGCAAGACAGCTCATCTCACACTTACCAGTTGTATCCTGCCAAGCACACATTCCATTCATAGGCAAGAACAAGATACCCATAATAATATCAGTTAGCAAATTAGCATACATGATTCATGTACATGTAGAAGATACCAAAGGCCGACCATGACAGTTCACATTACTGAAGACCTGGTAAAAACTTCGAAGACGTGAAAACTGATAAAGAACCCATAGGGCAACAAAACTGGATAAGTATGAACAATATATATATCAACAGTCAATTAGCTCTTTGAATTACATAGAAGACGGGCACAACATACTTATGAAAGAATCAACGATTACCGCTACCAAAAGCTATACTTCGGTCAAACTTGGGGGTTCGTTACACGCAAGTCAGCAACTTTGCTCATATAAATTCCGCCGGGCTTTACAAATTGCAACAAAGAAATGTCAAAAGAAAGAAAGGAAAAAAAAAGAATTCCCTCACGTGGCTCAGCTGTATCCTGAACTGTAGCCGCTGTAGCCACCTTTATTCATCTTGCCCGACTCAATTTCCTGTGTTTGTTGGCCCTCGCTGCTTGATGCAGATGGTATCTGGCCGTACTCACTTGTTGGCGCACTGTACTGGCTGCTTGTGTAGTCATTGTTGTTAAAAGCTATCTTCCTGAACTTCTTCATGTCCTCGTTGTACTGGCCAGAATCATAGTCGGAGCTGCTGTACGATCCAAAGAAGCGGCTATGACCAGGCCGAACACCTTCGTTAAGATCCTCCAATGACACATCACCTTCCAAGGCCCGCACAACCTGAGCATCATATCGAGTTGAGACTAATAAACCACCAAGTGAATTTATGGCAATATGACAACACATAGTTGCCACCACAGTACTTTTCATGGTTGAATCAATTGTGTGCTATATGCAATGGATTCAGAATAGCATTTAACGACGCCCAAAGTAGATGTTGAACACAATTTGCTGAAGAAAAGCATTTGGGGCAGTTTGTGAAGCTTTTGTATGGCAGTAGAAAAGGATGCATTGAAACACAAGTTACCTGACTCATGCGTGGGCGACGACGTGCAGAATGGCGTACACATGCGGCTGCACAGGCTATCATTTTTGCCATCTCACTAGGATTGAAGTCCTTTCCCAGACGAGGATCCACTAAGTCGTCATAGTTACCATCCTCAAGTGCTCGCATCAATAAAGGCCTTGCCTGCAGATGGTCAGATATGTTACTCTCAAGAAGTTTAGAACGTAAAAGTATCACAAAAGAAAGAAAGAAAGAATGAAGTATTTAGGTTGACCACATGGAAATGACATGTTTCGTGATAATATAGTAGTGCAGGCTGCAGCATTTATTGACATATTGTGATTAAAATTAGTGGTTAAAGTTGCTTCTTGAAAGTTGAAAACCATGGAAAGTCAAAAGCAACACCTATTTTGGACTGAAGGTAGTATTATTAAACCACACAAACATATGCATATGCACTTGTAGCATGTAATGTCTAAATTTATATTGGAAAGTCATGATCAGTGAAGTCAGCAACAATTATTCATGTAGCACTTTCATCTAAACCAAAATGCCCCTTATTTAACATATATAAAAAAATTCAAAAGAGAGCTTTGTTACCTAGCCTGTCAAAGTATCAGGAGTAACACCAAAGTTAAAACAAGCTGTTAAAGCACTTACCCAGCCAACCAAGCTGTCATCCATAAATGTTTGGGTTGTATCAACAGGCCGATGCCCAGTTATTAGCTCAAGAAGCATCACTCCAAAAGAAAAGACATCTGATTTTTCAGTGAGCTTGCCAGAAGAAGCATATTCTGGTGCTAGATACCTAAGGTCAGGAAAATGAGCATTAGCAAAACTGTAAGTCTTGCTACAGCATAGCAAGTTGAATGCTGAAATAATTTGGCTCCTAGGTATACCACAAAAATATTGTGAATATGATACAAAAACTAAGGCAAAAAATATCTTGAGGTGTTTTATAATGAAGAAAATTGACAATAGGTCCACATGCTTTAGAAAATTATAACCATAGAATTATACATGTGTAGCGTGTCCAAGACAATTTAACACCAACTTCAAATGACATGACGCTGTACTGAGAATTTCAGTTTCTACATACCCAAAGGTGCCCATTACTCTTGTCGAAACATGGGTGTTGTTATCAGTAGTGAATTTTGCAAGTCCAAAATCCGCAACCTGTAAAGAGGATTATAATTAAGCTCAAAACAATAAATGGAATGATCTAGTCATATAAGCAAGAAGACTGTAGAAATGTAGCGTTCAAGGCTATAATTGCAAAGAAGTTTCCAATCTAATGTCATTATGGACTGCCAGTTTTCAGTTGAAAAAAAAAATCAAAGTTGGTAATTCTTCACAGCCACATCAATAAGACTACACAGCAAAAACCACCTTAAGACATCATTTCAAGTTTTCAACAGACAATACACTCGGATAATTGCTTGAAATGTTCATTGCCAAAACATGTAAATCCTTGATGTAAAAAATTCTAGTCAAGAAGGTGAATGTAAAAAGTAAGTGATGCTTCAAGAAATGTCTTTTAACTGTATAGAGGCCAACAAACACAATAAGAAGGAAAAAGAAATAGAGAAGTACAACCTACCTTAGCTTCAAATTTAAAATCAAGAAGAATGTTTGCTGCCTTTATATCACGATGGATGATCTTAGGATGGCCTGTAAATTAAATGAAATATTAATGTAAGGGTCTGTTTGTCATTACACTTCTATGTTCATTTGAAAATGTAATTGTCAAACATAAATGGTAGTTGTGGATATAAACTCACAGTCTTCATGAAGATATGCCAAACCCTTTGCAGCACCCAGAGCAATCTTTAGTCTTGTGGGCCATTCCATTGTTGGTCGGCCTTTTCCTGTGGAAGGTAAAAATGGGTCTTAACAACGCGCAACAAAAACTAACACAAATCGACATAGCAATTAACTTGTATCATGCATGCTTCAACAATCAACAAAATTTCAGAAGATACAAAAAATTAATCCACGAACTGCCTTAGATGAAAAGGCATTTTATTGTGCATTGCCATTTCAACCAAGTAAGAAGCAAAGGACGTTCGGCCAAAGGGACAAGTGGCATTGAATTTTTAAAGAGGGCAGTGTTTTCAAAAATTCACAATGGTTCTGAGGAGTGGCTAAGTGGTGATTTCTCCATGAGTGAAGATAATGTTAGCCTGCTATTTCACTGCAGTATGTCAAGCCACATGATTTCCTTTAACTGAGCAATCTTATTGATATGGCTATTGATTCTATGTAGTTCTTCCTACAAATGCAAATTCTTATCATGATTTTAGAAGTTAATTTGGTAAAAAGGAACTAGAAACCAGAAAGCTCAGTCAAACAGTTTCAGTAGTTGTCTAGTCTAAAGTAAAAAAACTTTGCTATGTGAATAGATGAATTTACCTAGTCACATTGTAGTGGACAGTAAGACATCTAACAGCTATTAACTACAGTCTCAATGTATCCTATATGAGTTAAATACTAACAAAATACCAAAGTTTTTTGTAATGCAATGTGAATAGATGAATTTACCTAGTCACATTGTAGTGGACAGTAAGACATCTAACAGCTATTAACTACAGTCTCAATGTATCCTATATGAGTTAAATACTAACAAAATACCAAAGTTTTTTGTAATGCAATTTCAGAGACAAACTAAGTTGAACAACAAAACATGAGGAATCATGGATAAAGCAAATACATAAAAAAACATACCGTGTAAGTGGAATTCCAATGTATTGTTGGGGACAAACTCATAGACAAGCAACCTCTTGCCCCCGGAAATGCAGTAACCAACCAAAGACACAAGATGTTTGTGATGCACTCGGCTGATAATCTCAACCTCTGCCTGGAACTCACGCTCTCCCTGACCACTTCCAATTTTCAATTGCTTCACGGCAATCTCTTTGCTGTTAGGCAGCACTCCTCTATGAACGTACCCGAAGCCACCTTGTCCAAGGAGATTAACGTCAGAGAATCCATCCGTTGCCCTCACCAGCTCATCATAAGTGAATGTGCTCTTTGAGAAGCCAAGGGCAGTGCCGGGGGATAGTGGAGGTAGGATCTCGCCACCAGAGTAATTAGAACCAGACCCACTGCTACTGTTTATCATAGCGGGTGGAGGCGTCGACGGTGGTTGTGGAGGATGGTTGGCATATGCTGGCGGAGGTGATGGATGCATCTTGACCACATGCTCAGGTGGAGGAGGAGGAGCATTTTGCTGCCAACTCTGGTATGTTCCGCCATGCGGATCCTCTGCAGTAAGACAAAACATTGTGTGAGGAAAAGTCTTGTCTCCATTTTGCAAGTAATAACTGAGCACATCATAACCTTCAAACAGACCTCCCCATGCAACATATTTGAAATATTTTTTCCTCCAAATAAAAGACTGGTTAAACCAAATACATTACGACATTTGATTCAGATAACAGGCACGGCATCATGTCATCATCTACTTCATACTCAGCACTACTAAGTACTATTAGATAACCCATACAGACTAATTTATTGAACGTAACAAAGACGCACCTTTCCCTAAGTCTCAGTCATGACAATTAAGAAATACTAAGTAATAATTCCAGGTCCAGTGCAATTGAAATTGAAAATTCCGTCGGTACTGACTAAAATTAAAAGGTTTTAGCCCGCCATGCACATGTAAACAACACGGCACATGCAGAATCGAACGCTAACACACCAAATCCGTGCCCAAGCAGAGGAATTGTAACCAAATTGCCAGGAACAGAAGAATTCCAACCGATAGCAACGTGACTAGCTGCTAGCATACACTACCCGCACACCAGATCTAGATCTAGACAGCGACAGCTAGGGTTCGGAGCGGTAAAGAGATCTCACTCACCCTTGTACAGCGGAGGAGGCGGGTAGCCGTAGTGCGGCGGCGGCGGCGGGCGGCGCCGCTTCTTACGGAGGCAGCAGAGGCACGCGAAGCTGGCTAGCAGCAGCAGTACGAGCCCGCCCACCGCGACGCCCACCACCAGCGACGTGGACACGCCGGAGCCACCGCCCCCTAGCGAAGGCGAGGACGGCGACTTCGGGGACGGGTGGTTCGGCGTGGACGGCGACCTCCCCCCACCCCCGGACGACGGCGGGGACCTCCCCCCGGATGACGGCGGGGAGGGCGTGTCCGAGGGCGGCGACGGGGTGACGGGAGTCCCCGGGGAGGAGGGCGACGGCGCGGAGGGGGTCGCCGGGGTGGACGACGGCGCGGGTGGGGAGGCGGAGGGCGTGGCCGGCGGCGGGACGGAAGCGGGCGGCGGGGTGGTAGGCGCGGGGTTGGCCGGGGGAGCCGCGGCCGGGGTGGCAGGAGGCGGCGCGGCCGGGGTGGCCGGGGGCGGCGCCGTGGCGTTGGCCGGCGGCGCCGGCGCTGCGGTCGGCGACGACATCGCCCTCGTACCAGACGCCCGGCTCTGGGCTCTGTCTTGCTTAGCGCTTAATGGGGTCGCTTTGATTGAGGTGGGGAGATCGTCATAGTTGGAGGGAGCAGTAAGAGCAGCAGAGTTAAAAGAGGAGGGGACTGGAACTTGGAGAGGGGGAGGAGGCTAGGAAAGGGCGCGGTGACAGCGGGGACGTTGTGGGCCCTACCTGGAGGTGTGCGGGTGGGACCCACAACTGCGCGTTTCGACAGCGTTCGGGGTGGGCTCGTGCCCGGAGCAGGGGAAGAGAAATGTTCGTTTGACTGACATGTGGTCCGGCCGAGTTCTAGACCACTCTGTCAGTGACACAAGTGGGGAATCCTTTCGTTGCGGTGGGAGTTTCCTTTTCTTTATAGGCTTAGCCGTCGCTTTTGACGCGTAGGTGGGATAAAGTGAGTACTTCCCCGTAAGCCCTGGGAGACTGGTAGAAGCACCGCGGTTCACCGATGGATTACTGGTTTTGACGGTGGTTGGTGGGCTATTTACTTCACGTGGACCCGCACGTCAGTCTCTGAGTGTTGACGATGCTAATCTCGTTTTACTAAGGCCGTCGTGACGCTAGTACTGGAGTAAGTTTTCTTTTTTCTATTGCGAGGGGTAATTGAACGGGTGTACTAAATCTATGCTACATAAAATTTTAAAA